>JACCHZ010000123.1:661485-1322971 GCA_018907045.1 Wiebesia pumilae
GTAAATGCGATGATAAAGTTAGGTAACTTTGGGCAAATAGACTTTCCTTTATGGCAAAACTAATCAAACTTCTTGAAAATTATGTCAACAAAAAAGTTTATCAATTCTAGACGTTTACAGACAAGGGAAATCAGTCGTGCAAGTGCGCGCTCGTAAATGTTTGTTGATCCACGTGAATTTTAGGTAAAAATATAAAAACGAATATCTATGTCAAATTTAAGCATATACTTGATTTATTATCTTGTAAAAATAATTTGAGTCAACTTTGGTATAGTGGGGAAAAAACATTTTAAACTGTATTCTAATACTGCAAAAACTTTGAAAAAAGAAATTTAATAAACTTGCTATTTGTCAGTTATTGGACTGTAAAACGGGTACATAATTCTTATTCTTCTTCCATTCATCCAACTGCAGATAATCTGAAAAATGTAATCACCATTTAGAAAATATTTAGAAAATATTACATGTACAATAAGAGAAAACCGATTGACTTTTAGTAATATTATACTAATGCAGATAATTATTTTGTAACTAAATCTAAAAATCATTATCAGTCGAGCTTCTGAATAACTTGATAAGGGCCACGGAGTTGACTCTGAAAATATAATCTGTATCAACGAATTACTTCTGATTAGATCTGAAGAAAATGTTACTAACGGCATATTTTAAACGTAAGAATTAAGATTTTGAGAAAATTCCATTCATTAAAATTGTTGAAAATGCTAATAGCAGTGATTTATTATTGCATTAAAATCATTGACTATTCATGACATATAAAACAATACAAATATCGTTCAGCATCAAACAATTGTAAAGGCAATTCAAACTAATTATAATTACATCAAAAGCCAAAACATATTTTCGAAAACAAAGCACAAACAAGCGACAATGAATGACGCATAGATTTATATAAAAGTAAAACAATAATCTTGAAAAACTTATGCATAATTAACCTTTATAAAATAAAAATATCAGCAAAAATCTTGAGAATGCAAAGTACACTCGCTGAAAAATTGCAAAAAAAAATTGCATAAGAATAAACTTAAAGAAATGTTTAGAGCAAAACCGACAACGGAGAATAGAATAAATAGGTAATTACGCATAATGTGCTAGAAGATCTCTATAATTCATCCAATATTCTTACTGTAATTAAGTTAGAGAAATCAAGCTAGGTAGACCGGCGAATAAAATCATATAATTTCGATAATTTTTTCTTACGAAATTGACATTATTATAAGAATTCTATTATACGAATCGTATAGTTTAGTGCAAGTATCATAAAATTTGAGTAAATTACCGAACAGACCAAAATTAGAATATTATAAATCAGACTGTACTTACGAGATATAAAGAAAATAAAGAGAATTTACAGATCTTACAAAATTTATTTATTTATTTATTTAAAGTTTTCGGTTGTAAAGTCTATATTAAATAATGATTACAAACATACTTTGCGAATGCTCGGTAAATCAGAAATTTTATAAAATTATTTATAAGAAAGTATTTTAACGTATACAATTGTACGTTATATTGAAATATACGTAAAAATATCCAAATTTCAAATATCCAAACTGTAGTTCTGACATTAGACATATATTTTTCTAGCAAAAATTCATTTCATAAAGAAACATTACGGACGCGTTGAATTCATCGTTATTAGTAATTACCGTTACAGTACCGTACGTGATTTTGCATGAACACAATTACCTAATGTTAACGCAATACGAAAATTTTTATGTTGATTAACTCACATTAAGTTACACATGAATAAATTTATATTTTCATAAAGAAAATTTTAGTTTACTGCTCCCTCGTATCATTGCAACACGCGTCTAGATACTATAACTATATAGTCCAGGCATAGCCATAATTCGTTCCTAAGAAATAAACTCTACAAACGTTTGGCTCAATAAGACTATTACTAATTCAATATTACGAAAAACGTTATTTAATTGAAGCAACTTTCTATACTCTTCATAGCTATTTAATTATATGATTTATTATGGACAATGTCTAAACCTTAACGAGGCGATATAACTGATATTTATATAGAATTTTTTAATACAACAATATAATGTAATACAAGAAACTGTAATATTTCATAAGTAGCTATTATGTCTTTTTTGCGTGAAAAACGTGAAAAACTGTCGCGTCGCATTTTCTCAGACAGTAGTCAGAGTTCGAAATGCAATTGTAGCGAGAAGAAAAAACATTGAGAGGAGTCGTAAAGGGGCCGATAAAAAAGCGCAACGACGGACGACCAATGACTAATGCGCATCGCGCTCGTTTTTTAAAAGTAGACCGATGATAAGGATTGAGATTTTGCTGTAGCACCTAGAGTTAACTTCTCATTAAAAGGTAATTTTTGTCGTTTCGTAAGCATCCAGCATGGCTTACTTTCGTTCGACAGAGCGCTCGTCGCTTAATTAGCCGGCATTACATAAAATATATAATTATTCATTTTCCTTATTTACGCATAGAAAAAACGTTATATGCTTTTGGCTGTGAGAACCATCAGCGGTCAAAAAGAACGTAAAAAAGAAAAAATTTTACGTTCGCTAACGCGTTTCAACATTCATTCAATTACTGCGTATAAAATTCATCCTTTCTTTCAAGAGTGGCAGAGCAATCGACTGGAAAATAAAAGAACCGCTTTGTATTTGAAATCGATGTACAACTTTTATCTTAATATAATATAAATGGCGCACTTACCGAGGAGATTATTATTAGTTTCAATTATTAGTATCATCGCGTACAACCGATTAGAAGATCGGACTGTATGATACGATTATGATATCGTATAAGCATTTTATTTAAAAATTATAACATACAAATGACGATTGTTCAATAAAATACATTAAGTCGACAAATTGCTAATATTACTATCTACTTTCATCCTTTAATACCACACTTAGCGTACAAAATCTATGCGCATAAAAGGTTCGTTCATTTTGATTATTAAATATTAAATATTAAATAGCGTTTATAATTTTCGTTAAACAAGGCTTCTGAAATATGCGAATGCGAAGATAAATATTATCTGTATATTACGTTTTACTTGACACACTGAAAACATATTTACGTCAATCAACATTAATAATTAAGCAGACAGTAGTGTAATACACAAAGTAAAGATTGGCTTCAGCGAGAATTTTCTCTTAAAAGTGATAAATACACTTATGCAAATTGTAATTTGTGCAATTACATAAATGCAGTCTCGCGAATGAGCAAAAGGCGTAACATAAATTTTTGAAAATCCCTCTAACAAAATGCGTTAACCCACGCGTTATTGCAAATAATAATAATAATAATAATAATAATAATAATAATAATGATAATAATAATAATAATAATAATAATAATAATAATAATAATAATAATAATAATAATAATAATAATAAGCGCGGTGAGTTCAGCGGGAATTCTTTTGTTAAATAGAACTTTAACAAAAACGTTTATCAGTGGGGGTACTTTACATGAAAATCCAAGTAAGAGTTTCAAATATAACCTTAAATTTCTAAACATTCGTATCCGTAAACGTTCGTAAATCTTAACGTAAGATCTTGACTCGAGGACATTTTACAAAAAGGCCGCAGCCGATTGACGATGAAAAATCGTTGACATCTACCCGTTCTGAAATCTCAAAGAAATGGAAAATTTGCACGTCGTATTTTTTGCATAATTTACGCGTCAAAGACTCGAAACCGTTGTAGCTATTCGTTTAACTGATTTACCAGCAATTTGAAGATCAGCTTCGCGACACTCCTTTGAATAACAGACCGCGTTAACGCGTATTTCTCGATAAGCAAGTTCGTAATTAATGCGTCAGAGGTATTACGACGACAGTTGTACGAAAGTTCTATAGCACGGCCTATAAGACTGTTGCTAACTCGATAGAAATATTATGGTGAAACACTGCTCCATACGGTATCGGTACGCATGCAAATGCAGCGCAAGCGAGAACCACAAGCGCATTAACAAGCGTAAAATTGCACGATTCCAATTTTGAATTTTATTGTAAGTGGAATAATTAACGTTATAGGCGATGCACTTAAAAATAAATACAGGTTTCTTCTAGTAGAAGAGTAGTAAAATATAAGCAGAGCATTTATTTTTTTTATTTTTTTCTCCACTTCTCGAAGGCACGCATGCAACATAATTAAACAGCCGAAATGCCATAAGGTCGATTTCACGCTATCTCGAAGCCTAGAATCATTCCTTCCCTCTTTCTCCCTCTCCTGCAGGTATTCGTGATTTCAATTTAAGCGCTCGTAGCGCCCACCGTACCTTCGAGCTGAATTCAATGTTAAATACCAGTTCGAATGTTCTTTCGCGTTTACCCAGTCTCGGTCAGACCGAGCATCAGATACTGCATAACGACTGGTTTCAACGACTGAACTTGATTCTCACGACACAGTACCGAGCGCGAGAGGCGCGGGCCGGGAGGCAGGCAGGCAGGCAGGCAGGCAGGCAGGCAGAGAGAGAGAGAGAGAGAGAGAGAGAGAGAGAGAGAGCGAGCGAGCGAGAGAGTAACGAAGCGAGGGCAGTCTGTAAAAATACAGTTGAAGGCCCAAGGCTCGCGCGACAGGCGTAAAACCCACCGCCGCTTAAACTCAGCGAGTGTTCTTCTTGGCCACGGACACGGACACGGACGAGCGCGTGAGGAAACTGGCGTGGGTGGCTTCTCTCCTCTCGTATAACTGACCCTCGCAATGTATACTTTCGGCCGGGGTGGAGCGGCAGGAGGAACGAGGAGTCTCCCGTGGCCGATTGTTGTCGCGCTAAGAGACGCGTGTACGCGGAAATTTACGAAATACAACGTCGGGACTCTCGGCTCGAACACGTGCATCCGTGCCGTTGTGAAAATGGCACACGGGAGTCGCAGCGGGGAAAAAATGTGCAAATGGCGAACGGCATGAGCAGCGGAGATGCTCTCCTTTCGCTATCTAAACGTTACTACGCCAACCGGTCGAATGTGTTTCTGAGCACGAGTTTGCGACACGATTAGGGTATCGAAGGAATTCTTTTGTTTTCTTGAGGAGAGTGCGAGATCGTACGCGAGCAGATTGCTCGCATTATGTATCAACGGTGTTAAAAATTTATTATTGACGCATTATTTTTAGAAGTCCGATAAATATTAATACCGTTTGTCTTATAATTACGAACGCGATAGTGTCACAGCCGAAGAGCGGTCATGTGAATTTCAACGCATACTTTATTCTCACATAATGGCTACTCTTACGTACAAGTACGAATATTGTGTAACTTGATAGATTTCACTTTACATTATAATATTATGATACAACAACTGTATATTGAAATGCATTGCTCAATATTCATGAATATCGAAGCTGTAATAAGAATTTTCGTACCCTCTTTAATCGTTAAAAAAGCCTCTATGAATGCTCGTACGTTATGGATTTTTTATTTTTCCTAATAAGACATGGTAATTGGAAGGGAATTCATTAGGAATAACGTGATTTAGAATGTCAAAACTATATCTTCAAATTTAGTTTATCGATAATAACTGTGAAATATATTTAAACGATGTCACGCTAAAAAGGAATATTGCTATTATGAATTATTCGAATAAGCGAATGTTCTTGCCTTTTATATGAATATGCCTTTGAAGTAATAAAGTACTTGATTTTTTTGCAAAATGAAATTCATGCGTATTGTGTGCGTGTGCGCGCGCGCCCGTGTACGTAAAGCAATGTATAATATACTCATCAAGACCAGAGACATTTACATCTAGCATTAAAAAGATATAATGAAATTGAGCACAACTACGGTATCGAAATCATAATTTTTAATACAAAATAATCGAGCAAGAATGTAGGTAAATGATGCAGCTAAAAAGAAAATTAAGGACAATCAAGTTGAAAATAAGGAAAAAAATATGTAAAGAGTTATCTTAATGATAGGTGTACGAGAGCTCGTAAAAATTTTCATATATTACTAAATAGATGGTTCCCGAAGAAATTATATCTATCAAGTTATAATTTCATTCGAAGCTCAAGATTTAATGAAGACTCTCTTTAAATTCTTTAAAATACGCAATCATTCTCTTTTAATAAAATGGTTTGTCTAAATTGAAAAAGTAAATGATTATGACATACTTCTTTTCATTCCCTGTTAATTTCGCGGACTTAAATAAGTCTTATAATAATAAAATAATTATTTCGTTCGAAACGCTGGAGCTACGAAACTTCTGGTTTATTAAATTTTTCGCATCGGGCGCGAAAAATACATATAACTTACTAAAACGTTAAATTGCTCTCTATTAACAACATCAAAATCCGAATATATGCGATTACGATACTTTTCACGCAAGATTTATAATGTACTTTTTAACATATTTAAATACGTATACAAATGGACGAGTAAAGATAAAAATACGTAGAATTAATGATTAAACTGTTTAAAAATTGATATTATTCTCGTAGTTTTACCGACTTCTACTGCGCTCCTTTTCTTTCATCGTGTTTTCAGTCCTATAACAGATTTATTACTTTATTAGTACGTACATGTGTACTTCGTGTACGCCGTAGACATAAACAATAATCGAAATGGCAGGAACAGAGGAGTAAAAATAAGCCGAAAAAAGCAATGCTCGGTTTTAACGAAATATCGCATCTCCACGTATGCAGAAGAATGCATTCAAATTACTCTAGCTTATGAGAAATTCAGTAATGGCTGCACGCTATCGTGAAAAATCTAATCGCAAGGACAGGCAATGGTAAAAACAACGGGTAGAGTTGGTAGCCTTAAAGCAAAAGGTCGATTTGCTCGAACTCTGGAGCAAAAACGGTAATAGAAGAAAGGAAGCGCAACGATATCAACTGTGCGTAAATTGTCTCTGAGTCGAGAGCTCAGAGTTGAAGAGCAAAGAGATAGAAAAGAAAGGCGAACGGAGAAACTCGGATGGAAGAAGAGGACACGTATACGATAGAAGGAAACGCGGGTGACGTTGTTGATGGTGTTAGTGGCGATGATGAACAACGAGCGTTTACAGCCGAGACAATTCGATCGGCAGTCGAGAGAAACAGTGGCAGAGAAAAAGCTTATGGGATCTCGCGAATCTCACCGACGCTGAGCTCGCGCGTTTCACTTGTAAAATAAGAGGGGAAAAAGAGCGAGAAGGAAATGGGGGGAGGGGGAGAGAGAGAGAGAGAGAGAGAGAGAGAGAGAGAGAGAGCTGGTCCTATAAAAAGCTATCGTGCCTGACCTCCCGCAACCGAGGCTCGCTGTCAAGTGTACGAGATATTATATACCCGGTTGGCTCTCGGCGTCGATGTGAACGCGAATGTAGATACAGATGTGGACGAGGATATGGAGACGGTGTGCGCGAGTCACCCGACGATGTCACTCGTACATGGGGCGTACGTGAGCTCGGCAGTGAGGCACGTTTCGCTACTTTTTCCGCTCGTTTGTCGCGACATTTTTATTGACTTTGCATCTGGCTTTTTTCATACGATGATATTATTGCCATTGAGACGGATGTAGGCACGACTTTCGTGATACTTATTAACGAGAGGATTTTCAGTTTCGTTCGGTTCAGTTCGGTTTCGCCGTTCGTCATTTTTCCTTTTTGTTATCGTAATCTGCAATCAAGAAAATTAGACAAGCTTTCGAATAAATGAGATTTGAAACGAACGCGGTTTATTGTTGTGAGCGTTGCGCGACCTCCAGTTGCGCTTGGAAAATAAGCAAATCCCAAAGCATTGATTAATTTAGTAATAGCATCAATTAAGATAAAGTTAATGTTCGAATGACTCTGTTTTCTTACAATGTATGCCTCTTCGTCATTGAATGATAATTTTAGACTCTGACTATTACTCTTCAATAGCTTACAATTTTGCATCGGTGCTCATGACTAGAATATAAATTATGGATAACTTAAAAATGTTTAATGAAGTTGCTTTTCATTAAACAAATTTATTGTTATTGATGCGTCGAAATAAATCAGAGATTAATATTATTATTCAACCAACGATGATTACCATATCATCGGCTTTGCCTTTTGTTATTAAGCTCTAATAATAAGATACGCGTGCGAGTCGATCACGCGTATTATTATTGTTGCCGCCGCCGCCGCTGCTGCTGCTGCTGCTGCTGCTGCTGCTGCTGCTGTTGCTGTTGCTGCTGTTGCTGATATTGTTGTTGCCATTACTATTATTATCGTCGCCATCATCGTCGTCGTCGTCGTCGTCGTCGTCGTCGTCGTCGTCATCGAACCGTACCCTTGTCACAATAAGGCTGGAAACTCACCGCTTTGGATCTTACCGATCGAAGGTCGAAAGTACCCCGAATGTAGTTCAATATCATTAGGCTCGAGCGGCCCTTCGCCACTCCATCTCGACTGGCGTGAATAATATCTAAAATTTAAAACAAAGAGAAGCGACATTTAAGCGAGTCGTCTCCGTGACGTGGAAGCCAGAAAAAGAAGAATCCAAACGAGTCCCATTTGAAGCGCAATGCTCTCGCCGCTTGTCCCCCTATACCTCAGCCTCGGATCTTTTTTCCACTCCCTCCCGTCGCCACTTGCGCGTCCTGACTCTGTAGGTACATGCCCGCAGGCGCCCCGAGGCCGACGCGGCGACGTCGACGACCGCGCGCTCAGCGACACACGATATAATTCGGCGTCTGCATACGTCGGTGTCGGCGTCGGTGTCGGCGTCGGTGTCGGCGTCGGCGTCGGCGTCGGCGTCGTACTCGTCGCGTACCGCGAAGCATGACGTTAACGATTTCTCGCTCCCAAGGTCCCTGGAAATGTTCAAGGCCAGTGTACCGCGCGCAGCCAGAATTCTGTTTAAAGTACTTGTTTTTCTCGCGAGGCTAATGCGTGCCCCGACGGCGGACGTTTGCACCGCGTTAAAAGCCTTTTTTCGCAAGACTCACGAGTGCACGGACGGACGCGGCAGTCCAGCAGAGGCCCACGAACGTTGCACACGCTGCATCGGCTTATTGGGTTTACTCAAGATAAGCAATCGGCCAGAATTAAACGTTTTAACGCGTTTGGTTTGGGCTGCGCGACGAAAAGCTTCCTTTCAAAATATTAGTCGGCAGTCGTTTTCGATACGTTTTCGCGCTCGAGAACTTAGCCGAGGAAATGTATGTTAACGCGGTTGTTTACGTGCTTTTTATTGACGCCGTTTCCATGCATGACAGCTCGGGTGCGGGCTGCTATTTTCAATACTCCTCTCGAGTGTTCGCCTTGGTAAGATTAAAATTGATAACGCGAAGGAGAAATTTATTGATGCGCAATGCAAGAATACGGTTAATTGTAACGTGTATTTAAAGCAGAAGCACAACGTCGGTGTCCAAGGTGTAAGCCTGTATAGTATTATTAGGAATAAATTTACCATACACCTACAATACATTCGTACTTATTTCGAAGATTACTACCCGTTGTTTTTTATATGCCATATTCATATTTCATAAAAATCAATTTACGGAAATCGCTACGACGATACAAAATAGAACCAACTGTAAGTTTAAAGTTTAGGAATATTTTACACAGCTTGTACTTCATTTCAAGTAAAAGTTATACAACGAAATCTGTAATTACAAGAACAATGATATTATTTATGAAAGAAATTGGACAGCGTTTAGTCTCCGTTCGGAATACGTTTATTATATTATATTATATATTATATATTATAACCTCGAATTGAACGTTAAGTTCAATTTATTTAGAAAGGATACAAACAGAAGGGAATAACATCCTATTGGTAATAACGATAATTTCTTTTCTTTATCCTTCATCTTACTAAAATTGGTTTTCGCCTCGCAAGAAAACTCATCGCTTTGTGGCCATTCAATAATGAGAAATACATCTTGCTTAGTTACTGTGTAGTTATCGTATGGTATTCAGCAAAGTCCGTAGTAAATAATTGATATACACGAGTACTGTTAAAAAACAAACGAGTTTATCAAGAATATATTTAATTTATATTTATTTTAAAATAGCACGGTAAAAAGTAAAGAACACGTTCAGCTTGTACGTCGATTGAATTGAGAATGCAGTTGTTTTAAGAATCGATCAAAAAGGACAAAAACTTATACATTTTACATTGGCTGACTTGACATACCTTACATTGCCAGTTGAAATCAAAGACACTGCGCTTGTTGCGATTAATATAAATATTTATTTAAAAATTTACATTTACCAAATCCAAAAACAGAATCAGCGCGTCCACTTCTAATGTATCAAAGAGAATCCACGTACGCGCGCTGCAACGCCTCTATAGAACGCGCCTATAGAACGCGCCTATAGAACGCGCCTATAGAACGCGTCGATACGCAATTTACCTATTAAAACGTAAGTTGAGCTCGCGAATCCCTCAGAGACGCGCGCGGCGAAATTCATATCCATCGGTGTGCGTGCGACAAATCGGGAGCGACTAAAGAGCTCTCGCTCGCCAAACAAACGCTTGCAAAAGGAACAACGAACCTAGGCCAAACAGACACAGGAGATATTAATCGACCTGGCTCCTCCCCCCACTTTTACCGGCTTATAAAACGAGTTTTTTCTTTCGCAATCACCGCGAACATTCCAATAACTCACTCTCCAGCCCGCGCGGTTAAAAGGTCAATGCGCAATAGGAAAGAGCGAGCCAAGCCCTCTCCCTCCTGCCGCGACCCAAAAGAAAAGGAAAAAGTCGCGTTACGTGTGCCCGGCCAAAGCGCGTAATTACCTCCCACGCCAAGCCTGCCATTGCGCATTCTTCCCTCCGTCAGCGGCCGCGAAAACGCGTTACGGACACCACACGAGCCTCCGTACCGTAGCGCACGCCATAAGAAAAAGGGTCAGTGTGCGAGTGCGTACGCGGCCGATAATCAGGAAGGCGATAATCAGGAAGGCGCGAAAGGAACGCACGCAGCCAGGCAGGAAAATCAATTTTCTCCAGAATTAGCTAACGCGCGTACGTCTAGTCTGCCAACCTCGCCAATTAACCGCAGATGCTGCTTTTTCGTCGGCGAGTGTTCGCCTCGCCGATTCTCGACGGATAAGCGCTGACGGAAACGGTCCAGCGGAAGCTCCCCCCCCACATTCTCTCCGCTTGCTATTCCTATGTTTTTTCCTATGACCAGCCGCTGCTCCATTGTCGAGGTCGCCGATTCTCGTCAGCTTTTTGAGGAGGTGCCTTGGCACTTACGACGGTAAAATACGCAGAAACGCGTGGACGTAATCGAGCGTTTTTGTTTCCTATCTTGAAAGAAGAACCGAGGAAAAGTGAAGAACAGACCTCGGAGTGCGAGTGAGACTGGGAGAATAGGAAAGCTGCCTTAAATTTTTACGTACATCTTCTATACCCCCCCCCCCTCTCTCTCACTCTCTCTCTCTCTCTCTCTCTCTCTCTACGATTCCCTCGTTTCGATGGGATCCCGATCGTAAACAGCGTCCGCACGACGTTTCCTTTTCCCAACGATCCGATCCGCGCGCGATTTTCACCGTCTCGATCCCTCGCTCGCTTGGCCCTGACAGTCGCCTCGTTCGTTCGTTCGTTCGTTTGTTGGCTCGCCTCGGAAAGACTACCTTCGCCCCGCCGCAGATACGAGTGAACGAGTGAACGAGTGAACGAGAGAGAGAGAGAGAGAGAGAGAGAGAGAGAGAGAGAGAGAGATCCGTGAAGGTTCGTGGCGGAAGAGCAACGAGGCTCTTTAAAAGCGCAGGCCGACCACGACTACTACGAATCAACCGGGAGAAGAAGGGGAGAGTTAAAAGGCTAGATTTGTGCTAAAGGTTCATCCTCTACTTCGTCCGTCACTTTTATTTTTATTTTATTTGCCCACTGTCGGAGGACTGTTTTTCAATTTATTTAGAGTAAGGACGAACCATTGGGCATCGAGAATTGACTGTGTTTTTGAAAGAACGTTAGCATAGGATGGCAGTGGTAAGGTGAAGTGGTATCTGTGCTATTGATACAGTTTCCTTCTCCGAAAGCAACTTTTATGAAAGAACGCTGAGCCTGTATTAATACGTATAACGCAGTTTAAATTTCAAGTATTTTCACTCATTTTTAAAAAATTGTAAATCAACTCGTATTTTTTAGACATCAAATATATCATTTTCTATTAATCTCCGTTGAATTATAACCTTTACCAATTAGCGTAATAATTAACGCAAAGTTCATATGTAAACGTATTTATTAATTTACGTAATTAGCGCTTTCCTAATACTCTAACGCACGGCAATCAAAGTTAAAATATTCTTTTAATAATATTTTACTTGCATAAAATGTCATAAATAATTCTTGTTCAGGGCTGCGTGTAACTTTCTCGTAACCAGATATATTCAAACTTTTTTCACATAATGTACAGATCGTACGAATGGAAACACTATTAACAACATAAGCATGTGACAAACTTACTGAAAATAACGTGGGAAATAAATTCGCTAACGTGTAATATAATAAATATATCTTCTTTCGTAAAATCTTTATAAAAAAATATTATTAAGAAAACGTACTCGTAGAATTAGTCAAAATAATTCACTCATTTTTATTATATTCATTCAAATGTAGAGACGTAATGGTGTCGTTTTAATAAATTTCTACATTTTAATAAAGTTCTCATCTTCATCTCTCTTTAATTTATACATTTTTGTAAATAAAAGTGAACGCCCAAATACATTCTTCCTAGCACTGAAAATGGCTTTAATTCAAAATTACTCACTTGGAAAAATAAATATCATAAACTAATTTCTTTAATAATAAATTATCTAGGCGCGTGACAAAACATTAACGAAGTAACGGATATCAATATGAAATAAGCGTAATGTTTGAAGAGACCACGTGTTTCGCTATATTTATCAATAAATTAGAAGTGTCGTACGAAGTTATGGTAAACATTTAACGATAAATATACGTAAATTCAAAATAAGAAATTAATCTTATAAAAGGACATTCATGCTTTCGATTACTTTCATAAAAATATAGTAAATTTTAAACAAATACTTCTCTAGAAAGTACATCTAAAGATGTTGAATTTTTCTTAAACTAATAAAATACTTATATTACATATATATATATATATATATATAAAAGTTTCACGTATTAACTAAACTTTATTTTGTAATATTAGAAATATTTTTATTATTATCATTTCTATTTCTAACATGACATTTCTATTTCATTATAAATATACACTATATTTTGAATAATTGTGCACTTATTTTTTCCAAAAATAAAATCTATACGTACAATTAAATACTTAAAAAACTTAAAAACCATGTATATATTTAAGAAAATGATATTTTACATTTGGTTTAAGCCTACCAAGGTAAATGATAATCGACTAATCTTCTTTTACTTAATAGTAAAAATAAGATGGTATTTTGCTCGTATAATAAAACTGTATTTGATTGCGAAATTAATAATCAGTACTTATGTTCAGTAGGTTGACTAACGTAGCTTAATTCTAATTTGAGCCTCCAGAAGTAGCAACATCCATTGCACGCCGAAAGAAGTTTCCTGAGATGAATTATGAAATCCATTTGATGCAATTCAATTTAGTAAGTGCCAATATAAAATTATCGGTTCTTCTTTATATTTTATTGATGTTAGGTTAATTAAAAGAAATACGACTAGACCATGAATAGAACGTATTGCAATGTACAACTCAGTGCTTGGATTAATAAGCAATATATCTTTCGCCGGGTTATTTGAAAGTAATAAATATCTATGATACGTAAAATCAGGGATTGCTTTATAGGAGAAAAAATCTTTCAAAATCATAAAAAATTTAAAACGTTATCCCAATTATAACTGCAGATTAAATTTAATAATAAATAATTAAGCATGTAATATAATTAGTAAAACGTGTTTCCCTCGTATTCTTCTTTTTGTATTTCATTAGAAAATTCGTTTCACTTGAACGAATGCGTATATTTTCATATGTTACAAGTTAGAATTTTGTTACATATCGAATTAAGTAGCTTGAAGTACAGCTCAAATAATAAGAAAACCCCTTAACTGTAGCTAAATTCCTCGGTTAATTTTATAATATAAAACAAATTCAATCTGATTATTTATAATCGTTTACAACTACTTATTTATTATTCGTAGAGTTTCAATGACGATTATCCCTTAGCAACATCGAAGCTCCAAAATATAATAAAATTATTTTTCACGGTGCTGTTGGAAAAAATAGTGCACACGTATAATAGTTACGGTAATAAAAACTGTACAGTTAAATGCAATAACTCAAAAGAATGCTGACGCTCCAAGGACTCGATGTTCGGTGTTGTTACTCGACAAGGTTGCATGACTATCGTCGAAAGTCGAAGTGTCTCGAAAGAGGAAAAAGAAAGCTTATGGCTTCTCCTTATCCTCCGCCTCCACTGCCACTCAAGAGCAAGAACTCATGCGGTCGATTGAAAAGTTCCGCGCGTTGACGCGAGCTGCGCTCGACGATTCGTCGCAGGTGATGAAAACAAAAACAAAAAACCAGTGAACTTTCCTGTGCGCGAGAGCTCTTCCCTGGACCACGTGCAAAACCTCGAGGGCTGCAAGTGAAAACTCTTTTTCCGAGCCGATGGTATGGTGCTCCCCTTCCGAGCGGAATAATTTCCCAAATGTTACCCAAAGCGTGCGATCGTTTAGTCCATTGAAAAATCGAGCCGATCAATCACGGACCGTGAACATAATTTTCAAAAGTAGCTATTAGCAGGGGAACGAGAAGCAGAGACAAAAGAGAAACAAGGCAGAGGGAGAGCGTTTTTCCGGGGTCCGTGGAACAGAGCCGGTTTTGCAGGCGCTTGCGTACCCCGGTGTCCTTGAAAAATCGCGTCAATCGATCCACGCTCTACGTAGTTCCATCAAGGCGATCCAATTACGGTCTATTCAAGGAGAAGGAAATCAACGAGGTTCGCTGTGACAATCGTACGAGGTTGACGATCGTACGAGAGGAAAAGCGGTTTCGTTTCGTTCCGTATGCAGGACATTCTAAGCCAAAATGGGCGAATAAAAACATTATATTTGTTGAAATTCTCCAGAAATGAGATATTTCGACAGAGAACTACGCGAATGAAAAACTCCCAAGCCATTTCATGGGGAAATTTTCAATTCTTTCACTATTTTTCACTTTTCTTCCGTTTCACTATTCATACACTCATTTTATCTTCAAAGCTTCAGAAATGCCTACTTCTTTTTCAAATTGATCATTTACAATTTCTCGTCTACTTCAGAAATACATTCTTGTAAATTTTTAAGGAAATAGAACATGCAACGATGTCTAATATTATCAACAATTTCAAGGCTGAAAAAGCTCCATTATAAAACGTGATTTTTTTAAAAATCTAAATATACCGTGATATATATTTTGTTTATTCATATTCAGCGATCGAGCACTATAAAGCTGTCGCATAAATTTCAGATAAACGTATTTTTTAAGCACTAGAAAATCCGGAATATTTTTATAAAAAATTCAGTTGAATCGAAAATGTTGTTACGTAATTTTAATAATACTTCTCATGCATATGTGTTACGCAAGCCTCTATAAAACTGACATTGTTTTAATCGTCCCACACTCAAACATTTTACAAGTAATATTCAAAAAATAGTTAAACACGATAATGCGTAATTTGTAAATATCTTTTGATAACCAAAAATGAATAAGCATGCTGAAAGATTTATGTGTAGAGTGGGGAAAACTGTTAGCGGTTGAGCTCTACCTATCAGAACCGATGATAAAGAAGTCGCCTCAGTGTTTGGAGCGCCAAAGCCACGGTCGCAAACCTCACGTTTGCACTATCGACGTAAAAATGCAAGAAAACCACGTTTTCAAAAGAGAAAAGAAGAACTTGATGCAATTATAAAACCAGAGAATAGTAGTAATGAAAATGACGAGAGGAAACGAGAGGAATCTTGTGTGTGCACCCTCCTAGAAACAATGCATATCACTGAAATCTCAATTTCACCACTTACTCTCTGTTGGGCAACCTTCAGAAATAAAATTTTCTAAATGTAAATGTTTGTAAATATAGCGAATCCCACTATTACAGATACTAGCAAAACCGTAAATTCGGAAGATTTGCTATCATAAGCGATTACCTACCATTGCCAACTAGCGCTACGACTTTACAGTTATAACTCAATGGCATTTTGCACGACTTGAAGATACCATCAACTTTCACGCTATAACGTTAAGTTAAACGTGGATATCTTTTACTTCTAAGAGACTCAAGTGTCCGTCTTATGTGGAGTGATTGTCCACGAGTTGACATGAAAATTACTCAACGTATTGACACAAGAGATCGGTATTAGAATGAGACTTGCAGGCGATTGCTTGTTGCCGATGATGTAATATAAAAAAATAAAAGAATAAACATTGTTTATTAAAAATCTATATATTACTCTCTAAAGAGAAAGTACTGGTATGACGCAATCGTGATCCATAGACCAGTATCAGTTCTATCATTGACAGCCCAATTCGTGTGTTAGAGCTCCGTATGTAGAGTACTGTACATACATATTAGTAAATAGGGCCGCCGAAATTGCACTTATGGAACTTATACCATACCAATAAATTCATCAAATTGGATGCCTATAATCAAGTGACTTTAGAGCCCGAATTAGGCTCTAAATTTGCAATTAATGATACCTTTTTGTTGGTATCATTACTTGTAAATAAATAATAGAAGCATTTAGCAAAACGCAGTGGTGTTAATGAAACTAACTTTTTCCGGGTTTTGATCCGGGTTATATGATATTAATGGCTTACCGTAATGTTCAAACCCCAATCGAACGAGTGGCACATTCAAATGATATTCATGAAGACTTATCATCACCCACACTTGTTCGCTTGGGAATTTTTATTTGTTCAAGCTTTTAAATATTTTGTCGTTGAAGCTCGGACTTTTATTTACCACTTGTACACCTCTCTATAACGATCGCGACTCGTTATCACTTTGAAGATCAATCAATTTTAACTTACAACTACAGCTGAAGTTAGATGAACCGCGTACGTTTTTGAACCTTAAGACAAATATATTATTTGATACTCAATGAATTAATTCATGTTATCACGCTGGAACTTATAACTATCCACATTGCACGTGCTAAAACGGTGTCGCTATTGATAACTGAAATGAAAATTCCTTTTATATAAATCAGATAAGGTATGTTAGCCTAAACATCTTTCAGACGCATGCCTGGATCAGATTGCAAACGCAGATGAAATAGGGGGTATGCAGTTATGGTAGTCAAGGGCTCTACATCGAACCTCATTTTCAATGGGATGATTGTCGAATTTCCAACTGTAGTTGATGCGTAAAACCTTTACCTACATCCCTCTTGCGACTAATTACGACGTAAAGTGCTTCTGCACTTCGGTTTTACATTTACGCGGCTCGATACGCAAGCAGCAATGAATACTGATTTCTAAGCACTCGAGAAATTGCTTGAGCATGTCTTATATTGCGTTGAAAGTATAGTGTTGATTTATGAAATGGAGGTTATGTAATGTTAATTAAAAATTCTTATTAAATAATATTAGTGAGGATATAGTGCAATCTCTTTCGTAAATATATATATATATATATATATATATCGTTTAGAAGGTGGGAATATAAAAGTTCATATCTTAGCAATCTTAAATTTTTCGTTGCTGGAATAAGTGTACACAAGAGGTTTAGCACCAGATAAGATAAACAAATTACAGGCGTATTAAGAAGAGGTGGGAAAGGGTTATGAAAATGGTTTTCTCGTTACAGGTTATAATAACTATCGCTGTTTTTTTACCCAATCATTCATCGGCCTCTTTTTATGAGCCAACGAATTATCATTAAAATCTATGATATTATTAATAAATAACGTATAATCTTATTTTAGGTTTTATGCGTAACTCAATGTGACGACGCAAACAGTAGCAATCGTCCAATGAGAGAATTAGATTAAATAAATTTATAAAGAATAGTGTGCATAAGCTTATGGAAAAAGTTTATAGTCAATTATACGTTTATTTTCGTGTATATGAAACCGATCGATTAATTTCTAAAATGCGTGAAAACTGCCCGATTTTGCGAGATATGGAAATGAAGTGACCACTGTCCAATTGATAATAGATTGTACTAAGCTCGCGAAGGAAAATATTGTTCGATTGCACCGCGTCAACTGTGTTTACTGGAGTGTATTAAAGTGTTGAGAGAAAGAGATATGTAAATAACATGTAAATTGATACGCGTAAAAGGAAATAGGTAAGATAATGAGAAAAAAGTATCGAAACAGAAATTAGCATGTATATTTTTATTATCTTAAGCAATTAAAAGGGAAATACGAGAATAAATGTTTAAATAAAATTAGCTAAAAGATTTTATTTAAAACTGGAGTATTTAAGAATGGCTTGAGCCAACGACGTTTAGATTTCTTTTATAATATTGATCGATTATACAGATTTATGCATCGTCTAAAATAACGACAAAATTTTGCTCTTATCGCCTTACAGATTTGAACTCTCATCTACTTTATCCTTCATTTTTATCACCAATGTGAAGGATATCTTAGTTGAGAACTTCAAGATTCGGCAGAGGAATATAGAAAACATGCATCGCCTGATAATAAAATTGAAGTATCCGGACTCCGTGCAAACAAACCTTGATAAATGTTAATTTTGTAATAGGTAGGTCATTTGAAAAATAAGACAGAAATGACAAACGTCGGAGCACTGAAATATAATATAACATAAAAATAAAATATCAATTAGATATAGTAGATTCGCAAATTACAATACGAATTAAATACATATTACATTAACGTTAACAACGTTACAATTAAACAAACGTATAATTAAATGTACAACCGGATGTTTCTGTCATTTAATATTTTAATTTCTAAAACTAAAACTTTAAGCTTAGGATCCGTCCGACTGCGTCTCTGCGTTTATAAAACGTATCTAAAATCAATTATTATCAAAAATTCGGCACGATTTTACCCCCACTGCTCGGAGTAAATCGCAGACTCGTTCTTATATCTCGAGCGAGTATTCTTGCATCATTTACGAATTAATGTTTCGCTTAACGTATGCGCTTCAACGAACGCTGCTGCGAAGCTTATTTCCCTTAGATTGCCAAACAGATTTTACCGCACTAATGCAACACAGTTTTTGTTATTATCGGACAAACCTGTCAACTACACGTACTAGATAAAACGTCCCTTTATAACAACCATCCGACGAAAGAGTAATAACGTATGAAGATGATTATCCGAGGAGCAATACTATACGAAATGTGATGCGGATCCCTTGGAAATTGTACATCTCCCACCTTCGGCTACTCAAAATGTCAGGACCTTCTAATATTCTGCACGGGGTTACTGTCGTGATCGGGTACACGCCCTCTGGCGTCTCCGCGACTAGTCACGCGAACAGCAACGAGTGCAGAAGTATCAACTCGTCGCTTCTCGTTATAACTCGTGTAGCCGTGTCACAAGTATCGCACTGACTTTCATTTCGCGTAATTTGTCTAAACAGTTACAATTCACTTGGATCGCCAAGCTACTACGATACTTATTGTAATTATTAAAATTATTCCAAGATTCTAATTATTCCGAACTAATCGTGTTTATCATGGCGGAGGAGAATTTTATTTAATACTGAATAGGTCCTGTGTACGAAATAACAGTATTCATTAAAAATCCGTAATGTTATAAATATGTACGTTTGTAAAAACTTGTTCATTAGTCGTTCTCCTAGTCGAATGAGTCACACCTGAAATAATCACCTGAAATAATGAACATATAGTAACGTACCTATATCTGCGTCTTGTGGATAGGACCTCGGTTTAAATTTATATGCACGTAGTATTCGTAATAAATCGCCTCATATGTAAAAAGATTAAATATGCAGGGATGAGTAAGTAATTTATATTAAAGAAGCACGTAAAGTATGCGAGACTGTACGGTAGATGTGCATAAGAAAACTCCCCTTCATATTTAATGAAACATTATCTTGCGGAGTATTGTGTGTATTTAAATAAGTAACAGTAGGATCTAATAGAACAAGTGCAAAATATTAAAGTGTTAAAGGTCTTAAAAATACTTATAATAATAAAAATAAAATTATAATTGTAAATTGAACTATTCTTTAAGAGATATTTTTAATTTATTGCTTTAGTATTAATTCTAAATTATATCTTTTATCCTAAATGAATTGCACTGATAGTTTCATTTTTTAATAAAACACACATCTGTTAAAATAATTAAATGAAATTTATTTGCCCCGTTTATTATAATTGTACCTTATTAAAGTGTAATTAAAAGAGAGATATTTATCGTTGAAGCATTTAAATACATAAATAATTGTGGATCGTTGGAATGCCATCTAACATGAGAATGATCGTATACTATCGTCACACGCTGGTATCTTTATTGTTTAAACGAACATACGAATTTTTTTATACACATTATAAACTATATAAATCGGTTACAGTTACTACGTATACTATGTATAAAGCGCTTAACTGTCGTTACTAACGACCGAATATTGATCGCTTCCAGCACTATTTGAAATATTTAACCGTTAAATGGATCAATATCAATTATGATGTAAGTACATCAAATGTAATCCAATTGTTGCTTTTAAAGCAAAAAGGTAGAAAATACGATTTGATTTTTGCACGCAATATCAAAACTCAATGTGCAGAGTTGATCATGCAGGATCTGTAAAAAATTTTAATCTTGATTAATTAATGATTCATAATACTTCGAGTAAAACGAAAATAAAAAAACGATTTCTTATTCTTCACTATCTTTTTATACAAAACTGTAACCCAAATTACTTTTGCTCTCGCACGCAACGCAAGAAGTTACTAACACGAGCCATTTTCTCAAAGTTTCGAAATCTTATTAGAAACAAGATCTCAAAAGTTTGAACACGCATTTTATCATAATTACTACAATTACAAATCAGACAGATTAAACGAATTAAGAGCAAATGCCTAACATAATGTTAAATAAATTTAAATCACAAAAACGTACTTTGAATAGCAAAAAATGTTTAAGCCTCTTCATTATTTCTATAGTATCGTTCTTAATTATATTTTGATCTATGTAAAAATACATTGAATAAGTATATTTCATATTTCCATTACGAAAACAATTTCGTTTAATGGGCAAAAGCTAATAAAAAATTTACATAACGCAATAAATGGATTTACGATAAAACTTTCAATCATTCCATTAAACAAAAACATGCTCTCTTACATTATTATCATAATAATATTTTACTTTCTAGAATTCGTAGTTTCATTCTCCGCCTTGAATCTTGCATTTATATACGCGCGAGAAAACTTTAAAAGATATCAATAAAAATGTAAAAGAAATACTTGGAATTCAAATTTACGAATTTTTCTTCAGAAACGTTTGTGCTCGTCGTTGTCGTTGTCGTTGTTGATTAATTTTCTCTCGATCAGTACGTAGAAAAACACGTGTTTTACCGACCTTCTCTTCAAGTTCATCGAGTTAAATTTAATGTAACAACAATGTGCTGCATATCTGTACTACTACAATTACACCTTCGAATGCATATCGTGGCAATGTACGAACACTTTTCAGTAAACGTTATCGTTCTTCTCCGAATACACACAAATAAATATACGTGAAATACGTCAATGCACGATCATAGCAATTTATAAGGTACGAACTATATTTTCACGCATATTTATAAGCGAAATCTGTTTAAAATACGCAAACAGCCAACGAGATTAGCTGTATGGTTCGCGTAGAATTTGAGAGTATGGCTAAATCACTCATATGTAAAGAAACGTCCGCGCGCTCAGCTGTATAAGAAAAGGAAAAAGGAGAAGAGGAAAGAAGAACGCGAGCACCATGATCAAAGAACCGCACTCTATCTCTTTCTTTCTCCACGGAGCAACTCCGACGAGCAAATTATCAAACCGCAAACTTCCATCGCCGTGGCGGCGATTTGCCACGGATCGTCCCGAGTTTCTGTCCTCGGGCTCGACAGAGAACAGCCGAGCTTGTGTTATAGTACAAAAAGAAAATTGCCTAAACGCCCTCCTCCTCACCCGCCAGCGTCTGCTCGGTTCTGTTTCTCCTTCGTCTCCTCCTCTAATCGCATGGTCTTTTTGCGTTAAGTCGAACAGCTGCTTACATACCCTGTGAATTCGTACAAGCCTCTGCGGTAATGTGTAACACTGGTGTTGCATTTATTTGCACAGCACTTTTTATTCGTTAAGGGTGGTAGTCCGTAATGATTTTCCGGAAAAAACAAGTCGTTTATCGCATTTAATAATAGAATTCTAGGCTTTCCATCGACATCTGCTATAATTAATGATAATTCTAACAATAATTTTATTTGACTCTAACGTGCTTTTCCGCGTTTTCTTGGATTTTAAACCTAGAATGTCTATTATTAAGGACTGAACTTTTAATCGAAATACCCGTGGAAAATTGCAAACGAATGTTTTCTATAATTTGAGAAATATTATTTTTTCTCTTTGGTACATTAAACATAACTGTGGTTTTTTTTTTTCAAATATCAACCGTATTCGACAAAAATTCCATCACCTTAAAGTCAAAACCCTCTAAGATCTTGCAGAAATGACATTCAAATTTGAAATTGTCCAAACCAGTTGAACGAATGGATATCGAGCGCAACAAATCCAAAAATTGTCAGGGAAATCTATGAAATCTGGCTAAAACGTAACTTCACACTACGGCTAATTAATCGTTGTAACGCGTTACAAGAAAATGATAGCAAACAGAAAAACAATCAACCTTTTCCAAAGTGGAATGCATCTCCGCACTACTAATGACACAGTCACCGGCATCCTAATAATTTCATCCTGCCAAGGCGATGAAACACTGGCGAAGAATGTGGCGGCAGGAATCGATAGGTTGCGATTTCTTTTCGTTTTCCTTCGACTCGATCATGCGACTTCCAAGCATCTGCAGACCTCGCGAATCGCAAAGCTTACGCGCGCATTCGTGGGCCGCCGCCGGATAACATACACGAGCCGTCCGAAAGAGGGGGAGAGAGAGAGAGAGAGAGAGAGAGAGAGAGAGAGAGAGTGACCGAGTGCGCGATCGCGCGCGGCAGGCCTTGAACCCCGATGGGACGAAGGACGAACGGCAAGCGAGTACCACTAAAAATATCCGAGCGAGCGAGCGAAACTCCGCACCTCAAGAGCGAGTAACTTCTCGCGCCTAAGGGATTTAATGGCGATTCGTCGTGCAACGAGAATATGTGCAACCACGAGAAAATATAAGGTGGCCAACTGGAAGCAAGCGACTAACTTTGACTCGTGCACCGAAAATGCGTTTGTCTTCTTTGGAGGAGGCGCTTCTGTTTTCGGGTGCATTGTGGCATTCGAATTCAGGCTTCGGCAATTCCCGACTTGGCTATTAATGTAAAGCAGAGTTACGTACACGAGCGGTACGAGTTGATTTGCTCGAGATACACGCCATTTTACGTACTATTTTATAACGTTAAATCAGAATTTAGAAATTAGACGATACGTCGGCAACCAATGCGTACTTTTAAACAATTGAGAATGTTGGGCCAACTATTACGATTACGATGCCCATTAGTAAGTTGAGTATTAAATAATCTCGAGTACTGTCAACGTGAGCAGAAAATGTTTTCATACTCCTACAGTTCCATCGTTGGTTCAACTCGTTAAGTGCTGATGAACGCTTACATAGTATTTAATATTTTCAAATTTAATCGGTTAAGTGTAGAATGTACACTTTATAGTTGATCATGCGTGTAACTTTCGTCGTATCAACACGCGATCGGACATGGTGGACGGCTTCTAAGAATAATTTTTTTAAATGAAATTGTTGTTCGATTGCCCTTGCAATGAAGATTTTAATGTTTGCCATCCGGTTATATCCGTCACTGCTGACTAAATAGGCGTACATCATCGTCATAAAATAACGTTATCCGGTATCTTTAAGGAATAAAAAAGTATTTGTTCTCGTTTAAACGATTTCAGATCTAAGAGTATTTTAAGTGTCGTAGAAAATTTATTAAAGAATTTTTATAAATATGCATATTCATTTTTATAATTTTTATAATTTATACCTCGACGCTGCTCGAATTTAACGAACAAAAAGGTTAATGTTCAATCGAATGAATACTTACTTTACAAGTTTTCCGTTTTAAATTTTTATTTTTCAGCTTTTAACTACAAGGTTGCAGCAAGTACGCATGACGCACGTGTACATTAATATATCAAAAGATAGGAATCAACCCACTACAGAGTAATATTATGATTTAGTTAAAATCTCGTATTGATGTATCAATAGAATATATCGAAGAATATAATATGGCTTTACATACTTTATTTATGCGCATCAATTTTAAGATAAAAATTTTATCAGGAGGAAAAGTTGTTCTCGATGATTTCCACGCTAACCCTGATTGCTTCGAGGCTTAATTTCAGTGCAGTAGTTGAGCGATTGACGCCAATAGTGTAATTTCGAATTAACTCGTCGAGCGAATAATTTCTACTTTTGAGCATTTAAAAAAGAGCATTACTTAGACGTATACTTAAATGCGGCTCGACTGTAGACGCTGAAATTGATTTTTAAACGCGATAATATAATAACTATCAAACAAGATGCATACGCACATATATACAAATGATTAAATTAAGTGCATTATATTTCAACGCAACGAAGTACCGCACCCGATCCAACTACTCTTTTTCGATCTGCGGTTGGTTAGTCTTAAGACTAATCGGTTCCTGACAACCTTCCACTCGCGAATTCAAACGCAGAAACGAAAGAGGAACTTTTGCAGACTTACTGCCGGCTTCGCGTCCATGTAATAATCCAAAGAATCAAGTTACACGACACGCGGCACCCCATTTTCTTCCTCGACGCGTTTAAATTTTGAATTATCTTCGTAGCGAGTTATCGTCTCGCGCGTGCCATTTTTCAATCAGCCCAACGAAATCCCAATAACGTATCACATGTATCCAGATACACTGTCAGCAGTTTACAGAAACATCGCCGGGCTAATCTATTTCCACTTAGCAAAGCCAGCGCGACTTATACCTTCATTGGTATTTGAAATTAAGCCGACGCCGAAACAAAGTTCTTTGATATACGCTTTTGAAAGCTAACTAATTTACCTGCATCATCCGATGGTTGCCGAGTGTACATTCCGTAGACTCGATGCACGGACATCCGACGATTATCCCTCATTTTCAATAATAAGACTTTTCGTACGGCTCTTATCAAACGAAGAAACTTCGATTTATATGCGCACAGACACGCGCGCGTAGACGCACAGAATTACTTCGCTGCAGGAGGGACAACACTCAGAGTTCAATTACTTTTTGAAAGAATAAAAGTAGTGGAAGAAAAAACGTTAAACGTTAATTCCGTCAATTCTCGAGGACTACGTTAATAATTGACATTACGGAGAAGTACGCGTTTCTGTTTCTGGCTGTATTTCTGGCTGTATTTCTGGCTGTATTTCTGGCTGTATTTCTGGCTGTATTTCTGGCTGTATTTCTGGCTGTATTTCTGGCTGTATTTCTGGCTGTATTTCTGGCTGTATTTCTGGCTGTATTTCTGGCTGTATTTCTGGCTGTATTTCTGGCTGTATTTCTGGCTGTATTTCTGGCTGTATTTCTGGCTGTATTTCTGGCTGTATTTCTGGCTGTATTTCTGGCTGTATTTCTGGCTGTATTTCTGGCTGTATTTCTGGCTGTATTTCTGGCTGTATTTCTGGCTGTATTTCTGGCTGTATTTCTGGCTGTATTTCTGGCTGTATTTCTGGCTGTATTTCTGGCTGTATTTCTGGCTGTATTTCTGGCTGTATTTCTGGCTGTATTTCTGGCTGTATTTCTGGCTGTATTTCTGGCTGTATTTCTGGCTGTATTTCTGGCTGTATTTCTGGCTGTATTTCTGGCTGTATTTCTGGCTGTATTTCTGGCTGTATTTCTGGCTGTATTTCTGGCTGTATTTCTGGCTGTATTTCTGGCTGTATTTCTGGCTGTATTTCTGGCTGTATTTCTGGCTGTATTTCTGGCTGTATTTCTGGCTGTATTTCTGGCTGTATTTCTGGCTGTATTTCTGGCTGTATTTCTGGCTGTATTTCTGGCTGTATTTCTGGCTGCATTTCTGGCTGTATTTCTGGCTGTATTTCTGGCTGTATTTCTGGCTGTATTTCTGGTTGTATTTCTGGCGCATCAGGGCCAAAGTTTGTGAGATATTAGGTCTGATGTTATCGTAGCACGATGTTCATAACACGCCGAATTATCGTTTAATGTCACCGTTTAATCTAGCCAACTAGTATCAACTAGTGTATCAGCAATCTAGTGAAGAAAATCTGGTCTAAAAAATCGCTACTGGAAAGACAATCGCTTCGGCATTCGTGTTCCAAAGGATAATTATTTTTTAAGAAAAGCTTCGCCTTGATCGATGAATTCTACGGTGCATGTATGCAACAACGCCTATTTACAAATAGAAAAGCTGCAACTAGTTCGTTGAAAGAGTTAAAAGCAAAGCTTCATTAAGTAAGCATTCGAGGCTAACTTTCATGAAAAGTCTGACATAAAATACGCAGGGAAATAATTTACACGGGCAAAAAATATTTTAAATAACTCGTTGTGTAAAGCAGTATTGTTGGGCTCTGTCGTAGGTAAACCTCTGCGAATAGTCTTGTCGAACGTCGAACGGAATATGTATGCCGAAAGATACGCAGGCAGTTTATGTGCGTATCCGTGTATAATTAAATACGAAACCTTGCACGTTACGTTTGGAATACCTTCTCTCGCTCGGCGCTGTGTGCACTCGGCCTGATATGCATCTTCGTTTCGTCGCTCGAAACTCGACATCGTCAATTTTCATTTAACTGCATTTTCTTTTTGTGCCTCTTTGTTAGTGCGTGAAAAGCTAACGAAGCATTATCGTCATTAATTGGATTTTTATGGATGCTGACAAGTTTAGAAGCGCTGTATTTTTAAGCAAACTATATTACTCATTGTGTAAAATAAAAGTATGGAAATGCGCGTGTGTTATTTCAACTATTTATCAGATGTAAAGCCTTAACTGTAATATATATATATATATATATATACATACATATATATATATATAAAATGTAAATATCGCTGTATATTTTAGTATGCATCTACACGTGTAGATCATACGCGTCGAGGAAAAAAATTACTTTTGAATTGCGGGTGATAAATATTTTGCACTTTTCTTTTCGCAACGATGTTCTCGCATATCTTGCGATCGGTAATAAACCAAGTGCTTTACCTATGTCGCAACTTCATAAAAACTTGGACATATTTTGTCCACTTTAAGCTCTCATCCTGTGAAATAACAATTATACGCTATATATTACGTCGTCGGCTGATCGTTAATCGATAAACTATTATTTCAAAGAGAACAACGCGAATACGAACGCATTCAAATTTTTCTTCTCGATACTTCTATGAAAATATCCAACAGTCGGACCTTTCCTCTTTCTCTGAAAGTAGGCTAATAGCATCAGCTGCACATTCAATTATCATTTATTTCTCATTGTTCGTTACCAATAGTTAAAACTGGAAATTCGATATGAACCAACGACTGTCAACTAACCAACTCGTGGCACAACCATTTACCGAATTCCCCAATAATAAACTTGCTGGAAGACTATTAAGAAAATGCAAGAAAACGCAAGAAAATACAGGTGCTCGTAATCCGTGAAAATTGAGATACCCTTCCGTTTTAATATTTATCCAACGAAAATGTACATTAACTTGCATCCTTGTGCAAAATAATACGCTGACGAAATTCAGGATAAAAGTACGGCTTGCCAGAAGTATGCGGAGATCGAAATGAAGTTACGACCAACTACTACTGATCAAATACGTATTATATCCTCTCGCGAGCATTCAGCTCGAGAGCACTAATTTATTAAATAATCATAGGATTTAATCAATACTAATTATAGTTCGGAGGCAAGATCCCGGTATCACTCCGAATATGACAGCGATGATTTACGTCGCAACCGATAAGCAGAGCAGCCTCTATTAAATTGTAGCAGGGCGCGAGTTAATAGAAATCCTAGGAATATTCCCGAGTCATCGAAGTCGTTGCTTTTCTCGCCTCTCGCGCTTAATGCACTTCAGCCGAAAGCCATTTCCGAGTGTTCGCAGTGTTCGCAGTGGCGTGATTTCAGGTGATTTCCAGCTCGTGGGCAGGATCCAGTCGTGGGAGATGGGCAAAGCGCCGAGAGAAACGCGCGTTCGAGGAATCGAGCGTACGCTCGGGGCATCGCAAGGCACACACGGACGCGCAATTACGCGTGCGCGCGCGGGGGCAGGAGGGTTGCGGCGGCTGTTAGGGGGGCGGGGGCGAGGGTCTACCCTCTTGGGCCGCGTGGCCCGCGAGCGACTCGATCGCCGAGCGAGATACGCGCGCGCAGACGGAGCATCTGCATACGTGCGGAGGTACGCGCGTACCGAGGTCCCGCATGCGTTATCCTGGGTTAATTACTATAAATACTCGGGACGGCTGTACGCGCGAACGCGAAACCGACAGCTCATTATTGGTTGGAGGCGCGTAAGCGCGTACGAGGCGCTTATCGGGGGACGCGGCCTCGGTAGGATCGAGATCGAGAGGCCGATTCCCGATTAGATTCCTCTGCCTCTTCCTGTTCTTCTGCGCGCTAATAAAGTCTTATCAAAACGAGTACTCGCGTCGAGTAATCGAGGCTTATCAAGGTTTCGTTAAAGTTTGCGGGAATAAGCCATTGTTGGGGGAACGAGGGCAGACCGCGAACAGCCTCGAACTCACTGGGAAGCTCGTGTTCTTTTAGTTTAGTTGCTATTTAATCGACTGAGATTATGGACCGATAATGCAATTATTAACTCGTACATCTATTTCGCATTACGAGGCTTTCTAATTTTTCGAAAATCTATGTCACGGAGAATTTGCTTTTCCGAAGCTTAACTGGGTTGCGGCGAGACAACAAATTTCCTAGATGAATTTAATAGCACGAGGGAGCCAAGAGTTTCTTAAGTCTTGTCGCCTTTAACGCGCCATTCGATTTTAGCAAGAAATTAAATATCTCCACATCCTCAGTTTCCAGGGCGAAATTGCGCTCGACTAACGGTTCTTCAAAAGGGCTGTTTTTTCATGCATTTATCGAATCACTTCACGAATATTTGATAAAAAAACACTCAAAGTAACGATGAATAATAATAAAGTTTCAGCCTTCGGATTGAAAATTAAATAAAATACATTATTTATTTAAAAGATGTTATTCGCGAGCTCA
This sequence comes from Wiebesia pumilae, assembly GCA_018907045.1. Lineage (NCBI taxonomy): Eukaryota > Metazoa > Arthropoda > Insecta > Hymenoptera > Agaonidae > Wiebesia > Wiebesia pumilae. The sequence goes on from JACCHZ010000123.1 coordinate 690,736, forward strand.
CCCCGTTCAATCATTGAATTAACAAGAATCATTACTAAGGAATGATCCTTTGTTAAATAATTAGAGGAATTTTACATTAAAAACAAATTTTATTTTTATCTAACGGGACGCGCGATCGGATAGAAATAAATATTTTTAATCAATCAGAAACGTATTTGAAGAGGATTAATATACAGAGTATTATAGTTTTAAAGAGGCATTCAATCAAGACTGTACGGTAATTCACCATGAGCATTTTAATACATGTATTTTTTCGTGTAACGTAAAATATAATTAAATAAAACAAATATTCAACTTCTTTAATTAATGTGCTACTCTTGGAATAGATTTTTGTGAAAAATATAACTACGCGTCTACATCATCTACATCAGTAGAAATAACTGGAATTTGTCAGACAGGAGATAAAATCTAAATTTAGTTTCCTACAAATTTATAATTATTCATCATCTTAATCTGAATTTCATCTTCGGTCAAAAGATTAAATTTCTCCTGGGTGTCTTGTTCTTTTACGCTGCAAAAAAATATCCGTCGATCAGGTATCGTGCCGCGGTTGGATTTCCCTGTACCGTGATTATGTTTTTAATTTCATTTTTAACGCATAGAGAACTTATTATTAAGAAGAGTCATTGCGTAATAACACTTGAGTTTGATAAATTAAAATGATGTCAAACTTATAAGAATATCTTCTAGAGTGCATTTCGTATTTCGTTGATAATTCAAGAGAGTAAGCTCGTACGATAACTCGTCTCTTTCTAATGTGAAATTAGCATTATTATAGGCAACTGAAATAACAAATGGAGTAAAAAAAGCTCGATATGATAGTTTTAAAAAGGTTGTAAGGTTATCGTGTAATTTTCGAGGATTAGACGTTTCTTATTGATTACTGACCGCGTTAAAATGACTTTCCCACAAATTGTCTTTTCAACGACATCAACATGATCGCATTGGATTCCACTATCGAAACATTCCCTCGGTACATACTCATGCATACTCATGCATACTCGTGCATAATTATGCATAATTATGCATAATGCGCGAACTGTACGCAGTGGCGCAATATACGTTCACGTGTATAAGCTGCGGTCGATACTTATGCCGATATCGTAAGGACATCGCTATTTTATTACGCAGACTAATTTAAAGTATATTTCTCGTTTGTCTCTCCGAAAAGTCTTTAATGTGAGCCTCGTAATTCTCCCCCGTAAGCGATAAGCGCTTGGTATGGAAAAGCAAACAAGTCGGCGCATTGTGCGCACAAAGCCACGCAGAGCACAAACGTATCGGCCAATACGTTTGCAGATCGATTTCGTGTAGAAAAGTCGCAAACAGTCGAAAGAGTGTTCGCTGAAAAAGAGACAAGCAAGAGGACGCGCACAGAGGAACGTACGCAGATAACGAAAATACGAAAAGAAGGAAAAGAAGGAAAAGAAGGAAAAGAAGGAAAAGAAGGAAAAGAAGGAAAAGAAGAAAACTGACGCGCGATGAAATCAGCGGTTTAATTGAACATTAATAACAACGTGTAATTAAGTATAATCAATGCGCGCGATGCATTCTATCTTGTGTTCATCGGTAAGGAAAAAAGGGAAAAGCATCGCTTTGAGAGGATGGTTTGTTCGTTCCTTCGTTTCTCCCGACATCCGTGCTGGCACGGCATCGCGATCGGCCCTGGACCTGTCCGCAGGCGGCGGCCCCCTATACCTCTCCCTCCCTCCTCCCCCGCCACCTCTTCCTCTCACTGTCAGGATCAGATCGAATCGCCGCGACGTACACGTAGGAGAAAGCGAAAGCGAGTCGAATCCGCCAGCCAGTCTATCTTGCGCCAATGTTCGTAGGAAGGTACGCACGCACGCACGCACGCACGCACGCACGCACGCGCGCACGCACGCGCGTCCTCTTTCTCTCCTTGCGACGATGCTCCGCGCCGGATCGCCAAGTATCAAGGACTCTTCACGCTTGAGAAGCTGACGCGGTCTAGGTTATTCGCACTGGCTCGGCGTTTGGCCAGTGTTGTTGGTAGCCTCGGTGGTTGTCGGCAGCGGGGGCGGCGGCGGCGGCGGCGGCGGGGGGGGGGGGCACTCACTCGTCACGCGAAAAGTAGGAGAGATGGAGAAATATTGAGCGCGTGGAGCGGATAGGAAATGAAGGGTCGCAGGGAAGAGTGTATTAGCCGATTCTTTTCGACTCTACGTCATGCAGCCGTCTTTGTCTTTATCTACTTGTCCATTTACCTGCATCTCTGCGTCCGTCGTATTAACCGTTTATCTCTATCTGATTTACCGACTTCTGCTCCTTCGGTCCTGACGTCCGCTTCTTTCTTAATTCATTCCTCTTTTTCTGCATTCGCGAAGCTCATCCTTTCGTTGCCTGGCTAATTGAAAAGCGTTTGTGAAAGCAATTTCAAGTGGAATTAATCTTTATATCGAAGCTGGATCGAGCAGCTATTCAAATAATTGACACGACGTCAACGCCATTCAAAACGCTAATTGCTTGGATTTATAGAGAGCGATTATTCTAAATATAGTGCCTTTATTCGATAAAAATTGCAAAATATACTACGACCGTTTAACGCGCTAAATAATATTAAAAAGCATATTGGGCAGTGTATTTTTGTTGCGAAGAGTAGCACTTCTTTAGGGGAACACCAGTAGTCATCGAGCGAGTGAGAAATTAAATAATCGACTTGAAGAGTCCGTATTAATGTCAATTTTAATTTAATATTTTAATAATCTCGTAGCAATTTAGCTGCTTAGCAGCGAATCTTCGAGCAGCGAAGCCTCCAACAGTGGCAATTCTTTGCGAACGATAGAATACTATTGTTAGCTAAGCAAACTTCATTCCAACGGATAAATTACTTTACGGAGAAATTTACTTTCGTGCTTTAAATAATGCGCTTGCGTATAAGTCTAAACATACAGTTTTTTCATCCTATCTCTCCATAACATCTTGTTCTCTTATTTTCCAGACTATCGTTAATATACCTAGACGACTGCCGCCTTTATTATTTTTTTGTCTCCGTTCATAACAAGCAGATTGAAGACTCTCCGGAATAATGTTTGCGTATCTCTGCACCATCGCTTCGTCGTCGCCTCCGCCATCAGCATTTTCATTATAATAATCCTTGTTATAATCAGCATCATTGCACGTATTACAATTCACGACGTTACACTCTCAAAAATTGCACAACGCGGTGACTGTGGAGGGAGCTCTTATCTAGAGCGAGAGAGAGAGCGAGAGCGAGAGCGAGAGAGAGAGAGAGAGAGAGAGAGAGAGAGAGAAGGAAAAAGATGGGAAATGAAACGGTATACACCGCGTTATGTTGCTACGTATGCTGATGCAGTCGGAAGTGGGAACGTTAGAGATGAAAGGAGCGAGTGAACGGCGCGAGCCCTTCGGCGCAGATATCCGAGTAAAGGAGAGAGAAGATTCCTTTTTATTCTACAAATAATATATGCGAGAGAACGAGAGAACTAACGCTTCCGACGGCGAAGACTTCGTGATTTGCCCGGCTTGTACACTTCTAGCCCCGCCGAGATTTTGCACCAGTGTTTTCCACTACTCCGGCTTCTCGTAAAAATCTCAGCGCAGAGGCACTCTGCACTTAGGGAAATATTATTTGCATTGACGATTAATCATACTCTTCCTTTATCATACATCCTTGATAAAAGTGCAATACTTCGGGGTGAATAAAAGAGAATTCAAAGAAGAATTTAAAAACAAAAATGTTCCGATTGTTATTTATTAAGTAGGAAATTGCGAGTTTCGCAAAGAGACTGTAGATGCCTTGGAAATGCTCGTATTATGTGAATCTTCGACTTGTTAGACGTATACGTATAAATTTTAAATATAAATACCAAATTCATCTTTGGATATATCGGCGACTGGGTAGTCGCCGATACGTCACAGCTATCAATCGCAATATAAATCAGTCGATCCTGGTGCACATCACGTTGCACTATAGAAGCATTCGATTGCAGTTTGAATTTAACCTTAAAACTGTTTCATAATTGTAATTAATACAACTAGTGTCACTTTCAAGATTAAAGTATTCATCGAATGCGTCAATGAAGGAACTGTCGGCGAACGTGGACACAACAATGTTAGTTTAGCGCAACAGTGTTGTGCTGAATTTGTGAAAATTAGGCAATTTAAAAGTACTGGACGCTTAATTTTATTTCTCAAATTTGCTCAACGTTACCATTTAAGTTACCCAAAGTTGCCAGTTAAATCATCCATGCCTTGAACTGTCGAATGGTCTGCTTTATTCGGCTGAACGTTAAATCTGGTTCTCCTTTCTCTCGCTTTTCTTTTCTGCGCGAACGCCGTAATCTACGAACTTGGATGACATTATTAATGTTCAGTGACAAATGCAAACAATGTCGTTCCCTCGTACTTTCCATTACCGGGCCATTCTCCTACTCACCTCGTCCTCTTTTTATCGAATACCCTGTTTTCTTATTTAGTGCTTCTAGATGCTACATATATTAACCGATAGAAATCCGTCGATAATATTCTCCCGAAATAAAATGATGCGAGGTTATGCGAGGTTTTACATTATATGCAAAGCGTATTAGCAGGAAAGACATTTCACGAGGAAAGAAATTCGAACGTTTCATCCGTACGAAAATAACGAGCTGTTTACGCAACGTACATAAGCACTTATCTTATCAAATAGCGTCGCGGTGCAATCGAGGGCACATCCAAAAAACATTTCTCGAATAATGGCGATCGAAAATTCGCGGCCAAAATTCACCATCGCCGCGATTCAAAAGACAACTGCGCCTCTCGGAGCCGCGTGTCCCTCGCACGCGTAACACCCGAGCTAAGTGCTAAAGCAAATACAACGAATACAGTGAATACAGAGATGAAAGGCGCGTAACGCGCGGCCCAAAAACAATTATTGATCCTCCGAGCCATTAAAGCGCCTTGGGAAATAAATCGGGCGGATGTGAAGAGGAGCACTGGAAGAGGCCTCGTCGGAATCTAAGCAGGCCTCGTCCAATGTGTAATTTCGGGCTCTGGGACCCGAGGCCGAGATCTCGGGAGGTCGGGAGAGTGCTGTAAACAGAATGTAACGCAGCTGTTGGCAGGCCTGTGGATCGGCGGCGCGCGGGCGGCGGTCGCCGGGTGCAACGCCACCGCGGACCTTGAGCGATTATTTTACTGCGAACGCCTCGATGTATTATATAGCCCCTACTATCTGGCTCCTTGCCTCCTTGTCTCCTTGTTTGTCGCGCTCACCTTCTCTTCTCTCTTCTATAATGTACCAGTACTCTCGGCTTCCTCTCTCCTCCGCCGCCGTCCTCGGCCGTCCTCCTCCTCCACCGCCATCTCCTTTGCACTTTTTCTTCTTTTTCAGCCCTCCTTATTTCTTATTTCCACGTGCTTTCTAGCCTTCTCCTCTCTTTTCTTTCCTTAATGATGCACTTTTACTCTTCCTCTTTTACATTACCATCTCACTCGTGATTTATTCCCATGTTCTCTCTCTCTCTCTCTCTCTCTCTCTCTCTCTCTCTCTCTCTCTCCCTCCCGCCCTCCATTCTTCCTCACGCAGTTTCTCTCATTCTTTCTCATTCAATTACTCCAACTTATTTATCTCTTTCTATCTTCACAATGGTATTATGCACCGTGGCTCGACGCATACATACGCACTTTTTCCTTTTCCTTTTTTATCTTACTCCTCCACCTTACACTTCTCCACGCAGCTTCTTTTCTTATTACGCGCTTACCTCGCATGTTCTTCCCGGTTCCCCTCTCGTTTTTTATTACCATTGCTACTACTCCTTTCACGTAGAGGATTTTAGCGATTACTTTCATAATTGTTATATGAAGAAACTTTGATAGGCATCTATATCAAAGACGAAAGTCGAAAAAACTTCACTAATACGATGCAGAAACGTTCAAGGTTAAGCCAAAATCAGCATTGTATTAAACACGCCCAAAAAAGAAAGAAAGTCTGCAATCGTGAGAAAGTTGCCCTATTACTCTCGTGGAGAATGTACAAAAAATCGACCTTCGAACGAATAGTCAATTGCATAACTCTTACAAAACTAATTACAAGAGTAGCGAGTAAAGTTATTCTTTTCTACGTACTTTTTAGAATTTCACAAGTATGCGAACAAATAAATGTACATGCGACTATTAATCTAGTTAATTTGTCATATTTACTTAATTTAAGTACCCAAAAACATATTGAAACTTTGTATGTTCCACATACAATTACAAATATGACATGGATAAATGCAAAACTCGCACTGTTTCAAAACATGACCTTTATAGAGTCCGATATTTAAAGACCGTTAATTAAGCGCGTTACAACCTTCCTCGACGTAACTGAGTCTATAATTTCATCTCGGCTGATATTTTCAATTTTGATATTTAAAATTTGCATAATCAGCTTATTAATATATATTAATTTATTTTCATTTTAAGGAATTGCATCGCTTTCACCTTTAGTTATAAAAATAAAATCTCCTTCAACGTTATAAAACATTGAAGATATCCGTTTCTCAAATAAATTGTTAATAAATGTAATTGTTAATAACTATGTATAAACATTAAATAGTCTACAGCATAAGCGCAAAATCTCACTCCTGACTTACGATAGTGTGTGTGATCGAAAAGGATCTCGTGTGACGATATACCGTTAGTGTGCATTTGCATTACTACATACGAATGTTGCTAAATATATACAGCAATATACATCTCCGTGTAACGATATATAATCTTTTAGAGATCGGCATATTTGAAGACAGATCATAATTATAACCGAGTGTATATTGTACGTTCGTATGTGATATGTGAGCATATGTAATTATACATATCTGCAGGTGACAACATAGAGACATAATTCAGAGATAAGAGTATGATTTTATATTAGCAGATAAATATTTTCCGTAATTAATCGTATGCGCTCCATAATCATAGACAATTATAGGCGACGTACTTTTCCGCAGGTAAAATATAATTCGTATCTTCACTCGGTACTGAAATTTGCAATCAATAAATTGTCTTTGAAAAATGTACGAATATGAAACATTCGCGACGTTAGCCGTAAAGTCTTAAATCATATGATTCAAGCTTTTTTGTATATGTACGAAATTGTTTTAAGCACATTGTCATCTTACTTTCAAACTCCCATTTCTAGAAGAAAGTTTGATGAATTTACTAAATCTCATTATCGCTCAGCTATGAATTTTACGATGTTTACATCATAAAATTACAAAGCGGTTTAGCTGGATCTCATCACTGGGAGCTCTATACCTGTAAAAGTAGACGAAGATGGAATACAGAGCTATACTCGTTAAATTACTTTTCTAACTTCCTGCTCGCGTCAACGTCGCGATTTTACGAGTATTCCGAACATCTAATTAATCGCGTTGTAAATAAATACCATTATTGATTACATTCAGCACAAATATTCTACGATTATATAACATTTTTATGTTTAACTTTATTATTTTTCTTCTGTCATTCTCATCTAATCGCTAAATTCGGCTTAAGAAAAACTTTTTAAGATTACTTCACTGCCTTAATTTCTATGGTTAATTTAAAACCACCATTTGATTCTAACTAGCCAAATCTCAGAGACCTTCTCGTTTGTTTTCATACTTTCAAACTTAATAATACTTAAAATACTCAATAATACTATTTAATTTTGAAATTATATCCATCTTGTTTTCTACATTACGAGTATAAAAAATTGAAAGAAGCAAATATCAAAAATAAAAAAAATTATAAATATGTATCAACAAAATGTTTCAAAACTGTAATTTCATCTAGTTTAATTATTTCACGGTAATTATTTATGAAAGAAATTCGAAAAGCCATGTACTTGTATAATAATTCCTCTCAGCTCGTTTCAATTAATCTACAATACAGTAACATGAGAATATAATAAATATAATAAATATAATAAATTAAGTATTATTCGGAATAATTAAACAAATAAAGGTAAAGCCTTGTCACGATTCATGAAATTATTTTACAGAAATATTAATCATTCCATGTATATTTTCTTTACACGTTTATTTGTCATTGTCAGAATAGGTATAAAAATTATTGTATTATTTATCGAATATACAAAATACATTAGAGATTTTAAAACATTATGTAATACGTTACTTTCAAATAGCTTATTCGTAAACAATTATCATTTATGCGTATAATTCTAAATAACAACATAAATATTAAATTATTCTTTTTCAGCAAATTGGAACATTGAAGTCGACAATTTATTCTTAATATAAAACAGTTCACTTTTGAGGTAAAAAGGAAAACAAATTAAAGCTATTCAAAAATAATAGATCAAGGAAAGTATTTCAAGAAAATCGAGATAAAAGAAATTAATTTTTTGTATAAATTAATAAAAACTACATAATCATTAGAGAAGCAAGATTTTATTAAACTCGTTGCATTACAAGGATAATTGACATTACAAGTTACGTGTGCTCGGATAAAGTGTTTGTATAATTAAAATGGTAAATAAAATAACGCTGTTTGGATATTTGGTAGGTGAACGAAAGGTACAAATACACCAACGTGGATTAAAATAGCAAAATAACATTAACTAGATCTAAACATAATTTTAAAAAACGTAATAATAACGATTCCACTGTATCATAAGATCACAAGGTCTTTAAATTTATATACATTATTGCTCGTGTAAACTAAAATAAATGAGTGATAAGTTCCGCCAATGTGCCTCGAGAACATTCGAATGAATCATTGATTTGAATGTCAGCCTTCTTTACACTTTTCGAACACTGTCATATGAATTAAAATATAAATAAATATTATGTTTAATGGCAAATAATTGCGTTTAATGCCATTGCAGATTATAAGTATCCGCTAAATAATTTAATTTAGTGATATTGATTTGAAGCGCGGACGTATAAGATCCATTACCATTAGATAAAATAATCACACGCGTATCAAGCGTATTGCCATTAGTAAAAATTAGTGAAAAAATTTTCAAGTGCATATCGAATTTAAAATTGTAATAACGTAATCGGATGTTTTATATTTCCCCGAGAAAACCTTGAATACCCAATTGGAATCCTGAAATTTCTCAAGAACTTAAGCTCTACATTTATATATGTTTAGCCTTTTGTATTGAGTTTTTATGCAGCTTTGAATATAAATTCGATATCCACATAAGCGCTGTTTAATTTTGCTTATTTTTTATTTTACACTCGGGAATTCATTCTCGATGTATTCATCGAGACAAGTCTTAAATTTCATTTTCGGTTAAAAAATATTTTTTACATCGACTGACGCTTTGACTGACGACTTTGTTTCAAAACTTAATGTTCAAGCTTAACGGAAATTCATAAAATTTGAAGTGCATTCATAACGCGAGCTGAAACGCGGATAAAGATGTGCCAAGAAAATCAAGAGAGTAAGTGTAAGTGCACCTGTCGGAACGTTCGCTAATAAAACCTATTCGTATCCACCTAAATGCACGCTCTACAGACGAACCTAAGGATTGAAAAGCGGAAACGACTCATAGATAGTGATGCGCCTGTCACCTGTGGAAGCGGGAGGAACGCAAGTAACACGGAAACGCGCTCGACTGATTGAGCGAGAGAGAGCGAGAGCGAGAGCGTGCGTGCGCGCGCGTGTGTGTGCGAGGGACGGGGCGGCGGGGGGAGACGTGAGACTCGCGCGTCAAGGACTTGGCAGTGATCGCGAACGTGTTCGCGGCCGTCGTACTCGCAAAAGACACGACGCGAATCTCTCCGAATGACGCAAAGACCGCTTTTACAGCTGCCACGGACTTTTCGTTGCGGTAGAGGCTGAGAGTTGATTATACCTGCGCGCACAATGAACTTGGCACACCAGTGCTTTCGGTGACTTCTCCTTTTGCCTCGGTACAGGTTGCCCGACGTCCGAAATGATCGGATCATCCGGCATACGACGAGAGTCGCTAAATGCTCCCGTAATACGCGCGAGTCGTGGCGCAGTTGAAAATACGCCCGGACGCCTCGATGACGACGTTGGTGTATACCCACCAGCGCGGGAGTCGCGCGTGGAAGATGATGAAAGAATCGGACGAAAATTGAAAGAGGATTTCTCGATCTTTCGGAATTTGCGCTCGTGCGTTTGCTTCGAAACTTTTGATTTACCTCGATCGGAGTAAAGCCTGTGTAACGCGGGATATGGATGAGAGATATAGCAAACATTGCAATACGGTGCCATTTAAGTTAATTAATGATCTCGCGACTACGTTTATCTATTGATATAGAGACTTTCAATTACTGAAAAACGGTCTTTCATTAAGCATTTTATGTGCAACTGCGATTCTTTCACCGATTAAACATTATCTAACAAATTATTCTCGATAAAAATTTATTACTCTGCTAATTTATTTACGATGCCCGAAGGTGCAATCACTGATGAATTCGTTGAATTGTAATCGTTAAAAATCCCCTGATAAGAAACTCATAGTAACGTGAAAAATTCAAGTAACATCGATGTATAATATTATCGTTTGTACGAGTTTAATATTAAAGAACTTTTCGAGTCACTTAATTTACAAAATTAAAATTAATAACAAGATTATTTTCTGGGGTAGTAAATACGGTTAAATACCGGGGCTTGGATAGATACAATTTTATTGTGCAAATAAGTGTACGCCCGATAGTGAATATTATTTGCTCTGTGCATTATGTATTCAATGTAAAACTTTTGCCCTTTAAATCGTACGTACCTGCATTCGATGATTTGAAAATAATGTAATCTATATATAAATAAAAACGTTTGGCATACATAAAAATTACGTGCACATTCATTTTTGTTCGATAAAACTTTGTTATAACGATCTTTATAAAACAAAATTCTATGCACGTTGGTATATTAACTTTTAATTTTATAAACTTTTAAGCAAGTAAGAGCCAATACACCAGAAGGTAATTCTACTGTAAACGAATGAATGTATGAACGAATGAGATGGAGACAGACTGTCGAAAATCTTGGACGGCTTGAGAGTCTCGAAAGTTTGTCCGCAGCCGCACTGCACTTGAAAAATTGTCGAGTTATTTACTTGAATTTCAGTGGCACAGCCATCTTGCTAAGCATGCTTCCTCTTCCCTCTTTTTCATTTCATTTAAACCACGCTGATTTCAATAAAGTTTTTAAGCTTAATACTTTTCATATTTTCGCATGCAACTTGAAAAGTAAGTTCTCTCGCTCGAATCCTTTCGAAGAATGAACTTTTCCCGTCTACAAGTGCTACAAGGTATACATATGCATACGTGTGCGCGCGCGCGTATGTGTATATATACACTCAGAATATAAGTTCTGAGCGGACAACGTTAGTTGTTAAGAAAAAAATTATATTTTCCTTGTGTGCGCTCACGTTATTATATTACGTTTGAACGATGCGACAAATGCCGAAGAGAAGCACGAACGTTTTCTCGAACGGAGGCCGTGAAAACACGAATGAGATCGAACGATAAAGTTTGACACGTCGATAATACGAGTGCGCGCCCCCTTTCATCGCGCAACAACAAACTCATCCGCGCATCACTCTGTTCACGATAATGGCTAATTACGAGCTTTAAGGTCCTCGCGAAATCTGATTACAGAAGCGAAGCACCGAGAAAGGGAGGATAATCCCGGTGACGTACCTAAGTGAGATATTCCAGTAGCCGAGCAGCCAACAGCCAACGGTTTCTTTGAAGATGCCGGCGCGCACACTGCGTCCCCTTCACCGCCGCCACCCCCTCCGCCCCGCGCTGGGAGCCCGACCCGAGGGCTGAACGCCATTCTTCGTGGACGGCTCGTACGACTCCTGCACTCGCTCTATTGGCGACTAACGTGTTCTGCGAGCAATTACGACCTTGGCACCGACTTCGATAATAACGAGTCGTGAACGCGGAGGAGCACCCGTGAGTGATGATGAGTGAGGCGAGAATCAGCTGATCCTTTTCAAGAAAATCGACCGCCTAAATGTGAGCTTGGCGTTACTCTCCACGCATCATTTTGTTAACATTTGCTGGGTCGTCGACCGTTTGACAATGCCAAGAAAGATTTTAGAAAATTAAATAAGCGTAAGATAATCGGGTAAACGTTTCACGTTCCAAAGACAATAGCGTTCGTGCTTCTATCCCGATAAGGATTAAGTTGAAATAATGATTAGGAAATTGGAGTTTCTTTTAGTAACTTATGCAGGGAAATTTATATCTTATATTCCGTAACGGTTAATTGCACTAAGTTTATTTTATAAAAACTTCTTACGTTAAAAACTTAGCGTACTCTTAATAAAATCGACATTATAGTGTAAGCACTGATGAATGTCGAACATAATTCGTTAGCTTGTAAAAAATAAAAGAAAGCTGATCTAATTTAAAGAATTGAAGTTAATGTGAGATAAATATTTTATTGATATATCAATTATCTGCTCGCTTTAATTAAAAAACATATTTTTCTCGGGAATAATAATTATTGATTAAATATTATCAGTTCTATGCTTGATGTACGCCGCGAGTGTTTGGGAAAAAAAAAACATAAATATTTTTCAACTACGAATGTTTATAGAGTCATTATTCATATATTATTATAAAAATATTGTTTTTCAGTAGGATATTCGAGGAAACCAAATATCGCTTTCAAAAGTTCAAATTATACGGAAAATACGATTGCATAAATATTTACTTTCGACTTCAATAGTAAATCAACTATGCTGTCATCGCCTCAAAAAGACGTGAAACATCACCGTTATAAAGTTCATTCTAGGTGCACATTTTAGATTCTTACCGACAAAATATTCATCAAACTAACGAAATTCTCATGTACAAGATTTAAAAATCAAATAATCGCTATATTTAAAGGAATCAAGCGTATTAAGCCGCTTACAAAAATTCAATGCAACAAAAAATGAATTTAACATTGTATTTTATTATCGTTATTCCAAAAACATACATGCATTTTCCGTCAGACGAAAATGTTGACGTAGAAAAGAAGTAATTCGATACAAAGTTCATTTGAATTATACAAACTGTAGCAATTTATAAATCGAAGAAAGCATTAACTGTCAATAATCTAAGATTGAATAACTCTTTACACACTGGAAGTGTGAAAGATAAATGTATACAATACATATTTTAAGTTTGTAACTATATGTAAACAGATTTTATCATATCATAAATTAATGGAGAAAATATCAAGGCTATATAATATCAGCATTGATAAGAATATTCCTCAATAGTAAAAATACGATCTTCAAATAATTATGTATTTATTTACAATCCAATTCGCCGAAGAAGATTCATGAAAGTATATTAAAAAAACGTGGCATTAATAAATCCATTCTTCCACGCATTCTCTTGTTTATAATTATAATGAAGAAGTATTTTACTTATTATATCAAATTAAGTCTATTTACATTTATCAGAAATTATTTTACATTTACAGAATGAATAAAGAAAAATGAATAACTATATAGTTTTTACATTTAAACCCAAATCAACGGACTTTTTTGAAAAATTGTCGAAAGCATAAAAAATTAAACCGTTCATATTGAAAATAGAAAAATATTAATTATTCTATTTTAAATTTTTCAATTATAAACGAAGATATCCGAAGCTTAGTAGTAATAAAGAGATTGTCCCAGTTATTCTACAAAATACATCTTGTATGACTGAAAAGTATATTTTTCATCAAAACTATTGGTGCATATGGCATTATAATATACAGGTGTCAAGAATCTTTTCCACTTATAAGAGAAAAATCTCTGGAGAATAAAATATCGAAATCTCAATAATTTGACTGGAGGATCATTTAGTACAGTTGATAAGTATCGGTATTAATTTTAATAATTTTTCTATTATACAATACAATTACCTAATTACGTTAGGAAACAAGTTGTAAAGCACTTGTATAATTATTTATCAAAATTTTGTATTAGAACTGAAGTATACCGCAAAAATAATTCGATTAAGATGACTAAATATTCTATTTTTGTGGATGTTATTTCAATGGTATGTTTTCCCACATTTTTAGGTCACATGGAATAAATTTTCATACTCATTTAATTCCTTGTACTGCATGTTCGTTAAACCAAGCATTTAAATACTGCATATGATTATTCAAATGCAATGACTAACTGCAATAAAAATTGGAAGTCAATTTATACTTTCACTTGTACAAAATGAGTAAACGGTGAATAAAATGTTTCAAAATAAGCCTACGACTTGTCTACCTTCATTGATAAGCATAAAGCAAATAAATTTCGATAGCTCAAACATATTCACTGGCTCATATCTATTTGAAAATTACGTATATTAGCGTAAATACGTAAGAATATAGAATTTTTTAAAAATTTAATATTTGCAGCGTAATCGATTGTTAGAGTGACGATGTTTCAGTGAATTATTATCATAAGTTTCAGAGGTATATGTCCTTTGCATTCGTGTACGTAGGTAGCATAATAAAATTTCAAAGGAATTCAATCCACTCGCCTAAGATAAAGTCTTCAACCTCCACTTCTGCACAAATAAGATTATTGAGTCTGCCTGAAAATTCTAAATACGAGTGCATATTTAATATAACGGAAATGTTAAAGTAATTACTAATAAATAAAAATGTTTTCCGATACGATTATTAATTAAAATATCGAGAGAGAGAAAAAGGTCGGCGGTCCATAGACGCTCGCGTTCTCAATATATGTGCAAAGTTTTATTTTTTAAATTACATTTCAAGTAAATCCACTAAAATTAAAATAAACCAGAATTTATGTTGTGCGTTTCATTTAAAATATGCATCTAATGAAATGTTTAAATCAGATATATTTATCTCGGCCTAAATCAACAATTCAAGATATAAGAAAATTTTAGTCACAACGTGCACTTTGATAAAAAAAAGGCCAACGATGTTTCACTGAGAAAATTCAAAAATTCACTGAGAAATGTATAGATGTAGCGTAATAATCTTGTTGAGAAGTTTGTTAAATTCCTATTAAAGATTTACTAGTGTTTCCGAATACCTTAGAGCACACTTTAATATTTTATTTGCAAATCTGATGAGATCGTGCGGATTTCGACCAGAGGACCAAATTTCCCGACACGCGTCGTCGCAGTTATACCACGACGCGGTTCGTTGTCTTCTCACGGGAAGGTGTACAACAAGAAGTACGTGGAACATGAAATTCGAGCAAACATAACCCCGACGGTATCGCGGAATAAAAGCAAATTAGGAAGGTCAGGCATTTCGGTGTAATCAGCAATAGCAGCTTTGACGCAATTCGACCTTTTAAATGCATGCACTATCCGAGCAACGATGATAACACAACTGACACGCGGTAATTAAGTTATCGGAGCTCGTTTCGACTCTGTCTTCCTTCTCTCTTTCTTCCTCGCATTAAAGCCCCAGAGACGGAAACGGTAATCAGCAGCTGACTCGTGACCTTCCTTGAGTTTGCGATGAAACTTTTGGAAGCTTGTTTTTTTTTTCTTTTTTCTTTTTTTCTTTTTTTTTTTTGTCGTCGTATTTACGTAGAATTTCGTCGATATGTACGCGATGCGCGACGTAGTACATCGAGACTTTTTTCTTCTTTTATTATTGCTGCCATTCTTATAAGGCGTGTACGCGCATTATTCTTATTCTGTATTACCACATGTTTACGCGCGCCTCACGACTACGTAGTATCACCGCTCGAAGAGGAGAGATTTTTACATTGGGTTGCTCGAATTTTCCAAAATTTTCCATACGCGCGATATTGTAATTTACTGATCTTTTATAAAAATAAAGTTAAGATAGGTAATGCTATTGGCATCGAGGCGGCAATCGTTAAGGTGGAGATTACAGGCTTATCTGTGGTATAATTGGATCGATAATGCGGTTTACAATAGCAAAAATAATACCATTTTATCTTTGTATATTTCACCGATAATGGAAGTACATCGCAAACAGCTTAATATCAGAATCTTACTTGCGGCGAAAAATAAATGAACGTACGATGATGTTAATTTTTTTACTATAATACGTTGCTTGTATACGATATAATCCAAAACACCATTTGATTTTTTGTGTCATAAGGCCACGCACGCACGCACGCACGCACGCACGCACGCACGCACGCACGCGCACTAACTAAAAATGTACTATCGCGTCTAAAATTTCAAACGTAAAATAAAAAATCTTACGTGACTTTTTAAGCAATTTAAGCGCTGATCGCGGTTAGTACCGTTATGCCTTTTTTCCATTTTATTAAAGTGATAAATAACTGCAAAAACAATTAAAAGAATAATATTAAAATTTACAATATATTTATATTTAATTATAATTTTTAATAATAAAGAATAATTTATTAGATACTCAAGTGACATAATAACAGGCTGAAGAAAAGAGCTCGTACCGATTAAAAATAAATGTCGTCTTATAACGCACAGTTTTTAAGATGCTTCAGCCAATACGAATTTAATAATTTCTTTATTAGTTTACATTCTTCGCGATTCTTTACTTATTAAAGAAACTATTTAAAAATAAGTAATTGCGCTTTTGTGAATGTTATAGGAATTTTAAAATGCGACTAATAAAAATAAAAAGAATTAATACCAAAATATAGATATTCTTAAGGGGCATTTGAATTTGAAAAACACGTATCGCTCAAAAAGACAAGTCGTAACTGAGATTTATAATCTGCTCCCGGAAATATGTGTTCGTTTTCATATTAATTAAATTTGATATCAGACTTTTCTTGGTGAAATGAAATTGATATGTGGTATTTCATATTCAGTTAAATTAGAGAAGAAGAAATTAGTAAATAACACGTCTAAAGTAATAAAAAACATTAAGCACTAAATATTTCAGAATAATATTAGTCAGTTGAACATAAAGCATATATTCGAATCAATTAAACTTGTAGTAGTAAAATAAATCGTATTCGTATTATGGAAACTAACTCCTAAAAGCATACAAAGATCATGTGTAGTTTTTGCACGTTTCGATGGATCATTGTATCCAACGGTATTTACATTTTTAAGAGAAAGGAATTACTAGAAATTGTCAATTAATCTTTTACATATTTAATAATTTAAAAACTCTGCCTTTTCAAACTATTCATACTGCAATGAAAAGAACATCTAAACCATTCAAATTCTCCTCCGACTTTAGCCACCGTCTGAACATTGTCTAGTGGTCCTGATTGATATTAATAATGCATTATTATTTTCTCACTGCTCGCTCACTACATCACTACAGTCTAATGTATTCATGACTCGTATGACATCCTTGTATAATATATAACTATATCGAGCTCGCGTTATATATACAAATGGTGTTCAGGATGGTGACCGGTTTTGCCGTCTCCACAAGACATGTGATGTGCGAGCCTGTAACTTCGGGGTATAACGCACACGTGCAAACGCGCTTACTCATACATGTTTTCGCCTTTCTGTGTATGCATGCAGAATTTATGCATTAATCCGGCATTCGCGGAATATCAGTTACATATCGCGAGCTATTTATTCATGAAAAACGTCCAAGAACGACTGCATTTCAGTGCTTTAATCCGAAAGTCTAACATCTACTTCTGCCTATATGCATATATATATATATATATATATATATATATAGCTTGTAAACAGACGTAGAAATTCATTAAATTTGCTTGATATTTAATTTTAGGTTGAAAGCTTAATTACCGAACCAAGCACTTTGGCTAGAGAAACTTTCTCAAGCTAATTTTTAAATTAAGATTAAAATTTAATTTTCAGAAAAGTGTAAGAAGTGATTATAAAAACTCTCAAACATTCATATGATTTTAAATAATTACAAAATTTAATATTAAATTGTCATTCGATATAATAGTTCACATGACTTTATTGTAAATGGAAGTTAGCAACATAAGATTCAGTCAAAATAAAATATTCGAATAGCATAAGAATAATGTAAAATCAAACTATTGAACAAAATATGAACGTTAGATTAGCGAAAACGTCATGCGAATATTTAAAACCGAAAAACAATAGCGGATAGAGTAATGGGATTATTATTTTGATAAGCAATTAAATTGAAATAGACCTTCGTGCAAAATAAATGCTTAACTGGATATTGTAAAATTTAAAATAGACGCACTACTATTATAGATATCCACAAACTATATAATAATAATTAATAAATTCATGGAAATAATTGCGTTTAAATGAAAAATATTAATTTCCAAGATTTATCTATTTGAAATGGAAATAGTCCAATATTAATGCAATCCTTAATAAGTAAAGTAGATTGTAACGTTTATGAAAGTACTTTACCGATCTTTACGTATTACAAATTCTATCTAATGTTAATAACTGTCCATTCTTATATGGACATGATATTTCGGAGTATGTTTAATGCATATGTTGACACGACGAATCAATGGCTAATCGAATTTTAAAATATTTATACGGACATTTGAGAAAGGTTGGTTGTCTAGCAAAATAGTATTTTAACTATTTATAAACTTAAGACCGACACAAAACTAAATTCAATGAAATAAAATCTGCAAAATTCTAATTTATGAAAATTATAAAGATTGAGGCAAAGATATACTATTCGTTGATACAGCAGAGTATGAGTAAAAATTATTTGCCTTGGCCGTTCAAGATCCGTTCAAGTGGTCAGATACTATTCTTTCCATTATCTAGTACTGTTTTTGTGCATTACCAGAATTATACCGATGCATAAGAAAGCTAACTCATTTAACTGACAGTTTAAATATGCGGATACTTTCAATGGAGTAGTCGATAAGAGAGAACTCATGACTGAAAAGAAAAAGATTTAAGCTTGAAAATAATAATGAAATACTAAATAATTAATAACAATGCGTGATTATATTATAACTCTGATGAACTTAAAATTAAGAGTAAGTTGATGATAAGTCTTCGTACAATAATGAACAGCGGAGGTGAAATAAAATAAATGAAATAAAAATTTACGAGAAGGCGCTTTTTATTTAAAAGTTATAATTCATAGAAATTAAAATAATACATAACCTGGTATAAATGTAAAACACGACGCCTTTGAAAATATGAATAAGTGAAAGAAATTACTTTTCTTCTTCGCAAGAGACCAAATTAAATGAAAAACTTACGAAAGCGAGATATTTAGTTAAATCCGTGGTCACGAAGCGGAGAAATTCTATACTCTGATTAAAATTTTAAGAGTAATTAAATTATATAAATAAAGATGGACTAGGCGCGTAACTAAACAAGCAAATGAAAGAGCAACGCAAAGGATTTTCTTTGGAAATCCGCAAAGTTGAAGAGCTGTAGATTTTTTTGGAGGATGAACATGAGAAGCCAAGTTTAAACTAAATGAAATAAAAGTAGTACGCAACTAAGTCTATCGAATGAATTTAGCAAAATTTAAAAAAGAACGAAAGATTCGTTTTCTTATAAGATGCAATGAGTTTTTGGCAAATTTAATGAATATAAGTAGCTGTTAAAATTAATTCTTTGAGAATGTTACATATATTATATTCTACTTCGAATCCTAATTTATAATGCCTAATTAATTAATCCTAGTATCTTAATGTTACAATTTTGAAATTATCCTTTTCCAAAATGACGATTATACTTTTTAAAATGCCATGAAATTTTATTGAACAACGAGAGAAATATATTATCATTTTTGCGAAATATCCATCTGAATACGAATGTTGTGCAAGTATGCGGAAATACTGTAAATGAGTGATTAAGTATTTCAGTCTTCAAATTCACACGGTATTAAGGAAGAAATTATTAAAGCCTAAATCTACACAAATAAGATACTTAGTGGATTAAGAAACAAACGTTTACACGCAATTGTAATAAAAATAGCGTCTTCTCGGAATCTACTTTAGAAAATTGATACATTATTTCTTTACAACATTAAAAAGCACCTATTTTAGCTGAGTTTAGCAATTCATTTCTCATGCATAATGAGCTATTAATACAAAACATTTTTCGAAACAAAGAAAAACAATAAAAATGACGTTCCTGCTCATTGTTTACCTTTCGAGAAGTCGGAGGCACGAACTTCTAGAAGCGCGTCGGACTTTTTGTCTAAAAAAATTAAATCGCATTTGCGTTGTTTACATTACTAGTATCAAAACGCAGTTGCATTTAAATTCCGCCTTCGGACACTTGACAAAAGAACACGTTGACTAAAGTCACATAAGTAGTGGTGCGCTAAGCAAAGGTAGTGGTGCTGCGATGCCTCAACGAGGCGCACCTCGCTTTACTTAATACACATTTCCATTGGTTTTGTCCGTTATTTTGAGGAAACCGAAACCCGCCGCATCGGAAAGTCGGAAAATGCCTGGTTATTATTAGCTACGTTATCGTTGATGAGTGGTTACCGGTGGAAGAAGCCGAGCCACTAATCCTCGTGAATCAAATTTCGTTGCAGAGCCTGTGTACGTATACATGTGCATAATAATTTAAGTCACTTACCGTCACTTTAATCCTTGCTGATAATTTGAGTTGCAGAGCTTGCTACATCGTGTTTAACGCAGATCTCTTTTAATTTTTTCTCCGTTTAATTCTTAAATTTGCAGTTACGAGTTTGTCTATTATTTCACGCTTACCGAGCAAGTTCTCTTGTCGAATCACTGTTAATAAAATAATTTTAATGGCTCGAAAAGTTAATGATACTACAAATACGTAACACGATATTTCATGCATTCTTTAAGTTCTAATATTACGTATCGGTTTTATAGATCAAGTTTGGCATAAATAAAAAGTCTATTCGCAACGTCTTTATGTCGCATCGGTCAACATTGTCATGATTTCATTCAAGATGCTTTAAACGTACGATAAACCATTAAACCTCTCGAGCGGAAATTTTGCATTAAATGTAATTTCCTTTCGAAAAAACACACAGATCGTGTATATTATAAATTCCGAATGATCGTACGGTGTGTAATGAAGTTAAGTATTAAATCCGATGTAGAGGAGTACAATGTAATCTAGTGTGAGTGTATCTTTTTTTAAAAACGGTTGCGCCTACGTTTTTGCTCAGAATTAAATATTTCTTAATAACTAGTGATGGTGGGGAGGATTATGGAATAGGTAGACAAGTAAAAGGTGAACACAATTGACAAGTCGATCCGTTATTTTTAAATTATTTTTTAATAATTTCGATAAAAAATGATATAAATCGAGTACTTAATAACAAGATAATAAGTATTATAAACAAAGGGACTAAATACAAATGTACAGTTGGATCTTTTAAAGTTAGTCGTTAGCATAACTTCATTTTCCTTATGTATAGGCGTAACTTAAGGAGCTAGAATAGATAATTTAAAGACGTATTTAATTTTTCTGGATAATTGTTACATTGCTGATTTCTCGTTCAAACCTTACAATATCGACGCTTTTTCTCCAGTTTTAACACGCGTATTGTTAAATAAATGGAACAAAACATAATAAAAAAACACAAACTCTTCGCGATCCTCGCACAAAACTCGTCGGAAGAGAGAACAAACGCAAAGTATAAAAAAACATGAGAAAATGAAAGAAGAGAGAAGAAAAGGTAAGAGAACAAAAGTAAAGAAGCAAACGAAACTTGGAAAACGATAAGCTCCCACAAAATACTTAAAAAAAAAAAAAAAAAAAAAAAAAAAAAAAAAAAAAACCTCTAACAAACAAAACTTGGCAATAGTTATTTGCAAATCGACATCGTGTAAAAATATTGCTATGCTTTTTTTTCCTCATTCATCCCCATTCTCTTTCGTTTATGCATTATTAATAATAAATTACCGGTGAGCCCCTAAAACATCATTATCTGTTCAATGTTTTTTTTTTTGTTTTTTTCTTCTTCTTCAATTTTTTCATTCACCGTCCCTTCTTATTATCATTTTTTGCAAAAAAATAGTTTCTTCGTTACGGCTGGATTCCAAAAAGGAAAACTATGTTTTGCTCTTTTACGTATCTCGTTAAAAGTTATCTCTTTCCATATTGCGAGCTCGTAGAAATGAATGATATTGCACTGTGGTGTACTCTCCGCAGTGTTTCAAAAATGGTTTTTAATTTTGAAAATAAGCCCCACGAGAGAAAAAATACAAGACGATCGCTCGCCGGAACGACCCTCGAGTCCTTTTGCTCTCGCCTTTGAAAGAAAAGTTCATTCGTCAGAATTTTGCCAGGAGAGTATCTTCCATTCTTTTTTGTTATCTTCGAAAATTACAAATACAACAGAGAAAGAAAATGCTTGCATACGCCGTCGCGCACTTACGCACGACGACGCTCATAGACTAGTCCCGACTGCATGGGTCGCGTCTTTTCGGCTTGTGCGCGACACTTAATAAGGTACTTCAAAAAAAAAAAAAAAAAAAAAAAAAAAAAAAAAAAAAAAAAAAAAAAAAAAAAAAATGAGACGGACAAAGTGTGACTGAAGTTTTATGTACACCAAGCGCAATACGTTGGAAAGATGCATTTATCATTTATCTTACACAAGAAGTTGCAATACTCCTGAGGAGGAAAACGAATTTCTTATATTATTTATTTCATTCAAACATAAAAAAGTAACGTCACGGTGCACTTGCTACGTTCATTAATCGGACAAAACTCTCACAAACTACCCCACAACGGATGCTAAGCACTTCTCAGCCTGACGTCCATTCTCTTTTTCTTTCTTCTCAATTGGACATATATACAACGCTAAAAATTTATTAAAAACTACTACACATTTATTTGCTTTATCATATATATATATGTATATATATGTATACTTTTTTCAACCTTATGATTTTAAAAATTGGAAAATCCTAATTGGAAAACACAAGAGTGCACCCGGTAGAGGCATCAAGCTCCCGATATTATTAATGCTCGTCACATTAGCGTCGTTTTATACGTAACGTTGATCTAATTCATGTTTTTACGTACGAAGCAGAAAACGCAGAAATCAAAGTTACGATCTCGTGATCCCTCATAATCTACCGCGAGCATCCACAATGAAATAAGACATAATTCGACGGTGGCAGAGAAAGGAAAATCGAGGTTGCGGCTCACGCGAATTCTTTTTCACGTCATTAGGATTTTCTGATTTTCATTATCTTCCTCTCTTTTTATTTCATTAAATACAGTCGATATAACTTATTACGTCTAGGATAATAAATACTTTTTACGATAAAATTTATTCTGTTTTTTTTTTTTTTCATTTTTAATTTTTATTTCTTAAAAAAACTCTTTATAATCCGGGTAACAAGTGGACGACGTTAGCTGATGGTCCGCAGCCTTTCCTCTGCAGCCGGCCGCTTTATATCGTGAGAATCTATCAATAGTCGTATATATATATATATATATATATATATATATATATATATATATATATGTACGTATGTATGCGTGTGTGTGGCCGTGTGGGGCTGCGCGCTTGCGCGTGCGCGTGTGAGTGTTGTGTGCGTGTGCGTGCGTGCGCGAGCGCATATATATATATATATATATAGATATATATATTTTAATAACATTCATTTTTAATTACTAATTTTCGTACTCGTATTAAAAAAATTCATCGTTGAGCTTATGTTTTTCACAAGAAAAAACCGCCGTTAGCTCATCAAAACTTATTGTAATTTTAGGTCTCGTCTTTTCTTTCCTTTACAATTTTACGTTTACACAAATACTATATATGGGTTATGCATAAATTTTAGTGTTTTACATTATAATTCAAAAAAACATTACAATTTGCGCAAATATAACCACTTTTACAAATATACGATCAAGCCACAAACAAAAGTTATGTATTATTAAATTTTTTTCACAAGCTGTCGTTTATTAAATATTTGCGATGATAAAAAGACACGCGCGTCAATAACTATAACACTTAAGTTCTTAACCTCAAAATTTTACATTACTCCTTCTATTATTTCTTAAGGACCTAAAATTTCCTCCTTTCTTTGCTCTCCCACCCCCCCCCCTCGCCGCCATCGTAAAGAAAACTCTTCTCCTCTGATCTCCGATTCCTACATCAAGATCTCATACGGTGAATCCGATCGATCGTTCCTCGTGCGTACAGTCGCGAAAAAAAAACAAGAAACAAAACACGCGGTTCGACCGAACTTCATCGTCCTGCGAAACGCAAACTCGAGACTTTCAATTTTGCGAGCGATAAAGTCAGTCCCGCCCCGTAACCGCGTCAGTTTCGCGTACCCAATGCGAGGCGTTAAACCAGACGTGCACAAAAAAGTTGCTGCTTTTCCCTTTTTTTTCTTCTTCTTCTTACTATCCAAAACTTGCTCAATTTTACCTCTCCTCTCCTCTCCTCGCCGCTCCTTTCCGCGGGTCTAAATTCCCATCAAGAACGATAAGCTACGAGCTTTCATCGCGCAAACGGAAAACTCCTCCGACTTTTTTCCTCACCTACCCTTCGGCGCTTCGTACTTGTACTTTCCACAACAAACTATCATCTTATGAACTCTCGAACCATAAGCTACTGGCCGTTCCCAACCCATATCCGTTCTATTTTTGTATTTGGCATTTCAGGACCTTCGGTGAATCTGCGAATTTCATTTCCTCTTTCGTTTTCGTTAATCCCAGGCCTTTGTTCGGAGCAACAAGTTTTACTCCATCGACAGTAATAAAAAAATGAGAGGACAATTTCGGTGATGGCTTGCGGTAAAATAATAATTACGATCGTGATATGTTGTACTAATGATGCATATATTAGTGTGCAGGTGGTGGTCGCGAACGTAAATGAAACAACATCGTGAAAAATTGACTATTCTACTCTGGCTGAAAAACTGGCAGTTCTTCCCCTTTTCTCATTTCCGTTAAAAAAAAAACGCACCCCCAAGCAGCTCTCATTCATCACCGTCTCCGAGCGTGTCCTTATCCGACGTTCCACCCGATTTACTTTTCTCTCTTTTTTAAAGATATTTCACAGCCTGCTTTATATTATAGTGATTTCTTATATATCTGTCTGGTTATTATTATTATTATTTTTTTTTTTTCAAATCCTTTATTTTTGCAGAGAAAACGTATCTTTTGTCATTTTTTGGTTAATCTTTAAAATTTCATTCATGATTAAATTCAACTTGCTTTACGTTAGCACACCCCCCCCATTCACCTGATTTTTTAACAGATTTTTTACTACGTTCTCGCTCTCTCTCTCTCTCTCTCTCTCTCTCGCGCGCGCGCACAATATCTCTCCCTCCCGCCCTTTCTCTCTCTCTCCCTTTTTCATAAATTTTTTCATCTTTATCAAGAACAATGAATTCTTTTCTCAACAAACTTGATTGTTCAGTGTAATCAATAATTGATTTGTAGCATTTTGCATGTAAATAGAAGTCTAACATATTTTTATTTTGTTATCTTTATTCCTTTTATCCATCTGGGCCCTGTATTAAATTTTGTACAACTGTTTTCTTTCCTTCAAAGATTGGAAGTGGTAGGCACTATTTTTTGTTGTTTATTTCGTTTATATTCCCTTATCCTTGCCTTTTTCGCTTATTGCACTCTCTCATTCTTTCATTTTCACTTGTTCCATCTGTTTCTTGCTCCCATTTGTTCTTTCACGCACGCACGCACGCACTCGCTCACTCACTCTATCTTCTTTAATGTGCCACTCTTTTTTCGTAAATCCCTGAATCTCGTAAGAACGGCTGACAAACCGACAACAGAACACAAATAAGGACAAACTTAATCGTGCGAAGGAGTTCGCTTTTCTCCATTCCTCTCTCTAAAAATCTCACGCGCTTCCCGTTCCTTCTCCTCCTCCTCTAGATTCTTGGATTCAAAATGTGCTTTTTTAAAAAGACTTTATGCGTGCGCCTTTATTTTGTTCTTTTATTCGCTTTATTTTTATAGTTTCTTTTTTCTCTCTGTTGCCCCAGCGAGAAAAGAAAAACTAAGGAAATAAAAAATACAATTTCATAAAAATTAAGAAAAAGAAAATGTTATAGCGGGATCGCTGGTATTAAAAAAAGAAAACAGATTGCGTTAATTACATCGATAATATGTCGATAATCATTAATAATTAAAGTAAGTGTAAGAAAAAGAAACATGAGATCAATGTTTGATATTAATAGTTCATAAAGGCGAAAGTGGGGCAATATACGCTTGGCCCGCGTCTCTTCAGCCCTAATAAAAATCCGGACACGCTCTCTCTCTCTCTCTCTCTCTCTCTCTCTCTCTCTTTCTCCTGTGTTTTCGTGTATGCGCGCGCGCGCGCGCGCGTGCCTGTATCTGTAGTTCGAGTTTTAGTGTGTGTTACTTCCAAGTCCTGCTTTTTCAATTTTCTCTTATACTCTTAACTACGTAGATGTACGGCACTATTTTAGTGCCGCTCATATATATTTATATATGCGAAGGCAAAAACAAAAACAGTAAGAGTTTTGTGTAGCGTTATGATCTTAAGACGTATTTTCGTTATAGGCATTTAATAAGATATCGCTATGCCGCAATTCTCTCTTCGCAGTAATAATACAATCATTATTAATAGCATAATAATAATTATTCTTAACATTTTTCAATCGTTATCCTTAATATTTTATCGCTTAATAATTCTTTCTTCTGGCCCTTGCTCCGACTCGTAGGACGCTTCCTTAATGAAAGCATTTATCGCGTTTACGCGTGATGATAAACATTAAAATGGGTAGATACTCGTGTATCAATGTGTCTCGTTGATGTGCGCGATCCGCGTTTCTTCGCCAATGTTTGCTTTCACTTTCCTGTCTCTTTACAATGCATCGATGTACATCTTTGCGTAGCCGTGTGCGTGTGTTAGTGTTCGTTCGCTGTACGCGTGCGACTTCTTAAAGAGGGAAAGAATCGAGCCGCGTTAAACGTTAAGTCACCAGAATGGCCCGTTATTGCGCATTCCGACCGCCTAACGTTGGTCTCATCACGTTATCAACGTGTGTGTGCGCCATTCTCGATCCGGTCTGATCGTCGAATCAACGATCTTACGTCGCGTCCTTTATTTTCAATAATTTTCTTTCTTCGATGCGCAACACGTAAAGGGCAAATAAATAAGAACCTTTTTTTTGTAAAGAACTCGACGAAAGTGTAATCGTTGCTCCGTGATACGTGAAAATTAATTATTCTTACGATCTACGTCCTGGAGAAGGACAGAAAGACAGTCTGGGATCGAGAATCGCGAGCGATGACCAAACACGCCAATCGGTTCTTTTACGCGCAATGAACAAAAAAATACATGCGCTATTTCCGACACTTGGCTCACACTCTTACGACATTAGGTTATCTCTTATACCAACCGCAGATCGTTGGATGTTGTTGTTGTTTTTTTTTTCTCTTGTATGCTACAAGAATTTAATATATTACTAAATATTTATTTATAATCGATGTACACAAAGGGCCGTGAAGATTGGAGGAGCTGCGCTCAGGCGATCAGGCAACACTGCGCGTAAAAAGTAAGCAGACGACGAGCTTGCGAACAACTGCGAGACGTACACCAAGAGGAAGAAGAAGCTGAATGTCTTTTCGACTTGGAGAAATGGGGAAATTTGAAAAGATTGGGTTCCGATTCTCGATAGCAGACTTCGTGAGCTCGTCGGACAATTTCGAGATGTACACGAGAGATGCACGCGGATGCCCGATCGTGATCGCAAGTCGACAAGAACTCCACGTTCGCGTTTCTTACAAAAGTCCTTAGGTTTCTAGTATGCTACAGTACATATACAAAAAACACGGTTTTTTCTTGCTTATACTTTGTATCGACGTAAATAAGTGTATCGTACAACCACTTACGACAAGCATAAGTTTCATATAAGTTTCATCCTATCTTTATTCTTTTTCCCCTTGCTTTATTCGCACCGCCTACGTAGAATTAAACGAGTCTTACCCAAACGAAGTTTTCCATTAAAATACAAAAACAAAAACGAAAAGAAAAATCTAAGTAATGTTGATTCATACGCGCGCGACAATGACGTAGAGGAGGATATTGGCATTGCAAGGACACTTGCAAGTCGTATCTGCACTCCGAGCGAGACGAATCGTCTCTCTCTCTCTCTCTCTCTCTCTCTCTCTCTCTCTCTCTCTCCCTGTCACCCCGAACTTAGTGGTACATGTCACGATATTTTTGGGTTCGGAATACTTCGTCTCTTCGATCTCAATGTAGTTGGGAAGAGTAGTGAGCGCACGAAGTTGAGCCAGAAAATGTGACCTTCCAAGAAGCTCGGAAAGCATTCGCCATTCGCTAACATTTACAAAGGGCGAACAAAGGTGTTCAGTTCTGCTGTTGCTGCTGCTGCTGCCGCTGCTGCCGCTGCTGCCGCTGTTGCCGTGACATCGATGAAAATAATGTGATTAGTAGACGAGCAACGAAATTACGACGCGGGTGGAAGAGAGAGAGCAGAAGCTCTCCACGGATAACCGTTGCTCGGTTGAATGAGTTGGCGAAAATACGGGAAACAGCTGCGACTCCACCACTCGTGTACCCATACTTCCGGCCTTGTTTCCGAAACAAAACAGCGAGCATTCCATTCGCATCTCTTTGAACCGAGCGTAGTAACTTTCGTTGCTGCTGCTGATACTGTTACACTCTGCAGTGTCACAGTTTTATTAGCGAGAGGAAGCAAAAACGTGCACGTGAACAACATACGTACGACAATTTTTTCAATTTTCTGCCTTTCGTTTTCTTTTTATCGCTACTCGATACTTCCGAAATGTCCGAAAAGAGGAACGTTACAATAAAACGTTAATTAAAAAGTTTCTCGTCCACTGTCCACAATATACCCGAGATATAAACATTAGACATATAGAGATCACTTTGTTTTCTTATTAATGAACACAACGTATGAATATCGGCTTTGGCCAAGCCGTTTTTCTTTTTTCTTCTCTCCCTCTCACTCTCCCTCTCCCTCTCTCTCCCTCACTCTCTCTCTATCTATCTCTGCCCTTGGATTCTCTTGAAAATTACAACTCGAGAGACCAGAATGAACAAGAGACGGTATGGACAGTACAACACCGATTACAACACTTCCGTGGGCAAGCTGCTACCGCTGTGCTTTGACCTCCTTCTTCTCTTCTTTCTCTTCTTCTTTCTACAATTTCTCTTAATCCTCAAAGGAGAGGTCACCAATAAGACCTTCACGTCGAAGAGCGCGGGGTCGGATTTACCGATTTTTTCCCCTGGCTCCTCGTCGTCCAACTCGTCTCAGAAACCACCCCATTCGTTGTTTACGCCGATGTCAGAGAACATGTCGGTGACGTCGGGGTTGCAAGTGAACTCAAAGTGCGTGGCGCTGCCTGTACCTGCCGACCTTTCAAAATTCTCAAGATCTGTAGCGATCGTTTCCATATCGAGATCCAGTTTGAAATCCGAGGGCTGTATCTGCAAGAGATCCGTTAACGCCATAGAATCGAGATCGGCTAGACTCGGATTCGTCGGCTCTTCCATCTTGATCGATGTCGTTGAGGTGCTAATAGAGTTTGATATCTCTACGGGTTCTTCCTTCACGAAGACGTCGCTGGGATGACAGGTGTTCCTCTGGAAATTTCTAGCGAGACTACTTATATCGGCCGAGGCATATGATCTAACCGATGACAAGAGCCTGTCGTTCGTAAAATCTGTCGAACCAAAGTCCATCGCTTCTTGTTTAATGAGCTTGGGCTGTTGCTGTTGTTGCTGCTGCTGCTGCTGCTGCTGTTGCTGCTGCTGCTGTTGCTGCTGCTGCTGCTGCTGCTGCTGGTGTTGCTGGTGTTGCTGGTGTTGTTGCTGCATGGCGCTGGCGATCTGAGTTTGACAATCGATGAAGTGATCATCGTAGAAGCTTGCTGACTCGGGTGAGTCCGGCGTGTCACAGGATGGGCTACTAGGCACCTTTGCAGTTGCGATAGGTGGTGTGGGTGTGTAATCAGTCGCTGTTGGCCTCTTGTCCAGAGCCAATCTGACCTTGAGTCTCGAAACAGGATTCGTGGTTGGAGTCGACTGGAGCCTCTTTAATGGGCTCTGCTGGTTGTTGTTTGTATCGTTGCGAATTTTAGGCGAGGATGCGGGACTGGGACTCGTCGTTGTGGAAGACGCTACTGACGAGGACGAGGACAACGACGACGACGACGACGAGGAAGTAGAGGATGAAGACGAAGACTTCTTGCTTTTCTTATGCTCCTTGGTTTTTGGAGTTGGAAGCGGCTTACTGGTTTTCTTTCTTGGTCTGTACTTATAGTCGGGGTATTCCATCATATGTAACTGACGAAGTCTTTCGGCTTCCTCGATAAAGGGTCTACGTTCAGCTTCATCCAAAGTTTTCCAACGCCTGCCAAGCCTCTTGCTGATTTCAGCATTGTGCATATCCGGTTGGACCTCGCAGATTTTCCTACGCTCTATCTGCGACCAAACCATGAATGCATTCATAGGCCGTTTTATGTGATTAGGGTTGTTTTTCTTTGTCTGCAACAAAAAGCAGCGGAAGATCGTTTGTCAGAAATTAATGTTCTATTTGTAGCAAAGATTATGATAGACGACTACGAAATCGTACGTTTATATATAAATGTTAATTGTTTCAATATTTTCAAATTTCAATATTCAATATCATTTATCGCTTTATAACTCCTTTAACATTGTGAACGAGAACGTTGACATTTCTTGAGAAATAATGCCAAGGGTCAAAAGCATCCAACGAATTTGTGAAGCGCTCGCTTCTAATTCGTTACCTTAAATATAACATTGCACGAGACTGGGATTGTAAACTGGGAAATTTTGCTCGCCAACGAACGTAAACGTAAGCTATAGTACAACTAAGAATTACTCTAACGCGGCAAGAGTCGATCGATCGTGACTAAAAGCGGTGCTTTTGAGGTAAGCAGCGTGGCTTTCTTCTCGCAACTTCTCGGCGTGAGTTCTCGGTGTGAGTTCTCGGTGAAACACGTTGTCAACTCGCATTTCCTAACATTTCCTAACTCGCTCGGGTACTGTATACTAAATGCCCTCGTCTCTGTCTCTTTTTTTCTTGTAGCACTCTCGTGCTCGATTCGCAGTCGACTTGCACGTCGATCGGACGCGATGTAGCAGCTGCTTTGAAAATAAATAAATAAATTTGGGCTTACGAGTTACGTAACATTGGCACACTTATTGACCGATTGATCACAAGATCCGGCTGAAACTTTGATGGTATTCTTTTTACCGCGTTAACGTCATCTCACGCTTGTGCCCGCTAAAATAACAATCCGAATACGTAATGAAGCCGCTGCTTCTTCGCCTTTCCATCTTAAAAGTTGCCTAGTCCAGAACGGTAACCAACGTTCCCTATGTTAATATGACACGCGTATGTCGAGAGGATATATCTATATACATGCCACGTGTCGGTGGAGCGTAATAATAATAATACCTTGTAGGGACCGACCTTCTCTTTCGCGAAAAAAAAAAATGAGAATGAATGGAGAGCAGAAAAGGGCCGCGTGATTCGTCCGGATATAAAGGGGTCGCGTCGTCGAAGGGCTATAAAACGCAAGGGAACTAATTTTGCGTTACCGCGTCAGACCATCTCAATGTGGAGACCTATTTCGGACTACGTTCCCTCAGTCTTTCTTCATACTCTAACTTTACCGCTATACCGTGGGTCGAGGAAATGTCAAGCGCGAGTCGAAAAAGGGTGTACAGGGCTAAGCATGCACGCGCCGAGGGAAATCGCTTAGAATGGGAGGGGGGAGAGACAGAGACAGAGACAGAGACAGAGACAGAGACAGAGACAGAGAGAGAGAGTGAGAGAGAGAGAGAGTGAGAGAGAGAGAGAGAGAGGAAATAACTCTGGGTACGCTCGCACTCTTTCATTTCGAAAGAGCTGAGCAGATCGCGAATCTCGCGACTACGGTTCGTTTCCACCCGACGATTATCCTCCTCTTCCTCCTTCATTATTATACTAACGCTCCTTTTGCTCTCCAGGGCTTTTCTCATTTTTTCATCCCTCCTCGTATTTTCCTTTTTCTCTTTCTCTATCGCCGTCACAGTATCGGCGCTCAAGATCGTTACACGCACCCAAGGTTTCATATTGCCAAGAAAGAACGGTCATAGTCCACAACTGTACGAGCGAGCTTCCATCTAACTTTTCGCGCAGCTGCACGGAGTTCTAGAGGAGGGTGAAAGAGGCGGGGGGAGGGGGGGAGTAACAGAGATGATCGCGCCCCATTGACAGACACGCGCATATATGCACAATCCATTCACGCATATATATGCAAACACAAGCACACGCTCTCGCCAAGGTTACAAAGCCTAGCATCACGCGTGCACATAAATAATATTCGCTAGCTATTGTTCCTTGCTATTACGTATCGATTTCCTTCACGCTGTCTTTTAGAAGAGAGAGAGAGAGAGTGAGAGAGAGAGAGTGTGTGTGTGTGTGTGTGTGTGTGTAGCAGGTCTTGGACGGTTTAAGCGAGTACTCGTAATGGTTTATTATTATTTTTCGTGAAATTGAATGCTACAGTACGATACAAAGCCTCTATTCGCTTATACATTATTTGCGAATTCGTTAATTACAAAATGCAACGAGATGCAATTTTTTATTTTCACGTTTGATTGTCCACGAACGTTTAGTTTGCCGTAAAATATCGATGGTATTTACCGGTTTTACACTTTTGAAGTAACTGGCAGCTAAATATATTTAAATCGTAGTTACGATCTGTGTGAAATTGAATCACGAGCCGCTGCACGACACAAGCAACAAAAGAAAAGTTTTCGTTAGCGATTGAAGTGCTTTAATGCAACCACTTTGCCACGTGAAGTTAAATAATTTCCCATGTAATGTAACGATACACACCTCGCAAAGGATATTTCTCGAAAACAAAAGTTCTTTCGGGACGAGTAGCTCATTTCCGCGACTAACTCTCGCTTCTGTCCCAGATAAATCACTTCTGCTCGTAAGCCCACGGAAGTTTCCAGCTACGTCATACATCGTTTTCGTTCTGCACAAACGTATCACGCGTATGGAAGATACGCGAGCCCGCGTTCAGAGACACTCGTGAAAGAACCGAAGAAAAAAGCGCTCGCGATCCCCTGTA
This sequence comes from Wiebesia pumilae, assembly GCA_018907045.1. Taxonomy (NCBI): domain Eukaryota; kingdom Metazoa; phylum Arthropoda; class Insecta; order Hymenoptera; family Agaonidae; genus Wiebesia; species Wiebesia pumilae. The sequence goes on from JACCHZ010000123.1 coordinate 723,657, forward strand.
ATGCTCTAAGGCTGATTTACATAAGACCGTATGTTCAACGAATGACGGTACTTTATTTCTTCCTGAGAATTTTTTCCTGCATCGGCTCCAGTCGGAGAAGGAAGAAAAGCGCGTAGGTCGTCGGTGAAAATAAGGCTGACAAGGACGGCGCGCAAATACAACTGCGGACGAATTCGATAAAATATGTGTCAAGGCGAGTCGCATCCATTACAGTAGGAGTAACGAACGAAAAAAGGACACCTGACAGTAACAGAGCGCGCATCGCTTCTTTGCATACCACGATCTTATCGAAAAGGCTGCATAAACGAGGGAGAGTACGTACGTAGGAAGTACCAGTAGGAAGGAGAGAGAGATTAATGTCTGGTCAACCCTCCGTCTCGCCCTTCCGGCACATTATGCAGGAGGGTCTACATCCCTATTCAAAGCTGCTTACGCGGCGTCTCTGACGCGCGATGTACGTATACATTGAATTACGACATGCGGAATCGCACTCGACAAGCTCGCCTTTTTGTATTTACGCATGCGCGTGCACAGAAAGACGTCATCATGCGAGGAAAAGAAAAGCGATGTTTGAATGCGCTCGCGAGAATCGGCGGTGGTCCGCAGCCGCCTGTCTTCGGAGGTACTTACGAAGAAGCGATATTTCATGCGCGCTTAGCAGAATTCATCGGCATCACTCGCGTCAAGAGGATTCGCGAGCGTCGAACAAACAGCCGAGGCATATTTGTATAAAAGGCAAAAAGAAAAAGGCTCGTCGTCGCTGTGGGAGCGCGCAAATGTTAAGGTTACCGTGTACAATTACGCTCACACGCATTAACGATTTACATACAAGTATATGACGCGGTAAAAGCATCGACAAAAACGCGACCGTTCGATAGATTCGAAAGGTACACACGACGTTCCCGAGAGGAACGTATAATGGCTACGAGAGTAAAGCCGGTAATTTTTTCTTCTCCTGCTCCTGCTCGGCCATTACGTTATCATAAAGATTACGAACGGGATACTTTTTGCGTCCTTTTCACTGTTCTCGCTTAAGTTCTGCGCACTCGGACTCGTGCAAGTACTTACGAACCAATGCGAAACCTTTACCGTTATCGCGTGAATTAACGGCCGAAAAACTACGCACAGAAGCTCGTAAAGCACGATGGTCTCTCCTTAGCCTCTGTAGCAGCACTGGGCGCACATAAGTGCGGAGAACTGCACTCGACCTCGCTTAATTATGTCATTAAACCGCATTTGTGCTCTATGATACATAACTATATACACATATGGGAGCTCGTACGCGCCTTTGTGCCCGTTGATGCGCGCACGACTCGAGAGCACTGCAATTGAGACACCCATGCGCACCCATGCACACCCATGCGGACGAGCGTTGATGAAGTTCCACTAGTCGCGAAACCCGTGGCTTAATTATGGGCGCTGCGCAGTTAATAATGGACCGGGTACGCAGGGATCGTCAAGGTATCGTGTGTATCGTTGTGTGTGTGCAGTTATGTATGCACGTATGTATATCGGTGCGTAGCACAGAGGTAAACGAACGCCAATCCTATTTCGAATGTGCCCTTGAGCTTTCGCAACCGAAATTTGAAATTTCGATATTAATCGAGGCTGCGATGATCGTTTTCCTTTGATATTAAGTAAGGAAAATAAATGAATGTTTCGCAAAGCGAGCGTCAGTCGGCAATTGCGCGAAAAAAATATAATAAACTTGTTTACTTTTGTCGGTATTTGTGGGTATTTGTGGGATGTGTAGCCATTTGTGGGTATTTGTGGGTATTTGTGGGTATTTGTGGGTATTTGTGGGTATTTTGAAAAGACGCGTTTTATTCTCAATATCGATGAGAAAATGCGATATCAGTCGCCGAAGCGCTTCCGAATGAACGTTCTCGAGGAAGATGCGATGTACGACTGCGATAAAATAAGCTTTCGCCCGTACTAAAATCCACCAGTTCATTTGCACGCACTCGAGCTCATCCAATGCGAATTATTATTTTCACGCAACAGCTCTCGCGCGTTTCCCTGCGATCGATCAGAATTGTGACGTCAGCTCGTAAGCACCGACGTACACGGGGCCGTCGGATCGCGTCGGATCGCGTTGGATCGCGTTGGATCGCGTTGGATCGCGTCGAAAGCGCGATATCGGTCGTATCTCAACGTACAACTTCTCGGGCGTGCGACCCAGCGAAATCCGATCGAGCGAGCCCGAGCCAAGGCCAACAGCCGGTAAACGAAAGAAAAGAGCGAAAAGAGCCGGCAATATCGAGTACCTGATATTATATCGAGCTCTGCGGATCGAGAAGAGGCACGACGTCCACCGTTCCAGGCACGGACGAGTGCGCGCGTCTACACGCGTACATTACCGTGCGGAGTTCGACGCGCTTAGGGTCGCGCGCGTTCGCTCGTTTGACCTTTGCCAGCGACGACTCATCAAAAGCATCACTGCCTGATCACGCCAAGATTGTTAATAGTGCAGGAGAGCGTTGCTTTCGACACTCTGTCATTTGACTTTTTAATGATTCAATTTAATCGACGTGATAAATTCTTTTTCACTTGTTCCGCGTTCGCTTGTAACAGCCAAGTGTACTTTGTAAGATTTTACATTTGGAAAGCTTAGTCCGAGCAGCATTCTTTTTGAAGTAAATGTGCTTTTTGGCGCGCAATCGCGTTCGGTGGGAAATCGGGGAAATACGACAAAATTTACGTAACTTAAAATCGCGGTTCACAATTTGTACAACCAGCGATAAGAAGGAATTATTCCAATAATTTTACGACTCCAAAGTGGCGTAACTTTCATAGTTATATCCGCGTTTGTAGTTTAACCAGAGCAGCGGGATTCTGTCTTATCCGATGCTCTTAATTGATAGATAAATTCGTGCATATTTGTGTAACGATCGTCACGCTTATCGACACGTGTCACCTCTATTTCTCGATCGTTCGTCGCTTAATAATAAGCGCGACTTTCCTCTAAAACACGATTGCGATAACACTTGGACGCGGTTCATGAAAATTAAGCATCTTAAGAATCGAACGATTCTTTGTTAAAAGTATCATCGAAGTCACGACGCCGAGAAAAATGATTTTCTTTCTTCTCCGTGTAAAGCTTTGTCTCGCGCTACTAGCTTATACGCGATTTAGCACTGTTTACGAGCCAATTTAAGGTAATGGGCAGGACTAAAAACGCTCGTTAAAGTCGATAATGCACAGGCGCGCTTCCACGAAATTCGCTCGACGATGATGTCCCCACTCCGGTGATTCGCCCTCGCGCCACTGCCGACACGCTTGAGAGGGAGGGAGAGAGAGAGAGAGAGAGGTACCACCACGTTGGTAATGCGAAATAGCAAATTCTCCGGATAAATCTCGCTACGCTTCGTTTCTACGTGATCCCGCGTGAGAGAGCAAACACGCGCGCGTTGGTACTACGTGTGACGTACGCGTAAAACCGAGGCCGCATTTTTTCCGCCTATGGAAATCCACGGGCGCGCGCGCGTTACACATGTACAATCGCGCGGCACATAATGGCTTCTTGGCACTCGCTCCCGAAGGCCGCACCGTTCGCACTTTCCGAGATATATGCAGGTCTGCCTCCTCGCTGTTGACCTTAAAGTCTCTTACTTCCGTCAGGTGCAGGCTAATGCCGAATGATATATCGCGCAGCATACCTCGGGCCTTTGCGGATATACGCGTATGCGAGCGTACGTGTCCGACTGAAGTGTGCGGCACTGCGTGAGCGCTTTGCTAAGTTCCGCGGATGCGTTCGATGTCTGTCGCGCATTCGCGGATTATTCCTCGCGTACATCCAGCCCGACAGCGTTCGAGTTTAGTACTCTCGGGCAAAAGGTGTAATTTCGGCCATGAGCTCGGGATCGATCGCACGGCAAACTTGAGCTTCGGTCGGGGCTTCTCCTTTGATCCCGAGTACTACTATTCGGGACAACGCTTTCGCGGAATGATGCACTCGCGTCACTATAATGTACACGGATCATCACCTACGGAGCTCTAATAGCGCTAGCTTTTCATTCGACATTTTCTACGAGGCTGCGTTATCGTTACGATTTACCCGTTACATTTACGGACGCGGAATGAACACAAACGCGTGCGTGCACTTCCATGCGCGCCTCCGGGTTATTCGAACACGTCCTCCTCTCGCGTCTCAGTCCAGAATCGTCCTTTGGGTAGAACAAATCGGCGCGTGCGTTCCACTTGACGAATACGTTAACATCGAGACGAGATTAATTTCTGTAATACTGTTTAACGCAGCCGCGTTGACCGATGCGTAAACGAACCTATAACGCACCGATACGCAGTCGTGGTTCGTGCGAAAGACGTTGACCTAAGTATCCGAGACGCATTTACCTTGTAACCACTCGCGTCCGTAACTTTCTTAATAATCCGTAGCTCCCGCGACTCCTTGATTACAATTACAACGAATTATAAACGCTTAATTGCGTAACCTTCCGCCCTCTGATACGGAAAGTAGTAGTCTCGGTTCCAATGACATCGAGAAGGGAACAAGGATTGAATATTTAAACGTCATTAATGGAGTGTAGGTAAAGATGCGATTGCGACGACCGGTTATACGACGACCGTGCGTTGTGCATGAGTCGTGCGTAAGAGGACTCAGGGGGTGGATAAAATGTATAGAAGCCAGTCACCGTTGTCGGATTAAACCACATGGTATCGGCGTGCCGCGGCTACGCTGACTCGGCGTATTTCTCTCCTTCTCTCCTTCTCTCCTTCTCTCCTTCTCTCCTTCTCTCCTTCTCTCCTTCCTTCTCTATTTAATCATTCGGTTAGGTGACTGGAGAAACCGACACCCCGTTACCAGTCGGCGTTAGAAAGAGAAGAAGCGCGGCTGCGCGAGTCGAGTGCGGGCGGGAGAGGGAAAGCTCAGCGCTTTCTTCGAAAATACTAATCGGAGAAACCAATTCATCATCGAAGAACACACGAATTTAAAGTCGACGCGCCGTTTCATTTTTTATTTTTCAAACGACGCTTGCTTAACATTTCTCGAATGCCTCGCGACGTGTGTGCGTGCGTGCGTGTGTGCGTGCGTGCGCGCGTGCGTACTTACAGCCGAATGAATCGATCTTATTGTGGATGCGAGTGGAAACTTGTCGGTTTATAATGGGAAAAATGAAAGTACATAATCGATAAGAAGGAACAAATAAACGGTGAAAGAGTCATTTACAAGTAAAGAACTCCCTTTACGATAACCTCGCCTAATTCAATGGAAGTACTATTGAAAAATATCGTATGTTAGGTCAGTGGGTAAACGACGTTGCCGGATTAAACGTTTTGAAAAACGCGGTAACAGGGTACGAGGGGCTATGTAAATGAAGTCATAAGGATCGTTAGCGTGCTTTTGCCGTTAATTAGGCAAAGATGGCCCAATCCTCGAGGAGTTAACGTCCCGTTGCCTTGACAATGGCAACCTCTCCACTTGTTAAATCGAATGAAGGTCACACACCATACAACTTCCCTCGGTCGCGCATTGTCTTTTGAACAATAGTTCTCTCTCTCTCTCTCTCTCTCTCTCTCTCTGTATATGTATATATACATACGTACGTATTTACATATCTTTCTCTTTTGCAAAAGAAGTTAGTTTTTCATTCGCGTGTAGGCGCGTGCGCATTGAAAAGGTAGCGGGGCTCGCGAGACGAGCAAAGAAGATGGACACGAAGCGATGGAAGGTTCGTCGTTAAAAGCGAACGACGAATCGTCAATAGCCTGCCATTTGTTCGTAAATCTACCACACGCTCGCACGGTCAACTACTCTACACTTTAACTTTACACAGAGTCTTTACTTGCAGCGCGACTTGTCACCTGTACAAGTGTGCACGTCTTACACGGAATTGTCATTTGCGCTGTCGAACGTGAGAAAGTTTGGAATGGATCTACTCCTTTCTTTTCTTCTTCGGCTTCTTTTCCCTATTCGATGACGCACTCAAATATCCTAAAGAAGCGAAGGAGGACTACGTTTTCTTCTTCTTCTTCTACTTTTCCTTTTTGTCTCTAATTTTGCCTCTAATGACAACTCGTTCAAAAAAATTGGCAAAAAATCCTTAAAAATAATGGACTAAAGGAAGAAATGCGATGGGGCTCGGGCTCGATAATAATCCTCGATAACACGTTCGCGCAACTCGAAGCTTACTTTCGTCCCTCTTACTCCTTCCGTTGATGCTTAGTAATTTGACATTATCGATTGGCATTCCTAGCCACGAGTACGCGAATGAACCTTATAACAACAACATCTCTTTTGGAGCTGAAAGAATTTGGAAACGACCGCGAACCAATTCCTTTCCTAACATTACGCTTCACCCATTGGATGCTCCATTCGACCGATTGAATTAGAACGCGATCGTGAAAATACTATACTCATTACTTTCACCGAAGCCGTAAAATTTGTTTCGTTAAAAGCCTGCGAATTACGAAGAGCGTATCGAATTCCGTTTGCCACCTTTTGATTTCCCACAAGCCTTTGCAATAAGCAACACGCGCTCGGATATACATATCTGCATGCGTTTTTCTCGCATATTATTCTCTTCTTCGCGACCGAGCGACTGTGGCGATGGTATTTCTCAGAAATCCCCGATCTGACAATGAAAACTGATACCGAGCGCCGCGAGCTCGCGCGCTCAATTTGCGACGCCAATTAGAGCGAGAGCGAGAGAGAGAGCGAGCGAGCGAGAGAGAGAGAGAGAGAGAGAGAGAGAGAGAGAGAGAGAGCGGAAGAGAGGCGCGAAATGCCGGTGTGCGGGCCTCTTATCGCGATTACTTGTAATGGGTGCCATTAAAGCGACGTCGGTGACGTCGAGGCTCGTTCGACTCGAAACGACCGAGCAAAGGAAGACAGACGTCGTTATAGGAAAACGAAGAACGAGGACGACGGTAACAACGGCGACGAGTCGCGTCGTCATTTTCGAGTGGCGCTCCGTATACCGTAGCTACTAAAGCTCTCCACTCGCCTTTAGCGGTAACGGGGCGGGGGCGGGGGGGAAAGGAAAGGAAGGAAGGATATTTCGTGTTTTTCTCTAAAGTGTCGCTCGAAGCTCGAGCTCGATGATCGTCTCGACTAGAGTGTGCTAAAAGTTACGATGAACAAAGGAATTGTTAATTTCGCGGAATCGCCAATAATTTCAGCAAATTTCAGCAAATTTCAGCGCCGCAATTCTCTAAAATAGCACTGATGCAACACAATTATAAGTAATGTGCGCCGATTAAAACGTTAACCGAAAAAAAGGGCGACATTAACGAGGAGGAAATTATGAAATTACGAAAAGAACCTCGACGATCTCCTTTTTTTCTCGACACAATTACAACCTCGCAATTTTTCCATCGCGTTGACTCCAGTTCCACGTCTAGGTGGTGCGATAAATCTCGCATAACCGAGGCTGAGCCAACGATCATCGAACGAATCTCGTTTGGATGAAAAATAGAGAGAAGAAACAAATGTAAAATAAATAGCCGTTAAGTTAAGAGAACTGCAAAGATAACGCAGGCGCTCTCTCTCTCTCTCTCTCTCTCTCTCTCTCTCTCTCTCTGTGTCGGAGTCTGCAACGTTCGTGTTGCTAATTAAACGAAACAGAAAGTAGTGAAAATGAGAATCGTGGACGGATCGGTGGCTTTGTTGGTCAGGAGGCGAGAGCGATACGCAACGCGTAGTCGTCGCTCACGACTTGCGAAGGGCAGAGGCACAAGCGAGAGGAGAGGCCGAGGCCTTGAATCCTTAATGCCAGGTTTGCTGATTTTTTTCACCGCGGCTTCGAATTATTATCCTCTCCGATGCCAAAGCGCAAGTACGTACGCAAAAGTGGATGGAAACGGTGAGAGCATTCGGGTTGAAGGAGCGCTGAAAGAGCTAATCTTCGGTTATGTAATACGGACACGATTGTAATGACGGTGACAGTTTCGTTTCGACTTTTCAAACCGAGCGACTCGCGAGGCTCGACCCCCCCCCCCCAACGGTTTTTGCTCCTAATTCTCATTTCTAATTAATATCGGTAATCTCGCTTCCGAGCTTATCGATAGCTCACTGGGCGCTGAATGTCGCGTGATTCGATGATTAAGAAGTTTGCACTATTCGCGTATATTTGCACTATTACGTCTTGTGGCGAATTGCGTTGAAAACGGGACGCGTTAGCATTGTTTCGCGGAGTTCAAACGTAACAAATAGCTGACAGAATACCGTTTTTATTGCGTCATGAGAATGTGTAAATTACAAGCGACGACTCGTAACTGTAGCGATAGGTCGCGTACATAACTTTCGCGATGTATCGTGCGTAATCGCATCGAGGATCCAATTAGTTAAGGGCCTTGTATAATGCCCAGCCGCGTAATGCGATGCACGCAGAGTTCGCGTGCGGAAATCTTCAAATTTGTTTACCGAGCGTTTAAACTAAGCGTTTAAACGCTCATTGGGTGCGCTTGGCTTTGTCCGTGCCGTGTACACGCCGCGAAATACGAGTAGTCTTGGACTCGTTATCGACTCGTGAACGAGAAAAGACGAACGAAGCCCGAGGGCCTCGCGAGATCCACGGCCCACGCCTTCGTTTTCGTAATGACGAAATCGCGAGCCATCGATCAGCGCGTAAATACTCGGATTACACAAACGTCGAACGCGCTCGCGCACGAGCCTCTCGGTTTTAATACGTTGTTAATACGATGACTTCTCGGAAGGCAATTTTATATGTAACGATAATGCTCAGAGTCCGCTGAGAGGAAACGCGAGGTGAAATTTTTTCTTCGAGCTAGTCGAGTTGGCGTTAAAATACGCGTCGATGGGGCGCGTAAAATACGTAAAAACTGAGAGAGAGTCGCTTTCCAACCAACATTTTCATCGACTCAACGTTGATAATCTTAAATCTATTATGAATCCAGAAGTGGGCATTAGTTTTCATTGGCTTATCTTATTTCGTTCGCAGCGCTTGGTTCGAATGTATTTGAAACCTCCTCTACTTCAACCGACCGAGTTTAACTCGAGACTTTGTAAGAAGTGGGCGATAGGTGTTACGCGCGGGTCGAGGGAGCACCACCACCAGCCGTCTAATATGCTTTAGAGAAAGGAGATGAAAAAAGGAAGAAAGTACAAGAGAGCTGCAGTAATGCAGTCTTTCATCTCCGAATGTCGGTGGACCACCGGTGATTTCCGGTGATTTCCGGTGATTTTCGCTGATTTTCGCTGATTTTCGCTGATTTTCGCTGATTTTCGGTGATATTCGGTGATATTCGGTGATATTCGGTGATTTCCGGTCTACCGATGGCTCGCGACCAATCGCCGGGGGAATAAACGGTATACGCAAGGCGGACAACATTTTCACCCAACGAGCAGCAAGTTTTATCGCTTACCGTTACACCGTTATTGCAATCTGCACCGACCGACTGTCGTCGAACGTCTTGTCTTGGCTTATATTCACGAACGAAAATGTCAAAGTTTTCCTTGGTCAACGGTTTCTATATCATCTGCGCGCGCGCGTCGTAGGCATAGAAACTTGGATTTCTCGTTGACTTGGTAAGTACGTGCAACCGGCATCACATCGAGCTTAAACGCGATGATCAGCAGGATAATAGCCAATGAATTTCATCGAAGAAGACCTGCTTAACCACCGGAACTCCATTGCGTTTTTTAACGCAATTCGACGGTTCTCGGACGTAGATTCGATGGTAGATTCGGTGGTAGATTCGGTGGTAGATTCGGTAGTAGATTCGCAAGCTTGTTTTTCTCTAGCTCGCGTTGAATCGTCATTGAGCGCATGAAACGTATCGCCAGATTTCCCGCAGCTCCGTTTCATTTCATTAGTTTCACTGCTCCACATTCGCGGAATCCATAAAGCTATTTTTTCATCGTATCTCAACTCGCCTCTCCCTCCGCGGTCATTTCGATGTTTTAGCTCTGATTGATGCATTTCTTCGCATCTCTCGAGAATACCGAGCTACAGTTTATACACTCGGTAGCCTTGACGGCGCACATATACGCGATCGTGCGTACGCATGCAAAGGCGCGCATACGCGTAGACAGGCTGATTCTTCAATTATCTAAAAGCTACAGCACAGCTCTATGAAAGTTATTTAGATGAAATTACAGATCGACTCGCTCGAGCAGCTCGATTACCTCAGCGACTGGACGGTCGATGGTACGTGACGGAAGGGAATTAAAAAGGATAAGGAGACAAGACAAAAAAGACCGACAGTACAAATCGATGACTGCGACTGCCACCGCGTAATCTCGTGCGTGCACACGTGTGCGTGCACCGGGGAATAATCGAGTAGTCGTACTGGACCTTGAAAATGCGCGAAAGTCATATTTCCACGAAGCAGTGAGATATACTCGAAGGAGCCCGAGAAAAGGCGAGAGAAAAGGCGCGATTAAGTGAAAGGAAGAGGGTAATGAGGGAGGCATGAAGAACTTGAACAGCGAACATCTATTTTCATCTCTTTAGCTTACGCCATTTAGCTTGCTCTCTCTCTCTCTCTCTCTCTCTCTCTCTCTCTCTCTCTCTCTCTCTCTCTCTCTCTGGCTTTCTAGTCTTTCTCTTTCCCTTCCTCCCACTCTCTTGCCATATTAGTAAGCGTACCTAGACGTACCATTAGCTTCGACAATTTTACGTTTTTTTCAACAACATACTGTAAAAGGTAACCGAGACTCTTGCTATGAAATTTTGAAAAGTTTTTTTGAACTGCGCGTATTCACATTCGCTACTATAATGAACGGAAAAGAAGATAAAGAGATGAATAATATGGCTTGGGGCACCACTGATAAACACTGTTCTTCATACAGACGAGAGAGAAAGAGGGAGGGAGGGAGGGAGAGAGAGAGAGAGAGAGAATCGTTGATATCAACTGCACGGGAGAGACAAGGGACGCGATAAATATACTCAATTATCTTCATTCCCGTACTTCGATCGACACAGCGGTATACTATGGCCAATTTGCATCGTAAAGAAGATTATTTCGTTCTCCGTAAATAATGATGATGATAAAGAATTCATATACCAATAAACGCCTATCGATCAAACTACATTTCCAAAGTAGTTCTAGTCGCGTGTTTTCTAAGAATAATTAATAACATATTAAGAGCATTAAAATTATTTGGAACAAAGTAGCTTATCTCATTTTTACAACGGAAAACAGCGATTTAGTTTCGTACGCACCTAAACGTTATCCTTTACCAACAACACTCTAAGCAATCGCGTATTTAACGATAGGGGCATTCTTCTTCGATTCGTTAAATGACGTGTTACGCGCAATAATTTGAAATCATTCGGTGACAGATATTGTGTATTTTATTACATCTGCACGAATGTGATGGAAAACGAATTTCCTTCCAATCTACCCAATCTACCCACAATCTTTTCGTCGCGCGATACAATTATCGAAATGGTGACTAAAGGACACTCGCGAGCAAGTATATCGTATATCTCTTGGGTAGCTGCCGTAACCACGGGAATTTGTGTTGCTTATTAGACGGCGAATTATACTTTTCGATATAGCGAGAGCGGGAGAGAGTGAGAGAGAGAGAGAGAGAGAGAGAGAGAGAGATCGACTGCGACGATGCAGGTTACGAGAAAGCACCAAAGTCCAACCGACGCGTAACGTCGTGGCAGAGAAAAAAAGCAAACACAAGAGGAACGCTAACTTACGATATGTTAAGGATATTCCAGATCGCGTCATCCCTCTACGATGTACATTGACGACGATCTGCGTGTTTCTTCTTGGCTCTTTTCATCGCTTTTTCCATTGTGTGTCGGTAACGCAAAACGCGCGCGTTTTCGAATTTTGCGTCGTTCAACGGAGCATTAGTGCGTAGTATGAGTAACCAGGCAGTAACGCCAGAAGGAAGTTCAAAGAATATATTTATTAAAAAGTATTGCGTTATACGCTATGAAATCATATTGGAACCTAACGATGAAGCTTTGATCACTGGATAACAATGAAAAGCATCGAAAGAAGCGAGAGACTGAAGGAAAGAACGACGAGTTATCTTCATTACGTATCGAGGAGTGAAGGAAACTCCGGAAGAGCGAGTTTCTTCCCCCGTTTGTTTTTCACGCAAAGCGTAATTAGCCGGGAACGCCGCATAATAACGAGGCCTCGATCTATACAAACTCGCCTGAAAGCTAACTTTCAGGTATCAGAAAGCTAACGAATATCGCTCCAAGTCTCATTTAGGGAACAAAATGACTCTCCGTATTCCCCTTTTCTCGCGCGTTTTCCCCTTTTGAATCGGAGAAGGAAATAGTGAAGAATCGCCGGGAGGGTCGGGCGGGGGGTGGTGGGGAGGGGAGGGGAGGGGGGTGGGGACTCCGTATGTCGTAGCGCTAGTTCGGCAGATGAAATTGGAGTTTTTTTGCTTTTCTTTATCTCTCTCTCTCTCTTTTTTTTTTTTTTTTTTTTTTTTTTTTTTTTTTTTTTTTTTTTTAATAAAAAGGGAGCACGCATCGAATGTTTATATACTTTCGGATTAACCGAAAATGTGAGATACACAAAAGGATGGAGGATCATCGCGCAACGAACGAGCCTGAATTCTCAAATTATGTATGTTACGGTGATTAATGGTGTGGAAAGCCATCGTCGCTCGTTTATCGTAAGGCCGAGGCTCGTTTTGTAACGCATTTCTGGTGGTGCATTGGTGCATTGGTGCATTGGTGCATTGGTGCATTGGTGCATTGGTGCATTGGTCAAGTCGTAGATACAATGACTTTATTTGGTCGCCTTATGACTGCTTTTTTTGCCACTAGATAGCGTAGTCTTTGTTCGAGCGCGCGATTCGTTGGTAGTCGAGCTCATCCGATCAGCCGAGGAAATAACGAACGAGCGAAAGACGGCAGGCGGTAAACTCTCTCTCGCACGCATGCGTTAAAGAGGGGGAAAAAAAATTCGCCGTCCTCTCCTCCCGTGCTTTATCTCTCATTTATCTGCCATTTCTTAAGCTGCAGTTCTCTGGCGTAATTGCGGCTGCATCGATCATTAGACCCGCTTTCCAGGAGGAGCCCCTCACCCCCCACCCGCCGCCCTTCTACGTACCGTCTCGAGAAAGAGAAAAGAAAGGAAAGGAAAGGATAGCAGCAGCGCGCTTTGACGTCGAGGGCAGATTCCCTGGCCTTGCCTGCCTGTCTTCATCTTCCGCGTGTATACACACTCGCGTTCGTAACACGGGTAAGGACGTGTTTTCTCTCCGTCCGTATCACCGCGGGTGGATGCTATCGAGAGCCGTAGATTATCTGCCTGCCGTTCTCCGTCTCTCTCGCGCGAAAATCGACGGCCGGTACGTGCTCGGGAGAAGAAAAAGGATGGCAAAGGATCGCGGAGGATGGAGGCCGCGTTAGGTGTACGTATAGAGACGTAGACTCGCGAGGAGATCGTGGGAACCGTTGACGCCTACGCGAGATCGAGCGCGCGTGCGCGCTTGTGCCTTACATGCGCGCGCGAGATAAGCTTTTTCCAGTAATTTTCTCCGTGGCACATAAATCTGGACCGCTGATTGACACACGGAGCGCATTACCTTCCTAATTTGCATAAATCGAAGGGACACGACTCGTGAACGACGCGTACCTTCTTACGTTCTTTTTCTCGTCTTTTTTATTCTCATTTTTTTGTCTCGACTTAGAGAGTAATTATGTAATGGCGAATAATATTTAACGGCCGTGCGAATCGATTGAAATCCAATCTTACTCGACAAGGTGTACACGTAGGAGGATCCGATGTTTGTGTGTAAAGTACCGGGCAGACGTTATTGCGTAAATATATCGAGCGTGCGCCCTGATGGGAAATGAACGTGGATGCTGTTGTCGCTGCAAAATAATATATATGCCAAGCGAGTGCGCCGGATTTCGATCCTTATATACGGAGGCGATAATAATCTTCGTATTCATTAGGCGTATGAAAACACGTGTATCAGCGGTCGCCGAGAGATGCTTATTCATGTTACGATTGAGAAATTGTATTTTAATTATTGCATTTTTTCGCATACTTTGCTTCTTTAAATGCTCGCATTCGTATTCCATAAATTGAATTATAATCCGGTTTATTTAAACATAATTCTCGATAAGCTCTTTTAAATTCGCGATAAAAGTCAGGTAAAGATCCGATACGTTTTTGTAATAAAATGAAGAATTTACGTTGTTTCTCGTAACGCGCGAAATTTTACGATTATCAACGATCGATATTTGTGGAATATTTCCAACTACTCCTGCCTTAAATAAATATAATAAGAATGGTAACATTCATTGCCTATCTAAAGGCGACGATAATTCCCTCGTTGATGTTTCATCACTGCTGACTGTTAAATTTGTTAAATTTGTTAAATTTGTTAAATTTGTTAAACTTATTAAACTTATTAAATTTACGAAATTCTAATTCGAGAAAACTTGAGTTTGCCGCATTAAGCTTCGATTAATCGTCGAATAGGTATGCATTTTCAAGGAGGAAAAAAGGCAAAATAACGACCAAAGGATAAGAAAATGCAATTTTAATCTTTCGTTCGTACAATGATGCCATTCCGAATAAAGGGAAACGTCTCTTGAAATCTTTCAACTGTCTAACGTACGCTAATTAATCCGTAAATAAGCTTGCTATATAAATCCGCCATGGCTGCATAGTGTAAAACACACACAGGCGCGCGCGCTCTCGCACACAACCAAAGAGTCTCTCGGACGCGGTAACAGATATTCCATCCAATTTGGATGCCAAGGCAGTGGCAATCGATCCCTTCGTTAGCGCGAAGCCGTTCCCATAAATCCATCCAACCTTCCATGTCTCCCTCTCTCTCTCTCTCTCTCTCCATCTCTCTCTCTCTCTCTCTCTCTCTCGTTCTCGGAAAAGAATATGTCGCGACCACTCTTCGAAAGTCAAAACGAAATTTCTAAAAGAGCTACTGCTGCCGTTGCTGAAGTTGCCGTTAGCTCCCACGGTAAAGATGAAATTAATGATTCGCGCGCGCTTGAGGAGCGCTGAGCGGATCACGATTGGAAACACGGAGACAATCCTCCTATGAGTTGAAATGGGCCGAGCACGACTTTTGCGCCACTACGAACAGCGTTAATTCGAGAAGTTCCGCCACATGTCGCCGGTTCGGCTTTTCTATTATTTGAGAACACCGTTTGGAAACGTTCCTGTACTACAGAGAAACCTTCTCTGTAGGAGCTTTACGACGCCGTTGATATAGGTAAGTAGTAAATGGTCTTTGTGTGCTTCGTATGTCGTGTTCGAGCTTGATCATTTGTTTTTATGAGTAATTATTGAAACTTAAACTCTCCTTTTGTGGTTTGCATCTGCGTTGTGATTCGACCATAACTGCGATACTTATTTACACTGGATTATGAATCACGAAAAATTCCAAATGTAAACGTAAGTACTATTTATTCAATAACCTCGTCAAAGCCGGTAACAACATATTTAACGACGGAAGAAAAGAAAAGAAAAGAAAAAAAAAAAAAAAAGAAAAAAGAAAAAAAGAAAAAACATTACAAAGAAACGAACACATTTTGGTTCTACTTTTCTTTCTTTTGTTACTTTTGTTGCGTATCTTTATACGCAGATTTAATAGCGCGAGTGAAACTTCCGTGGTACTTTTTAACGTTATACAACGCGAGGACTCATGCGAAAGTTCACCCTCAAAAATGAGTAAATGATCGATAGCCGTAGAAATATTCCGCCTTCGGATAGCGAATATTGCACGCGTCGACAAAAATTTCTCTCCCTTGCTCGTTCGCTCTCTCTCTCTCTCTCTCTCTCTCTCTCTCTCTCTCGCACTTGTCCTTCATCTTTCGCGTCAACACACGCACGCAGAGAGAGAGAGAGAGAGAGAGAGAGAGAGAGAGAGGAGAACACTAGAGTTTGGCATCAATGCTCCGTGATAAATTATGTATGCGCACACGGCAGTGGTATAGAGAATCGTTTGGCAATGCAGCCTATCTCACGGCGCCATACATAATGTTTATTGGCGTCACTGACGATAAGTTTCCGTCTCGTTTTCTCCCTTTTTTTTTTACATATTTGCAGTTTATCTTCTGTTTCCAGGAAATACGAGCATCAGATTCAATCCTCGATGATTTTTGTACTGTGCGGCAGCTATCCGTTGTAAAAATTCATCGCGCTTACTGTCACCGACCTCAATTATCTTTATGTATTTGCACTCGATTCATTTTGTATTCGTGATTGATGCCTGCCTCGAATTTCTTACACTCACTTTTTTCGATAATGCGCACTTATCGGTTGAATTTGTTCGCGAATAAGTCAATAACCTTATTTGCGCTCTTTATCGATTATGCATTCAAAGATATTGCGGCGAATGTGCGAAAATAAAATAAATATCTCGCGCGCGCGCGCGGAGCTAAAACTGCGTACAAATTTTGAAAAACCAATAAGATATTGCTAAGAAAAAGGTGCAAATAAATCCAAGCACTTGCACGCACACGTGTGATAGAAAATCCTTTCTATCCGACCTATTAAGGATAATACACACTTAAGGATGCACAAAAATTAATTTAAAAAGTAGAAGAACGAACTCGTTGCGCGCAATAACTTCAATTACACATTTCTCTGTGCGATAAACGAACGATAGTCGCAAAACCTAAGATAAGAGACACTCTGATGAAATTCGACTTGTCGATTAAACGTTGAATTTCATCTTCGTTTCGGCTAATTAGCCCGGCTAAGAACCGTTGCAATCGAAACTTGGTTCTATTACTACTAGTGCTCCTGTTCCGAATTTACTACTACTACGACTGCTACTACTACTACTACTGCTGTACTACGACCGCTACTTATGCTATTATTATTAAGGCCACTGAAAGGTATGGGAACCTCCCCGATCTTATATATTTACATATCAAGCCAGGAAGAGGGGTGTGTGTGTGTGTGTGTGTGTGTGTGTGTGTGTGAGAGAGTATTATATGTAAATAGTTCAGCGACGTCAGAATCAAGCATACGTGACATACGTTAATGTAACGTATATATATGTCAGAATTTTGCAGCAGTATGGCGACCGATCTTTCGCCGATGAGGTAATGTGTACGGGAGAGAAAGTCATCGAATGTTAATCGAGAGCGCGTCAAACCACCATTTCCATTAGATGCCACGAATACTTGGGGTTTCCTACTGCAGTTGCAAATAGATCTTTAAAGTTCATTGCTGAAGATAAATCCTCCGATCGGTCAATATTTTAAGCGAGAGAGAGAGAGAGAGAGAGACCCAACAAATATGCCAGTAAATAAAGTCAAAAGTAAAAGAAAAGAATCATGATTCGTCCAGGAATATAAAACAACAGGCTTCGATAAGCGGAGGACGTACCCGTAGAAATAAAAAAATCTGTTTGCGCACGTATGTCAAAGGAGAGTAAGATAAATAAAGTAATTACTTTCTGTCTGCCAACCCCATTCCATTCCACTCCACCACTCCAAAACAATCGACCGAGCGTAATCAAAGGATTATTCTAGATACATGCGCCGGACGTTACGCATACGCACTTGCGTGGCAAAAAATAAGAAAAGACTGCGCGCGCGCGCAGGCAAATACGTTTGAAATAAGCACGTACATTGCCGTGTTTTTTCTCTCGCTCTCTCGCTCTCTCGCTCTTTCTCACTGAGGGAAGCAGTCAGCTGGTCGGTCAGCTGCTTTTCTTCTCTCGCACTCGGTCAGGATGTCGAGAGAGGAAGAAGGATATAGATGGACGAGGAAAAGGAGTGCGTATGTGCGTACAAGAGTAAGAAAAGGGTGCGAGTGATAGCTGTTGCGCGGGCCAGAGGGGCTAGGGGGCAGAGAAAGAAGAGATCCGTGCGCGATTGGAAAGGTACTTAAATTTTTCAAAAAATAGAGCGAAGCCGTATTTGAAAGGGAGATTAAGAAGCCCACGAAAATTAAAACGGCTCTGAATTCTGCCGAAGATTTTAAATAAACGCGACGTGGGTTTCGCAATGTCGAGAAATTTTGCGAGTTTCGGCCCGATGAAACAAATAAAAAAGGTAAATAGAGAATGGGCGGTACAAATCGTAGAAGATTCTCCGTTGGAAGCGAGCCAGGAAAGTGCGGAATGACTTCCTCGCTCTTCGGCGCACGAGTTGAATATCTCGAGGAATCCCGTAGGAGGCCGACGACAAATGCACACGTGAAACGATAGGACGTCGATGACGAAAACTCGAACGGACTTTTTTTTTTCCTATTGTACAAATGAGAAGGTAGAAAAGAAAGCCCGATGGTAGTACTGCAAGGATTTGCACGTTTTAACGGTGATACTACAAAGTTCGAGCGAAAAAATAACTCGGGTGAACTTACAATTTTGAAAGCGCGTTGCGTAACTTTGCAAAATCGCTTGTAAAGAATGTAAACGAGCCGCTAAAGAGTATCGCGGCTTCGATTTAAACGAACTTCTTACGATACCCAGGAATTAATTCTAATTCGTAGATGCTAATCCGTATTAACGAATTACCGTAACGCTAAAGAATTATTTATAAACGAGTTTTCCAACCGTTCTAGGAAACTCATACGTTATTACCTACGGAGCGCTTAGAAAACATGCGCCTCTTGGCAACAACAAAGCGTTAAAAAAGACACGCATAATTTTAAAAGAGCAATGACTGCCAAACAGCTTCAACATCGCCGTCGTCCTCCTCCTCCTCCTCCTCCTCCTCCTCGTCAACGTCTTCGACTCGATCAACCCAATCGAATAAAAGCATCGAGGCTCGCAGTCTCGTCAAAAAGTATAAGGGAATAAAAGGAAAAACGTTAAGATGTATCTCGTCCGCCATTTACGAACTCCCCGTGTCATAGTTCAGGCCCTCGGAGGGCTCGGAGAAAGGCAAGAAGAGCCGAGAGTACATGGACACGCGAGCGAACGCATCGTGCAGCCGCAATAGAATTTTTCGCATTAGTCCGTAAAACGATCGTGGAGTTACTACGGAACTAAAGTATAAGGCGATCGATATCGAGCGTAAGTCGTCCGAGCATAGTCATCCTCAATAGTCATAGTCAAAACTATTAAACGAGTAGCATTTATACGCGGCAGTCGGCCCAAATGCAATGGTGGTATGATTTTACACTAAAGGTACATAAATGCTGGGCTCGGTACTCGTCGCCTCCTTCCCTAGGAGCGCGAGCGCGAGCGCGAGCGCACGCAGTGATTTTCCAGATCCTTACGGGGCAACATAAATCTTGCGCGGTTCCCCCGTGCGCGCATGCGTCCGCAGCGCCCGAACAAGATCGAGAAGAAGATGAAGCCGCGTAGAGGCAAAGTGAATTATCGATGAAAGACGACGCGAACGGGACGAAGCGACGGCGCCCCGGGGAATCCTTGTTGTACGGAGGTGCGCGCGCGCGCGCGTATCTCTGTACCTTCGTTATAATACGTCGTGGGTTTGGGCGTCAGCCGATCCACCTCCGCTTCTCCCTCGACGACGATCGCGTCCAAAGGAATCGAATCCAAGGGCTGCGGAACTCCGAAAAACGCCGAGTCTACAGCTCAGCATCCGTTGCGTCGCAGCTATTGGGTGCACGCCTGCCGTCGCCAATGAATAATCGACATCGGCGCTCGCGCTCGCGCTGATAACGCGATAAGCATCTTGGCGTGACGCGTGCACCGCGGTATTACAAAGGTGACGGTAAAATGGGCGAGCGGACTCGTGCGCGTTTTCGCACGTCCTTCGCTCGTCCTTCGCTCGTCCTTCGCTCGTCTTTCGCTCGTCTTTCGCTCGTCTTTCGCTCGGCGCCTGCGAAAGCGACGCGAGCCGTTGCGAGCCGTTGCGAGGGTGCGCGCGCGCGCTCAGGCATCTCCTCGCATAAGAGAGCGTGACGCGCGCTCGAGGTGCGCTACGGAGAGCTTCGTCGTGGAAATGCGGCGGCGAGTCGAGTGCGCGACGCGTCGACGAGTACCGCGCGTCCGGGCGCGAACGGCGATGCTAAGGACGCGTTCGTCTTACGAACGATTATGCGAGCGTGGCATGGGTAACGGTGCGCATTGTTTGTTTTGATGATCCGCGTTCGCTTGTTTGTATTTCTCGGTGACGCGTGCTACGCGCAATGTTGCAGAGGAATCATTATTTTTCGAAACGACTTTATCGTTTGACCGAGCCAATTAGAAATAAGACACCGATCTCGATAAATGCCGAGGAAGGCAGCGCGCACCTCGACGGTCCAACCTCGCCAAGGCTTCGATAAATAACAAAATCACAAAATCACAAAATCACAAAATCACAAAATCACAAAATGATAAAAGAACAAAATAATAAAATAATAAATACAAGATACACTCGCGAGTATCGATTTAACGAAAATAGTCGGCGAGTACATTGTTCGTTATTAATATCGCTATTCAAATTATCGAGGATTATTACGCAGCCGAACGATTCCGATTGCAATAATATCCACACAATGGCATTAACGCCTCCTGCACGCTCTTCAATGCCACAGTCATAATAGCAACTTTCAAAAAGCCGACTCAGCTACACATCACTCTCCGGGTCGAATTATTTTAAGATCCAAGCACGGTATTTAATTCCAATCGAAAATACATAATTCAAGTGAACTGGAAAATACGCAGCGCAAAACTCGAGGAAAGAAAAGGCAGCGATCCATACATCTGCCGATACTAGCTGGAAGTGTTCGTATTGCATGCAAACAGAAAAATAATAATACATTGGGTTCTAAGCGCGAATTATCACACAAAGGCGAGCGAGAAAATCCGAGTCGCACATAAGCGCGGCAAAAGAGTGGAAGGTATCCCGAGGCGAAATGCAAAGTTATTGTCGCACAGCGGCCAGAGCTGAAAAATGAATAATGGCGAGCGGCCAAGGAGAGGGAGGTACGAGAGAGAGAGAGAGAGAGAGAGAGAGAGAGAGAGAGAGAGAGAGAGAGAGAGCGCGAGAGAGTGTGTGGGGCGGGGGGGTGGTGGTGGTGGTGGTGGTGAGGAGAACGAGAGCGAGTGATGAAAAAAAAAGAATCGGAGAGAGGAGGATAGATACGAAGACTTTCACGTGCTACGGGGGCGAAGACGCGCGGCGCACGTGCGTACGTCTCTCTGGGTACGCTCTGGGTACGCTCTGGGTACGCTCTGGGTACGCTCTGGGTAAGTCTCGGGTACGCTGAAAGGTGTCGTCGCGCGTAAAACCGGCAGCCAAGAGTTGCATACGACGCTGCGCAGCTTACGCCTCACTTTGCCTGTGACCGCATACCGAGTGTCGAACAATCGCTCGTGGCACTTTGTGTGTCTTTCTTTTGATATTCGTTGCTTTCGAGAAAGTCGATATTGCCGATGAATCGCTCGCTTGTTTTGAGAGAGCGAACCAAAATTCAAAATATCCTCGCGGCTCGTGGACGAGGCGATCGTTAACGGTAAGCTTTCTAGCTTTTCGTACACTGCACCAATTGTTTAACGTTATCGACCGAGAGGCTCGATTTATCGGACAAACTTGAAAAAATGCTACATCTACGAGATATCTTATTGTTTTAATTACTTCGACGAATTCTTTATTGCCTTAAACGAGTTTCTTATTTCCACGAGAATCGATTGTCTTTTTTTTTTCCCTTCTTTTTCTTTTTCTTCAATTCCACGCGAACAATGCAGAGCGTTTAAAAATTGAGTGCCGAAGGCTTAAAATTCTCTGCACGTGTTCAAACGGGTTGCCTATTATGGTGCGACTTCTTATCAGGATCCATTTAAAAAAGAGGCACGATAAATATCATTCCGGCAAAACTCAGATTATTGTATACTTAGCTGTTTATGCTGACGCAAGCAACGGATTATATTTAAAACGTGTCCTCGAATTTCACTCAACTAAATTTGCCACTTTCCTTACCACTACATGCCTCGAAACACGCGCGCCTTATCAGATTTATCTGGCGTTATACGCCTCTCGCGCGCTCTCTCTCTCTCTCTCTCTCTCTCTCCTCTCTCTCTCTCTCTCTCTCTCTCTCTCTGGTATGGTGAACTTCTCGAAAATAATTACACATAGCAACAGCGACAGCAGCAGTAGCAGTCTCTCATTCGTGACGGCATCAGACGATTAATGACAGTTCAGCCCGTCCCCTTAAAAACCATACATTGTAAAAGATACACATCCGGCATTAATAATAATCGCGCAGTTTACGACTCGTACGTCGAGGAATTAAGACATGGAGGATAAATTAACATATCGTAAAACAAGGCGCATTAACGCACACCGAGAGCGTCGGTGGGAATTATCTTTTAAAAGCCTTGTTAATGCTAAAACCGTAAAGGCAGAAAAATTCCGAGAGGGAATTTCGTGTATTAATGGCGTTAAAGAAAAAACCGAGGGAATAATTGGTCGAGCGCGGGGATCGACCGCTGTCAACGCGACTGACTTTATCTTCCGGCCAAGGGCCAACAACAAGATACGAGGCAAACAATGAAGAAGCCAAGAGAGTAAAAAGTTAAAAGCAATCGCCATGGAAAGTGGAAAAGGTTTAGACGCGGGCGCTCGAGGGCGGTGAGCGCGAAATCGGATGCGGAAGGTCCATTAGCGCTCCGGACTTTGGCCGTTTGTCGAGTGGCTGGCCAAAGGCAATGCACAGCAGTAGCAACCAGTCGGCAGGTGGGTGAAACTTATCGGTCAAAAACTTATTCTCGTCGCGACGGAACGGCGAAGAAGAAAGGGAAGAAAGGGAAGAAAGGGAAGAAAGGGAAGAAAAAGTAGTCGAATGGAGAGGAGGAGGTCCGAGCGCCGCTCGCTCGCTTTGCCGGCTTACCAACTACCGCTTCGGACGTACTACTACCACTACCACTACCACTACCACTACCACTACCGCTACCGCTACCACTACCGCTACCACTACTGCTACTACTTGTACCGACACGCTCCTGTTACACTATTACGGACTTGTAAAAACTCACTCGGGTATTTTCAGTCGAATCGAGCGCAAAACTTTTCCCGATGCACCTGGCTGCTCCAACTCTGAATTCTCGTACTATCGCTGATATCGATAAAGGTCGAATCCTTGAGCCGAGCACGAGAGTGTCATCGTCCGCCTTCCTCCCCATCCCCTCGTGCAATTTTAAAACGTAAACGCGGCCAACGTTGGCTCCGATGATGCTCCTGGTGCAAGCAATCCTCGGGTAATAGTAAACAAAGCAACGACGGCGACGACGGCGACTTGGTTCTGTCTCGACTCAAAGCTACACCGCCTTTGACCGTTGACGAGTTGTGTGGATTTAAGCAAGTTATCGAATAAAAAAGAAAGAGAAGTCTGTCGGGGTGCGTGTACAAAAGCGCTTGGTTGAGTCTTTCGAAAGAATAAGAGAAGAGGCCTCGTCAGTCGCTCCGACGGACAGCAGATATTTTAAAGTGCATCGTCGTCGTAGTTGATGCCACTCGACGAGTCCTTGTCTCTCCTTACCGTCCACCACACTCCTGTGTAATCGAGAGAGAGAGAGAGAGAGAGAGAGAGAGAGAGAGAGAGAGAGAGAGAGAGAGAGACCGTTCGCCGGCTTTATCCGCGGGCATCTAATCTCGCTGACATTGTACACTTGTAATTATGGCGAGGCTGACGATCTCGCTCTCCGCGCTGATGATAAGTCCGTTGCTCGATAAAGCGAATTCTCTGGGACTCGGCGTTTTTTCCCGCCCAAAATAATAAGTACGAGCAAGGGATTAGCACGCGATTCGTACCCCTGATTGCCACGATAGACGATCGAATCTGCGAGGACTCTAAAGTAATCCAACTCGATATGATTATTGGTCTCGAATGGCAACTAACAAAGGTTAACTCTGGCTTCGCTCGGGAATAAAGGATAACACTCGGGACAATTACAATTTTAATCAGCTGTGGTGTACGCGAGAGCGGTAGCATCATCGGTGGAGAGCGTTAAAACGCGCGCGCGCGCGCGCACGCACACACGCACAAGTTCATGAGCATCGATGAAAAATAACGGAGTCAAGCAAGTTTTTGTAAAAATTGCTCGCTTCGCGTGCTAAATTATTAAGGAGGCGCATTACTACGTCCGGACAAATCCTAATCATTTCTTCGTTGTAAATTTGCGAAACCGAGATAAATTACTCGATCGCATCGCGTCTGCCGTGTATTCGAACGACATGTACGCCGGTGCTTTACGCGTGCGCGTGTGGAGATTTGACAAAACCAGCGGCGAAGCTTCGCGCTATTGAAACGCTTTTTTCGAACACGCGCTCCTTGCGGTAAAATGATTTACAAAGTGAAAAAAGAAAAAAAAAGGGGAAAAAACAAAAAAAAAACCAAAAAAAAAAAAAACAAAACACGGACGGTTCTCAATGTGTTTCTTTGTGTTTACATGCATACATGAGTCATCGATGTAAAAAGCGTGGAATATCGAAACCGGCAAAAGGATTAAATGCAAAACTGCACCGGCAACATTTTTCCCCTCCGTTACATGCGCTTACGTATGTGTGGATATATCCACCACGCGTGCGCTCGCTCTCGTACGTGGTCTTTTTACGGCGCGCGTTCCGCGTCGAGAGAAACTGTTTATAATGGTCTTTTATATTCAAAGTAAAACCTCGTTCTCTCGGCGTTCCCGTTCCAGGCCGTAAATCGCGGCGACGGTGAGCCGCGAAATATAAATTAATTTCCCGTGTGTTGGTGTGCTCGGTGTGTGTGCGCGCGCGCGTATGCGCATGACGGCGTCGGCGGGCGCGAGCGATCTCGAGAGAGTGCGATTAGTTCACGCACGCGCAATAGCAGTGCGGCTAACCAATCCGTCGCGAGCGAGGGAGGGAGAAGAAGCGAGATACGAGAAATTGGCGAAAAACCTCGTTTTCCCATTCTCAGGCTGATGCTCGGATTGTCGCTACATTTATTATTACCCGCGAGCGTTCCCTCGTTGTTTCTCCTCTCTAAATACGAAAAGTAGGCTCATCGCGCTAAAAGAAAAGAGAAGAAGGAAGCAAAGACATTATCGTGTAAACGAAACGAATTACGCGGGCATAATATTCAATCTGATTAACATTGATTTTAATTCAAATGCAATTACTTTATTTGATAATATGCGTCTGCGGTTAAGCGGGTAATATTTGTTCGATAGGAATCATTAGTTTACCACTTTATACTTCCCGAGGAAAGATAACTCTTTTCGCAACTATTTTCGCGAATAACTCGCTTGGAGAATGCATTTAAGACCACGGGCACGCACACGCACGCTTGTAAAGCAAAGTAATTACTCAAAATCAAATGGACGAAATAGTGCCGTAAAGCTATAACTGACACGCACACAACGATTACAAACTTTTCGAATAAATTATCGCGACATAGAAACGTCGAGTATCAGCCGCTTAATATTTCCAAAACATTTCTAACCGATTCTGCTGGATTCGTCGTAATTATTTATTTAATAACTGATTAGAAATGGGGTCCGTGACGGTAATGGCACAGACGGAAAGGCCCGCGAGGCGAATTACGGCATTGTTATTCAACGGCTGATCGTTGCGGCACTCGAGCGCGTGCCGAGTCCTTTTCCACGTGATACAGCTATTTTACTTCTCTCTCGCTCTCGCTCTCGCTCTCTCTCTCTCTCTCCCAACGCGTTTCACCCGCGCACACGTCGGTGTTTTTTCGTTTGGTAAGGCCTCACTTTTACCGCGGTGACGGACGCGCGCGCACGCCTTCGTAATTCGCGTAATATTTGAAAAAAGATTTTTATCCTCGTGGCTTGTTGATACTGATTAGCGAAACCGATGGAAACTTTGCTCTTTGCCGCGCAATTTTTAATACTTTTAGCTTGGCTTTTCAAGTTTCGCAACGTGCCAGTGAAAATGGCTCGGCCTGGCACGCGAGAAGCGTAAAATTTATGGAAAACTTGAAAGCGAAAGATACGATAGTATTGTATCGTGTAACCATTGCCAGGAGAATACAATTGAGGTTACTTAAAATACTTTTTAATAAGCCCGTGGATTTTTGCCGAACCTAATGTCGTTAAGTTAATTTCGCAAAAAGCGGTGAACGTTGAATGGAAGCTCGGAGGAGCGAGTGTAACTCCCGAGGCATAAATTTTGAATTGCGCGTCCGCGCGCAACTCCAAGCCATTTATCGCTTTCTTGCCTCGGTATCCCTATCGTGTCGCGTTCCTGCAGTTCCGCCAACCCCCGCGCAGCACTTCGCGCTTTAACTTCGCTTTAAAGCGCCTGCTAATACGCTGCGCGAGAGAGGAAAGCGGAGATCTCACGTCCGAGATACGGGGCTTCGGTCGTCGCGCAGCAGCAGCAGCAGCAGCGGCAACGGCGGCATCAACGCCGTACACAAGTACGGTGCGCGTGCGTGTGCCTCTCCTCTCGTCTTCTACATACGGCCAGGCCATTAAAGCTAGCCGCAGCAGCGGTGGCAGCACCACTCGATAAAAATCATCGTGCCGCGGTCTCCATCGATGATTGACGCATAATGCGAGCGAACGCCTCTCAATGAAATTATTACAAGTCGTTCGTTCGGCTTTCGAGTTCTGCTGCCTCGGTATCGGTTGCTCTCCGCGTGGACGGTCGTTGACCACGAAGAAGCGGAGATGGACGAGAGCGGGAGAATCGCAGTCGGAGGAGGAGGATAAGAAGAATTTGAGCACGAAGAAGGGCTCCGCGCTTTCTTTTTCTCGCCATTACGCGCGTTCGCAGCGTTTCAAAGTGCTCCAAAACTCGTGCGTGCGCGCGCGTTTTATTCCAACTCTGCCCCTTTTCCTCGGTTCCCCCCATCCATCCACCACCCACACCCCCCCCCCCCAGCCCAGCCCATCAAGTCCCCGCCAAATTCTAATTAATTCGTACGCCGTAAACGAAGGTTTTCTTCGGCGTTTAATGCTGATACGGCAGTCGAGCAGAAATATATCGATCCTTTATCAATTATGTCTCGAGACTCTGGTATACTTTCGTAATAATTTTGTTTTAAGCCGTCAAGGCTGTAGGTAATCGAGGTAATTTGATGGGATTGCAGCTATCGCGAGAGGAAGGAAGAAGGGGAGAGAAAAAAGGCGGATAAGAAACCCGAATGAACTGGTTGGTCGAGGGTGGCGGGGATGGCGACGGGGCGGGGGGCGGGAGAGAGAGAGAGGAAGCGGAGAGAAGAAATTAGCAGGGACCAAAACTGCGATAGAGAGCGACGAAGGAGAGAATAGAGTTCGGGCGAAGGAGAGTGGATCCGTTGCCTCCACCTTCAATTTTCGTCGGCGAGATTAAACCCGCGAGAAAAAGGAATTGGAATCAAGATGAAAATTACGGATCTCGGCGTATCGTAAACTTCTCTCTTTTCACTTCGACTCAACCCCCCCCACCCCACCCCGCCTGGCTTTTTCCCCTTCATATGACCCGCGGCTTTGCGACTACTCTTCGAATCTATTAGCTTGACGTTCCTCCGACAGAGTCAGACGCAAGGCTTTAAGGAAAGTAGCCCCCCTCTTTTAGCTAGAAATCCTTCGGAAATAGGATAGTTTTTTGCGCAACGTGTTTTTAATGGTTATTTCGTGTAAATCGTATATTTGGTGCAGTCTTCGTTACGAGTTATTTGTTACCGCGCGAAATTTCTCGAAACAACCACAACCACCACCGCCACCGCCACCGCCACCACCACCACCCCACCCCACCCCCTCCCATCGTCCCATCGTCCCATCGTCCCATAATTCGACTCGACACAATATTTTGCAAACGAATAAAGACACCGATATAAACTTATTTCTCGAGAAACTTGGTCGAGAATTCGCCGTAGGAAAATTTCTTGGCTGCAAGCGATGAAAACCTTGTGAATTCGCTTAAAACGATCAACTTTCGCACTTCTCTCGAGCATTCGAGCATTCGAACCGTCGCTGTCGGTGTTTATCGACAGCATCTTTCAATTTCCCTACCGTTACTCTACGCAAGTAGAGTACTCAAACCGTCTTCGTGGATCCTTAGATCCGATTTTTTACTTTTACCCTCGAACAAGTATGCGTAGGTATACGTGTATTTCCTTCCAACCCCCTTCGAGACTCGTTGCATCCAAGTTTTTTAAAGCGAGACATGCCGATCGCATACACTCTGTTTTTCCCTTTTTTCTTCATCTTTTTACGAGATGCAAACTTTCACTTGGTCGACTTAAAAAAAAGCACTAACTCACTATTACAAACCTATCGCTGTCCTACAAAAAGTTGTAATAAATGCTTTTTTCTCAAGTACACGCCAATTTTATCAACCGAATGTATATTCATAAAATATAAAATTGAAGGTTAAAACTGCCACTTGTACAACGTATGCCTCATAAATTGAAGGAAATTTAGTTCTCGCGATAATTCAAAAAACAAAGCACAGGACCACTCTTATTCAGCATACCGAAATTATACCGTATAAAATAAAAGTAGATCGACCAATTTGGTTAAATAACAAAAAGGTCAGATAATGAGTTTTGAAGGAGTTTCGAGATTTTAAATTTACACGAGTCAATTATACGAGTTCTCTTTTCGTTTCTTCGATAAGAGCCGCACGCACGAACGTAATGAAAATTTAACGAAGCCCTCCGACGTTGTTGTCCCCCTCGTCATCCCTGTGGCCCGGAACGTGCAGTTTTTCTTAAAGCGACGCATTTTTTCTCGCAGTTCACAAGGAGTTTTTGAGCGCAACCTTCGACTACTGACGCTGGCCAGTGAAAAGGGGCATTTTTCCCGCAGGCGATAAGAAATACATGACCTCTGGGACTACCTGGCGAGCGAGCGAGCGAGCGAGCGAGAGAGAGAGAGAGAGAGAGAGAGAGAGAGAGAGAGAGAGAGAGATACCGACGGCGATCTCTACAATTTTGAGGTAGACCATTAAAATCCTGAGGGATAATTGGCCGGCTCGGGTACGAAAGTTTCGCTGTTGCTCTCTTTTCTCTACAGTCGCGACTTTACACAGAAAAATAACGCGCTGAGAAATAAAGAGGAAGAAAGACAGACAGACGGACAGCAGAGATGAAACGAGGGACTGGAATTTTAGGGCTCGAAATAATTATAGACGAAGAGCGACCAAGTGGGACTGATAAACGCGAGAGAAACTATGCACACGATTGCGTTTCACCCTCGGCGCACCGAGAAAGAGAAAGAATTTCTTTACTCTGGCTTTTCTAGTTTTGATCGAGGGGGCGAACTTTTCCAAAAAAAGAGTTTGCCGCGCGATACATGCATATTTTCCTTGCGCCTTATTTATTAGCACGCGTCTGCACATACCACCGAGCCGTATGTGCAAAAAGAAAAAATAAATAAATACGTAAATAAATAAATAAATAAATACGTAAATGTAAAAAGAACGATGAAATTATCCCCGGCCGATCGAATTAGGTTGACGCGCGGAACTTTCAGTAATGTACGAAAATTGATAAAAACGTAATTGCCGTTATTACGGAAATTCATTGAAATTTATTGCAAACGTGCACTTTTGAACAAAAGACGTGGTTCCAGAGGTAAAACGAAGATATTAAAAAAAAAGTCCGGACGTTTCGATAGCTATACTCGGATGGATTGGTAAGAAGATGAAATTAAATAAGATGGTTGCTATTTAACCAGTTTACGCGCAATTAACACTTTTGCTAAATGCGTTTCAAAATATACGAAAGGAAAATTTCGAATATTTGAAACCTATTTCCTTATTTGCACTTAAAAAGCAAATAAAATAAAAAAAAAACAAACGATACGTTAGCTGTGCTCCACTGTAGATACACAATTAGTGTACGTATACACGAGTTTGGCATTAAAATATGAAAACTGCACGATTATCAACTGGAGAGACAGATATTGCGTATCGTAATTTCAGTTTAAACGAGTAGGGCGGGTGTTGGAGGGGTGGGGGGCGAAGATGATTTCCGGATGATTTCCGGCGCACAAAAGTCCAAGTGAAAAGTCTCGCGCGAAAGGGCGACGGTTAAAACGTCGTGAATATTACCGCCGAACCGTTACGAGGGATTTTCCTAGTTTTCGAAGGAATAGCGAATTCGCTTCTCCCTCCCTCTTTTCTCATTTGAAATTTCCAGGACTTTGAAGCTTCTCTGAAAAGTGCCACTTTGAAAGCCGCGCCACGGATCGAGTACCAAGAGGCTGTTCGCGTCGAGAGCTGGATTTCGCGGTCTCCGACTGCGCGCTTTTACGCGACCGATCGACGACATTTTTCCATCCGTACCTTCGGTTGTTTATGTATCATTGGGAAGTCAAGCGCACACTTTTAAATCTCGAGACTAAATAAATGTTGTTGGTGTCGGACGCGTAAACAAACATCGAACGACCATTCATGCAGCAAAGTAAAGGCAAAAAAATCCAATGTCGCCTAACTATCGGTGGCGTGCGTACGTACCACAATTCCGGAAAAATCAATCTCCTTCCGAGAAAACACGTAGGGGCTCTCGTTTGGATCTTTCCGTTCGTCTCAACTGCTCGACAGCGCGGCTTTAGGCGGCCGATGTCACCCGAGAGGCCCGAGAGTCACTCGAGCGACCAAATAAACGGACGAGGGCCGCGACAAAGACGCGAAAGCGAAGCCGACAGTTTGTTTTGCGATACAAAATACATTTTCGCGGTAAAAGGACGGCAGAGAAGCGAGGGCCAAGGAAACTAATCTTCTACCTCATCGGCTTTAAAAGCGCCGCGTTACGCCGAGCGCGTACGAGCGCAAACACGCAATTTTGAAGTAAACTAAAAAAACCCCCGTGACTAAAATTTTTAATTCGTCGCTATCTACGCTTTCCAGGGAGTCGGGCTAAGGAATTATTATTCTCGATGATTGCGAGTATATGCCCCACGTATGTCAATTGATCGGGTTTAACTTTATTTCTGTTTCAATTTTTTATATCGATTTGCCCCGACCGACAAACGCGCTCTACTCGAAAGAATGGCGAACGAACGAGTTTACGGGGTTCCACCACCCCTCTTCCTTCCTTCCTTCCTTCCTTCCTTCCTTCCTTCCTTCCTGCCTTCCTGCCTTCCTGCCTTCCGTATGAAGAGTCGACAGGCAAATTAAATTAAATCGGCAAATTTCCGCTTAACAGCTGTCCGCGATACGCTCGCGCGTCGGTGTTTCTCCCCTTTCACTCTCGATCGACGATAACGCAATATTTCCCTTAACCGCGACTTGTAAGATAAGAATTTCACGAAGCGGTAATTATTAAAAGTACACCTCCAGCATTGATTTCGTAGCCCACGAGAGCCAAATCGTTGTAACTTTTTGCCGTCTCAAGCACCGGATTTCAAGCCGATAAAGCGTCGAAAATTAGTTCTCGGAATACTCGGGATACGGACGAACGAGTGGCTAAAGTGACCGTTTTTCACGGAGTCGCTTCTGCTCGTCCCTCCGTGCGAAAAAATTAGGTCGTCACGAGTAAAAAACAAAGGAGGAATACAGCCGAGTCCATCTGCAATAAAAAGCGAAGTCGCGCGACTAGACGCGGGGACTTTCCGGAGGCGTGGCTTAATTTCGCTCCATTTTCGCCCGTTTTCGCCCCGTTTTCGCCCCGTTTTCGCCCCGTTTTCGCCCGTCTTTCTTTTATCTCGGTTATTTTGTCTTTTAATAAGCTGGCTGGCTTTCCGGAGCGGCGGCTTCCTAGCAGCAGGAATAGCGCAAAGGGAGGCGGCGAAAGAAGCGGCGTCCTTCGCGTTAGCTCGGCTCGTCCGGCTTGTTTACATTTCGGGAGGCGCGTGTGTCTCCTCGCGAGTTTTCTAGGGCGTCTCTCTTCGACCGCGCTCGTGTTTTTGCACCACGCGACATCACCGCGACAGGCACGGAGGGGCGACTCGTCCGGGGGCCACCTTACGCTGTCCGCCACACGACTAAACACACCCCGTGAAAACAGAAACGTAACGCCGAGGACGGTATTCGGTGTTTATGCGCGGGTGAGCTCAAACTAGTCGTTCTCTTGTCTCGTTTTCTCCGCTTTCGGTTTCGGGAATCGAGGTGCGCGAGTGCGAGGCCCACAAAAATCACAACGTCCTCTCGTATAACCCTCCTCCTCCTCCACACCCCGCCGCCGCCGCCGACACCGCCCCCGCCCCTCGACAGCGATAGTTTCTTCTACGGGATACGTAGAACGTAGGGTAGAGGCTGCTGCTATCTCCCGAGGATGAGCGACGACGGGACTTGTCTCGTGTAAATAACTTAAAACATTTACGATGCGTCGTAGCCCGTAAATCGTATATTTCTATAAACCGAATGTATTTACTCGAGCCGATGCTCTTCCGAGAAGTCAACTCACGGTACACTTTGACGGATCGTTATTCGCGTGGCATCGATCGCTCGAGCAACCGCACGTCCGCACTGCCCTCCTATTTACCTAAATTTAATCCGTAGCTTTAAACGAAAAGAGCCACTCCTCGAACCGTCCTTAACCAAACGCCTACCTTGCGCGCATCTTGCGCATTCGATTCGAATCCCCCATCATCGTTCAGGTTGATCGCGACGCACTTGCACGAGTTCGATATTCCTCTTTACCCGACGATCCGACCGTTGCAATGAAATGACTCCACCATCGCTTTGCCGCGACAAGTCATAAACTCTCGGCGTCGACCGAAAATTGCGGCACGCGCGCATAATCGCGGGGGGAACGCGATTAGTCGCGGAGGCTAAAAGAAAACGCGCTCGCCGTTCAAGAGCATCGAATGTCGAACGCGAGCGACGTCACCCGAGAGTCAACGGTTGCAACTAATTAGGAATTCGCACGCGTTCCTGATCGCCGGCTTCGAAAGCGAGAGTCGTTCGACGATATCGGCCCGAGTGTTTGCGCGCGCGCCTCTTCGCATTGGCAATCGGCGGTGAAGTACCGACGGCTCGCGGGCGATTATTCGGGGAGTTCGACCCTAGGGACCTTGCGCTACTCCGCGGTGGAGGAGCAGGAGGAGGTGGACACGAGGACGATGGGTCGTGTTGACATCGAGTTGACACGGATGGGAGCGAT
Organism: Wiebesia pumilae; assembly: GCA_018907045.1. Lineage (NCBI taxonomy): Eukaryota > Metazoa > Arthropoda > Insecta > Hymenoptera > Agaonidae > Wiebesia > Wiebesia pumilae. Next base: position 756,489 of record JACCHZ010000123.1, read on the forward strand.
AGTCGAATGTTTCGCTCAGCGAGTCGAGCCTTGCACGTTACATTTCGAACGAGCGAAAACTTTTCCATGCTCGTTCCATCGACTACCGGTTATGCAGGTATTTCGGTTCGGTCGCTAACTTCTAACGACACGTGACGAACGGCTCCGAATAATCGCGAATTTTCATTCGGCTTTCATTCCGCTTTCATTCCGCTTTCATTCCGCTTTCATTCCGTTTTCATTCCGTTTTCATTCGGCTTTCATTCCGTTTGGCAACCGCTGCCGACGCCGAGCTGCTCTCCCGAGGATGGCAGAGCACGCGGACCTTCAACCGGGTTCGCTCGAGGAAGACCTCAGGGGCGCGTCCCCTTGAACTTGGCACGAGGCGCCCACGATTGCTTTACCTGTGTTGCGTCGGAGTAGGGCGTCGATGAGTTCTTGTCCACGAGGAGCGAGCCGAACAGTGGTATACCCGAGCTCGAGGGGCTGTCTTGCTGTTGTGGCACCATTCTCGAGCCGTCTAAGTGCTCTTAAATTGGCGCGAACTCTCGTGGTCACTTCACTTTTGACCGATTTTTTAGATCACCACACTCGCGATTATTCTTTCTTCCTTCTTCTTCAACAGCGCGCTTGTCTCTCTCGCTCTCGCTCTCGCTCTCGCTCTGTCACACAAGTGTGTCCAGGAAGGAGGTGGTGCGACGCGCTCGAGAAAATGCCGAAGACCGCGGGCCGGAACAATTGGGAAGCGAGAAAATGTTCGATTCCGGGAGGCTTCCGTGTCCTCCTGGTTGCGCGAGCGGCTGCGCTGCGAATCGGGTAAACCGAATCAATTGTCCTCTGCCTCTCGACGGGGACGATCGCTTGCAAATCGTCGAGTACGCGATGACATCGCTCTCGCTTATCTTCTCTCTCTCTCTCTCTCTCTCTCTCTCTCTCTCTCTCTCTCTCTATCCGTCCGCGCTATCTCAATGAACGAGGCGTAAATTCTCGAGAAATGCTGCAGATTGATGCGAGAAATTCTCCAGAAGGAGAGAACCGGAGAAACGATGCTCGTACGACGAGCGCTCGTGTGCTACTGACTCGCACGTCGTCCGTAACCACTACCTATACCGAGGATACAACACCGACTGACTGCGCCCGACGGTGGCGGCGGCGGTGGCAGCGGCGGCGGCGGCGGTGGCGACGACGACGACGACGACGACGGCGGCAGTGGCGGCAGTGGCGGCGGCGGCGGCGGCGAGCGGCGGCGCATCAGCTGGTTGCCGTGCTGCGAGCCGGAGCGCAGCAGTTCCCCCACCCCCGACGAGGCAGGAGCTCGCGAGCCGCCGTCACCGTCGAGTGGGGGAGAGAGAGAGAGAGAGAGAGAGAGAGCGTGGAGGCACGCACGCGCGCACACTACGACGACGGACCAATGGAGACGCGCGCCGCCGGAGAGAGTGAGAAAGTCATCCCCCCACCCCCTTGGCAACCCGCTGGTTGAACGTTGTTACGGGACGGGAGAGGATGAAGCGCGACCGAGCTTTTACTTCGTTTATTGTGCTTTATAGGTTTTCGCGATCAGGCCCCCTTCCTTTCCAGATGCTTGCAGCGCCTACCGTGTCAGGGAAATCGCTTAGGAAGCGATTCTCCGTTCTTTTTCTGACGTTACCTTCTCTTTAGCCTTCTGCCACCCCCTTGCCACGTTTCCTTGTCCCGTTCGACGATTGGCCATTGTCAGTAGTTTCGTTATTCCGATGATTTTATTTAGCCTTTTTCGCGTTCTTATTGCATTGGTTGGTTCATTTTTTCTACCCTACTTGGGGCGTACAACTTTGACATATTCGCGTGCCTCTCTATCCTCCCTCTCGCTCGCTTCTCATTTCTTACAAGTTACGTTTTCACATGCAAAAATCAGTGCGATAAGCCTGACCAGCAGAGTCTGTCTAGAGAACTTGCTACTGTCTTCTGGACGACGCCAGTTTTGAAATAGTTTAAACGGTTTTGAGTCTTACTTTTTCTTCCAACGTTAAGAACAAAAAATCTAATCTTTTACATGCGCTACAAATACCTTATTAAACGACCGTTGCAAAATTTCTTCTTCAAATGCATAATCGTTTATTTGCAGTAACTTTATTTACCGTATTTTGAATTTTTGCACGATCGATGTTTTGTTTGTATATTTTTTGTATTATTAACCTTACTGCATCGATAAGAGGATTACTTTTAAAATAGAAGATATTAAAATGCATGCAACTTATTACTTTATTATTTTGCAACAAAACTTTGGGAATCGATGCTTTCACATCGAATTAGAATGTGCCACCATATCGACATAAATGTATGCAGAATGCGATTAAAATATCCACCTACGCAAATATCGAGCATAAAAAATTTTCTCCTGCTGTAATAATAAGCTGCCTATTGTAATTTTCCGCAGCGTCGTTAAATTACAATGTAAGTATGGTAATAATATATAAAGTATAAAACCTATTTTACTTAGAGCTTGATGTACAATTATTGTGAACTACAAATTTTACAAGTATACGGATACACTTTTAGTATTCGGTTGTTATTTTTTGTTTATTTCCTCTTAATTTTGTGCGCGTGTGCGCGTGTGCGCGTGGGCGCGTGTGTACGTATGCCCCCTCGAATCGCGTACAAATTATAAATCGTGTCATTGGCTCTTACCTATATAATATTGTAATTATCGAGTATTAAAATTTAATTTAATATGAAGCGTACGACTCGTATGAATTTCCGTTAAATAAGCTGACGTAACGTTCAAAAGATAATTTCATTAATCTTATTGTAGTATTGCAGATATTTAGCTATCAATAGGCACGTTTTGCAGGCTACTGTATGTAGATAGTTTTAATATGCGTTCTACGAATTCATAAATCATTTAAATGAAGTTCCAGCGGCATTGAAGTGACCATTGAGAAGCGATTGCCACTTAGCTTTCGTAATGCCAATTGCTTATTTTCATTTATTAATCAATAATGCGAATTTTTAATACTGGACTCTAAGTATGTATGAAATTAAATAATCGAAACAATAATTTTTACTCATGAGTAATTATACATTATGAAGATTTGAAAATAATGCTTTGAAATGAAAATCTGCTAAATTCGAATTCCACTTTCGTGCATTCTAAATTCACGTGCATCTACATTCGAAAATTTAAAACGAACTGTAAGTATGCGAAATAACAGATACGTATCTTGCATGCGCGCGTTCTACGAGATACAATTCGAATATTTTTCAAAGTCAAGAGCACGTATACGATCGGCGTACTTAAAGAGAAAACTTTGACGGTCTAGTTTGGATTTCGTGTAACGAAAATTTGGCAAGGATTAAATCTTAAATTAAGTTTTTACGACTCTCGTCTCTATTCTCCCGCGTTATGACGAGTCCATTTTACGTTAGCGCTGAGCTTCGTAAGAGACAAATAATCAATTTCTGTGGGATATGCAGTTGCACGGCAGTGATTCAACCGACTTATGGAATATCGTCGTTGCCTTTTACACATGATTCAATGCGTTCTCGAAAGTCAGGGCTCTAGAGAACTCGATAATTGAAAATCATAGTGATATTCGTGATGATTATATCAAATCTTTAATGACACGTACGGCAAATAATTGAAAAAGTATGCCGAACGGGAAAATATTTCATTAAAAACTAGTTAAATTTATCGCATAATAATAAGTATGCATACATTGAAATGAGGCAAATAAATACTATTAGTAAAAGCTCTTCCTATAATTATTTGTGCAATACTTATTTCTACAAAATAATGAAAAATTCAAATATGCAAAGATTTATTTCAATTGGTATAAAAATGTTCGATTAGCGATTACCGAGTAATGTAATTCATCGAGATTTTTATAAAAATTGCAGATGTAGATATAGAGAAGAACGCCTTAACAAGTAAAACAATTACGTTCTTTATATACGTTTGAAAGGAAAAATTAAAAGGAAATTTCACGTTCCTCTCGTGACATTTGTATGATACATCAATGAGGTTGTGTAAGTGGAGAAGGAACTTGACGAAAAATGATAAATAGCTGCAACAACAATCCGTCAGATATTCAACAAATGTTAAATATCTCGTAAAGTTAAATATATCTCTCATATAAGCGCCATTAAAAACATCATCCGTGAGAAAATAAATATAATAATTAAGATTATCTGCTCGAGCGAATGGCTATTTGGTATATAAAAAGAAGTACATTAATATATGGTATTGTAAGATAGAAGACATTCATTACGGAAAATGATAAAGATATTAATAATTTATTCGCAAAGCCGTCACACAATTCTCAATAGTTTGTGACATTTCAATGTGCTTCGTGTCAATTCTTGTATCTCAGATGCAAAGTGACATGTACGTTTGAATTTTTAATCAATTAAGTTAACACATACTCTACGTTTTCACATAGTCTTAGCGTGAATTAACATTAAGGTATTTAAGCAAAAGCAATGTATATAAAATCGGTATATAAATTACATTTAGAAATTTATCTGTAATTTATATATTTTGGTATTACAATGATACCGCCTATGTTTATTTGAATATTTGCAGAACATCTATTTTAAGTTAATTGATAAAGTCGAAGCTAAAGATCAATCCGAAGGAATAAAACGTTGTAAATTATTTGTCGCAATATTTTAAATTTAAAGTATCGTCATAAGACAACGGTAATGTAGTATTTTCTTTCATGAAGTATCTTTACACCGAAAGAACTTTAGCTCTATTTTGTAATATTAATCCTAAGCACACTGCCATAAATTATCCTTATTCGTTAGTTTACGAAGTGCTTGTGCTTTAGAAAAATCTGCTTTAGAAATAGAACGATTTCTTAAAGCAAATAATTAGACGTGATTTTTGTGTATACAATATGTAGGAGAGATAAAAACGAGAAAGAAGAATAAATGAAATAAATTTGTTCGTAGCTAATGACTTCATCAATGAACGGTATGACTAAACTGCAAGTGTGCGATACTCGAAAGAACGCGCACGCACGCGCACACACGCGTACACACGCGTAATTATAACGAATAAAAAGGTCGAAATACGTTCTTATAATATTCATTAGCGTATAATAGAAAAATGTAATTTAAGATGTTTGGTGAACGGGACGAGGAAAGTGTCTAGAATCGTGAGAAAGAAGCCGCTAATTTTAACGATTTCCTAGTTTTACACAAGGCGAAGGTCTCGACATTTCCCCCCTCCCGCGCTCCCGCTCTCGCACTCTCTCTCTCTCTCTCTCTCTCTCTCTATCTCTCTCTCTCTCTCTCTTCCGCTCGCCTGTACAATACACCCATCGGGTTAACAGCTCAGCGTTCGTGTCAAAGATGCGTTCTCTCTCTCGCGCGAGTGCACGCAAGTACACACACACGCGCGCGCGCACACGGGCAGAGTGTCGGAGCTCTGGCACGCGTGCTTTTCTTGGCTACGTTTGAGCGGCTCGGCAGAACTCGTGTGCGTCAGAACACCGTATACGAGGCATTCGCGACGGCCTCGAGTGCGCGCTACCGAAAGAGAGCGAGCGACGTTGGTGCGGGACCCGAGGAAGGGGAGGGGGTCCCGCGAATTTCACGATCCGGGAAAGCACGAGCGGCGCGTGCCGGTGCGCACCTTGAAATCGTACAAAGGCTCGAGCTGGTGGGAGTCGGAAGACCGGATGCGTGCGCGCGGGACTCTCGAGACGAAGGTCGCCGATAAGGCGCGACCGGTGCGTGTGCGTGCGGTGCGCAGGTGTATCGTTGGTCGAGCGTGTGTCGCTGCTGCCAATGACGGAGCTGCGCAAAGTCGTAGCGCACACAAACGAACACTAACTAACTAAACTAACCCGTCGTAAGTAAGTCCCGGGCCTCGGAGGTTCCCAGGCCATCGGATATGCCAATCGCTCACTCGGTCGATGCTTAATCGTTTGCACAGTAGGGAATCCCGTTTGCTCGAGCTGCGCAGGGATTAAGGACGCGCGCGATCGACGGCATATTTAAAGAGGCTTGCCAACTTGTAATCATTTCAAGGTCTGTCCAAAAAATCACATGCCAGTGATTTATGGAGGATGGTTTCTAATATTTGTGTACCAGCGCGGACTAGGCCTTTATTCTAATGCATGAACGCTTATTAAAGTAATTATTTCAAGTAAATTACCTATCCTCGTCGCATTCTCGAGTCCTCGGCTCAAGGATTTCCAATGATTAGTCATAATTATTTCCTTAATAACTTATAAGTAGTATATTGAATTTAGTGAAGCAATGACGCCAATCTAATTGTGTGCGGCTGTTACGTTATGCTAATACCACACTTTAATAGCAAATAAGGAAGTCAATAATTTGTATACATCATAAAACTATGGAATCATATACGTTTATTTTCTCCGATCACCTTTATACCTTATTTTATTATTCACTTGCTCATCGTTAACATTATTCGTATCATTTGCATCGCGACCGAATGACCGAATGTCAAGAATTCACTCTCGATGGAAAAAACATTCATGATCTACTTTTGCAACAGTTTACAGCGGAAAACTTTAAATTAGAAAAATAATGTTATCAGTTTTTTTGAAATGCGATAGCTGTTATGTTGAATAAAATGTGATCGTTTTTGCGTTGATTTATGAATATTATTTGGCATAAATCAAGCGATACAGCAATATTAGATCGTTTTAAAAATTATTCCGAGTCATTAATCTGCCTTTGAAAATTAATTAGATATACGAATTCATATTTTAATGATATCGGGCAAGTCAACAAACTACTTTTATCGATATAAAAGGATATATAAGGAATCGAAGTGGATTAAATATCGACGGTTTATTATTGAATTTTTATATATTTGCCGTCCAAAATAAAAATCAATTTGTTTGTATAATTCTGCGCTCGAAGCCACTTTCTATTATTACAGACTGGATATTTGAATGCCTTTCGTTGGATGCAATCATTGAGAAATACATTTCAGTACTTGCTTAAAAATTTTGATTATTGCGTTATCAAACTTAGCAATTAATTGTAGATTAATTTGTTTCTATATTTCAAGTTAAAACTGTTCCTTAATTTATTCTCCGTTAACGCGTTGCACGTATTCCTTTAAGGAGGCTCTTTTATAAATCTGCCAATTAAATTTCTATACGGAAGGTTAGAGTTTGATTATTGCAAATAAATATTTCACGATCGAATGATCTAAACTTTCTTGTGTCATTATTCTTCACAGCCACACTCAAATTACATCGTTGTTGTTAGCATAGCGGTGTAGCTTTTTAACTGTTATTTATTTAATTTTCAATGTCCATGCGTCGTAAAAATTACACAATTTCAAATAGAATCCTTTTGATCGACAATTGTTTTATGCAAAATAAAATAAAAACATGTGAGAGGTATCATTGGAAATAATGTCTGGCTTTAATGTACGCGAAGGTGGTAGAATTTATTTGACCATATGTTATTTCACTGAGTAACGTTTGTTATTGTATGTATATTTGTCTTGTTTAAAAGTTCTACGGACATAATAATAACGCTACGAGTAAAACAAAACTTACTGGAAATAGTCGTTTATCTTCATTCGAGTAAATCCTATTCGAAACATTACGTTTTTATAAACAAGTCCCAACTTTATTCGAGAAAAATTAACTTTATCGCGTTAATAAATTTAGTTGATATCGTTTAAATACTCTAGCCAAGAAAATAGGTTAAAAAAAACATCCTTAAATCCATAGCTTTTAGAAATATTTCGTTCGCAGACATGGAAAGAGGAATTTTTTCGCAATTAGTGTTTCGTACACGAACGGTACATTAAAAAATAGTTAATACACAATTACAATTTAATGTATAAACCAACGACAATAAACTGACGAAAACGGCTCTAGATGAACGTTATTAAGCCTAACTCCACTTTTCCAATCAATATCACGAATGCTCACCTACAACAATACATCTATAAGATACGACATGGAACAGTGTAAAAAGGAGTAAAATGACAGAACGTATTTCATTTTTGTGCTTAAGTATTCCTCAACTTTGGCTATAAAGCCCAGAGGAAAAACTTTACGCAAGTTCCATGAAATCTTGGCTATATGCAAAAGTCATACTTTGAGTCTACTTCCGTATGCTCTTGCTGCCTTGTGTACTTGTATTTTATTCCGTACCGTTAGTTTTGCAAATTATGCAAAAAGAAAATATGCCATCGCTTGTACTGAGAGAGTGGACACAAGTATTGCTTTGTAGTTCGGTTGCAAGGGAAAACACGTTTGCTTATTTTATAACGATAGTTTTGAATTATGTAAACAATTACAAGTAAAATGTCAAGAGTTATTAATAATATATTGTTGCGTAATACATTTACGTGTTTGGACAATTCGTTCAATTTCTACATTATGTAAATAATGTAGAATGTATTTTCAATTCGTTAATTTTGTTTTTCAACTCGTTTAATTAACTCGTGTTAATTAAACGACAAAATACTGCTACAATTGCCGAGTAAGCAGCGATCGATCTATTAAATTTTATAACATTAATTTACCTCAATTTTTCAATATAACGATAAATATCACGTATACGATAAAACAATTGCTACGAACTAATATTGATAGTTTCTAACTTTTGAAAAGAGCGGTATACCATTGTTCGTACATATCAGTTTATTCCTTAAGAAAGTAATTGAAAATTAAAATGATTAAAATTGCCGTTTAACAATTGTTTTGCGATTTATCGATAATCAAGTACAACATTGATAAATCAAAGAGCGGATAAACCATATCGGAGTAGTAGAGACCCCCTGACATAGCGTAGCCTTTTTTATGTTTTCCATGTTTAGGGGGATGATAGACTCTATAAGGGATTCTTCGCGTATGTATGTACAATAGAGCCGACGCTGCATCAATTTCCTTCCGCGTTCAATGCTGCTGAAATATTTACGTTGAGAAATTCTACGGTACTTAACACCTACGGACATTATAAATATCTTTTAACGCAAATTTTCTCGTTGTTGCAGCTATCCTCCGAAGAATTTATTCCCGTTTCATACCGTAAGATGTAAAAATTAGAGTCTTCCGGGTAGTTCCTTATTACGATTCACCCCGCAAACCCTTCGCAATTTATTGGCCACTTAAATCACCGCTCAACAAAGAGAGATTTTCGTTATTTACAAAATACGAAATTTAACCGTCGAAAAAAAGGCAATATTTAAGCGATGAATTTTCTCACCGTACTTCCGACATCGACCTTATTTCTCTGAGGCAGCTATTAACGGCTCTCCCGTGCCGCCGTCCCCGTATCTCCGAGGACGAATCAGTGTAAATAAAAAGTCTATCTTACGCGAGCGATCGGCCCAAAAACTTTTAGGCGTTCGACAATGGCTCGTCGAGCACCGCTCCTCTTTTTTTCCTCCGCGTAAACGCCTCCAAGCGGATCCCGCGTTGCTTGTCCCGCTCGTTTTACGATTTTCGGAACTCACGGGATTATGCAAGTACGTTGACTAAAGATCTGTATACGTACACGTTCGATTGTCGATAGGCCGAGTTTTACGAGGGCAGATGCGTTTTCTCGTGCGTGAGGTACGCGCGCGCGCGAACGCCAGACAGAGCGAGCGAGAGAGAGAGAGAGAGAGAGAGAGAGTGAGTGAGTGAGTGAGAGAGAGAGAGAGTGAGTGAGTGAGTGAGTGAGCGAGAGCGAGAGCGAGAGCGAGAGCGAGGCCCACGGTCCCTCCTCGCGTTCATCCGTGTCTTTATGAAACGAGACGCGAGAGCGTAAATCTCTCGAATGTCGCAAGGATTAGTTTCCCCAGGTATCGGATACAGCGAGCGCCGAAATCCCGCTCGTAAAAAGTGCGGCGAGTGTGGCCGAGGCTGTTTACGCGCTAAGTGACTTTAGTCTCGAGTGCAGCTGTTACGTGGCGCTCGCCTCGATCTCACCTCGCAAGCGGCCGAATTCACAAAGTTTGGCGAAAAAATAGGTGCGATGGCTTCGAGGTCACGGGGAGTTTCGCGTGCCTAAGAGGGTCCGTGCCCGAGTGTCAAGAGCTTTCACGGCTTCCGGGGTGATTTTGTGGCTCTTTTCGGAAAATGCACCCGTGGAATTCGAGATGCTTTGTCAAGTATAGGAGAAAATGCCAGATTGCTTTGGTGCTCAGGCTGCGGGAATTCTTCAAATCTGACTTTTCAAAGGACGTTTTGTAATGTTATTTTTTTATTCGACCAAATGCAATTGTCAGTGGAAGGTTGTTTCCACTTGTGATGCGCAACGAGCCTCGAGTATTACCAGATAGACATATGCGGTAATCAATTTTAATCGAATGCCAGGGAGAAGACGCCTGTCAGAGGAAGATCGAAACGCGTGCATTAGTCTTACGTAAAATACGTGTCATTATCATTTTGGACGTTCGAACGTCGGATCCATTTTCCAAAAGAATGCGTCTTGCGTAGCGTGCAATGATTTGCTACTTTTATTCGGATACAGTTTCCCGTTTCTGTTTTACAGATATTTATCTATGATCCTTTTTAACGAACGTTCAATTTCTTTATGTCGGTTTTAACGTACGCGTAAAAATTGCGCGAAAAGTCTTTTCTAACTTTTCTAACAGATGTTGCGACCTACTCTATTCTCTACAAATTTAGAGCAGTTACTGTTGATTAATTTTAATGCCTATCCTCTAATTAACTAGGATCGGTAATGTATATTCTTATTGAAATGTGCTGCAAATGTGATACGAGATAAAATAAATTTATTTTTTTATCGATGCACGTTTACTTTACTTGTACATTCTATGTAAATATTTTAAAGTACTTTCACTTAAAATCGCTGCCTATACTGCGCACATGTGAGCTCCGTTTGCCTCGTCTCACCAACACATGCACTCAAGGGAGCACATAAAGTTGAGAAAAAAGGAGGGCTAGCCTCGAATAGGCCTGGGAGCTCTGGCGATACGTTTCGAGAATGAAATGCATAATGGGGGTTTGACTTTCGCATTTAAAAGCTTTGGCCAGTTTGGGGTGATTTTATGGGTTTTTCCGGAAATTGCTTTCATGGAATACGAGAAAACTGGTGATATATATGAAAATCTTATTTTTTAAATAAGCAACAGCAAGCAAATTAATGTTACTTTTAAATGTTACTCTTTACTCAATGTTCCAACCAATTATTTAAATTATTTATTCATTCCTATCGTTGTTATTAATTAAAATTACTAATAATTTGTCTATTAGTAATTCGCATATAATTTACGTTTCATATAATTTCCACGGATCTGTTTGTAATAATTCGAAACTTGTATATAATTCACAGTTCGAAACGTACGGAAGAGGCTACCGCTTTAACAGTTAATGCAACTCATTTTTCAATTAGGTATCCATCCTATAAGTATAGAAAAAGAATATAATGACTTAGGTATATGTATGTATATTTATTAAAATATTGATTATGCATCTACTCAATTTAAAACCTAAAAATGTAAGAACCAAGAAAACCATAAATTGTTTTTTTTTTTTTTAATAAAGCAAGCGGTCAAATGTTATTTTTCTATAAAATATAAGTGCTAATATGGAAAGTAATTTGCATGCTAGTAATGTATTTACCTTATAAAGTGAAAGGTCTAGTTAACTATTAAATTATATACCAAAAAGCATTTGCAATTCTAAAGACGCAATGTATCTTTATTACAACGAAGACTGCATACTACGTTTCAATTGATATTTAATTTTCATATATACAATTAACCTCAGTTATTAATGACAAAAGCTACTTTTTATTCCTAAGTTGTACATAATGTCTCCAATAGAATTAAAAACCATTACTATGATAAATATAAAAGTAGTAGTACTTGCATATGTACGTATTATAAAATATTAATTAAAAATGAATATGAAAAGTTATGTAAATAATGTTTAGTATAATAAATTAGTATATCAAACATCATCATTGGCGTTCGAAATGACGTTTAACGATACCGTATAACCTGACTTATTTTACCCGTTGACCAAGAATGTTCTATATTTTCCAAAGTATTCAGATAATTGACAGATGTAATTAATACTGCACCTTTTGTTGATATATCATTAACAGTTTATCGTAGACATTAAACGAACTAAGTACATCTAAGAGATTTGAATCTCTAGAAATTATCTTGTTCATACTTAAAACTATTTTCATTTGTTTACTTCGCTGAAGTAAATTTAAAAACAATCGTTTTGTTGTATTAAAATTTATATAATTAATGGAAAGATTAATTGTTTCTTGTTATATTTAATTTTGAAAAGTATGAAATTTTTTATTTTTTTTTTTTAATTATATTTGATTGTACTGTCGGTGGATGAACGATTCCTTGTTAGCGCACGTTAATTATGCAGACACTGAATAAGTCGTAAAAAGGGCAAGCCATTTATACAAATATTCAATTTCAACAAATTAAAGGCATATTTAGTTACACTGCGAATACATTTTTATCGAGTTAAGTTTCAATATTTGCTCGTATTTTATTTTATTTTACCCAATATCCTAAAAAACGACACTTCCGTTTTTAGTAAATATTTGCATGTATATTAATTGTTATAAGAATTAGTTTTTCTACATGTGTTCGTGTATGCGTATGCAGACATAGTACAAGCGACGAGCATATGTAATAATATTATATTTAATTATAAATGTATTATGCATATGGATTCAATATTAATAACTTTTATTCATTAATCCTTACTTTCTTCTTATCCATTTCTCCTAATAAATGTTTTCATAAGTCTTAATTCTCCGAATTATTGCACTGAATTCGGGAATGTAGGAAGTTTTATAGAAATAAAGTATTTACGCGGTTGAAAATTGCGTACTTTTGCCATTTTCCATTTATCCGTTAAACCAATAGAAAGCAATTTATTAGAATAAAATCGTGATTTTTCTTTACTCTCTACATGAATGTAAAATAGTGGATTTTATACGTCTCTCCAATAATTAGAAAAATATTTATGGACAGAAAATTTATAAAGTAGATGAAAATACTTGTACTTTTAAGTTCTTTCATAACACAGTTGATATTCCGTTAAATAATTTTTCACTATATACTATTAAATGTACATTCATAATTTGAACTACTTTAGAAAATAAAAAGTTCGTTAATTGACGTTCTCTGGAATATTTTCAATAATTACTTATCCAAGATAAATACACAGAACACGCTGTTCTTTAAGAGATGGGTATTCTTGATTTTGTCGATATATAATGTCATTACATAATGTTTCAAATTCCTTAAATTTTCCAGAGCTTCTAATAATTTTTTGCATATTTTCATTAATGTTTTTAAATATATCACTTGTACTAACATTAAAGTGAGAATCATTGCATTTCATTAAATTTACATTATATATAAAATTGTATCGTACGAAATGAAGATAAAATTGAACGTAGCAAATTACAACATCGACAATATTATTACGAATAAAGTAGATAGTAGCATTTTGAAACGATTTCTTTTCGTTCTTTTTCATTGTCAAACGAATCGCAAAACCCGGGCGCACAAGTATTTTAATTGTCGTTTTAAGTGCGTTGGAGTCATGATTTAAGATACCAAACAATGGCCAATAATGTAATTACGACTATTCCTTGTCGAACCAGGCAAGAGCTAGAAAGAGCCAGAGAAACAGATATCGATGAAAAATTTATTCTTTTCTTCGAGAGGAACGCAAGCGTAATTAATTTTATTCGGGAACACTAATGTCCGAGTGCAAGTCGCTCACTGTGCTTATAACAGTGCATCGCTCGGCAATGCCAACTAATCGATAAAATGATTACACAATACGAATAAAAAAAGGAAAAGTTAATAGGCTGATTTTGATGGATGGTCCAAAATTCAATTTGACTGTTCTACAATTTTCATCGTCTCGGAGGATTCCCAGCACGTGCAGAAAAAGTTACATGCGGCCAAACGGATTGCACTTAATTACTGCGTAATAAATCGAGTCACTTCAGCGCCGCTTCAGGAATAGTAGACAAAATAAAGCTTCGTCCGGGGGACTAGCTGATAAAAACACGAAACACTAATTAACTTTTTACAATGAAAAAAAGGAAGGCAAACGTATCGGCGAAGCTGACAAAATAAAGAAGGCGAGAGACTGCGCGAGCGTAAACGGGACAGAGATACAGAGGCATACAGCGGGATACAGAGGTATACAGAGGGATACAGAGGGATACAGAGGGATACAGAGGGATACAGAGGGATACAGAGGGATACGGAGGGATACGGAGGGATACAGAGAGTAAAAAAATTAAGCTACAAGCAAAACGAGCTTAGTTCGTTGCATTTTCGAGGCATAGGCCAGCGGCTGTAGCGTTGGACATAAGTCAAGGTCGGACTGCCGTTCCCAGAATCACTCGGATAATGTGCCAGGTGTCCGCTCGTTTTTTTACCTACCCTCTCTCTCTCTCCCTCCCTCCCTCCCGGCCCCTCGCTCGCTCGCTAGCGCTCTTCTGGACGCTCGTCGACTGGGACTGGGAGTTCGTTAATGATCCTAGTCATGCGGCATCGCCCTCGTGCTTGATACGGCAATCCCTAAAAATAATAGTTGCGGGAGCCTAAGAGCGCAGGTCGGAAAAGAGTTGATTTTCATCTCGGGCGGAGTGCAACTTTCAATGGATGCGTCTGCAGGCGGTTTGTCCGACAAACTTTGCTCTCCCCCCTTGTGACAAGCACCTTCGCCGACCACAAGGTCGATCTTCTCGGGCGTCCTGGACGATTAGAAATTTAGCAGGCGACGTGCATTTGACGTAGGGCCGTTTAATAGTTCACACGTGCGTTTACAGCCGCGTAACGATATGCCTCGTTTTTTGGAAATTATCGAGCCTTTTACGCAGCCATGGAAATCAAGCGACGCAATGCTGCACGATTGCTTTCATTGTAGCTGCACGCGAAGCCGGCGTTTTGTAAAGAATCCTACATTTAGGCTGATATATAGCCTTACACGGACATTTTTGTTCGAAAGGCATAAATTTTATCAGAGACTGGAGTATAGAATGATGTAGAAAGCTCGATAATCACGGATTTTCTATACAAAGTAGCAAATATTATCGATAAGAATGGCTAGCGTTATAATTCATGGAAAAGGAAAAAACGAAGCCCTAATAAATCTCTAAAAGGTTGGCACTGGCTGTGTCGACTGCTCTCCTGAATGGCTGTTGAGATTATAATTACCAGGTTGCACGTATCAAGTCTACTGCTTCGAATGCTATAAATAACTTTTGTTTCAAAACTTTGCTTTACGAATAAAAATTTGTATCTTACTTTTTATGAATTGCAATGTAATTTCGCCACCACGACTAATGCTATATACGAATCTATCGAGTGAGCTAAGTTCTTTAGCACTTGCGATCCTTAACGTTGATAAATATTGTCCTTAGGTGTGAAAAATATCCTACGCAGTACGGACGCACGTTTGTTCGTCACGCATCGAAGTTCGGACCTTTTATTTTCAGGCTCTGAATTTTTTTCAAAAGCATTTACATTTCTTTCGCGCAAAATTCATAGCAAAATTATCGATATCGTATTGCCTATGTACGTTTGCCGATGCTTTTCACAAGATAAGTCTTATCGCGCCAATGCCTTCGATCTATTGACACTCTTGTAACCGATGATATTAGAATGCAATTTATTTTCACTTACTTATGGAGTACAATTCGAGATAATAATAACGGTATTCGCGGTATTACGGGAGTTACATTGGTTATTATTATTGAGTAATACGAAGCTTGGCGAACCTGCTATAAATGTATTCGAATTTTATGTAAGACCGAGAAATCAAAGCATTTTAATTACGCAATGAGTTGTAAAAATGCTTGTGTGGAATTTTGATTCTTTCGTTAACTTACTTATTTCGATTCTTCTTTCGTCAAGTTGAATCGAATTGCCAATTTCTTTTCAATAGCACTTACATTACGCGCACACAAGTTATCAAGTTGTAAACTTGATGAAGCGATGGGAGCGGATGAAAATTAATGTTTATGCGTTGATAACGTTACAAATATAAACAATTAATCAACGTCTTTCCGGATTACTATGATTACGCCATTGCGATTATTTATAACGAATGCATTTAAAAAATGAGCGAACGTATTAGTTACAGTTGTATAATCGTAGACAGTTTTATAAGTATCGCGTACGAAGACTAAAAGAACTAATATTTCTCGACAGCGTAGTACATTTATGGACTTTTTCGTTAAAAATCTTTGATGAACATTAGCAAAGTTAGATAGTTAACGCATGAATTTGTACTTGATTAATTACCGCGCTTCGGCTTATTTTAAACTACAGTCGTTGCGCATTTCGAATTATCACGCGCAACAAATCGTTCCAAACGCGATAGTCTATAACGAACATAAATATTTATGCTAAAATTAAGATTAATTTGTTACAAAAGCGTATTTCAATTATTCAAGTGAACTGTGAAGTACTTGATACGATCACAGTATTGCATCGCTTGGGCAATAATTATTTTTAATACCGTTATTAATAATGATTTAATGTTTTTCGTTAAAACTGTGGATGATTACATGTCATAATAAGTAAACAACAAATCAATTTCGCGATAGAGGAATTTCTCTAGTTTGCGTGTCAGAAAATAACGATGTGCTTACATTAGAGTAAATAAGGCGATCTGCAATGAAAAAATATCCTCGGTAGAAATGTCGTCTTTGTTCTCCATTATTACTATCTTA
Source organism: Wiebesia pumilae (assembly GCA_018907045.1). Classification (NCBI taxonomy): domain Eukaryota; kingdom Metazoa; phylum Arthropoda; class Insecta; order Hymenoptera; family Agaonidae; genus Wiebesia; species Wiebesia pumilae. Next base: position 773,145 of record JACCHZ010000123.1, read on the forward strand.
GACGAAATTTTCGACTAAACGTTCGTATCTACTTTCGAAGACAAATCTTTGTTCCTTTTTCTTCACTTTTTTATTTCACTGACACGCCGTATACGAAATTTCTTTGATCAAACGCACATATAACTTTTGACCGCACAATCGAGACATAACGCCATAAATCCTGAAAAGTCAGCTCGTTAAAATTTTAAGAATCCGACAAGACTTTACAATAACACAATAACGCTAGCACAAGCTCAAATTGATCAACTCGCCCCCGAGCGCCGAGCAAAAGGAAGAAAGGAAAAAAGTGAAAAAACGCGCACAAAACGAGTCCGACCGAGGCAAAAGAAAAACTGCACACTTTTCCCTATACACACGCCGAAAGCCCATCTATCTCTCGCGATTCGTATCTCGGGGCTCGATTTGAATTTCTTATTTCTCCCCAAACTTCTCCCTCCCCCTCGTCCCGATCCGCGCGTCCTGCCGCGCACAGGGCGTCCTTGCGTTGGGTTCGGTTCTCTCGTTCGGCTCGGAGGCAGAGGCCCCTTTTCGCTCCGCGAGACTCCTGCCGATGTGCTTGACAAAATTGAAATACAAAACCTGCCTTTGAAAGCGGCCATGTTTTATCCCGGCTATTCCGGCCCGTTTGCGACCTATACTCGTGGGCTCGGCGAATGCGAACGAAAACAGCCAAGAGATCCGCCGCCACCGCCTCCACCGCCGTCGTCCTCGTCGTCGTCCTCGTCGTCGTCGTCGTTCCGTGCGACCTCCTACGTCATATCAAGGCTAAGTCGGCTTTCGTCCTGGAAAATTAGAGACTCTTACCCTTAGCTCCGGGAGTTCGGTGCGTCAAAGGAGCTCTCGCTGACTTTCTCGACAGAGTTGTTTATCTACGCGAGCGTAGTGTTACGTTCTCGTTGAGCGAGTCTTTTCGAATAGAAATAGTCTTTGGTTTGTTCGAATTCCTAAATTTCGAGTTCATATTATACGTACGTCAACAACTGCGTGGCTTATGCGAGTTGGTCGGATATGTGCCGAACATTTAAATAAACACGTTGAGATTATTGTTATTTATTTTATATACTGTGCTAGTTTACAAAAATACCGGCACGATTTGTATTCCAATAATGTGCTTCTTAGAATTTTGCGCTTTTTTCACGTTGTTTCTGACAATTTTTCAATACTCTCGAACGAGTGTAGAGACTTCGGTAAGTTTGCATTGGAAGCACAATCGCATTTACGCGATTAAATTCGAATAAAAATGCAAGATTCAGTAGCTTAAATAATTAAAGCGATCGATATTTTTCAACAAAATAAATTAAACAAACCAATAAATTTATAAATTTTCCGTTTGCTTTATATCGTGATTGGCTTTTCGTACGGTGCACTTATATCGATTACTAGCATTGCAAATATATCGGAATGCCTTTCTTACGAATATTTTCGCTCATGTATTTGGAATTTGGATTAAATTTTAAAAATAATTTCTTTCAACGATATCTAAATGTTACATTGAAATCAACAAAAACAGTTACACTGACAGTGGCACTGCGCATGTCTGTCAATTAATGCTCACTTACGTGATGATTCGCTAGACCGCCGTGCATTATGAATTGAATTGAAAAAAAATTCGAATTTTTGATAAAAATACTTGATAAAAAGTAACGTTTAGCGTTCGCGTTAAAAACTTTTTTTAGACTACGAGTAACCAAAACTGATAAAGGCCATTAAGTATGCACAAACCCAAATTAGCAGAATGACATGAATTTGCTTTTAAATAATATACTTATAATATACTTTCTAACCTGAGCAGAATTAATTTTTTTACAATTTAACAAAAATATAGTATTTCACGCGGTAACATATTTTATGTTAATGTAACATAGTTTCCTAAGATTTTAACAGAGCTACCCGTTCTCGAGTACCAAAAATGTAATCGAAGTTTTAGTTTAATTAACTTATTACTATATTATCAATTCTTGATAAATATTATGCTATATATTTGCTATACTGAAAAGCATTCTGATAAAATCACATAAAGCTTAATTTTATAACGTATCTATGTACTCAAAAATTGATAAATTTTATCATTTGATATGGAATACAAATAAGTGCACGTTTCGATTCTCGTTAACATTTTGTTTTTATAAATCGTTTTATTTTACGCTTCAAGTTTTATATTCGAGATATTTTAGTTTCACTTGTGAGCCGAAAAATCTTACGGGCATCCTATAATTGGTATAATGAGAAAAATTTTCTAATCACAAAAGAGCTTTTTTGCGCATTCGATTATTTGGACGAAGAACTCGTTTTATGCCTAATTAGGAGCATATCTTATAAATATACTTATAAAAGAAGGCTTTAATTCTTGATTACATAGGGACATCGCGTCAATAATATTTATAGAAATTTTATTAACAGCGTTTATTTTTGTACTCAATCTATTATCTAAATTACTACATCTAAGTTTCGTATTTGATTTAATTTCACGATACTTGTATTAATATCTTATTGCACAGAAGTTCTACTGTTTTTCCTTAATAAACAGCAGCGCCTAGAAATCCTCATGTTCCATTATTAGTAAGCGTTTACTAACGTTTTACACTCTACACCTAATTTGGCACCCTCGTGGGTCAAAACATTCTCTTGAGCTGGGGCCCTGATTTTTGTTACAAATTCGTGTTTAACACTGCGGTTCTACTTTCGGTTAGTTTATGTGGGAATTTAGGTGGATGGTCCAACATGGGTTCAATCAGATATAAACCTGTTCTCTTGATCACTATTTATAGATGTCTATTCGTCATTATCATTCGTACAATTACGAAATAGACTTCATTTTATTTAGTTGGAGCTTTAAAGTCGAAGCGTAAGATCTAGAAGTACAGTTAATTATATCCAATGTAAAAGTACTCTAATTGAAAAAGTGATATAAATTTACTCTCGTGATACCGAAACATGAAATTGAATATATCTCGTATTGAATCCTAGTGTTTAAGGTAGAGCTAAGTGCCGCTGTTGTTATTCCGTAATGAATCGAGTTGCACGAGGTTTCTATATTTACCTATTTTTATCTATATAAAATTAAGTTTTTATATTGAAATTATCGATTCGACGAAAGCCATTTTACTTGAAAATAATTTTCCTTTCTACAACAAGAATGGGCTTATTTTAAAGGTGCTTTCCTTCAACGTATTTCTTTTTAGCACTGTTTCCTTTAATGAAATTGACCACTCCTTGACAAAAGCATTTTAAATGGTAATACGAGCCTTGAAGGCTGCTTAGGAAAAAGGAAACACAAATAGAATGAATATATTATTTTTCGACACATAATCAGAATCCGTAATGAAAAAAGTGGAAGTTTTGGCGAATAAAATGGACGTTGTTTCGAGTGGTAGAGAACGAAATCCTGCAGTTAAATCATCTAGTTAAATCACCCGATAGCCCTTTTAAGCATTTTAAAAGTTTTCTCCTGTTATTTTCCTGAATTGCGCATTGCTTCTAAGGCACTTCAGTCTGAAAATTAGAATGGAATTCAATTATGTAAATCGTTCGATAATGATTTCCAATGGATTAGGCGAGAAATTAATTAATGCAGTCAGTGTCTTAACTTAGTTAATTAAGTTAGCTGTTTCCTATACGATGACATCCGTGCTGCGAATTAGAATATATTCGCAGAGAGCAATACGCACGAACAATTGTGCTTTTTTTCTACGAACGTGAAATATCTGTTTCTATGAAAGAAAAATTCGCCATTCTTTAATAAAACATTTCTCGTTACGCCGTCGGTTAAATGAAATTTGTCGTTTAGCATTGTCCGACTTTTACCACAGTTATTCTGCTCTTAATGTATCTTTCTCGGCTTTCATCAGCATTAACGTAAATTTACTTTTTACAAAGATTATTCAACACGAGTAATCTTGATTAAAAGTTCAGCTGATTTCACAATTAATGCAACGTAAAGTTAACTCGAGACTTTAATACTCTTCTCTTTGCGCGCCTACAATGTTGCACACTCGCGTACGCGCGCATACGTGTGTGCAGCCTGTCTTCCAGTTAAAAAAGTCTCCGTATGCTCATGGGGCCACTCGATACCTATACGATTCCGAGAATTATTGGGATCTCTCTCTTCCTAATCATGTTCGCGATCGGCGTCTGACGGAGTCAAATACCTGTATATACTTATGGCTTGTATTCGTTTGGTTGCACGTGCACGCGTGTTAGTGCATCGGTGAGACTTTTTTGTTGACGTATTTCTCGCTCGCTTACATAAATATATGTAGTCCGTGTAAAATAAATTGATTCGAATAAAAATCTTTTCTGCTTTTCTGCGTGCATGCATGCCACCGTATTATATATAAATTTTATTTTAATTATATTTAATGGCAGAGCGTGTAATGTGAGAAAAATGGCTTATTAAGTACAAGGCGATTCAAAACTAACGATATTGTACGTTTGCGTTGATTCATGGAATTGTTCTTTAAATATCGATGTTAACTCTGCTGCATGAACAGAATGAAATTGGTCACTGCAAATCAGCTCATTGTAAAATGGCTTATAATAAACTTTATTCTGAAATTGAGGATCTATGAAAGGCATGTTGTTGTTTTATCTTGTAATTAATTGCCTTTTTTCATAATGGATGATAACATCGATATTTTCGAGGATATTATTCTCGACGGTGAATCTCCATTTTCTCGACGCAGTGCAATTCGATAATAATAATAATAACAATAATAATAATAATAATAATAATAATAAGTGTATAATTAAGGAATTTAAAAAGTTTTAATTGTATAGCCTACATCTCAATTAACATTTTATTAAGTTTTATTTATGACGTGGCACGATACTCATTACGGATTAAAAAGTGTTCAACTAAGAAGTCTGAATAATTATTTAAAATTACATTCATTAAAATGCAACTACATGGAAAATACACTTGGTATCGCGTTTCCCTTAATTGCGTTAATTATTATATCGAAGTGGTGACAAATTTTTAAATATACATTCAAGACTTTTCTCCGGATACGTCTTCCGATCTAAATAATGTTAAAATTGTCGAGTACCTGACACTCTACTCTTTCGCGGCTTCGAGAGCGAATGCCAAATTGGAACCGAGTAGCAATAAGGAAACGGAGAAAGCATTAATAGGAAAATATGTCGGCATCTTTTTACGTTCGACGTTATTTTAATTCCATCGCTTTAATGTAACATCGAAAAACAAAAATACTTATTAACTGCGGTTGAAGTATAAGAAAACAACGCGATAAATTACTTTTATTTTGTTCTTTTCCAGGAAATGAAATGATGCAAAGATAAGTTTCTGCTCATAATAAATGTAGCGGTGTAACTTTAAATTTGGAATTTCGTGATTTAACAATGTGATTTAACAATGCGACTTAACAAATTTTCGGACAATGGTCGCTTGCACGACGACCGAATTGCATTTGCTACAATTAAGCACGAAAAATAATTATAAATAAGCCAATGAAGCGACAAACATTTCATTCATAAAGCTACGCTGCTCGCTGTCTTTTCTTTTACAAATATCGTTACTTCAACGTTTCAAAGGAAAAGAAATCATAATCTGCTGCACTCGAAGCGAACCTTTTCTTCATTCGCTAATTAAAAAGATATGCCGCGGTACGTCTGGTGAACTCATAAATAACGCTGAAGTTATCGTTAAGCCCAATTCTCTTCCTTCTCTTCCTCTATCGAAATGTGCGCAAATTTAGCGAAAAAATACTTGGACGCACGTGTGGCTTACCGCGTTTCACGCCCTACAACTATTCCGGTCGAGGATCCGTTTCTCTTCGTCCCTTCTATAATTTGCGTGGGTGACACGTCGACGACAGCGAGTCGCTGCCATCCAAGGCCTTATTGAAAGAACGAGATGCAATCGAGTCCGCGAGAAAGAAAAAGGCTGCGTCTCTCTCTCTCTCTCTCGCTCTCTCTCGCTCTCTCTCTCTCTCTCGCTCTCTCGCTCTCTCTCTCTCTCTCTCTCTCGATTGCCGGTTAACCGGATGCCCAACTACTGCGGCTGGAGAATACCAAATGCTCGGGCGCCCGTTGTGTTTACATGAAAACACTCTGTAACGATGCCGCTTCGGCTCACTGTGCACCTAAGGACCGAGGCCGCAGCGGCGTCGATGAGGGATCCGTGCGAGAACGAGAAAGGGGCAAAAAAATGAAGAAGAAGAAGAAGAAGAAGAAGAAGACGACGGAGAAGACGGTGCTCGAGGGAGAGCGAAGGAAGAGGCGATTGAGGCGATTGAGGAAAAGCTAGGTTCAAGGGGATTCGGAACGGCTTTACGATTGACTTTAATACGTGGACAGGGTTCTCACTCCCAGTCAAGCCACACCGATCCTTTTGCTTTTCTTTACCGTCTACGCTTATTACGCTTAATTCCTGTCTTTTTCTGTAATAGAACTGTCATCTTCTTCTTTGCTTTGCTTCGGATTTCCTTTTCATTGTTGTTCTTTTTCTTTTGTTTTTCTTTTGTTTTTCTTTTGTTTTTCTTTTGTTTTGCATCCGCGATGCTTGGGAGGGCCAGAGAAACGAGGATGAACGATCGCGATGCGCGCCCAGACGTTTATGAAATGTTAATTGAATGGGATGTCTGAAAGTTATTGGCAAAATTACTCCCATCGAATCAACAACAACTTTACATCTTTCTTCTATATTGTACATCGAGATACGTTTTTATGAGGTCCGATTGAAATTCCCATTTTCTAGGAGCGATCATTCTCAAGTTCGCAGACGATTGAGTAATGGGGTTTCCGATGATCTACGCCAAGGAATTGCTTTGTGGTTCAAATTAAGAGAAAAGCTCGTACGTACAATCCTACATTGATACATCGACGTAAAATTATTGCAATGTTTGCGAAAATCACAAATTATCAATATTGCCGGAATCAATAGAGCTATTATAATAATATGATTATCGTACAATCGTATCGGGTACACTTATTTCAGGCGATTGAAATTATTTCCTCGGCTCAAAAACTATGTAATGTAAAACTATGTAATCCGTTATACCTTTGAAATAAATGCTCGGTGGTTTCGTGCACTTTTCAGAATAATTTAAAGCACTTGATCAGTTTTTCTACTCTTTCGAAGATTACTTTGATTGATTTATCTTTAATTCTGTAATTTAGACGTATATCTTTATTATCCCTAGAAGAATATCATCGTGATTACGATGCGAATTCGATAAATAAAACTGTAAAACTGATTTTCATTCATTTTATCGGTCAATATTTTTTATAATGTGCTATTGTAACGGATAGTTATTTTAGTAATATATGCATCAAAACGCGAGGAAACAAGCAAAAACTCCAATGCTCAACGTATAATTTCATACATAAATTTATGAAATTATTTTTGCCGTGCAACAAATCCAACCAACAAATATATTTATTTATAGTCACAAATCAGTACTTTTGGTAATAAAACGTGAAAAATGTTTTTCCGCAAAAATCTTAGATCGCGTAAAATTGCAATATTTTTAATTGTATTAAAAAATTTCTGACTGTAACATTTAATTTCATATATCTAAAGCATTAATGTAGTGAAATTTACTTTTCATATTTACTTCACCAAGATATATACTTTACAGATTTTGTATCTTATCGTTAAAGCAAATAAACAGAAACTTTTAAAATGTACTGTTATCATTATGTTGTTAAAAAGTTACGTTATAATCATTACTATTATATTTTTAAAAACTCGTAATCGCTAAGAATTTCTAGGCTTAAAAATATTTATTTATAAGCAAAATTCAAATATTTGCCCAGTTGTCGTATTCATAGCGTATAATTTTCAACACGTGTTTTTATGCATTAAATGTTTGATAAATTATTTACAACGGTGAGCGAAAAATAAATACGTTTACGGCTTTCTTTTACTACGTATTAATTTTTTAAATACAATTCTCACCGTTTTCTAAGCAAAGTTAAGAATTATCAAATTATTAAGATATCAACCGAATGTTATTTGCTTGTCAAATAACATCATTACACAGTTCAAATAGATCTTTCTGTAGAAGCACGCGAGATCACTCGTAAGAATATAATTTATATGTTTTAGAAGTATCCGAAAGTATCTTTGAGACAATAATGTTGTTGAAAAAACGCTTTTAATAGTACTGCAGTATACGACATACAGTGCACTCTGTCAACACGTTTTAGTGTTCTTGCAGCTTTATAGAGATGATTTAAATTTTTTGGAAAATTGTACATCGATTGAGCTTCTTTCCATTTAATTATGCGAAACGAGTATCTTATTGAAATTACAAGTGACTCTTGGCAAACATACGTATTTATGTACCAATGTTCCGAGTAAAAGACTCGTGCTTTAACGCCTCAGGAGGAGCAAAAAGTTTCTTAGACCATTAAAATTTAAAAATTCTAAGAGTAGTTTATTCTTAGAGTCAGTCTCGTCTAGAAGAACATTATTCTTCACTTCACGTAGAATTGTGCAGTTCCGTTATTCCGTGCACATGTCAATTAGGATAGTTTAGATAGTCGCATCGTTGTATCGACGCGTCGAGTCTCTCTTAAAGCCAATCAATGTCATAACAGGGTCAATAGTAATTCATTGTCGTGTAAATCGATAAGCCCCGATAATCAGAACTTATCTACTTCCAACAAATACAGACTAAGCGTTGATAATTATTGGGCACACGAGCATATACACGAGTACACGCATAACTACGTGTTATATACGGTATATTCGCAAACAGGCCATCCTTGATTTCCACGTTTGCTCTCTACTTTTTTATTTCTTTTTTACATCTAAATTTCCTCTTACGTATATATATACACACACGCGCGCGCGCGCGCACACACACACGTATATATACTGTATAATATTGTAAAATTGAAAGCGCTTTTAAAGAGTGGAAAGAGATGAACGGCTCTCAAATGAACGACCAAAAACACAGTTCTCTAATTAGTTACTTTTTCCACGTATATTTACGTGGATTGTTTGCGTGTCATAATTGGCTTCAATACACTTTACTATAAAAATGAAAATGAATATGAAATTTTTCACAACGTCTGTCCGCGGTATCTCGCGAATGCTGCAAGTCAATTCTATGTAGAGTTATTTATTACTATTCTATTATGGTTGTCATATGTAGTGTATCGAAAATTTTTTCTTGTATAAAAATTTATGTACCAATGATTGTCAGGTTGCTATTATTATTATATTTCATTATTTACACAGTTATTGTATTTTCTTTATATTTTTAGGAACAATTATACCGAGGAAAATCGGCTAATGGAAAAGAAAAACTATGTATATATTATGTAGTGTGATTACGCAAACCTGTTCTCGAGCGCGCCTTTGAGTACATACGTATGTATAAGCACTTGTGAGCATGTGTTTACACATTGAGAGATACGCATACGTCTATGCACACATGCGCGAACATAACTATGAATGTGTGCAGGCATACGTACTAATAGCTGGGTATATGCATGCGGGTATACATGCACAAGTAAACTCATACAAAAATCATATCGTACGTAAAGGTACACGTTTCTTCTCGTTGCCCGGAACATTTCGTTTTCTAAAGCATTATCTTTTTTGCTTTGCTACTTCATATTTATTCAATTTATAAATACGGCAACATCATGTTTGAAGTTATCATGTTGAAAGTTCAACATTGTTTATGCGCATCCGACATCGAAGGAGTGTACTAATTTAAAAAACAAACTAAAATATAGAATAGAAAAGGTAACAGCTATTAATAATTACAGACACGACTGAAATCTTTTTCTCTACCCATTTGTCTCATTTATTATATATCGATATTTTTTTTTAATTTAATATTACACTTGATTTTTTTATTATTCTTTTATATTAATGTAAGTTTTTCAAGTGTCGATAACAGTCGGATTACCAGAGCTTTTCAATTAGTTTTAATGTTGTTAAATAGGGATAAAAAAATATCAATGAAAAAGAAGATAAATATCAAGAATTAATTGATATTTAATTTTATCTAACTAAATAGTCGATTTCAATGACATTACGCTAAGTTACTTAGAGTAATCAACGGATAGCACTTCGTGTAAATTGAAATCAAATTTTTTTAATTTTTGACTTTATTTGTAATAATCAGAAAACAATTAATTTTATTATGCTATATATATAATATCTTTATCGAATAGCAATAAAAATTAGCAACAATTACTAATTTATTTATAGAGCATAAATAAAAAAGTAATTTGAGATAAATTTTATTGTAAGAAAATATTTGTAATTTAAAAAATAAGAATGAAGGCAAATATTGTATCGTAATAAATATTAAAATAATCTAAAACAGTGAATTTTATTAAAGAGTTCCTTAAATATATAGTATATGAAATAACTTTTTTATTATCCTTTTTTCCGGTTATCAAGTAGTAAAAAATTTTAAAAATATAAGAGGGCTTACGAATGTAAATATTTTCTGTAGAAATATGGACATAAATAGCCTTCCATTAAAAAGTATTTAACTTTAATTTAAACTTAAGACTTTGGTTTAGCTTAAAAAAATAAGTTTTTCTCACTTACGCATCTTTAAAAAAATATTTCAGAGTAATATAAGCTCCTTGACTTCTTCCTATTTGGAAAATAAATTAAATAGCTTTTCAATTAGATTGAAACAATATCGTATGTAATACACATATCAAATATGTCCTTGTAATAAAAAAATCTTTAAATTGACGTTGTTAATGAATTTATATTAGTTTCTTGTTCAAAGGGACAATAAAGCACACAAATTCTAACTGTCATAATTAAATAGCTAACTTTGTGATTATCATCGTTGTTCGTAAAATATAAGAAAAAAGTACAATAATGCAACGTGCGTCAGGTAGTCCTGCAGATATAAGATACATAGATATAAGTCGTCGATTAGCAAGGAAGATATGAAAGAGATAGAGGTAGAGATAGATAGAAAGGAAGAGAGAGAGAGAGAGAGAGAGAGAGAGAGAGAATGAGAAAGAGTGTGATGGATTAGAGAGAAAAGGAAGAGAGATATTTCAAGTGGTAGTTCGTGCGATTTATTTACAATAGTGTAATAAATTTTGTCATTGCCAGTCTAGTTTCGGTGTCACGCAGTTTCGTCCAGTAGCGTATGTTGCCACAAAGTCGATGGAGTCGATCGTAAGTCATCTTTCTCGTAACGGTAACTGTAATAATAATCACTCGACGGGTGCGCGAAATAAATTTATCTACGCGAATTCGAGTAACTATTCTTTCGGTCTTCGTTCGTTTACGAGGCATAAAAATATCATTTATGTTCTATGTGTGTATCGTTCAGTCTTGGCCTGTCACCATATTATTTTCCGTGCAACAAATTTCTATTTCGTGGTTTCTTTTATGCGCTTCTGATTTTTCAGTTTATTCTTTATTTATTCTTAATCACAACGAACGTTAAATTTGAGATCAGGGAATGTCGACTAATCGGGTGTGTCATCAATATAACGAAATAACGAAATAACGAAATAACGAAAAACTTTTCAGTGTTAAATAAAGCGAATTATAAAAATATATTCAATTCTGATGGTCCGCGATACATACAATGACTTTGAAATGATTCCATTTGTATAATTTGATTAATCTGACTGACATTTTGACGCGTTCTCGAGTAACGATTAATCGTTATATCATCAAACATAGAGATATTAATTGTTTCTCTCTGAAAGGATTTATTTACTAAATTAGCTTTCGACGCTAAATAATGCGTGAAATATTTATTAAATCCTGGCATTACGTAATAATGTAATTAAATTATGCGAACACGCCGCATTAAATTTTATAAATAAAATGTCTTACTTTATTCGTGTCAAGTTTATCTTTTTTTTAAATTATAATACTTTACTATTTAGTGACTTTACAATGGAACGAAAGTGCAGTCATAAATTACAGTACCAAAATGTTTCAGTATTATGTTTAACCTGTAATTAAAAAAGTGAATTTAAAATTTGTTTAGCTTATGTAAAGCCATAAAAAGTTATATTATCAAAACACGAAAAGACTGCCTTGTGCTATCTGTTTAGCTTAGCGTTAAATGCCTTTAAAAATACCGAGTTAAGTTTTTTCTATTTATTATTCTATTATCAGTAATTTATTACTATTCAGTATTTAGTAATTCTCGTACTAATCACGCGATATCTCTATTATCGTTTGTGGTGTAAGCCGACGCCACAGAAATACAGTACAATAGATATTCGTGTTGCGTTAAACATATACATCTTCCCACGCTAAATAGTTACAACGTCTATGCATACATACCCCTGAGCACGTTCAATCTTTCAAATTAAGTTGAGTATACATGGGATTGAAAACCGCAAAGTGATTACCGACGCTATGATGATAGCGATCCGCTGAATCGGTTGTCCAACATTAATATTTGTGCATAAAATCATGGCTGATGTAGGAGAATTAGGTCAGGATCAAAAAACCTTGATGAATCCACCAGCTAATCAACTCAGATCCATTGTGCAACATTGCGTTTAAAATTCAATGTATGGATCGGTGTTAGACCGTTGTATACGTGAATAACACTCCGTCTTCTTGTTACAATGCCGAGTATACGATTTACACAAGCATTACAATATCGCGTTATATTAGCAAACGAATAATGCAAAAATTTGAACTAATAACGCAGAAGAGTAATAATATCTTAACATTTTTTTCCTTTTTCTGTCATTTTATAACATAAATTATCAAGTGAATTAGTCTTCTTCGAACCCATGATTCAGTACGGATATTAATGAATGTTATCAGATTGTACATAATTGTTGCAAGTGACTTTTGATTTATTCTACATTTTTATAAATGACATCACTTTGATAAAATGAAAAATTTCAAATTATATAATGGTGTACAATTTTTAACATTTTAAACGTTGTATATTTTTATATAATATTCGGAGTTTTATTCAATGCAGGCTTCATGCTAAAATATAAATTAAGATCAGATTTATTAATGTTTCACTATGCAGATTAAGAATGATTAAGAACGAAGCTGTAAGATATGATTTTTCTAATAATCGAACAATTTAAATGAGGTGAAACAAGTTTGAAACTACGTATGCACATGTACATCTACATTTCAATGGAATGGAAATAATGGACAGGAAGACACAATGAACTGTGTATAATAATTATAAGTTGTAGAAAGTGGGGAAAATGAAAAATATACTCATCTAAAATTTTAATAAAGATGAAAAAGGAATTAGCGAATAGACGATTAATAATAAATCAAATGCTATTATCAAATGCTCAAATTAAATGATAAGATACGAAACTAACGAAAGACAGAAAAAATGCCATTATAAAATGTAGGTCAATATTAAAGAGCATCAATAATTTATTAACAATCTTTATATTTGCACAAATCAAAACTAAATATAAGGATATTCTATCTTAAATCAAAACTCAAATAAAACAGTTTTTTTATCTTTCCGAATAAATTTTAGCGAATAATCACGTTGAAAATATTTTACTTGTAAGAAAATGAATAAAGACATCCATTATAAAATTGAAAACCCAATCTAACTCTACAATGTAAAATTCTGAAGTTTGTTATTCACAGCTTTTATCTTGGAGCACAATCATGAAATAAGTATTATATTATGAAAGTTCTTAACACTAAGTTTGTGTACTAATAATTTAATCTCTCAGTCTTGTTATGTCTTTTTTACATCGATTTAACATTACAAAAAATTAATTATTATAATATTTGCGTCATTGAATAATTTCAACTTTTTAACAATATTTTGAACGTGAAAAAACCATCTACTACCGATTCTTTTGCTTTTCGGTAAGTTTTTCAAGAATTCAGTAACATTAGAAATATGGGTCTGAAAAGTTTTCTCCGAAAGTATTATTATTTAATGTAATGTACTAATTACTCCTGCGATGACAATTTTGTTTTTCGCAGCAAAAAATTTTATTTTTTAAAACTTTTTCATACGCGATGCAAGATAATTTCAAATTACGTAAATCCAAAATGTAAAATTTTAATCCATTACGTGTGGATAAAAGTGCAGATATACTTGAAAATAATAAGAACATTGTATCGCAATGATTGATGGCTTTCCAAATCTTGTTGCTTATTTAATTTCACGACGAAAATCATGAATTATAATTGGATTAGTATAATCAATTTTGATGATTTCATTAGGACAGTTCTTCAGGGCTTCACTCGTAGTTATTCAGCTGCGCGTAGCTTGGTATTACAATAAAAGGATTTATAATATGTGCATTTACAAAGAAGAAAACATTCTCCTTTATTAATTATTAATCTACACGATGAAATATTCTTAATAAATGCCATTTTTTGACCTAGGCAAGTATAATAAGCGCTGATTTAGTTAAAACATCTTTCCAGCAAATTCGAATTAATTTTACTCATCATCGCTAAAATATCGATGCTGTCCAATTGAAAATGATTCGACGTCCAATCAGGATTCGAATGGAGCGCAGAACGATACTCGTCGTTCAATTTCGGAAATCCCTAAATTTCGTAACGCTTACAATTAATAATCAGGAGTTTGACGAGTGAAAAGCGAGAGGTGAACACGAGCTAAGTCGTACCGAATAAACTATTTTAACCAGGCGAAATTTATTCACGTCCAATGGGGCGCCATAAATTGTCAACTGTCCATGAAGTCTTATTCAAAGCTCGAGCGCGCAAAGAGCATTAAAAGCTTCGGTCTGTCAGGTTTTCCGCAGCCGACGAAGGCATGCGAATTTAAGGCTTTTTACGCGTGTCCCTGTTACGCAGCACTCGGGATATGATTAACGAAACGGTCTTAGTTCGGCGATGGCGGCGATTGCCCCGAGTAACGTCCAGTGGACAATGGGTGTAAGCTAGATTGATGAAGTGCTGCTGCTGGGTGAAAGCACGAAATCGCACGCGCTCCGCAGCCTCCGGAGTATCCCCGTGTGGTTTTGCGCGTAAAACGCAACGTTTTGTCCGAGACGTTACGCGCACCGCCGAGGAAAAAATGCGGTTTGCCAAAATTCTCCATCGTTCCAGTTACTTTCCCTCTACCCTTGCCTACCCTTGGCTACCCTTGGCTTACCATTGCGAAATGTAGATCGAAAGGAATCACGCGATAGGATTAAGATTACGGAAGATAACGAGCGTGGATAATGGCGCAATGCAGGTTTGTGAAAAGGTTGTCCGAGGTATTGTTAAAAAATTACGATGCTTTTGCGATACCATGCGGCGATACTCTCGACGATGGTGTTCGTGTCTGTCATTGTAGCGTTAATTGTATTTTTACGTTACGCCTCGTTAAATGGTCGCGGCTACGTGAAACTTTGCGATGGGCAAGTGCAACTCTGTACAGGCATCGAATAACATTGTGGTATTTGTTGCTGTTTAACGTATTGGATCAACCTCTTCGTATCAGGTCTGGTTTTATTCTTACGACAAGGGTAACACGAAGTGGCAGCTTCAAGGTTAGCTTCAAGTTCTTCTTTCCGACCATTATACTTTTTATCTTTCTCATATTTCTCGTATTATTTCTCCACGAGAAAAATGTCCTTCGAATATCGTAAAATGTAAAAACATCCTCCTTTCGGTTACCGATCGAGCTTAAACTTGCACGGACTTGCACGTGTTCGTAGTGCACTTTTCGTATTGTTCGGGAATTGGACGGCCTGAAGCGCATTGCGTCCAAATACGTTTGCACGTTTGTATTTAATGTTATTCCAGACATGTGCCAAGGTCGATAAAATTACAGGAAAGTTGGAAAAAGAGTCGAGATAAAGAGACAAACGCGGAAACTCATTTGGATACGTTTGTCCGGCAAATCATTCGTCGCGAAATAATGCGCAGGTTAGTAAATACACCGTCACGAGTACAAGTTTCTTCCGGAGCTCGAGCGCGGACCCAATAACTCGATTACTCGAGCGAATAAACTAGTCGTCCGCTCGCGAAATGGTCGTGTTTTAAGCAGTCGCTCTTCCTCTCGGTCCTCCCCCTCGTTCAGGCGGCATTCGATCAAGATAGCGACGAGAGCGAGGAGAAAAAGTGCGTACTCGCCGATGCTCGTGTGTGGCTCGGCGATGATGCAACGTCCCCATCCCCGTTTCGGCGCGATCTTCGTGGAATTGCTCGTTTCCGATTATCGTCACGTGCCCACGGCCACTCTAACTCCTCGCCGACGAGAGGACGAGTCCGGACACGTCGGTTGGGCTTCTAGCACGAATTTCTAATCGCGCCAACTCGACTATCGACGATAGCGGAATTCGGCGCATAGTCAAAGCTCCTGGCAACGGCAATTTCGTTTCTTTCCCCGAGCGCGGATACATTTCATATATTTCGAACGATCGGCGATCGAATACGGTCCGCGAGAACAATCGCGAGAACAATCGCGAGAACAATCGCGA
The DNA here is from genome assembly GCA_018907045.1 of Wiebesia pumilae. Lineage (NCBI taxonomy): Eukaryota > Metazoa > Arthropoda > Insecta > Hymenoptera > Agaonidae > Wiebesia > Wiebesia pumilae. Next base: position 789,525 of record JACCHZ010000123.1, read on the forward strand.
GAACAATCGCGAGAACAATCGCGAGAACAATCGCGAGAACAATCGCGAGAACAATCGCGAGAACCAGATCAGTTACGGCTAACTCGGTAATGGACGGGGGATTAAAGGAGTCACAATGATGTACTCAACTAAGAGAGCAATGGTCCTCTCCTCGGGAACCTCGAGCGCTTTAGAGGAGGAGGACGCGGTGGACGTACTTTTGGCTAATAGTCAATTTTAGTTATTTTTAAGAGTACCGTGGTTGCTTTCTCCGATCACAATTACTCACTTGCATAAACAATCTAAGCATCTGCGGTTTGTTTATTTTATATTTCTAAGCAAAATTTTAGGATACCCGATTGTTAAATAGAAAAATTATGGTTTTCTTTTAATTTTAGCAAATGATTTTGTTATTTTATAATTTTACAACATGATAATAAAACCGAAACTCCTTAATCGATAAGAATATTTTAGAATTTTTCATCTCATTAAGTTATTACAAGAACAATATCCGATATAATGTTTTAGAAATGAATTTGGACAAAATTAATTAACCTTACGATACCGTAAGGTTGATTTATTTCTCTATTATAGTATATTATCTAGTATATTAATAATAGTATATTATAGACAATAGTACTATTATCTATTATTAATATCAAGTGTTAATATTACCTTCATTTATGCATATACATTGTAAAATCTTTCGTTATTGTTTTCAATTTATAATTTTCTTGTTGTCGTTGCGATAAATGCATATAAGACGAGAGTGTTACACGCAGAGACGCTAATATATCTATTCCGTAAGCGAATGAAGTATAAAGGCGGAATCGAAAGTCAAAAAATTAATTCACAAATTCGCTGACAAATTCAGCTTCGTTAAATTAACAAGTTTAACAGTGTTCGCTGTTTCCTTTTATCGGAGTAAAGCTGATTTTCGAATTAGAGACGAAATTTAACGGTTGCAAAGCAACGAGAAATAAGAAATCCGTTAAAAAACTTATTTGAAAGTAAAATATCCCCGAGTTTATATTAACGAGCTATGATTCCATGCTGTTTGTTAAGCTGTGCTCAAGTTTTTTCACGAAATAAATTCAATCGTTGAAAAAGTAATTACCAAAACATGTTTATCAACGTTGGCTGAATTTTGCACGGGAATATTTAATCGAATCAGCTGTAGATGAAAGTTGTTTGCTCGCTCGTGTTTGCAAAATATTTGCACGAAATGTACATGCGCGCGGAATATTGCGTTTTAAGGAGTTGGTCATTTTCCTCGCGGATTCTCCATTAGGAAAAGCAGCGACGACACTTTGCAAAATCTTAGAGGAGCAATTCGGGAAATAGTTCGGACAAGCCAATCCGTGAAGTGAAAACTCCATACTTGAAAACTCCATACTTGAATTTTTCACGAGAGCGAGCGAGAAAAAAGTGAAAGGACAAACTGCGAGAGCGAGAGGAGGGAACGGCGGCATAAATCCAGGGAAGATGGCGACGAAATAACAGTTCGATTATGCTGTCAGACTGTATCAAAGACGGGCGGATGAAAAATCCATTTGTAAAAATCGAAAATTGCGCTATGCCCAACAATGGGGCATCCTCCAACGAAGATTACAAACACGAGTCCAGACGAAGTATGCGTGCGCGCCTTAAGCATAATACAAGCTTGAGTACGGTCAGGGAAAAAAGACGTGAAAATTCCGTACGCACGATGCGTGCCCGCGTGTCTGCCTCTCTATAAAAAGAGCTTCCTACGAGATCCTCCCCGATCCTAGAGTTCTCGCCGTTACGAGGGAGGACCTCGCCCAAGAAAATCCCAGTCAGCTGCTGCTCTCGCTGTTTATTTTTTCTTTTTTCTTCGAGCATCGTCTGGCGGTGCGGCGAGGTGATAGTTCCAAGTAAGAATGGCCGGGAGGGCGGGAGGGAGAGAGAGGGAGAGAGAGAGAGAGAGAGAGAGAGGACCGGGCGGCAGTCGGTAAAAACTGCCGGCGGTCCCCGATGGGCTCAGCTCAGCTCTGCTCCCCTTCATTGTTGGCCGCACGTCTAACATACCTGTAGCCCAATACCTGGAGCCATTGTGTGCGCGCATTGTACACGCGGTATATACTCCCTGCAGGCTACTCAAGACGCGTCCGTAAGTAGACGCCTCGTTCTCTACCTTCTTCAGCCGTTCTTTATTTTCGCTGCTCGTCGTCGTCGTCGTCCTCCTCCTCCTCGTCCTCGTCGTCGTCGTCGTCGTCGTCTTCCTGGTCGCATGTGACTCTGGAGGGTCCTCGGTGGACTTGGCCTTCGCGGAATCGTTGTACGCCGGTTATAATCTGCCCCCGCTCCCTTTGCTCGCTACCTTTAGGAGAGGACGGCAAGGTGGGCGGATTCAATTGACAATGTATTCCGCATTGCTCGACGCGATATACACGAGGTAGTACACGTGTAGAGAAGAGTCGGGGGCTCGGTTTGTTGTCCGCGTCCCTCCTCCGTATGTACAATTCGAGAAATGCTTCGCGAAAAACAGGCTGCGGATGAGAAAGCGAAGGAGGAGAAGTGATGCAGTGGGGGAGAGGCTGAGAGCGAGATTTAAAGAGGAGCGACGACAATGTAAAGTAGCTCGAATGCTTTTCTCGGGGCTTTCGTTTTTTCTCGAGAGCAAAGAGAGGAGTGTGTCTTTGCCGAGTTCAAGGCCTATCCTTCCCGCGGCATTGCGAACGCTCTTAAAATCGTTTGTGCGTTTCGTTTATACTTTGGTCAAGCGAAAAATTACTCGTACAACTGCGTCTTGCCGCGCAGATGAAGCTACTGTGCGCCTAACCTCGTCATTATTATTTTCTACTTCGGGGAAGAAAATCAGCTTAAAATATTCGCATTTAAACTTAGCGTTGGTATTTTAATGATGCTTTAAATAGTTTTCTACGCTTTGCAAATGCACTTTAACTTTCCGTTAACATTGTTGTTTTTTGCGCAGCAATAATTAAGAAGCAAGCGGGAATTGCGTTCGACAAAGACCGTTGCGTTTCGCACCATTACACCACCATCGAGACCTTATCGAGACCTCATAGGCATTTTTTCTATTAAATACTGGTTACTTTAATAATTACCCTACAGGATAAAAATACCGAAAGCACTTCGCGAAGGATGTTTTCATCGAATATAAGTCCATTTACGAGTAGAACTTGAAAAGTTGCTTCCGCGGAGTATATCTTCAAACTTGACCAAAGAACTGGTTTTTAACGCGGAAATTAATTTAAACGGGGGAATTCGACACTTGCTCTCAATGGCCTTTAATTTTGGTGAGCTAATTCAATCGAAGAAGATTATTTACATTAAATAAGTATATTGCAAACTCAATAAATCTTGCCTTATACGAAACATTAATTTTCAATTAGCATTGAAGTAAAGCTTTTCCTCGATACACGAGCGATATTTTAGTAATTAAGTAACATTTGCATTTGCGCGAGACACCAAATGCTTCTCTTCTATGGTCCAAGTCGAGTATTCGATACGCTTATCCTTCTAAAGAGTGTTGTGCAAAACTTGAGTAACTTTGCAAAGCGTCTATCATCGAAAAGGAATGCAGACGTTACAGAGTTGTAAGATTGGATCACGATGTGTAACAGCAGGCTTTATATACGTTGTAATTTTTTTCATTTGTTTCTTATGCACATCAAGAATGCAACATCAAATATTCGGTTGACCATAACGTAGCAACTGGTGAAGTGTGCCCTGCCGATAAGAATCAGTGAAAAAACAGAGGATCTACCCAGTGGATCTACCCAGTGGTAAGTTCGTACTTGTAAACATTAAGCGATCGCGTCGAGTAATATAATCGAAAAAATAGTGAAAAAGTTTGCGCTCTACATACGGAGGGTACCGAGACGGTTAATCCTCCTTAAGTGTATGTATCGCATGCAAGTGAGCGCGTTTATGCACGAGGCCGTATCGAGCGATAAATTACCGAAAACATGCATTATGCAGCGCTAACAGGAACGCTCGGAAAATCAACAGACGCAGTGTTAAAAATATCGTTTCCCAAAAGGAGCCAAAGGGCGCGCAAAAAAAAGGGGGGAACAAAAAAGCGCTCAAGGGAGAGCGAAATTTACATTGCCGCAGCGGATCCTCGCGTCGAGGTAACGCAATACCTTAACGCAACGGACACCGGCATCAGCCGCCGCATCAAGAGGGACGGGAGACGAACGCGACCGGGACGCCCGAATGGCAATTGGCATCGGGGGCAGCCGACGCGATGGCAGCACCGCCGTCGGCCGTTACGTCTCCCGAGTCCCCGGAACCTCCGGCGCGGTGGTAGCGTCCCTTTAAAGTTTAAAGGTCCGGTCGGTAGGAGCCGTCGCGAGGACGGGAGTGGGAGAGACGGAGCGCGAGAGTGCGCGCGGACTTTAAAAGTGCGTGAGTGGAAACCGAGGGCCGGCAGCTGAGCGCCGTAACACCGGCGCGGGGGGTGGGGGGAGTGGAGTGGAGGAGGGCGGAGGGGCCGAGTAAAGGTGCGAATGGGCGAGCCTTTGCCCCTTGCGGGACCTGCAGCAGGAAGTGGAAATGCCACTAGAGATGCTCCAAGATGCTTTCTCTGATCGTCTTGGAGGCGCATCGTCCGACGCGTTGGACGTCGTATCCCGTCCAACGATCCTTTCAACCCTCCTCCGTCCTGCTGCATTTTCGCGTCGTATGACGCGCCTTCGACAAAGTCTCGCTGACTGCTGTCTTTCATTTAAAAGAGAGGCCTGCGCGGCTTTTCTTCAACGGCGCGATCCAGCTGTGCTCTCCTCTTCTTGTCTTCGACGGAGCCTCCGTGCACTCCGCACTTTTCCCTTTTACCGTATTACGGGAAAAATCCGCCCTGGCTCTCGCGCGTCCACTAAAGTAGCGCCCATCCCCGATGTACCTTTTTTTCTTACGCGGAACATCGAAAAAAAAATCGTTGACTCGGATAAGCGCGTCTTTTCTTGGTAAGGGCCGCTCTCGGCTTTTTCTCACAGTTGAGTTAAGGTCGTTGCGGCACTTTGCTCGAAATGTCGTTGCCAGCGTATGCTGCACTTGAGGCGACTCCTCTTTCACAAAATGCTGCTACCCAACGAGGTTATTATAAAGAAGATGTGTAAGCCACGAGTTGCTTTCGTAAAAGCAACGCGCGCGCAACCGTGCCTTGCGTGTGACGACAACGTTTGCATATACTTCATAACGACGCGCGAATTCGAATGGCACTTCTTTGGGATTGAGAGACAGAGGGTAAGCAGTGGCTGAGTTGCAATGAATATCCGGTGCAAATCAATATCGATCAATTTCTCGTTGTGTTTCAATTTTTTCGTGTTTCGTCATACGCGCGACGTTGGAGGATCGGTGGATCGATCAAGGTGATCACTTCACTTATTTGATTTTCTTTGATCACGGCAGCGGATTCAGTCAATGTTCCAAACAAGCTTGAAATGTCGGCGTCGGCAACGCGAACGAGATGATCCTCATTGTCGTAAGAAACTCAGTAGTAGAAACTTTTTGGTTCGATAATATTTTAGAGCTTTTACCGGTAAAATCGAATTACCGATTTGATTAGCGGATTAACGGATGGAGTGTGCCGATCGAAAAGAACAAGGCAAAGCCGCGCGTACACATCGCGTTTAGGTGCATAGGTGGATTTGCGCGCAATTGCATTCCGCCGAGCCGAGTTTTTCATCGTCTCCGCGCGTCATTCGACTGGGCTTTACCTATTTCGTTGGATTCGAGTGCGATTATGAAGAAAACAATGGGACAATGAAAACGTCACTCTATTACATTACAAACTACAGGAGTTATTCACACGCAGCTGGGGCGGCGGCGGCGGGGGGGGGGCGTATTAGGGTATGAAATCCTAACGAGAGAGCCGAGCCGTGGCACTACGCATAAAAGCTCAGTGAAAGTCCAACGCACTCGCGCGACGAGATCTTTTTTTAAGTTCTCAAAAGGCGAATGTGTTGACGAATCTGTGGCGCGCGCACCGCGCACCACAAGCGAGGGCCGATCGCTTTTGCATGTTTTCCCATTTTTGCTCGGCGGCGTTTACGTGAGCGAACTGCCATCGCCACAACATTACCGCAATTTTCAAGAGGCGTAAGGAGCGGCATTAGCGAGCAGCGCCGCAGCTTATATGACCGTTTCCCGCATTATTTATACTTTTACTCGTACGACGGTCACGTTCGAACATACTACTTCCTGTGCGGTACGCGCTGCGTATCGGGAATGCAAATGTAAATAAAGCTACCGAGAAATCGTATAAAATGCACCTTGAGACTTCTTTCTGGATGTTCCTTGAGTTTATCTTTTTCGTTTCTTCAGCCCGATTAGACTCTCTACGAAATTTTCGAACGACTTCTTGCGCGTCGTTCTATCTTGCGAATCGATAGCTATCAAAATTACTTGGTACATCGGCACGGTAATGCTCATTTCTTGGGTGCTTATGACTCGTTATTGGGGGAAATTTTTAAGTTCTGACGATTATTGGTAAACTTGCGCAAGTGCAATTACGAGTAGAGGATATCATTTTTACACGCTCTCGTGGAAAATGACGATGAATCTGCGCATCGGAAGTTTTTCATCGAGCGATCAAAATCCAGTATGTGACTTAGTTTCAGAGATGATAAATCTTTTGAAAAATGTATTTCTTCAAGAGTAAAATGTGTTACTGTGAATAATCCTTAATGTCTTATAATCTCTATGAAGCCAAAGTTTGTGTTATGTTTTCTAGGTTTGTCTACTGTTGCATAATCTTTTTTACTTAAAAATTATTTGTTTCACTACATTTCAAATATATTACAAATCTTTTTTCTCAAATAAAACCATACTTAAAAGTTTTAAAATAAGATAACTTGATGCCTTTATAAAGCAATATATATACGTGTGTACGTCCGTATATATTTCACACACTCATTATATTACATCGTACATTTGACGTTACTAATCTTCTTCGAAAGATAATACTAATATTAGTTATAATTCTTTTCTAAAACTGGACACAATTACAATTAATCGCAAAAGACTCTTTTTTGTCCGACATTAGTTTTCTTTCATTTTTCTTTACTAATTAAAATTAGATAATTATTATACGGTATACCATATAATAAATAGAATTAATAATTCTCGATGATACACTAATTTATCAACAAATGTGCAAGAAATTTATTTAAATTCCTTTTTATTGTAATGAAAAAAGCCATATGTCGAATATTTTTCTTAGTTTCATAATTGCTCTTTCAGTGCGATGTGATATTTTATAAATTTTCGTATTTTAAATAAGGAAGCCAACGTATAGCGTATCGTTCAATATCATTAAAAAAACATGATGGGTGTTAAATATTCGTTCAAACTTGATATATAATCGTGTATTGACAATCTTCAAAATATGGCATTCATTAATGAAATATGTCATTATGTATGATATTGCGTGTTATAAGGTAGACTTTACATTTTTTTAAATGAAACTAATTCAATTGCTCTTAAATCAGAAATTTCTGAATTAGAAATAAGGGTGACTGAGATACTGGTTAGGTTTTCTTAAATATTTTATTCATTGAAACGTTAAAAGAAGAAAAATTTTATTATTTATTCTTAAAAATAAAAGACCAAATAAATTTCACTTGTTCAATTTATACATATTCAATGAGTCTGACCAATGCACTTTTAATGCAAAAAGTACATTTGTAATTCACAAAAATTAGTTGTATTGTTTGTTAGTTTTTTTTTTCTTGCTACTGAATAATGAAATCGGAAGCGCATAAACTAATTAATTAATTTATATGTACCCAGATTTTTTTAATTTATTTTTTATATTTAAATTATATTAAAATAATTATTTAAATTTTTTACGCACATTTATTTATTTATATTCATTTTTCCATTTGGTTATATACTTATTTATTTAATTTTATACTTAACTTATGTTATATTTTTTAATTATATCGAAATTATTTTAGACGTAATAAATTAATAATTAGATCACTTTCGAGATGAATGGTTCCTTATTTTGAATCATTGCTATTATAATCACTAACTACATTGACTTATTTTTTTCTAAATTCTTTATAAATTCTTCTTATTTCTTACTAGAATTATATATGCAACACAATATAAGACGCTTATTAGTTGTAAATAGTAAATACGAAATTCACTTATAGATCTACTCGTGTTCCGGTCAACATCATGTACTTAAATATCAATATATAAATCTATATACCTTTTATGATCACAGATACGAATGTATATCTTATTCAATTTTATTAATGTATAATCGGTATTTTTAATTACATTCAATTAACTAGCAGAGAAACATTTCTATTAAATTCAATTTGTATAAAATATCCAACGTGTTATTCTTTTATTCTATCTCAATTATGTAATGCTGTGCGATCGAAGCTTTTTTTTTCTAAATTTTTACGCAAATAAATTCGCAGTTCTTAGCAATATACATATATGTATATAGATATGTGTGTGCGTGTGTGTGCGCGCGTGCGTGTATATATATGTGTGTGTGTGTGTATGAAAAACGTTTAGTAAAAATTTAGAATTAATTCTAAAATTTAGAATTAAATTCTAAAGGTATTTAAGTCTGAATATATTATATTTAAATAGAGAAAAGACAACAGATTGCATATATAATTGTAATTATATAATCAGCCAAAATGACTAACTAATACCTTTCGTTGATAATAATTTCAAATCTTATAATGAAATTATGTAACTTAGAGGAATGTTCTAATACTCACCGCATTTAATATACTTCGAAATGAAACACCGTTTTTCTACTTAATTTATCCTTTCCTTTTTACCTTTTGAGTACTCTTTTTACTGACAATAAGCACCGATAAATCTAAGAGATACTGTAAATGTAACAGCCAATTGAAAAAAAATTGAATTTTTTAGCTCCTGTCGTATTTAGATGTAATTACAAATGCGTATGAGCAAGTAATGATTTTTTCAGACTTTAGAAATCATATGCCAATATAAATATCTTAGGTAACTATACAAAAGTTTTAAATAACTGAAACATATTGTACGTAAACGGTTACGTAATTAATTTTTAAAAAATTAATAAAATTAACTTTTCAAACACCAGGCGTCTTCCTTTTTGAAATTACTTGAAATGACAATAGTTAATTTCTGCAATTCTTTCTATCAAAAATACTTAAAAATTTGTAAGCCTGAAAATAGTCAATTATTATCAAGGAAAAGTATATAACCGTGATTCTAAATAATGAAATTGAAGTTGAAACAAATTCAATGTTTATTTGAAGTTATCAGTTACGTATAATTCAAGATAATAGAACGATATGAGATACATATTTCATATCGTTTTGAAAGATAAATATAAATTACAAGCTTGTATTCTACAAGTATTCGGTTATACATATCGAATATGAAAACATTGCTTACAACAGATTTCCGCTGAAAAACACATCATTTTTAAGCAAAGAGGAAAACCATTTGACTAAATATTGTAAAAGTATCGAATACATTATTCCAAGCAATGCATATGATAAAATAAATGCACAGCTATCAGAAAATTTAGATATTAATATTTTTGTAAAAACTTGGTTAAACGACTAATAAAAAAAGATAGAATATTTACAATTTAGTTATTATCCGAATAATATAAATCGTTCTTCTGTGTAAGTGTTTTAATTTCATTCGAATAAATTTAACACTTATAAAAATGAGTAATATATGTATTTATGATGAATGTATAAAAAGTATACCTTAAAAATATTTAATATTAATTCGACTTTAATATTATGAGTTTTCATAGACCTCCAGCTATCGCACTCGTAATAATAACCCGACAAATAGTCAATAATAATATATAATCTAAGACTATTTTATAATCTAATAATATGCAATCCAATTGTTCATTTATGGGCTATTGAAACGCTTAAACAATATGAAATTGTATCATTATATTATATGAAATTGCTTAAAAAGTGATAAAAACGCTAATAGATTACTTGTGGTAATCGATAACTCACGAGTTATTTTTCTTCGGTTACATTTTCACACGTAGGCTTTTATTGAAATAAATAATCAAAGCTTTATTTAACTTCTCACGATGTGGCTGATAAAAATAGTAAAACTAAACGACCAAATTTAAAATTTGGTTTTTTTCTTTTATCATTTTTCAAGCTTCATTACTTGGAATTACATTTCTTTTTGATGATATCGTTCCAGTTTTAGTAACTTAAAAGAATTGATATTTAGTAGCATCGTTATACAAGCTCTAAAATATATTTACAAGAATTAAAAATCCTACTAAATGTTGAAACTTTATTACGTAGCGAGATTCTGATTAAGTTCAATTATAAAAACAAACAAAAGAAGCTTAAGAAAAATAAGACGTAATACTCGTTGTAAAGTCTTATAAAATACGAGTACAAAAGAATATCCATATTATAGAAGCAGCCGCTCTTCAAAGTCTCAGAATCCTCAAAAATAACAAATTTCAAGATCTTTCATCAAATAATCAACATTTAACGCAGTATTTATTTTATTTAATTAAATATTCTTTTAAATCTATAGAGAAGAGAGCAATTATTATTCGCGTGGGAATTAATCCTTAGTCTTTTTCGATGATATATATATATATATATATATATATATATTTCAAATTAAAAGTAACTCCTCACACAACTTATTCCTTTTGTGGTTTTCTGATGTTAATTTCCTAATCTAATGTGCTTTTTGTGTGCAGAAGTAAGAATCTCGAAGAATAAATCTCCATAATTAAAAAAACAATCTGAAATTTTTAGATCTTATGCTCCGATCTTAAATAACAGACTTTCTTCTTTTAATTGCAAAAAATATTCTCTAAAAGTAACTGTTACATGGATTTTCGAAAAGCTAACCGCGTAATGAAATATGCAAGTATTACGTTTGATTATAAAAGGAGTTTTAATTAATTTTACAAACCCAACACCTAAGAATAAAAGAAAAAGAAAATGCGTGCAATCGTGCATCGAGAATGTACTCATTGGAATATATGACATTGTTAAATAATTTATACGACTTACTCGCTAGAGCGTACGAATATAGATAGTCGCTTCAAAATTCACCGCAATAAACTGGATTTTGTTCATTGCATTGTTATGGGATCTCTTAGCGCTGTAGAGCCTTTAAAAGGCAATAAAACTGTTCTGACAATTCAAGTATTTGCAATTAGTTTAAAAGGGACATACTTCGAACTTAAAGAAAATGTAAATAATAAAATCAGTTTTATTTAAGTTTCATTGTCCACGGGTAATCTAGATAGCGAAGAACTATATTCTGTTTCAAAAAAGGTTATATTACTAATACAAAATAATCGCATCCTCGTAGCACAGCGGACTTGTGCGGATAATACAAGCTGAATGCCAATCTTAACATAAACACAATCAAGATTAAGAGCCAAAGAAAGAAAGAAAATATTTTACAATTTTACAGTACTGGTAAATGTAAACCATGCTTTGAGAAATTAAATTTGCCAAGAAAATTTACCATAAATCGATGCCGATCTAATCACTCGCACCTTCCAGCCTCTTTAGAATGTACAGCTACAATAGAAAAAGAGCGTGTACAGTTGCGAATATGATGTATAACATCTGTAGAGCATTGTAAGTCAATGTCCTGCGTACGCTTCCGGAAGAAGGATTTTTCATTGTAAAATTCAAAAGATGACACAAATGTTACCGAAAAGAGAGTTGTTATATTGAAAGTAAGAGTAATGTATTAAAAAAAATGCAAAGCAAACTTCTACTCGATATATGCATAACTTACATAATGAAATACACGCTTAATTCAAACTATCTCGAAGCTCATCTCTATTCAACGTACAGCGGCCTGATTTATATTCTGAATATCTGCATTTTGTTCCAAAAACTCCAAGATTTGCGTGTGATTTGGCGAAAGCTAAATAATGCGAAATTTTCAATAACTTTCGTCACAATTGAATGACGCAAACAGAAATAATATTCCGACATAAATAGCCTGTGTAGGTTAGGCTCTGTTTGTACGCGTGAACTTTGTTCCGCTTAAAAATTTGTTCTCGAAAACGTAAATGGGTGCTCGTAGACAATCGCGCGTAGCCAATTACACATGCATCAGTGATCTGAGCTTGTGACTCCGCGGTGACTCAAGGTGAAGTCTTCCTTTTTTCCTTCGGCGTAGCGAACCTACGCGTGTGAGCTCAGAAACACACGGACGCGACGTCTGGGACGTCTGGGACGTCTGCGAACACTCGTTAAGACCGAGGCATCGAGATCGAGAAACTAGTTATTAATTATCCTCTTGCCGTTTTCGGACCCTCGCTTCTGTGCCCAGCGAGAGACAAGAGAGATAAGCAAATCAATGACCGAGTCTTCGCCTGGTTTCGATGCAAATGCACGCGCGGCTATACGTATGCGTGTGTGCGTATATCGTAACCTGCGCCTTGAGCTTCCACTCGGCCTTTGCGTATGCTCGCTCTTATCATCGATGGTAATTATATACTTTTGTCGTAGATTTTTGTTCATTTAAGGTAAACGATTATCGCGTGCTCGCGTTTACGGCGCTGTAAGTTTCGGGCTCTTATTCGGAGTGAAGCGCATTTAAGACGGAGGACGAGCGAAGTGAAAAGTGCTTATGACTTAATCAATTAGTAATAAAATAGTAAACGACTTTAAAAGCTGCGCAATTTCAGGTGGATATGCGTCGTAATGAGTTTTCGTTATCTTAACTAAGGTAATGCAACGAGTTTGAGAAATGTAATAAAAAGTATACTTTGTTACTCATGGGAGATGAATGACGATGAGATTTACAATTTTTTTCATTTATCGCCGCTACATTTTATGTAGCCGTTTCTTTATTGTACGATAGAGGGATGTTAATAATGTTACGGACTTGTAAATAAAAAGTAATACTTTGCAATGATTTAAGCTGTAGCATACGTTGCCAACTTTTAATAAGTTATAGACGTTTTTATTTTCGCAACTTGCGCTCAAAGTTGCATTAATTTCTCGTTGCGTTAATAAATGTGAATCTTCTTATAGCGTGTGTCTGACGTTTTTAAATTTAAAGGCAATGCTCGCGCAATGCATAGCGCCAAATTATATACTTAAATGACCGAATTGTCGAGGAAAAATGTCAGATAAAATATTTTTCACCTTGTAATTAAACGGAACATTAATAATACAAAAATTCATTGTAAATGTGTAATGCTGTGATATGTCATTGATAGTTTGAATGTTTAGTCGAATTGACGGTACGACTCATACTTGTAAACATTTTTCACGTTGATCTTAAACTATCGCAACGATTTTCTGAACGTGTAGCTGCCCATTTCTTTGGGGTAGATTCTTCGTTTGAAAATTTTGTACGGTGTTCTTCTCACTCGAACTATTGCGTACCGATATTTATTACCGACAGATTGGCTTGGTTTCGACCAATTAACTTGATTTTTAAACGAAACTACTCGTGTTAAACAGTGTCTTAAGTCTGGACTGTAACTCTATTTCCTACGGTTAAATTATTCCGCGATTCATTAAAACATTCATTGAAAAATTTCTATTACATCGAATTTTCATGCACAACAAATGCAGTGATTTTTCACGTAAAGGCCGAAAGTGAGATTAAAACGCGAAACTGCCGATAACGGCGCATCGGCGGCATAAATACGCGAAAAAGAGATGGATGCTTTATCATCTACTTTCATTCCAAAACGTGATATACGCTGGAAATAAAGAATTCTGCATTTTATCGATAATTCAGGGACATGCTCTTTTAGTGCAAGATTCATTATAACGACCGTTACATAAATATATACAAATACTCGCGACAAATGCGTACGGAGAGTAGCAGGGAATCAAGGCAAAAGAGGAGAAGAACGAACAATTACATCGTCAGCCCCGATTCCTTAAATTATAAACTTCTTTTTCCAGCAGTTCTAACAGGAAAGATGTTCGAGCGTCGATGGTAATTGTTGCGATACGAGAGGATTGCACGGTCTCAGCACGCGGCAATGCCTCGCACCGAAATTCGCGCTCGAGAAAACTCCCCTCGGCGCATAAATAATTCTCTGCCCGATAGTGCGAGTCGATGTAAGCTCGACCTTGATCGCGGATTCACGCTCGTGCACTTGGTGCGCCCCTCGCGTCCACGCGCACAGAGACGCACTGCTCGGAATTATCGCAGTCCCGGGGCGCGGGATCGCGGCTTTGATCGTCCGCGAAAATTATGCGCCCCTCCCCCTTGCCCCTCGTCCGGCTCTCGGCCGCGCGTTTCGTCGTGGATTACGGCGAGCGACCGCGAGATCAGCAATCTCCGTGGCGTTTCCGGTTCGCCGAGTACATTTCGAGGGAATACATTTCGCCGGGGATAATTTATGGTATAATTAAGGATGTGTGCGTTCGGCTGTGCGCTCAAGAATTTTGAGCTTGAATCTGAGGCGCATCCGAGGAAGGACCACCACCACCACCACCACCACCACCACGCGGGACAGTCGCAGCGCGACGAAGAAAATTAAATTTAGTGCTACGATTGCCTAATAAATTGCGAGATTAGTTGGACGAAATTTTCAAGAAAATTCTCCTCGGCCATATTGGATTGGGGCGGGGGGTGGTGGGGGTGGTGGGGGTGGTGGCGAGGGCTTTCATAAATTTAACGCTCACTTTTTGCCTCTTTCTTCTGAAAGTTAACTTTTGCGACCGTTAAAAGCTTCTCAGAACTACTATATACTACTATTGGATTTAATTCGGATTCATACGGTTACATCGTGGCACAAGATTTTAACGAACTTAGCTCTCGCGTATCGTTGAAAAAGTTAGAACGATAAAAATGACATTTTTATAGGTACGATTTCCTCTTCGGAGTATTTTGTGAAACTTTTTGCACTTTTGCATGGACTACTTTGAAGAATTATAGTTCGATAAAATTAATCCTCGCGAATTTATTTATCTCTGATTGTTTATCTCGTAGTTGTCGAGACATCCATTGTTTGCGCTGCATTTGTTTTTCGGTAATTTGACTTTTATCGAAGCACCTTTAAGAACGAGGTACTCGCTCTCGAGGAAAATCTGCGTTCTCGGCCATCGCCGAATATAAATTCATGGCGAATTGGCGTAGGATAAACCTAGGCACGCAAACGATATCGATCGTTTGCGTGCCTCGGAATTTCCCAGAAAGTTCCGAGCAAATGTCGGAGCGGCAGTGTATCACGGTGAACGTTTCTTTTAAAGAGTTAAAAAAGAAGCGAGTGGTCCGGACCAAAGGCACTGGCAACTCTCGCAAAGTGTGACGTGACAGGGCATTCGGATTCAAGCCATAAACCCTACGGTCGCACACCTCGTGTATCTCGACACGTATCATCGGTTAAATTTGAATCGAGCGGAGCACCGATGCCTGTCGTTCTCGGCGGAATCCCTCAGCGACAGGACAAAAGAAGAGAGCAAAAGCGCTTCGAAAGCAACGAGATTACGATGCAGTTTCTCCTTCCCCGATGACATTCGGTTCTCGGTTAGGAACACGCATTAGGTGTGTCAGTCGTTGTATCGCAGGAGAAACTTCGCACTCGGAGCGCGGATGGAACTCGATTCAAACTTACGCGACTCCCTTGGCAACACGACGGCATGTTTTCGTTGGGGAATTGTTATTTGGCGACGCTGACACCCCCACGCCCCTGCGTATCTACTTCTGCGAGGGTGTAACGGCTCCGTTGGTATAACGCGAGCCTGCAACTGATATAATCAGGAGCGTTAACCAATCGCGAGGCGCTCGCACGAGATACAAAGGATGTAGATGTAGATATGAGCGGCATAGCCAACTCGTGTGGCAAGGACGATTGTTTAGCATCTCGTTTGGCCCATTTCGACTAGTAGCGTTGGGCTTCATTGACTTAATGAAGTTTCGTTGAAATGCAACGTCGCGCGCTCAAATGGTATCTCAGTTTGCGTATGACTCGACCCCGAGAGCATCGAGAATTATGCCTCTTTTCATAGCAGATCCGATTGCTCCAGTTGTTTTATATCTTTTTTTTTTTATTCGTTCCGTTTGTGGAAAAGTGAGTTTCAGAAGGTTCGATAAACGGCCTTTTTTATGACTTCGTTGAAATGTGGACCTGTGTGGACCTGTATTACTTTGATTTCCAGAGTCTACACCTTTTATTACGGCCGGTTAATATTTTTATAATTTCTCCTTGTGTTATCTAATATTTTTATCGCGTATAATCATTTATCGGAAGAAAACTTTAAGTCCGCTTCAAGTCGTTAAATATACAAAAGTTTAAGAATTATTGGATATACGGAATAACCCGGGTCTGATTGAATCGAATGGAAAGCTTACCTTTAATCATAAAATGAATATGCTATAAATAATTTTAAAGAGTCGATCACTATTTAAATCTCGTGCTCAAACGACGTATACCAGTTTCTATATTTCTTCACCATTTTTATCAATACATTAAAAGTTAAATATTTGTGAGAAAAATTTCTTACATTGACGTCGTTTCAATAATATTCAATTATTATGCAAAATTGCTCCAATATCCTAAATCGTTCAAAAAATAAATGTATTCAATAATCATTCGTACATTAGGTTAAACAATTAAGTTTCGACCAAGTGCCAATACAGCGGTAATAATTTTTTAGCGTTAATTTTCAAACTCGTGGCAAAGGAAAATAAAAGAGACCCCTTTTCTCTAATTCTTCTACCTTTTCCCCTTTTCTCTAAATCATAATTTATGAAAAAATTTTAAATCTTTAATTAACTCTACTCTTATATAAGTACGAGTACTAAATTGTTCATCCGTATTTGCACAAGATTAACATTCTTCGAATATCATGCTTCTATACGATGATTTGAAACAAATGATCAAATAACGTGAATATTCTAGTCTCTCGAAAGAAAAAAAAAAAAAAAGATAATTATAACGTTTCATTCGCTTATTGAAAAATCAGAGTAAATATAGTTAATGTTTGTAGTTTAAAAATGTTTATTTGCCGAATAAATAATATTTTTTTTATAAGGGTACAAGTTGATCCCAAGTTGAAAGAATAATAAGTTTTTTACGAGCGATTGTATTGCATCGTACCGTTTTTCCTTCGATAATTCCTGATTCGAAGATGACGTCTTCTATGTTGTTTTTGTCAATACTAGGTCAAACATATTTGATAATGTTATTTTTATTATTTGTGCGATTAAGCATACAAACGAGAGTCGTAAAAACGATAATTCCATCCTTTTTCACTTTTCTCGTGAATTTTACAATAATAAAGTTATAACGTCATATTACAATATGAAACATACATTTATAAAATTATAGACTTTTTAATGTAAAATGATGATTTTGAAGAGCATCGCAAAGTTTAAAAAAATAATAACCGAATATACCGATATTTTAGGTAACAATGCAAATACAGATGTCTTTAATGCTTCCATGTTTACCCAACAATTATGCTTTAAGTTGCAGGAAAAGAGTTTACTATCTTTTAAAGTGTATTTATGTTGGCCAATACTTTCGGATAACGTCTTTAAGAAATTCATCATCGCCATATAAGGTAATCTGGTCGCATATAATCCAATTTATCATATTGCACGTTACGGTAAAAAATTATGAGTTGCGCATTTATTATTTCCTCGCTTCATCCGAATTTTTACTTTTAACAGCAGCGAGATTGTAATTTATTTATGGCAATACTTTAATATCACTTGCTGCACTTTGATAACACGCAAGTGCTCGTATAACGCAAAAAACAAGAATACTGGAGAAAGTATAAAAAGCGCAGAGTAGAGGGGAATATTGTGTAAAAAGGGAAGCAAAGCAAAAAATAAAAAAGGATAAAAAATGAAGTTGACGCGGGTAATAATCTGAACCTGAATTTATGTCTGAGTTATCGTGCTACGAGTATGTTAAGTGCTCAAACAAATTAATTGGAGGCATCTGTCGGAAAGTTGCTGATAAAAACAGCAAAAGAGCCGCTTTTCGTATGTGTTCGCAATCGCGAAAGAGACAATGTTTATCCGTTCGTGTATTACCAAGCATTATCTGTGTGTATGATTTATATACGGGAAATAATACAATCATATTTTTCTGATAATTAAAATTATTATAGATAATTAGTTTTTTTTATGCCTTATCGTCCTTTTCCAAAGGAATTGGCCCAGCTTTTCGTCGACTTTGGCTGGTGGACGTTACGTAAGGTTGATTCGAAAATACATCAATCGTATTACGTTTATATACGGTAAATCGAATCGAAGCGAATTTGCACATCGAAAGCCAGTATAGCTTTCTCAGTAGAAATATGCGCGTTAAACTAGTTTTCAAATCCCATGTTCTCGCACGTATTATGCATATGGCGCAATACGGAGTTTAGTATACACCAGATACACCTAATTGCTATTACTTACATTTTATTAAAAGATAAGCCAACGCAACAAGAATACAAATATACGGATCGGGAGGAAGAAGCATTTTTACAAGATATCACAAATATATTTCCTAGACATACAAGACGCTTGTGCAATACTCCAGCAATTAATTAAAGTTCGTTATTAACAATAATGATGCTTGTTACGCACTTAATTGCACTGATAATTAGCTACTATTCAGAAGCAAAATTCTTCAATTACTTTGAACATTGAAACGATATTACATTGTTTTACATATGATCATTATTGAATTCCACGACTTGCAGATGCTTAGAAATTATAGTGAACTGCATTTCTACAGCAAAATATATCGAGTTTAATCATGACTTTTTACGACAATACTAAAAAATTATACTTGCTTGAGAGCCGATAATGCCGTATAGTTTAGTAAACGTGATTTCAAATCGAGTAAACACAGCGCTTCATTAGAAGAAACATTACATTTATAACACCTAAATAATTAAATAAAAAATACGGCATTGATTCAAGCAATTAAATGAAAAATTTCGTAAAATCTTGCTGAACTTGAAAAGATTGTTTACGTTATCCAGCATAATAGAAGCGTCGTAGCACAAATTACATCATACATAGTCTTTTAAATATATACTTGAATACAAACTATTTCGAAGTCTGCAGCAGTTGCAAAGTAATTTGCAATTTGTCAACTGATATTATCGACAACTCGTTTGTCATTTGACGCTCGATTTGGAAAAAATTGGACACCATTCCACCAAATCCTTCTTTCATAACTGGAGCATATCCATCGCTTATCTACGAAACTTTTCACTTCGATTACCTCTCGATCTTTCGCACTTCATCCTTTAGCAATGACCGTTCCGCCTTCTTCGCGTTTCCACCCGGAGGTTTTTAACCTCACGCACGGAAACACACACGTGTCGAAGGTTGACCGGCCTGTCGATCAATATAGTGCTCGTCGTTGCTGATTTACATCGTCTGCTTCCCCCTGCCACGTATTTGCGCACTACTTCGTTTCACAGGAATATTATCTCACAACCTTGACACTGTGCTTTCGCGAGGACGCGCTCGAACGTTTTCCATCGCGCGCGGGGAAAAGCGTAGGTGCACGACTGCTGGGCGGGGAAAAGAGGAAAAGAGAAAAAACGGTTGTCGAGTTCGCTCGCGTGCTCTTGGAAACGTCGTGACCGATGGTGGAGCGCGATAAAAGCGTGAGCGAGAGCACGCGCTTGATGACGTTTATTATTGAAAACGTGCATGCGCCGAGCGCTTTTTCTCGATTGTCGCCGATTGTCGCCGATTGTCGCCGATTGTCGCCGATTGTCGCCGATTGTCGTCGATTGTCGTCGATTGTCGTCTCCGCGTTAGTTTTTCCGCAGAAGACGGGAGAACGGAAGTACGATATTCATGCTCTGTCCGAGTTGGTCGCGAAAGCGCTCTTTTACTGGATACATTTTCGTCGTAGAGCAATGTTTTACGGTTATTATTGCCGCGCATGCACAAAGTCGATGGATCACCATGGGTCTTTCGCTCAAATGGTTGTTATTATTTAGGTGGCGCTCCGTGTAATTTCGGAACGATATGTATTGCCGACGACAATATTCTATAGCGATTATACGTCATCTGACGAATAAATTTAACGGAGATAAGTTTAATTTGCTGCCTTGTATTGAAATCTTCGAACCGTTTGAGTACGTGTAACAGCGCATTTTATCTCTTATTCCCTTGAGAAATAGAACTTTGTTCGTATAGCGGCAGATATATTTTTAATCAATGTTAAGGTGTTTATTTCACACTCGTTAAAAGCTTCTCACTTTTGCCGGAACTGGTTTTGTCACTTATAGTGGATGGAACGCGACATTGATGTAACATAAAGGCCTCCACGCGTTTCTTCTGAATTTAAAATGTTTATGCTTCGCTTAAAAAGAAATTAGGACAGCGAAAAAAAAGTTCTTTTAATGCAGAAATGAAATTAATTAAGAATGCGGGTCTACTTTAAAGTCTTAAAGAGTATAAAATACTTTTGTTCTAGCCAAATAAACTTGTGCCAAACTGTGGTACGCGAAAAACTGATCATGAATTATTATTTGTATGTAAATTATTATGTAAATTATTCGCATGCAATGCATAAAAGTAAAAGTACATTTCATTCTTTACAAATAAGTAATATTAGTAAAAGTTCGTAGATTTTTTTTAAAATTTATTCTTTATTTTGGCAGAATTAACGTCAATAATGTCATTATAACTTCGGTATACAATATCCGGATAACTTTATTGTGAGAAAAACAATTTGCTGTAGAGTTAATTTAAATTGCCAATGAATAATAATTGTATTTAAAAATTAAATAGCCACGCATATACGAATAAATAATTTGTATAATCTGTTGTACGTTCAATATTTAATTTACAATATTTATTCGGTATTGAATTTGTATCTGGTTATTCAATTTATTTAATGAAATGTTACCTTGTCCGAAAGTTACGAAAAGATAATTGACCCAAGTTATTTTGGTTTTATTTTGGAAATATTGTCTAGTGTTGGCCAGTAAATATACAATAGAAGTATATACAATTGGCACTCGTTTAAATTTTACAAATAAAAAAAAAAACATTTTTCAGTTTTTGCACGCACAAACGGCACGTAAGTACACTTAATAAAATTATTGTGCATTGTATGTAATACACAATCCTTTTATAACGAAGCAGCACACAAGTTCAAATCGTTCTTTATAGTAATTAAAATAATTTAATCGAATATAATATAATATAATAAGTTCTAGCTAGCTGATGAAAATAGTAAAAATGCAAACCTCCGCATAATTAAATAAGTGCTTTTTATAGTTAGCGTTCATTGCACCCCTATTGACCCTAGTAAAGGGGAGAGCGCTCTACAAATACTCGCATGTTTTAACAAGCCCGACAAAAGCTTTTTCCTTTTGTAAATTTTTTTAATTTCTCACGAATATATTCACTTCGTGATGTTGTATTTTTTAACTTTAAACTTCAGATTTAGTGCAAGTCCATAACCATATTTATAAAATAACCATTTATAAAATAACACGTGCTTTCCTCGTGGCTAACTTTCTTTAGTATTATTCTTTAGTGTCGTCAGTGAAACTGTTTCAAATAGAATAAGTCAAACCTAAATAAAAATGAAGTATTATAATTCGTGATTAATTCCTTAGCCAGTTGTACGGTTACTGTACGAAACGCGAAGCAAATTACATATTATTACAAACAATCGCGGTAAGAGCAATAATTAGCGAATTACTTCTCATATAATAATTATTTCTATGAATTGTTTTTTAATAGAATTCGTAATAAGCGATGCTCGATATTGTCAGACTATACTATTTATTGAATTAATGCTAGAGGTCATCCACTAAAAGTACAAAAGATTTTTGCCTTGAGAATCAAGCCAGGAAACATTTTTTAATTAAATCGAAGTTACGACGCTCTCAATGATATAAATTATTACTTCACTCTATATTATTTATTTTCCCTTATTCTTTTTGAAAGAGCTTAGAAATAGATTCGTAACCTATTCTTACGCAAATTCGGTTGTCGCATGTATTAGCATACCGATGATTTAGTATCCAACCGCACGCCGCCTTGCCTCCCTATTCTTTTTATTTGAACTAAATTTTTTTTCAGTCTCATAAGTTCTTTGATAGTCACGTATATATCTCCGCATTTACTTCACTTACTCGTGATAGATGCTTTACTATTTTTTATACTATATCGACTCAACGTATCCATTCCTCTTCTCTGCGTGAATTTTGAATTGCACATGAAAGATAGATGAGATACATTGTTGCAGGTATAGGTATAGCATAAATGATATAAAAAAAAATACAATAAAAGTATATGTGATATAAGATATTCTTAGTTTTTTCTGTTTATGTTTCGATAAATAACTCGTATCTTGCGTTTCGTATTGGCAATCTAAGCGTTCAATTTATTCGATTTTCATCTTGCTCATTTACATATATAAGTCTTAGGAAATTATTTATTATTTTTTGTACATTCCATTTTATAAAAGGTATTTGTACCGTCTATTTTTTGGTATAATTTAGAAACTGGTGTTCACTTATCTAAGTAAAAATGATAATGGAAGTAAGATTATATTCCTTACGTAGGATAACGTATAAAACACGGTACACTAAGAAGTTTTGTTCGTAGCTTGTTGTAAGTGAATTTCTACTAAAGTCATTATTTGTTTACTTACAAAATTACCCATAAATCGATACCCATAACCTACAAGGTGCTTGAGATGGTTGACAATGATGAATATAGATAATACATCTCCTAAATTTTATAACATTAGGAAAACTCTTTCTTTAAGAATATAAAATCTATTACCCATTATTGCTTTTCCATCACGTTCGTAATTAATGCAATTAAAACGTTGATGAAGTCAATACTCAATAATGTTGGAACGCTAAGACGTGCTATTGAAATAACTGTCCACATACAGAGTATTGAAATATTCGCTATTATTTACCTTATATATCAGTTTCGTAATAGATAACGAAATGTAACCATTATTTTCAAAGTTCTCTCGTCTTTTTCATGTGTATTTTCTTCATTACTTTCACTGAATTCTTATTTCTTATTTTTGGGATATTTATCTCATGAACCTGGAGTAAATTCATATTTATTTCATTTTGTTTTAAAACATTGCTTCATGGTATTATCGGTGATCAGTAGAATGTCAGTAGAATTAGTATTTCTTTAAAAGTAAGTTTAAAAGTTCTATTAATATTTGTCAGCTAGTTGTGCTAATCGTAGGTTGTTCTTTGTAGCGAAATAATTTTTATAAGCGTCCCATAGACTCGATGAAATTTTCTATGAAAATCAGACGAACTTGTTCCCCGTCTCTTTGCTTTCCATAAGCTGCACTTTTAAAGTATATATATCACAGTTCCGATGTGATATATGCACTTTTAAAGTATATATATATATATATATATATATATATATATATATATATATATATATATATATACATATATATATCACAGTTCCGTGTTTGCAGATTTTCAATTGTCAGTCGCAAATTGTTTGTGCTCACTCAATGAGCCCTGTGCTCTAGGAAATATAATTTCGTATGCAGATAAGCTTCTCCGTCATTTCATTTTAATTTCATTTCCTAAAGGCACATTGTTTAATTTATAAGAAATTTTATAAGAGAATTGACTAAAACATCTAAATGGCAATATCTTCAGTTAATAGCATATCCCAAAAGAGTTTCAGTCTCAGTCTAAATCGAACCAAGATGTGTCTGTAGTAAGAAGTACAAATAGGAATCTAGGTATTCAATAAGTATCCATGGACCCTTTCTGCGTTAGTATTGATCAGAAGCTGTCGTTTCCGAAATTCAAACATTTTGAGTAAGCATCGATAGGAAGTGATCGTTATTTCAAAGCGTTTCCTTCTCGTTTCTTCCAGATGAAAAATTCTAATTTAACTCAATTTAACCGTAGGCATCAAATGAGCTGGATTATTCCAGGTATATTAACGAGGTTCAGACCAATCTTCTTTTACCATGTTCTTTCAGAATTAGAAATTTTGAACATAGGGCCAGATGCGACCTCGGTTTTCTTGAGCATTCATTTTGTGCTTTTCATCGATTGTTTAATCCGTAAACATAATACTTTTGCTGAAAATGCAACGAACCCACTTTCACAAGTTTGAAATAAATAATATTGGCATTATTAGCGTATAATAGGGACTACATCTTGAAAGGAACTACATCGGTAGCGATATTTAAATTAATTTCCGATAATCTATTAAGATTAACGTGCTTCATCAAGTTTACAATATTCTTTTATCTCATCGATTCTGAAGCGTTTTTTGCTTTTAAGTTAACCAATAGCGATTTTTCTACTATGTGGTCCCTTACAGTTTCGACATCCTCTACATAGAGTAAACCGCTGATCTTCTTTTTATTAACACTTGAACATATCTTTGTCAGTTTTGAGAGTTAACCGAAGAGGAGATTTTAAGAGTTTCTATAATAATTCATGGTGAGGAGCTCTACAAAGGCGTGTTTAACCACGGACTAGCTGGACCTTATTTTAATCGATGAAAACTAATTTTACTACTTTCTAACGCATAAGAAATATATTCACTTTCTAAAGGGTATAAGACTGAGTATTTAAGTGCACGATCAAGAAGTTTATTTGATTTGGGTACGTATCTGTTCCTTGTTATTCAATGTGTATTTGACGTTCGTGAGTTACATTTTTCGTCGTTCGTAAATGGTGTGATATTTACAATCTTTGATTGAAAGCGAATTTTCCGGATGCATACAAAAATTATTTATAATCAATGCTCGCATTACATTACAGATATAACATTTAAACAGACAAATAAAAATTTTTTTAGCGTACACCACGAGCTTTTGAATGACTTGATTACAACCTACTTATCTACTATCGATGTTCATATCATCCTCTAGTCTGGTATGTATTAGTTCTCTGAAACAGGTCTCTGATTTTTAATTATCTACACTTAAACGAGATAATTTTTGGTGTTCGTTTCTGCTAAAAGTATTAATAATAATAATAATAATAATAATAATAATAATAATAATAATAATAAGAAGAAGAAGAAGAAGAAGAAGAAGAAGAAGAAGAAGAAGAAGAAATATGATTAATATTTAGTTACATGCGTATTATTTAACTTTTGGTGATAAAAATGATAATTCCGATAATATTGTCAAACCTTGTATTAAATTTTAATTTTTAATTTTCTTCAATTTATTTTTTACGTATACTTGAATAAATACGCAATAAATCGAACTAAAATCAAAGACAAGCTTTAGATCATAAATTAACATCAGAGTACTTCTCTTGAAACTTTTCAATGTAGTACTATTGAATAAAAAATGATTACAAACGTTTACGTATGTGTATGCAGATAATCAAAGTAAAACTGCTACTTAACGATTTAGGTATGCGCATCAAATTTACCGATGAATGCGATGAAATGCATGTCCATTGATTCGTTCAACTTTTCATTTATATGTTATATTATAAAATAAGTTAGCACGTTTAAAACGTGTACGTGGGTGCGTATGAAAAAGCACGATGGATCACGTTCGTTATCTTTTATGGAAAACTTTTATTTGAAGTATAATACAACATAATAATAATGTCCCGGAAATTCTGATTGGCGATGTTATTACAATAAATAAAGTATCAGAAAATAGTGGTAAAAAAATTATTTTCAATTTATTTAGGGAATAGCCTTACAATACATACATTATGGTATTTTGCGCACAAATGTTATTAATTTGAATTGTTAATGTCGAGTTAATAATGAAGTAGAAATAAACGTACATTACGTCATAATTATTGTGAGGTACACGTGCTGTATGTGCTTTCGATAGCACTTTATGCAGGTTATAGTAATGATATGAATAAGTGTGAAATCTTGTTTTTTTTTTCTTTCACTTAACAATGCCAACGTTCTTGAGAATATTATAACGTTTGCGTCTACAAAATATCATTGCAAAATAAAATTCGTGTAAAGTAAAGTATGATTGATGGGTCTCGTATAATAAACGCAAGCGTACAAAAAACTCGGGATAAACATTAAGCGATTGGACGATTTATGTTTGAAAGGCAGGATCATACTCACACTCGTACGTATGATTTGCCAGACTTTATAATGCAATAAGGTCAGAGGATCATCATTCATCTGGCGTCGTTATCTAAAAAGCGACAACGTCAGCCCCCGCGGATTCTCGGATCGGTTACGTCCGACGGAAATAGCGGTAAATCTGGAGCATATGTATGGTGATCGCGGTTCTACGACGTTCGCGGCGACGTCGGCAGTAGAAACTGTAGAAACAGTCGAAACTGTGAAAATGGTAAATACGAATTTGGCGCTTGAGATGGGACGCCATGCGAGACGAGGCGTATTTACATGTAATTGCTTTCCACGAATCCCACCTACTCGCGTCCAGCTGCTTTTGATAAAGGCTAATTATGGGTTTGCCCACGCTAATCTTACTTGCGAATATCCTCGCAAAAGCAGGCACACACGAGCACGGGCACTCGTACGTATACCCGGCTACACACTCGAGAGCGAGCGAGCGCGTAATAATGGACACCTCCGTTAATATTGGCGTTGCTATGCAACGTAATACGTATTGTAAAAGAAATTACGTACTCGTGCAACATCTTTCGGATTTCTTAAATTTATTCTTTAACACGGTGGTGAAAGTTTCTTAGATTTGACGCTAAAGTGAACGCTGAAGTTATCTTTCGCGTACATCTGAACTATTTTGCACGCGTTTACGAACTGTAGTAATTATAGTTCGATGCACGAAAAAAGCATACGTACGTGCATGCGCAGGCGTGAGTTTATCGGTAAGCGCATGGACGCAGGTACAAATCTAATTTGACTTTTTGCTCGAATTTGCACCACGTTTTTCTTTGTATTACATTTAATCGTACATTTAATCAAGACCAATGGCTTTTCAATTCACATTAGCGTAGTTTAAAAATAATATACCGAGCGAAAAGTCGATGCTAAGTCGTAAGTTGTAATCTTAATTTCATAACTGCCAAATTAAGAAGAACAATCGAAAGAGATGAAAGAAATTGCATTTACTATTCGTAACAGCCGATATTACAGTACTCGTAGTATTTGATAGTATTCGATAGTCGTGATCAAAATTCTCAACAATGTGCACGAATGCATTACTTAGCCCCAAGCGACGATACGTTATTTCATTCATAATACATGCACACATATAAACGTCATAACTTTATAGCACTTTAAGCGAACTCTAAGAAGTTTACATAGCTTATTTATTATGGATAAATTAAAAATGTCGAACGGATGGAATTTCAAAGAGAACTCGTAAACTAGAATTTATAATTTATAATCAAAGTCTCAAGATTACGCTTGTAAAATGCAAAAAATGATGATGATATACAATGTAGCTTGAAAATGTATTTTTAAATTGGCGCAAGTCCGAGTCGATCGGTTATCGCTCTTTATCCATTTCTGCCCATGGAGGAGGAAATCGGTAATCGATAAGAATCGGAGGCATTTATTTGTAATGGATTGTAACGAGCTCCACAGTGCTTCAATGATAATTATAAAAGCTTCGCCGTATGGTACTTTTCGTTACTATTGCTCATTGTTCTAGAGAAAATGCGATCGCTGGACCGTCGACTATTTTTAACAGTCAAAGTGCGTAAGCCAGTCTCGTGCGAGTTGCCAGACTGAACTATAAATGATAGAGTAGAGCAAATACTATACTATGAAAAATTATAGTGAAAAATTATTTTTATGAGTATTAACGCCTCTCTAAATTAGCTGACAAGTAAAAAATGCTTTTATCAAGAAATTGACGAGTTCAGGACTTATACATTTGCTTTCTCGTCGTTGCAATACTTTTCCTTCACAGCGCAATCGTTATTATTTTTAAAATACGAAGTCGCACACAAAAACAACGTTTTGGTTGGGAGATATACGATTTTGATGATTTACCTTTCGTTACCTTTCTTCTTTAGGTTCGGCGAACGGGATGCTCATTGATTTACATAGAGCTAGATTAATATCTTGTATTATAATTGCTTTGAGTATTAAGATATAATTTTATTCATAAATATTTTTCTCGTTAAAGAGAGTTCTTGGTATTGTACATAATAGAATATGAAATAGGAATAGGCAAACGAAGGATGTGTCCGAAGAGTGGCGTTACAGAGTCGCTAAATGTAAACGATGAAATGATGTTATTCGACGACTATTTTCAAGCGGAACAAAATCGAAAGTTTGATCGATGGAACTTCCGGCGCGTTGGCCGCGTTTCCTCTATCCGAGTATATATACACTAGTTGGCTGGACGACGGAAAACGACGTTCCAAAGAATGCTTTTTACCTTGTCACTTTTTTCTAATTATACGAGATGTAATCGCCACACAAATTTTCGTTAAGTGGCCTTTGAAATTCATCGACGACTGCGGTTACAACACGATTACGGTTAAAATGGTTCATGCTCCGAGCATGACTTGAATTTACGCAAATAGTACTCCAGGTTGAAGCGTACAAAGGCTATGAAATTTATTAGCAATCGGTATTTGCTCAGTGCTTTTTGTCGAACCTATACTATATGAGTATTTGTGCAACACAAGACCGACAGTGTATCCATTTTGAGCCATTTCACTCTACTTTTTACGCATTGGCACACGCGTGCGCTTATTTATCAAACGACACGGGCTCTTGCGAGAAAATGCATGGGTAGAAAAAAAACTGGCGAAGCGCGCACTCGTTAAGTGTGAGCACTCGTTGGGAGTAACCAACGAGTAGCCACACCTACGTAAAGTGATGTAATTCTATCCTTGTAATTTACAAAATTACATTGTGGACTTTGTAATGTATCATAATTTTCATAATCGACTTTTTATTGAAATGTATAAACACGCGTATGGGTATTGTTAAGGTTTTATGATATTGGTGATCTCGTACGAGTTGTTTGCCAAGTGCCTCTCTTCCAAGTATAATTTCTCTAGAAAAAAGATAATGATATATCGTTGTAACGGGAAACAGTTCACCGCGACTCACTGCGACACGTGCATCTAACAAATCGACGCGTATTAATCAAATTTTATGGAAAACTACATTTATGCCTCAGGTAATATTAATTATAAACTATGAACGAGTGTCTATATCATTTTAATTTGTTATCGCACTATCTCGCATATTCTTTTACCTTCTACTTAGTTACGCGCTTAGTTATACACTTTTCAAATTGCTTCTTCGTAAGCCGTATTTAACACGATAAAATTGCCCTGAAAGTATTATGGCAGTATAATAAATAGCGAATCGTAGAATCATTAAAATTTGAGATAAAGTATTAAATTATTAAATATTATGACTATGAAGAAATTAAAAAATGGAAATTATTGTGAATAACAAGCAATTTTCTTGTAATTCACTTCGATATATCTTCGAGTGTAATAAACTTTGGATTAATCAAGACGGAGGATGAAGATCGAAGACGGACAGATAGTATCGAATTATACTTAAGAACACTAGAGTACCAACCAGCCGATATTCTTAATAAATTCAATGCAAGTGAAGAACACTTTTATTCTTCCATTGTTGAAAAGATGAGCTTTCTCGCCTTAACGTCTATTGCATATTAATAATAATGAAGTATCCTATCGAATAGTGAGCGGATTTCACGCACTAGACACGAGGCTCATTTGATAATTCGATAAATGCTAACGGATGATCGACAACTAGGAGCTACGCATCGAATTTCTTTAGAAGCTAAAACCCCGAGAAAAGTCCAATAGACATCGAATTACAATTCACAATAGAAATTAGTGCGGTTGCAATTAGGTAATTAACTTAAAAATTTACGACGCGTTAACGAAGACAGGGTTAAAAGAAAAACGGAAAAACGCGCGGAATCGTGAAATAAGACGAGGAAACGGCGAACTCGCGACTGGAAGGGTTGAGGTTGAGAGTTCTCGGAAAGAAGCTGGGAAAAAATATTAACCTCGAATGTCGCGGAATTGCAAACGGCGCAGGTATTAACCTTGTATTAGAATGGAATTAATTTATTATCGCGCGAGTTTCGCGCTTTTACCAGATCGACGCATAATTGCGGCAGAGAGGCATTTTCCACAAGAGCCCGGGGGAGGGGTGAAGTGGGGTCCAGTAAGAGATTTACGAGGTAGCGGTGCACACGGTCATCGGTACATAACGCAAATGTAGCGCCCGCGCATTTTCAACGGCGGTACACGCTTGGTTTGCCTGTGGCTGTGTATAAAGCTTTACTTTGCTGTTCGGGCTGCGGTCTTCCGTCCGGAATCGTTGGTTTGCACTGCCATTACGGCATATTTTATTCCACGGCGAGCAGTTTGCAATCGTCGCTCGATCCGTGGAAAATTCATGCATGCGCTAAAATTCGAAAAGTCAAGAGATCCGGCAAAAGCACGAACTAACGATGTAGCTTTGAGCGCGTAAACAGACGCGTGCCTCCGGAATTCTGTTTGATTTCATATACTCCGGCTTGTATATCGAGTCCGATCAATAACATTTCGCGTTAATAATATTTCGTGTTTCGAGGATAAGCAGCTTAATGACTAATCAACAAGTTGGATACATGGGTGTTTATATATATTAGATACCTCTTACATTTATCTCCTAAAAAGACTACGTACGTTTATGTTCAATATTACGGTAAATGGACGTTTAATTGCGAATTCCAATATGTTTTCATTAGTAAAACACCAAATGAAACTTGGATATTCAACATTTCCTTAAACTGTCTTATACACATAAAACTGTAATCTGCTATGATGATTTCATTCGAATGCATAGAATTATTGGAGTTTCAATACCCTTATCCTATAAATTTAGATTATAGGATTACGTAAGAATGGTACGAGTAAAGCATAGACGTATTTTACACGCGCGCGCGCGCGCACACACGACGTTTCTATTAATAAAATTTTTTACCAAGTCACGTATTGTACTCTACAATTAAAATTTGCCGCTAATATTAATCTATTTGTACGTTTAATTTTCTTAAACGAATTCTTAAACGAGTAATGGATCAAAGTGGACAAAAACTTTTTCAGTCAAAAGTCAAGCTATTACGTTTCAACGAAATAATTAAATAAACATTCACTCCTTATGTGCATTTTCTTATAATTTTTTACGTAAATTAAACACTCTAAATCTGGAATAAGTCATTTTTATGGAATAGCATTTTCTTTACACGAGACACTTATTTCTTCATAAACTTTTATTTAAGATTCTTTTCAAATAGCACGGTTGTAGATATAGAAATGAGGAGTATAATTTCTCAATTAGATGATGGATAAACTAATTATTATAAAAAAGAAAGTTTCTTAGATGTCCTGACATTTCTTGTTGTAATTTTAAATTTGCAGTGTTCCAATGTTAAACTTAGTAAGCTTAAATTTACTTTTTACTCTATTTCTAGATAAATAGAAGAACCTTTATAACTCTTTACCGTTTATGTTATCGATAAAGTTTGATATTTTTGACGATAACACGAAGCTGGAATCTAAATTAACAATTAATCCAAAAGAATTCGCTCTTTTTACGTTGCAACCGAGTCATCCTTTATGTCTTTCCGATGCAGGAGCTTTTGTAATCCATGATACGTTTAAAATTAAAAATCACGCGTCAAATCACACAGAATGTGATTATCGTACTAACAAGGGACTGGATTCGAAGGGGATTGTCTATTGCTAACTGTTATTAAAGAATCGATAACTGTACTTTAAGTCTATTTGTGTTTGGTTCGAACAAGAAAAGTCAAACTGTTATCCTACCGCTGATCTTACAAGATATTACTGTTCCTTTTTTTTCCTGTAATTTTTTGCAGAACTGAAGTAATTGCGTAACATCATGCGAAACACTTCACTCTCTTTAAAAGACAAAAAAAAGTTTGCATACTTTTCGCTTTAAGCGTTTCACGTATCATTATCCCTTATCTCTCCCATTAACAAGATCGTAAATCACGTTCGGATTAAAATAAAAAATTGTGGCAATAAATTACCGCTTTTTCGTTAGACACGATCTCGAAACTCTAAAATACATGTATACGTATATGTGCAAATGGTCGGCGACGAGAAGCGTGCGCGGGCGCGTGAGAAAAGAACCAGTAAATCACGGAAATCAATTATAGCCGGGCAGCGCTGGAGAACATCGCATGTATCCACGCGCGCGTTCAGGACGCGTTCAGGACGCGTTTTAACGCGTCACGCATTTACGCACTCGTCAACTGAGGACGTCACAAGTAGGATACATCCAACATTTGAATTCTTTCAGGCTTCTCTTAGGCTCGTGTACGCGTTAAAAAATAGCTCGTGTCGATCCAAACGCAATTTTTATCGGTTCGCTACGTCATGGTCCTTGCATTATTACAGGTTTCCAGTACCAAAGGATATTCGTCGATGTTTGAATATTTTTTTAATGCCTTTACGAACTATGTGACGTTTGCGAAACCATAACCTTCTTTTACATTGTTATTTCAGAGAAGTAATCAAGCAAGAAGTGGTCAAGCATACAGTCGTACTCGTGTATAGTCTCTTTTGGGTAATTGTAATATTTTTATGTACTTTTGAAAAAGTATTTCTTAATAATACCGCAGATTTCCCGTCATCGTACTTATCACATCCGTAACATCGAAATTTTTTTCGTACATAAACTCTCATTTCATGTTTAATAACATTATTTACTTGCATTTCTGGCATTAAAAAAAATATTCTCGATTTTACATTTCTATTTATTTTACATACGCGTGTATATATACCGCGAGTGATATTTATTTTAGAAAATAAATTAAAGTACAGTGTATAAGAATGTGGTATAAAGGCTTACTGAAAAGGCTGAAATAAAAATCTTGTACAATGTATCTGATATCCTATCTAATATCTTAAAACAATTACTACGTTATTTGCGTGATATTAATATTTCAGTTTTTTATAACGAGACCGCATCTTTAAATTATCATTTGTATATATAGTTGACTAAAATTCTTGTGTAGCATAGAAAACATTAAATTACTTCTCATATAATTGGAGATAAAATTATTGCATGTCAATAATCTCGTGTCCTCGGCATTAAAAATAATGAGTATATTCCTTTAATAACTTTTGATTTCTTACTTCATTGCATTGCTACGATTTAACATGAATTTTACCAACGAAATAAATTATAACGAGGTAGTTAATTCTGTATTTATTATGTCACAGGAACTGAAACTAAAATAAGGTTGTGTGAGCAGTCATAGAAGCAATTAACAACGATTAATGGAAAAACAGAATACAGCGATGAATTAAAATTTGTTTTGCAAAAAATGTAGTTCGACGAAAAGACCTTCTGCTAACGGATAGAGTAAGTATGAGTTAACCTTGAAGTGTACTTTTGGTCTTTAATAGTGTGATTGTGAAAATTATATCTCATGTGAAACCTAAACCTGTTCTTCATTAGGTTTTGCCAAGCACTTTGTTAATATGTATCAAATTTCATGAATACGCTAATTTTAGACTTGGCAATGTTTTCCAACAGTGGGTAAGTATTTCAATTTTTGCAAACAGTGTAAATGGACATATATTTATGTACGCATGCCAATAAATTTACAAAAAAATTCTGAATTCTTTGGAAGATGAGCGAGAGGTGCTAAAATTGATTGAATTAATTCTAAGTAAATTCGTCAAATGTCAGAAATTAGGTTGACTATGAACGATAATAACGATATTATTGAATATGAATATTTTTTAACAGTTTTTTAATATTTTAATTAGCTAGGTATCTTTAAAAGAACGGAGCTTTTAGGTTTTTGTGTCTCGATAAATTGCGGCGAAGTTCTCAACATCGAGAAACATATTAAATATTACTTTAAACAAACGATGCAAATAAAACAATAGAAATGTTAAATGGATCGTACATTAGAGTAAACAGTATTTCTAAATGTAACGTAGAAAGCGGTATAACGCAATATATAATTATATGAAACTTTATCGATTAAAACATTATGAAACTTTTTTTACATCATTGCAAAGTTTGCTGCTGCTTTCGTTGAGTGGTTAGTTAATTTTCATCAAATTAATGCTAAAATATTTTAGCGAATTGTTGTCGATAAAATTGTTTCCAACGTTGATTAATTTTCCTTCTGACTGATTACACAAACTTTAATCTAATAAATTATATTAATAGTCTACAATAAACTTGATGAAACTAACGTTTATAATGATATTACAAATTTTAATCTTTCCTAAACAAACGCGTAATCGTATAACAGATAAAAAATAATTAATAAGAACACTATAATGTACATATAATCGAACAGGATGAAAAAGCGCAATTGCAGTTTATCGTGCGTCGAAATAGGAATACGTGCAGGCGATCATGTAATCGCGCACTTGTCATTTTCAGTGAACTTTCATATTAATGAGCGACATTAGACAGCCGCGCGCACAGATTTCCTCTTCTTTCATTTACAGATTTTCTCTCTCTCTCTCTCTCTCTCTCTCTCTCTCTCTCTATCTCCGATTAATCATCTCTTCTTGATTTCTCTTTAAATTCATCTTTGTACAACATAATATGCATTCATACATGTATATTGTATAAGTCAAGAAACTACTTTACATTTTCGAATGTGACTATAGATTTGGCAATTTTAGCTGTTACTTCTCTATTCTTCTCTATTTTACTTTTATGTGAAATATTATATCGTTCATTACGAGACGATATATAGAATTAATTATAAATATCCTTTCCACTTTATGTGCAAGTACTCAAATTTGCGCAAACTACAGTAGCACTTTTCTAATTAGTTCAATTCAACTATTAAACTAAGCTGAATCCGACGACCTTATGTTTATTTTACTTATTAATAAGCGCATTGGAGTAAATTCAAAGTTTTTCGGTTTAACTAAGTTTAACTAAGGGACTTCAATCTTTAAAAACCACCTTTGTAAAAAAAAAAAAAAAAAAAAAAAACAATTGGTGTAAAAATTGAAGATTTTTGATATTTAAGAACTATTTACGTATTCGGTTCAGTAGTGTTTTAATTTATATCTTCAAATATATTTGAAATTATGTATCTTACGTTTTGATAAAGTATGGTGAAAGGAAATACTAAATCACAAGCTTTGTAAGATTACTTTTTAATGCATAAAACGTGATATCCAAAATGTGAAATAATTTATTTGAATCGTTGAGAATTATTAAATAAGATATAATTGATTGGAATTGTTTTCCTAATGGACTTGGAGGTTCAAAAGACGCTGTTCGCATTAAGTCGTTAAGGTAGTTGGAATGTACACGATGTAAAAACAAGCACATGTGTGAATTTCCATCGGGTGAAATCCTTACGTATTCGTTTGAATAAAAATCTGCACGTACGTACTGAAATAAACTACAGCTTTACAAGTATTTACTTGTAAACAATAAATACAATAAATTTTCGTTGATTTGTTTATAGATAAATAAATAGGTCAGTCGGCATAAATAAAATACACAGTATCACATTTTTCCTTCCTCTCCTGTATCCATTCTTTTTATCTGTCCGTTTGGCGCTATCGTAACTGGTTATCAATTACGCTCTGCGCACTGTAACACGCGCTCGCTCGCTCGTGTATTTGCGAATCGTGGATATATTGCGAGCAACGAGAGAGCGAAGGTGATGCTGTCAGCAATTCTCTTGACTATTTTTATCGAAAGGTTCGACTTCTTCTGGTTTCGTTCGGCGACGAGAGCGAAAGAGAAAAATGACGTTAAGGGGTTGCACTGCTGTGCCCGATTGACGCATATCTGTTTATAAGGTGGTCTTGAGCGCGTTGCACTCGATCGAACGAGTGATAAGCTCGAACAATGTCTCGTTCGCAATGCTGGCAGTTTTCGACTCTCAGATTCTTCTTGCTTACCGCCTAACTTATTGCTGTGTGCGATTGCTGCGACCAACTGCTGACGAACGAAATATTTCTACACTATGGTAGGCAGTTAAATATTTGTTGTTTAATTCGTTTTTTTTTTTTTTTTTTTATTTTCACTGTCATAGTAATGAGCGTATGTCATGGCATTCATCTAATTACCATAAAATGTTAAGAGAAATTCACAGGTTCGCGTTTAATAAATCAGTATATTGTTTTTTTATTGCAGAGTATATAATATGCGTTATTGATTCCGCTGTGTTTTTTCATTATTTAATTTAATGACCAACGCAGAAATGTCAAGTTTACGATAAATAACGTAATCATTGATCGCGGAGAGAAATTCCAGCGCAGCACTATCGCTTTTCATTTTGTAGCCTACTGTACGTTCAAATAAATTTTGTGCTATAAATTGTGTAATATGAGGCCAATATAGAGTGTACACATCAACGTTTTTTCGTTACGTATTAGAAATGCCAATGTCATGTTTGCCAATGTAGTGTTACCATGTGAAAAATCAGAATCTTCCGTATGTGGTGTCGAGTGGCAAACGCACTCTTTTAAAACGCGTATAAATTAAACTTAACAAACTTTTTACATTATTATTATTTTAGAAATTTACGCGTCAATTTGAAAAGACTTTCTTTCAGAGCAGTCATTACCAACTTATCATTTCGCCGAGAGTAATTTGTCTCTCCATTGTTCATCATTGTACCACTCGTCATCGTCAATTAGGTAACTGCTACTCGTAAATTTCAATCCTCGCAGCGCAAGAAAGAAAAGGTTAGGCCTACGAGAAAACCAGGCAACTTGGTTTCTCAAATTTGTGCAGTTTTGCGTGCTAACTATACGAAAGACGACATGTACGCACTGCCCGTCGAATAATACGAACGAGCTCATTCATTATTTTCGCAACGCAAAACCACTGGTACAGTCGATACAACTCGAGGAATCTCTCGTTCCTCGTCACTGACGTCCTTTCCCCAGCCCTTATCCTTGTGACGCCTAACCTGCAATGTGTACTTTTCATGCACGTATCAGCACTTTGTACGAATGCGAACTTAATATACGTACACGTGTACACACGCACGCACGCCTACGCGCGTACGCATCTACAAAACAGCACTCGCTCGCTTGTACATGCATGTGCGCGCGCGTATTTGTATGCAAATATACGTACATATGTATGCACGAACTGCACGCTAGAATTTATCGATACGGCGGCGAAAACGTTAATTAAACTAACGACTCAAGAGTTTTTCCATGGCGAACCCGCGAGTCTCAAGTGCCTGTAATTCATTTCGCTTCAAGTCGTTTGGATAATCGCGCGAGTTGCGTGCGTACATTCGCTTGCTCGGCTCGTTTTTGAAAAGCCACCACAGCCAGTTGATTGTAACGCCGTCTCTGTCTTCTCTCTCTCTCTCTCTCTCTCTCTCACTCACTCTCTCTCTCTTCTCTCTCTCTCTCTCTCTCTCTCTCTCTCTCTGCGTATAGAGAAACTTTAAGCGTGGTAAATTATCTTTTCCAACATTAACGGATTAACGGCATCGCGCGCTCTTCTTTCACGTAGAGCTTGCGGTAGTGGGACTGTGCGCACACACGAGTCAATTTTCGCGAGCTTTAGATTTTCGAGAGCTCTACGTTTTATATGCTCATGACTCCCGCTCAATTTATTGAAGATTAATAGTGGAAACTTCCTCGCGGCCATTTCAGAATTAATGGATCGAGGCGTTTCAGAGCTGATTTATGAAGAAAATCGCTGCCCCGCGTAAGTGCTCGTGTATTCAAATAACGTATTTATTTCTGCGCCAATGTTTTCATTTTTCTGGTAATTCAATTCCAAATGGTTAATTTAATAAGTGCTTCATCATATAGTAATCACTGACATATTTTATGCTTGAATAAACCCTTTGCGGTATGGCATGAGGCGTACGCGGTTAGTAGATCGAGCTTCTTTCCTTTAAAAGTATTTTTCATATTTATTAAATCATGTCTAGGTTTTGTATCTGTAGTCTTATAATTAATACGTAAGTAAGTCAATAAATTATAGGTTTTATTACAGGAATAATGGCTTTTATTGTAATTACATGAAATAATGGAAAAAGTGGTTATATCGCAGAAAGCGATTCTCTGTGTAACAATCCTTTAGTGCACTCTCAAATAAATTAATTATAACAAAATATATGGATGTTATATAATCCACGTTATTTTTTTCAAGGTTAAATGTGATATTTACTTTGAAAAAAATTAATAATTACTTAATTTCCTTTTTTATAAAATAAAATTTTCTTCTCATTTTTTTGATCGATTAAAGAAATGTATGAAATTTGTCTCGATATACAGTTTATATTAGAAAGAGATACATGGATAAATGAATGAATAGTATTATCAAAATTTAATGTAGAAAAAGTACTTCTTTAAACAAGTGTTTGAATTTTCTTACTTTGTTCAGTATTGATAAAAATATTGATACTGTTTCTTCGTGTAATTTCTATTCATTAAATCCTTTAAACTTTCAGTAATAGTACTAACAGTTAGATAAATTTCTTATTGTGGAAGAAATACTAAACTAAAAATCTAATTTATTAGCGTGAATTAATGTTTAATTCAAATGAAAAATTTTCCGTCAACGGAAACATTACATGACTTAATACGGTGTTGAAAATAGGTAATCTATGAAGGTGCGAATTGTGTCAGTACAAGTATAAAACTTTTCACTGGGCTTATGTATCGATTGTAATTTCGTAAAAACCTATTTACTAGACTTTGTAGTTAAAACAAGTAATTCAACACCAAAAAATAACGAAATATATTATATTTTCTTTTATTAATAATGACGTTACATTTATATTTAACCTATTTTAACCTACATCCTATATGCACTTATTAATTATGAATTCGCTTTATAGTCCATGTAAATTCGGTCCTGAACAAAATTTTTCAAATATACATAAGATGTACATACATACATAACAAGAGATCTCTGTGTAGCAGATAAAAAATTTCTTTTACACGCAAAAATAAATTTGCAGAATTATTTAACTATTAGTAAAATTGAAAATATATTTCTTTAAACCGCAAAATTTTTTCGAGTTTAATTTCATGCATCTTTATTTATATTTAGTCTTTAATTTTTCATAAATAAATTGCATTATGTTAATTTTTATTTTATTCGATTCTTTTAATTGATTATATAATTGATTATATAATTAGAAAACCAATTCTTCAATATATTTTAAAACATATTTAGTTTTGATGAGCAACCAAATAAGAAGAAATTTATTAGGTATTTTTTAACCCAAATAGTTTCATTGTAATATATACACGTTTCTTAATTATAGCTTCATTATTTCAATATTTATTGTTATGTAAATGTATCGAAATAAGAGTGTTTTATCATAACTTCTTAAAAATCACTAATATTATTAATACATAATTATTAATTATTTAAAATTG
Organism: Wiebesia pumilae; assembly: GCA_018907045.1. Classification (NCBI taxonomy): domain Eukaryota; kingdom Metazoa; phylum Arthropoda; class Insecta; order Hymenoptera; family Agaonidae; genus Wiebesia; species Wiebesia pumilae. Next base: position 828,776 of record JACCHZ010000123.1, read on the forward strand.
CTATTGAATGAATAATTTTTTAATTTACAAAACCTTAAAACTATGGTAAGTAAATGGATGATGAAGAATAAAGAATAATAGTCATAAAATAAATTAGACATAAAATTTAAGCAAATGTGCGCAAGCGTACATTTTCGCATGGAAGAATGAGATGTAATGCAACGCGTAGTAATGACGAAACATTAATTTTGACATTCACTATCACTTATTTTTTATTTACATTTACTTGGGAAGGCTTACCAGTTAATGATTTACGTTTTATAAGTACTTGTTTGGAAATATTTGAATGTAGAATATACTGAAATTATAAAAAACATTTAATTTGAAGAATAAAATATATAAAATACTTCAGTATATAAAAATTATTTATGAAAATAAAAATATCATGCTTAAAATTTAGCGAATGAAAAGTAAATTTTTAATGCATTTTACGCAGGTCGTGTAAATTTAAGCTATACAAATCGATAATACGTGCAGATCTTGTGTGTCAACATTTATTTACGTGTATAAATTTTTCGTATAGAATCAATATTATAGTAAGCTAAATGCAAGTTTTATTTTTCAGATATTAATCGAGAAAATTCCTAAATAATAAAATACATAAAATAAATAATCATAATTTGTTATCAAAATGAAATTTGGAATTTTAACAATAGTATAAAATAATCACCTTGAAACAAAGATGATTTATGTGGATAGTAACCGAGTCGATTGATTCAAGTGAATATTAAGAAACTGTAGTCCTCCGTTGTATTAAATTCCATTATCTTTAATCAGAGATCATATGAAGGCTATTAGAAAAAATTTACCCTGGAAATGTTTAAGTATTAAAAAAGTGTATTCTGATATTGCAATCACATATATATTAGTTTTGAGTTATGAGAAAAATTCGTATTAAGTTATAAAAATCAATTTTTAAATCATTCATTTATAGAATTGTATCGTACAAACTACGAAACATGGATACAAGTTTTATTTTAAGTAATGAGTGTATGAGTGATTTCAATTGCAAGGATGATATTAATTAAGAGTGATTAAATATTGTGTAAAAAGTATACAGCATTAAGATATTTGTTAGATACTGATTAGTCGTATCTCCATGGAAAAGCTATTAGAACCTCAGCCTATATCAGATGTGATATACTAAAAAGGGTAGCGTATAAATTGAGCATCTATAAAGAAAAATATTTATGCTTGTTAAGTGTTAGGATGAAAGAAAATCTGTCAATTTTTTTAGTTTGTCTCAGAAGATATGGGATAATGTGGACATTAGTGTCCGATAGATTGCAAAAGAAGGGTAGATAGGTAAGCTCTATTTAGCGGTAAAATAGTTATTATACGTAACTATGTATTGTATGTATGCGCATATTTATATTATCTATATGCACGTTTAATGTCTTCTTTCGTGCGTGAAGTAAAATAAAAATAAGGTTAATCGCTTTACATTAAGGAACGTTAGATAAGTTTTAGATATAAAACATTATAATTAAGTTAGAACGTTTAACGTTTACTTCTCTCATGAGACAAGTAACAGACTTATCGATCTAAGCTTCAATTATTGTGGACCTGTAAGGGATAAAATTTTACGTACTTACTTTTATTGTGAATCATTATCAAATAGAACAAAAATTAATTTGAAAGCATCAAAGCCACTAAGATGAAGATGGAAGGCAGATCCGCCAACGATGTTCAATCTAATTTTTCATTACCAACACTTAACTAAATTTCGTTCCTTATCTTTACTCTCATTGATAAAAATCAAATTTCACGAGTACTGCATGATATAGAGTGCATCATTTTAAGAAGAGAAACATCAAGAGATAGTCTTATTTTCTTTAATGTAGTCTGCAATAAAGACGCAAGGAAGATTGTTAACACAATCATTGCAACCTGAACGCTTTGAGATTCTTGAAGCTATTCAAAGTAAGATGCCGTTAATTATAGAATAGTAAATCAGTGGTTGATCCAATACTATTAGGTTAACAAGGTGAATTCTAAACGTTAAATTACCAAGTTAACTTATTTACAGATACAAACTCTTGACGTTATCCTCCCAAGTTTCGAATACTTAAATTTCACTGATCTAGAAGAAGTTGCATAATTGATTTAAGTACGATTTAGTATCAATGGATCGCCCCAATATCGATAAAATTAGTAAAAATGCAAGCAAATAAATTACCACGGTCCTTTGGGTGATCATTATTTAAAGTGAGAGTTGGTAAAACACCAACTCTAATGCATGAATAGTGTGAGAGCTGGGTGTAGGGTAGTTCAGAGACTAGTTTAGAGACTAGTTCAGAGACTAGTTTAGAGACTGCTTGGAATGATGAGCACATACGAATGTTACCGTGCAGCCAGAAGGGCAAATTAAAGTTATAATGTATTTATGCGAGGGCTCTACGCAATTAAAATTCTACTTCGTTTACAGGTAAGTTCCATTAAATTTATTGATTGCTATCTGCAATAGAGATCAAAGTAGAAGTTGTGTATCTTGGAATTTTTAAAGCTAACTCGGTGGATAAATTACCGATAAGGTTTTCCCATTAAAATTCAGAAAATCAAATAAACATTATTATTCGGTAGAATAAGAAATGGACAATCATTCGTGCGGTGTGTGTCTGACAAATGGCTGATATTGACCAATGATTTCGGAAAACGTATTTGAAATAAATTCAACCAAAACATGAACGCCGTTGCAAAATCATTTCTAAGCTTCTCAAAGGCAATACGAATTTACTTGTAAAGGGAATTACGCGGGGCTGTTAACACGCGCGTCTTTCAAATTGCAAATGCGTTTGCCAAAATAAAGGAAATAAAGAAATGTTTCCCAACTGAATATTACGGCGCTACAACTGACTGTTGGCGCTCGCTAGCTACTCCATCCCATTGAGCACGAAGGAAGGTTAAGAAGAGTCGCGCGAGTGCAAAAACCAGTCATCCAACGCAGCGAGCATTGATACGTGGAGGCACAAAAAGAAATTACGATTCCTCTTTGCTCAAGAGATCCGTTATTCAGCTGCGTGCGCCTGTTGAGTCTAGCTGCGGGCTCGTTCGCTCGTTCGCTCGTTCGCTCGTTCGCTCGTTCGCTCGTTCGCTCGCGTGTCGGGCATCGCGCTAGTGCACAGCCTGCAACGAAATGTTTGTCAACAGTCGGACCGGCTAATTAAATTATCGAGACGCGAGCGCTGGGTTTTACGGTCGTTGGAGCGCGCGCTCGCTTCTACATGCGAGTACGGGCATACATCACTTTTGCAAATTACGCGGAGAGGTAAAAGCTGATTCCGTACGGTGCCGCGACCACAGCGATTCGACGCATCTAATGCGCAAATTTCCAGGGCTCCAGCTGGTCGTATGACGCATATCCGATGAAAGGGAGAGCCGAGAGCGCGGATAAAGCGAGTGGAGGGAGAACTGCAACCGAGGGCTCTATCGAGCGACGATAAACGAATTTCAGCTTTGACCCTGTAATATAAAAAAGTGTTCGGGTTTGCCGTGAGGTTACGGTGCGCCTGCATAATTCTGCCGGAGAGAGAGAGAGAGAGAGAGAGAGAGAGAGAGAGAGAGAGAGAGAGAGAGACGAAAGCTTTGAACGTTTCGAATTTAGAAAGCTCAAACGGGCTTCTCTTTCACGAGTAGATGCAATGGTCGAGTGGACGATAAGTAAAGGATTTGTGAATTGTTTTATCGTTCACGTAGTTCTGGTAAGCGGTTGAGAGTTTTCAAGCCATGGCGAGCGTTTTTGTAGCTGTGAAAGTTTTTGTTTGTGAAACGGTGACTTTAAATGCGGTAAAAATTTTTAGCAACATTTTTCATCGATTTCTCTTATTAAATGTTTGTATTCTTAATGTCGTACGCACGCGTATTATTTCTCGCGTAAGGTAAACTTTATAAAAATACTTTGTAAAATGGAGATTGATATACTTCTTTCATCGACGAGCAATGCTTTTATTTACTTACAATATATACCTCCATATACCGTTTCATTACACCTGATACTCATTCGATTCGACATACTTATTAAAACGTTTTCGTAGTTTTCAAGATTTTTCTACAATTTACCTTCCGATTATTATAAGAAATTCTTATTATTATCTTAGAGATTTTCATTCAATATCTGCGAATTGATTTAATTCTTGTTTTATAAATCGCAAAAATCTGCTCTTTCATTTTCTTTATATTATTATGTTATATGTTATATGTTATATATACTTCATATTATTATGCTGACTGTAACGATTATGTATTAATTATGTCCCACAATTCCATGGTAATCGATGAAAATAAGTACGCGTTAGCTAGTTTCGTAATGTTATATAAAAATTATTTATAATATAATAAAACTTGGGATGTAATGCTTTTATTAAAATTAATAAACAATTGTATTTTAATTATAATTTCAAACGAAAGAAGATTGAAAAGACAAATTTATTCGAATAATAATTGCATATTTTTCATCATCCACGGTAAATTTACTAATCCATTTACTTAATTATACTTCTGCTATCTTCCTTAACAATCAAACTTTACTTCTTTTAAAGACTGTTTAGGTAACTCCGATTCTAGAAGGAAAGTTTTAATGGGACGTAGAGGTTACCGTGATTTAAACATTATCGAATATGTAATGACGTACTTTTTAGAAATAGTCGTTTTACTGTCTCCTCAAAACGGTTTTTCATAACATTAGATAAAATATTTTTTTAAGCGCGATGAAATTACTTTAAGACAAATGAGTTTATCTTATCTTCTCATATTTACGTAGTTAGTAGTTGTCACTTTCATTTTCAGTTATTGCTATTTTAGTTACAATTTTAATTTACAACGTATAGATGTAAGTGAAATTCTCAATTTATTGCTAAATCACATATTTATTTAACATTAAAAGTATGAATAATGTTGAAAACACTGTTTCGTGATGTCAGCGATTAAACATATAGGTCACGTTACATTCGTTTGAGACGAGTCCGAATTGTGCTAATTAAAATTTTGCTCTTGTTTCTCTTTTCTAATTGAATTGATTTATTCTAATTTTCTAATTCATTTGTGTAAGATATTACATTTTAAAACATTACCCTCTTTCGTACTTGAAACAAGTCAGAAATGAAAATTTTTAAACAACGGTAGTTTGTAACGGTAATTTTTTTCTGATAATTCAATTTTCGAATGCGACTGAATGAATTATATGAGAAATGCATTAGAGTTCAACGTCAACGAATCGTTAAATAATATTTTGAATTACTTTAATTTGTCAATGTTTTTATAATATATTTTTATTATCTTTACGCACTTGTATTATGATAAATATTATCGAAATAACCGGAATATGTAGTTTTTGCATTCAAGGATAATGGGGACCGGTCATATTGTTTAACCTTTAATGCTCGTGTTTTTCGAATTATTGAATTTCGATAACTAATTACAACTGTTATATAATTATAATAACATAAAGCAATTTTCTCTATTTCCAAAAGCTTGTAGCATCTTAATAATACGTTTTATTTCTTTATCTATTTGTTTATTTTTAATAATCTTTAATATCCTGGACTTTGTCGTTGTATTAAAGAAACATGAATTGCCAACTTAATAGAGTTTTTGAAATAATTGAGACGGTCATGCCGTCTCACGTTCATTGAGTTCTACTCTCCTCTACGTGACTTTCATGCAGAAGTTCAATGTGCACATATACTGCCACACTACGTTTCTCGGTGTTAATTTTTCAAGACATTTAAAGTTAAATAAAGTAATTGTACGAAGTGAGGAAGATAATGTAATTGAAATGTTTTTAAATGAAGATTAATTAAAAGTAAAATTAGTTTAAAATAATAATTAATTTTGAAAGGTATTGAAGAACTTTTTACGATATAAAATTAAAAAGTCAATCTTTTATAAATTATTTTATTAAATAGTTTTATTCTTTACGAGAAACTAGTTGTTATATTTAAACGTTTTAACTCGTATGAATAATGTTTATCCATGTACGTACACCGATTTTTTTCATACAATTTTTATAATTTTAGAAGCTATTTAAGCAACGAAAATAATTTCGTAATATTTCGCAACTTTCCAATTTTCATATCTTGCATTGCAGTGTCTTTTTCATTCCGTTCCAAAGGAATGAAAATTCAATGTTCTCATTTAAATGATTTATTAATTGTATAGATTTCTTGATAGAATAGAACCATAAATCGTAAAATAATTTACTATCGGCATAATGTAGCAATAACATTGTTTTACAATGTCTTAGTTACGAAATTATTAAGAAAAGAAAAACATCAGACGACACATGTATTGATACCTTTGTACTGTAGTTGTTAATTTTTACTTAAAATTAGTTTTGTATTTTCGTATATACATTTGGGTCTAATATTTTAACGATTTCAAGATATGAGAAGTGGGAAATTTTTTTACTGATTTTAATATTATTAGTATTTTTTATTTCTAGTTACTATAAGTATACCTGTAGATTAACATCCACAGTCGTTTGGCATAAGTGCCACATCAGTAATGCATTTAAAGTTTGCGTGTTTTTAGGAAACAGATATACCGTGTATAACGTACAAAAATTGACTAATATTGCGTGACATCGCTTGATTTTACTCGATTACACTTCCCATAGACCTTAGCCTTAAAAGAACTTTCGTATATTTAAGAGTAAAATCAGAATAGCGAACGTATAAACCCCAATTGTTGATTCATTCGTGATTCGATAATAATTACATTAATGTCGAGCTCAACCGATTATGTAGGAAAAATCCATATTGTGTAAAATTGTAAAATGTAAAATTGTAAAATTCGTAGTAAAAATGTAAGGAATTAATTTGGTGTATGTAAAATATGTTAATAAGATAACAATTTCTGTAAGCTTCGAGCGTTGCGTGTCAATATTTCCCTTAGAGTGAATATTATTCGACAATATAATTTACTAACAAGAATATTTTAAATATTAGAGGCGTCTATTGCATAGTCGTAAAATAGAGAAACACTACACATCACGGAATATTGTCGAGTTAATTAAATTACTTAGATTAAGATGGCAGCGCGTGAAGCTACGATAGAGAACGAAAGATCAGTGTGTAGTATTTTGGTAGAAAATATGGAACTTAATTCTTAGCTTAATGTCATTAGCTGAATAAAGATGAAAACATAAAGATAATGTTAAATTTGATTTAAGATGAGTAGTGTATGATTAAGATGGATTTCGCATAAAAGATAATAATGTGAAACATTTCGCAAGTACGAGACTGAATTTCATAATTTATTTCAGTTAAAGCTACAATATAAGCCACTTTAATTAATTTGTTGAAACAAATTTCAACGCGCTAATAACAACTGAAAGTTGAAAAAGTTCTACGGAAAATAGAAGCTTAAGCATTTTGTGATCTGTAGCTTTAATAATTTTCAATTTTTATCTTATTTTTCACCGAACTTGTCTTTAAAGCCTAATAATCGATATAATCTTAATATTTTTATTTGATTTTATTCTTCATTTTTTTTCGACCACAGCTCTTTACGCCGATGCTATTCCTTTAGCTGCCTGCTTTCCGTATCTCAATTTGTGTGATTTAATTAGTACAGAGTTCCAATTTATCAAGATTACGTAATTTTCTGCAGTTTCCTCTATCTCTATCGCGTTCTGCCTTAAATACTGTTCTCGGTAATTACTTTTGTATTTTTATAACTTGTAGGATTCGATTTTCTATTTAGCATGCGGCAGTGCGATAAATATTTTTTTATTAATTCCAACCATTGATTTACGTATAAAAATGAGATCTTGTTAATTTATGAAGGAAGCAAAGGTATAATCGTTCAACATGTAGATGTTTGCTAATTTTTTCGTTCGTTTTCAATACTTATCATTGTCGGCAATTCGTAAAATTTAATGCAATTTATTATCTTCGACAGTATCTCATTGTGTGGTATCTTCAATTATAATTTCTGCACAATCTGGCTGTTACATTTCAGGCGTGTACGCAGATTAGAATTTGAACTATGTCGTTTAAAGAAAATTGTTTTTTTCCCTCTTATACGAATCTGATAACACATACTAAAACCGAGCTGAATAATTAATGATCTGCTTCATTTTAGTTCATTGTTACTATCGAACTACTCTGATAATTTATTTGCCATTTGTACACAGAAACGATTGCAATCGGAATATACTTGTGTTAAAATAATTATCTACTGCATTACTAGTAAAAACTGTAGATTAATTCAGTTTGGTTTCTTTGATGGAATTATATATCTTTTTTATATCTCAATAGCTTGTTAATATTTTACTTAACGAATTCTTCATTTTCTTATTTTAATAGCTACTTGACTATGTACATTAGATTACTCGATGATATATTGTGCCGAGATCCATATTGATAATCTCTAATAGTACTTTCTGTACTGGAGGTGAGTCTTGATAATAAAGAATTATATAGAGCTTTGTATAATACGTGCTGAGTGGTAAAATGCTTTTATAATTATTGCAATATGTTTTATCTCTTATTTAAAAGAGGATGGAATTATAATTGGCTCGATCAAATTTATAAATACAAGCGTTCAATCGTCGGTTTTTAACTCTTTATTACTTGTTAACTTATTACAGCAATAATCATGTTAATAATTATCACACTTCTTTTATACGAAATATCGATTCGAATGTTTTGATCTTTCTATATATATCTCCAATAATACTACTATTTCATACTATTTCATAAGACTCTTGACAAAATTCTATAAAATTGTATAAATGAAAGTTTATAAACGAGATTAAATGTAAGCCACCTAAGAATTAATTAGTTTCATAAATGAACGTTGGAGTACAAGAGGAGTACAGAGGTCTTTTAAAAACGTCATAAGCGCGTAGTATAATTGTAAAAATCGAGTCAATGAATGATAACGCGGTAACGATCGCGTGATTCAATTTTTTCCTCTACTTATTTCTCTTTTAATATCTGCATCACTGTCTCGCAAGGGGAGCCCGCGAACTCACAATTAGCATGCAGTGTGTTGCGTTCAAAAGGATTAAAAACAACGCACAGAATCACTAATTAGCTTTAAGGTCGTTGACTGCCTCATCGATAACGTGTATGCGCATGCAATAAAAAGAATACTTCTTTCATTTGTAGTAGCAGTGCCGATGTTTTACCAACATCGGTTGGTATTTTTAGAATTTTGTGAAAATTAAAAGAAACGAATCGAATGTCGTGACGAAGATTTCGAATCCAGTCCACCCGTTAAGAGCGTATTACGCTATTACATATTTTTCATAAATATGAGATCATGTAGGAATTTCGCGCAATTAATACTTTATTACCAAGTCATCAGAAATTCCGTTTACGGCCCTTTGCAGATGAAAAATGAAAAATTTCTTCCACGATCGGTTACTTAAATATTTATGATTTCATTTATACATTTCTTTTACTCACAATTGTGTGGACCTTAACATTTAACTATGCAATCAAGTTTTGGTTATATTATTATTATTTCGGTGATTAGATAAATTTTCAGTTCATATATTATACGCACATCGTACAAAGTTAAAATGTTTTGCCGTTTAAAATCTTTAAAGAAATTTATCACGCAATAAAATATAAGTATAAACTGAAAATGCAACATTTTCAATAATTGTTAAAAATGTTGTGAATTTTTCTTGTATTAAACGAACTTGCTTGTTATTAATTTTGTTCAAACGTTCATTATCCAAGATAGTTACTACCGCTAACGCTTTAGAGAACATTTACCAAATCCTCGTTAAATTTAATCGAATGCAATTAATCTAAATTAAAACAACAATAAAGTTTGAGTCGATAAATGCAAATATAATTAACCATTTTAATCGTTAATTGGGGCACAGTTAATAAAAGCTTAGGTGCTTTAATTTATTCATTAAACTCGTCTCTTACTTGCATCTGTTAAAAATTATTCACACCGAAATTCTTGAGAATTTTTCATAAGCCATTGCGAAATTTATTCGCATAATTACAACCGCCTACGATTACTATCAGCGTCCAAGGACATCAAGAGGATATCGCTGATCCTTTTTTCGGTAGCTACAGATAAGGTCAAGTTTCCACGAAGTAGAAGGCAGAAGAAAAATGAGCGGACCTGATGTACCGTCTACCTACGTCATTTGGGATCTCGATCTTTAGACTCGAAAAAAGGTGCAGCAGCTTACTTTTTTATCCAACTTGATTCTTAATTTCTCTACTCGAATTTTGTTCATTGTATTATCTTTTGTGCTTCTTGTGAAGATAATTCTTTTCCTATATCAATGCTAAGATCCTAATACGAATCCGAAGACGAAATTTGATGACGGTCATTTCTAGCATTTCTAGATGAAAAGAAAAGAAACACGAATGACACGTACGTTGACGAAACAAAAATCGGCATGATTTTTTGGTAAAATTAATTTGGTATAGTAATTCGATAATTAGAAATAATAATTAATAATGTAATTGTAGCGTGCACAATTTATAAATTGTGCAAGTAAAATTGTTCTGACTCTTCGAAAACCGAATTTTCAAAAAGTTCAGGTTTATTTCAGTCAACAACTCCATTTCATTAATGTTACTCGATGAGATAAAAGAGAATGATAGGATTCATTTGCTATTGATGAAATATTTCTCCTTTATTTCCACTAGTTTTCATTACTTTAGAACCTTCATGCACGTGATTACATTAAAAATTATGTATCAATCATTGTGTCATAGTAACCGCAGCAATAAATAATGTTACAAATAGGATACTAATTTCCTTAAAAAAATAAGCTTAAAGAAATATAGAAAAATCTCTACAATAATTCTAGAGTTGGAGAAGTTTTCAATTAAATTAAATAACTATTGTTGTGAGTTACGTGAATTACGCAGATTGTATTGCTTAATGCAAGGACATTATTAAGAACGAATAAAAACGTAAATTTATCACAATCGTAAAGAATTCGAATTCGCAGGGTTAATTAAAGTGTATATTTACATTTTAGCATAAATATGCACATTAAATTATGAAATAAGCACAGCGAAAATGAGGCTTTTATCTATGTCCGTTTTTTTACAATTATTTTATCGTCCAGAGTTTACTTAAAAAATAACTATAAAATATGTAAATCCCTCAACGCTTTACAATACTTTGGCGAAGCAATTTTTTCTATAAAGCGTTATATTACAGCTCTTTTATGTATCCTATGAAAATGCAACATCAGAAATCTTACGAGCGCGAAGAGATAACGAAAGCGGTAATTCAGTAGTAAACGTCAATCAACTCGGAGAATACCGACATACTGTAATGATCTCTCCGTGAAAGTGGTAAAGTGGAGTCGGGGGTAGCAAAGCGCCATTTTTTCACGTGATTATGCGCGCAATTTTATAAAGAGAGCCAACAATTATAAAGGCGATCTAAACTCGCGCGCGTAAGAATGCAAACAACTTATCGCCGTTCTCATATAAATATATTCTACCCACACGGGCGCACTTCACACAAGCGTACGTACGTGCGCTCTACAATTATACAAAGCAGCTGGCACGGGTCAGTAGCAGAGCTAGTTTTATATCAATTGCGCGAAGCGTCAAAGATAACAAAATAATTAATGATTCTAAAGCTCTTAAGCGGAATTCTATATAGTGCCTTTCCATCAAACTGTAATGATGTAAAAGTTTTTTATTGATAATGCGCGTGCGAAACACGAGGAAGAGAGGAAGAATATTAAATTCCGTCTTTGCCGTATGGAAAAGGGAGAAGAATTATGTGCATGGGGAACCTCAAAGAATAATTATGTTTTATGCATAATCAAAGGCAGTAATTTTTGCATTATTAAAAATATTATTATATCAGTGATGTAAATAGTAGGGTTTATTCGAATTGTATTTGAAAGAATTAGTTATCTTGAATATTTGTAGTAAAATTCTGTGAAGTTAATTACTAGTGTAATTGCTTAGTGCAAGAATTTATCAAAATGCATTAAGAATTATTCACTATATAACTCTTATTATATACCTATTCTGTTGATTATTATATCAATCAAATCTTTTTTAATAGTTCTACGTTAGAAAGTGAATTAAATCAAATGGACTGTTTTTTCTGCATTTGTAGCAATTAGAAATGCTATCACTTAATAAGTAAACTTTATATATACGTGTATATATATATATATATATATATATAATTTTTTTATATAAAATGCGAAATTAAGATTATATCAGTATTAATTGCAAAATAGTGCAAATATTTCAATTAGTTTATGCGTTGATTATTTTTCAAATTCACATAATTCTATTTTAGATAATTCCAAGTGATTCATTGATATGATACGCAGTTAAATTTACTTTTTGGTTATTCGTTCTTAATTGATAATGTAATAATTTCCCAGTGTATCGAGTGCAATATTTCATTTTTTATTGTTAAGTTTCCTAGAAACAATTAATAAAAGCACGAGATTGCAAATATGATGACGCATTTCGTGAAAATTATTCTATGTTTTAACGAATAGACTTTTACTGAAAATCAAAATATTTTATTTGAAATTAGATGAACGTTCAACTTGATATTGTTTGATTCAAAATTAGAAATTTATTAAATCTCTTAAATAGAGAATCTTTTGATTAATAATTATTCATAATTCATATTATATGAGAAACCCAAGCGACTATGTTATTAAGTTTCGTTAAAATTACCTTAGAATTCGGTTAGATTACATGAATATTTTATATATGTAATTTTAAATTTTCATTTTTCTTTAATTGCAAATGAATTCAGAAGTTATTATCGTATATCTGAAGAACGTTTGAATTAGTAATTAATTCTTGAGAAAGTAATTTGCCATAAATATGAAAAAAACAGTTCCCGAACATTCTGAATAGTATGTTCTTGTACATAATTGTTTGTCATTAAATGGAATGGATGCGAGTATATAAAATGATAAGATATTTTATAGAATTAAATATACGTATATTAAATATGTGGATAAAATTATTTTATTGTATGAATCCTTATTTATATTCTTAATAAATTAAAATGATTACAATCAATATTCTAATTTTAATAATTTACTATTAGATTGCATTATCGAAATTCATTCTTTAATGACATTTTTCTTTGCAATAAGATGTTGAGTCTTTTTGGTTATTTTGAACGGTTGATGGATATATTAATGGTGTCAAATTAATGGTGCACCAGAAATATTATGAAAACATTGTAATAATATTTGTTATGGTATTAGCATTGTACTGAATTTTATATTGTGTATTAATAACTACGTATGTAATAAAAAATTTCAATAACAACGATCATTCCTCATATTCTAAGAAACTATCACCTCTTTCAAGAGTCATAATCTTATATAACACGATGAAAATGAACTTTTCTTAAAGCCTAAAAGTTACCTTTTAAGAAGAAAAATTATGTATAAATTTTGTAATACTTCTTAATACATGTCTAATAATTTATGTAAAAAAATAATCATTCGTTAATGCAAACGTTTCTGTCCTAAAAATTCTTTAGGATATTTCGTTTTAATGGTGAATATTCATATATCAAAATTATTAAAAAAATAATATTTTACATGGTACTGAATTTAATTACCGACAATTAGAATATACATGTGCTACTTTTTATAAAAGAAATCACCGATATTGACATTAACACTGCATTTTAAATCCTTTATTGTTTCGTTTCAATATTTATTTATCATATTAGCACGTTTCATTATTAAAATATTTTCTATTATTATTAATTTAACATTTGCCTTTAATTCTCATTAAAGTAATAATACCAATACTTTAAATACTGCGAAACTAAAACGAGCTTTGAATTATTCGCAAATAATTGATATAACGTAATTTTTAATTTTTGTTACAAAAATGATATTCATTTTGAAGTACCATAAATTACATTTAAAATAGCCCATGAAAGATATTGGAATTTAAACTAGAAATAGAGTACATTACTTTGATCAAATCGCATTTATTCAAAATTGTAATTAGAAAATATTTCATTTATTTATTTATTGATAGTATTAACGTATTTATAAATGTTTAAAATAATGTAAATAATTTTTTTTAATAATTTACTGATAATCGTACGTTTGATATTATTGCAAATTCGACAACTGTACTTATTTATTCCGAACGAATAATATTGCTATGTAGTAACTAATTTTTATTGATTTATATTCTTCAGTGAATCGCACGCATTAACCGAAATTTTGTTACTGATTGATAGAATGGCATACCTATAGCTGACTTAATAAATAATTAAAATAATGGATTTGAAATGTTTTCTAAATATTTAGATTGAGCCTGCCTGTATATATTCTTATGTAACATGCACAGTACGTTGTATTATATTAATTATGCAAGCTTGCAATTATAATGAACCACGTATAAACAAACCAGCTACCGTTATCATTATCTATTCAAGTGATGCTTTCTGTCGTTCGATCCACTTACCTCTCTCTCTCTCTCTCTCTGTCTCTCTCTCTCTCTCTCTCACACACACACACACACGCGCGCGCGCGCGCGCACAAATCCCTTTAGCGCAAATACACACTCTCCTTCCGTCTCTCTCGCTCTTTGCTTTACACTTCATAGTACGCGCATGCACGCACGCACGCACGCGCACACATGGAGGATGAAAAAGTGTGCGCGTGTGGTCGCTAAGATCAAAAACGTGGTACCGCTTTTAACGACCGACATAATGTTGCACTCGCCTGTGAAATATAATTTTTGCACAAGCAAACCACTGCATATGTTGTCCGTTATAACGTAGCAACGCCAAGTTTGCTGTTACCGTCTAACTCCAATCAGAACACATGTACGCGTGATATTGATATGTATACATGGAAAATTACATGTGCAATATGAGGCGGTGATTATACTTAATATTTTTGTACGTATAATTTTAGTATGTGGGCAATTTGTGAGATATATTAAGGATAGTGTTAAAATATTGAATTATGAAAAGAGGAATTGGATTATAACCAGTTGCAATTTGTTGCAAAATTCACGATCCATTAAGTCGATGAACGTTTCATTATTTGGAATACTTTTCAAGGACGATAATATCTCAAAAAAAGGTTTATCAATTTGTCGCGTGTTATTATTAGAAAACCTCAAATTAAATAAATTAAATATATGAAATAAGATGTTTTTACTGTAATACGGAAATAGCAAATGTATTTACTTTATATGAGTGCGGATTAAACTTATAAGTATTATTACTGTTTTGTTTGGTTATGAAATAGAAGAATTTTGTTTTTCTTTTAATTTTTTTTTTCCAAACTATTGATTTTCATAAAATGTTCCCAATTATCTAGACTAAAGTGGGAATATTTTAAATAAAAATATAAATATATCTTAACTTTTATATTTCTTCAATTAGCACATTTATATTTTTATATTTTTTTATTTACATTGGAGTCTTATTGAAGTATTATTGATATAAAAAGTAAAAAGTCTTCTGGTATAAATAGAAAACAATTTTTGATGGCTTCAAAGTTTTTATGCTATTAAAAACATTGTCACGTGTAATACGACTAATTAATTTGAGAAATCAATTGAAAATTCAAAATTTGATACTTCAAATAATGTTTTACGTAGCGCGTACTTTTTCATAATTTGAAAATGCTGTTATCTAACACATGGAATAATTATGTAAATGAAAACTTCAATAGTAAGAAATGTTGACAAATTAAAAACTGTACTTGGAAACGCTAATATTCATTTAATATAATGCATGAATTTATAGAAGACTAGGTGCTGATATACCACTCACCACGTGTAAGCATCGAGCATCCACGAATAAAGTAAGATTTTAATTGAAAATACCTTAAAATCAAGAAATAACATTTAGTGCATCCAGAAGCGTCGCGACAAACGATCCGACGTGTTCGGTGCCTTTTTCACTGGAGCCTCCACCCCTTCGATTTCACTTTAGACTCTCGGATTGATCTCTTCCGTCGAGCTCGGTAATGGGACCATAAAACACAGTGTACCGATGCCGAATTCTCTCTCTTGGCTGTGGAACATCACCGGCGCCAAAAACACGTGTCGTAATGCGCCTGTGACGGTGACATAGAAAGACATACAAAAATCAATCGACCGAGAGACAAAATAACGACGAGGAAGTTACGACCGCGATTGAGTCGAGAGTAGCAAAGAAGCATCAAGTCCATTTATTTTTCTCTTTTTCAATTAGTATTTCCATATCACTTTTGCTAACCATAATTATAGCATTTATTTTACTTATATCGTAGGAGATAAATTTTCATGGTCTATTATTATTATGGCGATCATTCGTCGACTTCATTTATAAGCTAAAAATTTCATTCCCGTTGACATACATTTGATATTTATTTGTTATCAAAGGTTATTTTAATATTTTTGCGTTCATTTTTTAGCACAAAATGTTAAATACAAAGCAGATTTACAAATTCAATAACTAGCTAGCATCGACTAATTCACAATATTATCCGTAACCTTAAAGTCAATTTGTTTAACAACGGTTTAAATGACAGTGTAACGTTAACGTATCAGATCATTTGATTTATATTATTTTTATTTATGCGCTTTAGTATATTGAAAAGTGATGGACAAAATATTTGTCCAATCGTGTTTAGAAAATGAAGTACTTTAAAGTTTAGGTGAGCTCTTAAACTTGCAAAAATACGTTGAAATGTTGTGACCAAACTTATTTTAAAGTTATCTTTTTAATATTCCAATGAAACTTTCAAAAATATTTCAAATTTTATGCAAATGTTTGAACATTCTATTATTGCTTTTTATTTCGTACATCTACGGCATTAGATAAAGTTCCAAGTAAGCGAAATTGTACGTGGTATAGTGAATTTATGTTATCTTTCTTTTCATGACATTGCCATATTTCGCAATTTGCCTGTTTTCGGATTTGTATTATTTCGATATTATTTCGGATCTGTATCCGTATGCAGGATGTTTGTAAATTTTCAAAATTTACAAAATTTCGTTCGCGAAACGTTCGCTACAATTGTACGAACATTATTGAGCGGTACGGCTAACGTAGTGTCGTTTTCTACGCAATCAACAACAAAAGTCGCTCTTAAATAAATAAAAAAAAGTTGATCTTGCCGTTGATCATTCTTCGCTTGTAACTAAGAAAAACTAAGTATACAAGCGTTATTTTTGACTTTGATATACATACAAGTACCGCATACCAGGTATTCTCTAATATTTTTTTCTCGTTCGAGCATCGCGTGGTTCCTTGTTTAAGCTCCCACATCGAGTTATCCGAAGGACTTTGAAAGACGAAAATAGGATAAAAAAAAATAAGAGCGAATGAGAGAGCGAGTGAGAGAGATCAAGAAATAAAAAAGAGATAGAGTTCTAGTAGAGAAGCCATCAGATCATCAGTCATTCCCTGAGCAAATCGTTGTGTCATTGGTTCGTTCGTTCGGTTAGAGAGAGGGAGAGGGAGAGGGAGAGGGAGAGAGAGAGAGAGAGAGAGAGAGAGACCCCCCCTCATTACTTGCAAAGCCCCGCGTCTAAATCGAAATAAAATGTCGCGGGTAACCATAAGCTAAGCCGATCGTGAGATTAATGATGCCGCTGTGCTATTTAGTAACGTCATCCCGACATCGGACAAATGCAGTGTGACATGACAAGGGGACTTGGATCGACGAGTAATTACAGCCTCTCGTAAGAGCCGCAGACAGGCGGAGAGAGACATGCAGATAAAGAAGAGAGACAGACCGAAAGGAGGTGGAAGGGGAGGAGATGGATAGAGATGGTGGAAAGGTTTAATAATGGATAGCAAGAGGAGGAAAGGTAATATAAACATATTTACGAGAGGAAAGAAAAAGTAAACAAGGGAGAGGAGCTTAGGTACGGAAACTTCGAGTGAAACTTTGCATTTTATGCGTTCGTATACAAAGTCTGAATGTAGTTTAATGTGACAGTGGGAATTTTATAATTTTATAATTAAATTAGTTAATAATATTATAACTAGGCTGCGGTGCCAAGAACGCTTTCCTTGTTTAGAATAAGTGTATTTTTAGAAAATCCAATAGAAAATTGTTTGTATAGATAATGAAAACTGTAATACGAGTAAGGCACGCGTATGAAAATAAATTCCGTTTCAACGTGAAGAACTGGTAGAATATGAAACACGTAAGATTTATAAAAACGAAGCAAGGGCTGAAAACGGAAAAAGATTGAAAGGACAAAAATAGCCGAAGAAAAAAACTTGCGTTGAAAGTTTTCAGTTTTCTCTTTCACTTGAGCTTAGACTCGTCATTACGGGAAAAACTTCATTTTCTGTTGGCAAAGATGGGATATTTTTCACGGCTGATGCTTTTCGTGTTATGTGCATGTACGTGGGTATATAGTGGCGTAGACAAATATGTCATGTTCCTGCGTTAACATATTTTTTTCGTTGTATCTATTCCAAACCGACAGCCACGTGTAGGTTTCATCCGTTTTCTCCGTCGGTTTTCGATTTACCGACTATCGTACAAGAGGTCGCACAATTATTTTTCACGAATCGAGTGATAAGACTCGAGCGTAAAATCTTTAACAACGCGCTCCATTAGAATCATTACTTCGAATGGGTTAATTTTTTAAAGTAAATTTCGTCTTAATAATGTATTACACGAGACTCTAAAATTTGCTGCATATCTTTTTTAAGGAATATACTTACAAATTTTTACTTTAAGATTTGTAATTTTTTATTTGCAGTTGGCGCGATATTAATTATTTCCTCGTCTTCGGCATTTGATATATTTATCCTGTGATTTTGGTCTTTCCTCTGCATCTATTTTTTTGCTTAACGTCTCCATTTAGGAATTTGTCTGCTATTAAAAGATCATTTATCTTAAAAACGCAGGTCCAAAAAAGTTTCTCCTAGGCCTTGGAATAAATATTTCGGAATCTCATGCAGCTATCTATATTACATTTTGTCTCATAGTTTAAAAGATTAATTACCATATTGAAAACGCGCATTTATCACTGTTTTTTGTGAATGCAGTGGTTTTGCGAATTCTTCATTAAAATTCATCATTGTATACTCGTTAAAAGGAAGGAAATAATACGAACATTTTCAGAAATTAACATTCGGAAATTATTATGGCTCCTCCTAATTAAAAATGTTAAGATAACGAGGTTAAGAATTAAATTTCAATATTTTACGAGGTTAAAAGCTGCCGTATCTTGGAATCACTGATTTCTGTAATCAGTGACTATGGAGCGTATAACATTGTAGCTTGCAGCCCGATATCTTATTTGTTTATTCGTTTTACACGCGTCCCACTAATAGGTCCCACTAAGGGATGCCCTCCTAAAGGACGACGTCACATTAGTAGAACACGCAGTGAAATTAAAGCTAATTACAACTTCATCGTTATACGACTCGGAAGCTCGGTTTGCAATTGTAATATGCGTAATTATCCCTCATTTCCACAAGTTACGTATCAAGAATACATTATAAAATACAGCGGCGAAACTGCTTGGTCGTAGTTGAAAGATTTCGTTTATATTTCAAATTCTGCATGGCCTCAGAGACCACAAGGATTCACACACTCGGTCGTGATAAATATATCGAATTAATTTTTCCACCTAAATTTCTTCTTCGTTTTTATCATAGACGCGTTAATTATAATAGATTAAATCAGGGTAGACGAGGTCGAATTCAAGTTGTCAACTGACATTTCTTGCAATTAAAAAAATCCTTTCAAAATTTATTCAGCGTTCGAAAGCAATGCGTGTAATCCTCTTTTAAGCGTGGAAGGGTACCTTCCACGTTTGGCGTTCTACTCCAAGAATACACGAGGGAACAAGGTACCGTATTATTAGTCAATGGCCTCGAGTCATTAACAACGTAAAGACGAAGAAGCTGGCATATAAAGAAAGGCAAAAATGTGCACTTCAAAGTAATCATCGATGCCTGCACGTCGGAGGTATTTCCTCCTTTTTCCTCCTATTTCCCGTTTATTCAAATCTTCCATCGCAGAAGCCAAAAGTCACAAGTGTTATTTACGAATAAGAGAACGGTTTAAAGAACTGCGAGCGAGCACTGCTAGACACCGTAGAAAAGTTAGACGCTAATGCTTGCTTATTGTGTTCGAAGCCCGAGCCTTTAAAGCTCCTAATCGACAGCTTGTTAGTGGCGGCTTTCTCCACGCCGCCGGACTTGATAGAAGCGCGCGCCATTCAAATCGACAGCACAGTAAACTTGTCGCACGCGGCAGAGGTTAACGAGAGGATCGAGCGGACGTTTTGAAGGCGACCGCCGCGCAAAACCGAAAGAAAAGTCCACAGAGAACTGCTGGAGTAGTCGTGCACGCCGACGAGTTAAACGACGTTCGCATGCCGCCTTCCAAGACTCTTTAAATTTAAATCCTATTTGGCATCCGAAGTATGATGATCGGACCTTGCGTCTCTTTTACCTTGCGTCCTTTTATAAAAAGGAAAGCGATGAAGATGAGAATCGACCCCAATGGAGAAGCCTCGCTAAGGTTTTATTTCTTTAAGATTATTCGAACCGAATTTACACTCCGATACATCGTTTGGTTAAGTTTTTTAACGGGAGGAATATTTGCTCTTGTTTGTAGAATTTAATGTCCCGAAATCCACAGTCGACTGTGCGCGTAAGCAAACGTCTTATATACGCGGGCGCACACACACGCGCACTGTATTGCATTGCCGAGGGATCTCTCATTTTTACTACGACAGAACAATCTAATCGGTACTTACAGAACTTTCTTTTAATGAAAATTTTCAGAATACATTCACGATAATATTATTAATTTATCGTGTAATTGAAATAGAGATCGAATAGAGTATTTGATCTAATTTTTTGTATAGTTCGCGTTAACGAGTATCGGTAAGTTTTCAGTATTATAATACGTTATCAATAAGATATATAGGTAAGATATATTGAGATTCGATTAAAAAACATATGCTTATAACGTACGCTATTTTTGCAATTTAATAGAGTGTTCAAAGTATGAAAATCTATTCACTATTAAATGCCATTGAGACAGAAATTAAGGTCTCAAGGGAAAAAGTTTAATATTTGCTCGACAAAATCAATTGTCGTGATAGTTACTGTATTTCATTATACATAAAGTATTTCATCAATGAGTCTTTAATAGTCTAATATTTTAATTAAGTCGGCTTATTTTCAGCGGTTATTTGTGAAATAATTATACATTCATTTCTAAGTAAAAACTCCTTGAACATCTTGGTTCGGGTAAGTTTGGTAGAATGTTAATTTATATATTATGGCAATACACCTTGGTAAATCTTTGCTTACTTTGAAGTATAAATTAAACATTTAATATTCTGTGTTTAAACATTTTTTTAAACACATCGCTTAACCTATCAAACATTTTTTATCTAATGTTCGTACATTCTTACTCACGGTTGTTCCAACTACGATATAAAAAGATAACCACTTTATGACTTTTGAAAATAGTTTTCATCGATTTTGTTCATTAGTATTTATTTACTTTTTATTTTTTTATTATCTCTCTCTCTCTCTCTCTCTCTCTCTCTATATATATATATATATATATATATATATATATATATATATATATATCTAGTTACAAAACAGTTTTTTCTAGTTAAATGTCACCATGTGTACGTCCTTTTTCCAGCCTCAACCGATGGATAAAAAGCCACTTCAAGAAAGTAGATAATCGGAATAATAACTGTAAGCTTGATAAATCTATCAAGATAATAATTGAGAACTCATTTGTATTAGTATGTGTATTCATATCTGACGATCACGCAACTTGACGCAGTATAATTTCAGAGAAAAACGTATTGCAATTATACACGGTTGAGTGAGATAATTATTACTTTTTACTCCATTGAAAATATTAAAAGCTGTTATTTATCTCATATTTTTCCAATTTCTGTGCTACACATACAAAGGAAATAAGAATGCATTAATGTTATACCGTTGTATTATTTAACAGTAAACTTTAGTTGCTATTATTATCTTTATACTTGCAATTTGATTTATTTGTACAAGTCAAAAATATTTTATTAACTGAAATATTAAAAAAATTTATTAAAAAAAATAATATGAAAATATTCACAGAATCGAGGTTCGCTCCATGTACTAAACCGTTTGATTCTTATCGAACTATAGGAAAGTATGCAAATTTTGTGGTATACCAAGTGTGCAGAGATGATAAATTACAATTCTCTAAAAGCTATGTGTGTTTGCGGTATAATTCATTTTTTAAATTAGTAGAAATTAGTCGATGTACTTGAACTAATTCAAATTTTATTTGCGATTTCAAGACGAACTGTTTTTAATATAATAAAAATTTCCAGTTTCAAAAATTGAAATGATAATTGCATGTGTATCTTTAGAATTCCGACATGCATTGATCTAGTAAAATGTGAGATAATGTATTTGATATAAAATTATAGTTAAGTTTTTTACATTGTATTTTCGTATTTTTGAGATATAATCTCGCTTTCTCTCTCTCTCTCTCTCACACACACACACACACACACACACACACACACACACACACACTTTTTCTCTTTTTCCCTCTCATTTAGGAATCAAGAATATTCGTAATGTAGCACTTATGGATTGACATAAATGTATCATCTATCGGTAGATTCAATAGCATTGTTCTCTCGCATTAAAGCAATAATTAGATTAAATCTGAAACTATATGTTCTGTGCAGATGCATTAAGCTGATGTACTTTAACCTTTTGATCTTCACCTGCATTAGGTGGAGCTGCAATCGATTGTGAATTATTGAGTTATTGCATTCATATAAATACTGCCGATGCTTCAACTCAATATATATAATTTACTACCACGATGTTATTGTAATTATCTTAATAATTAGTAAAATAGTACAGTAATTGAAATTTTCTATGATTTTGCCAAGAATACATAAAATGGGTGCCAATTAACGTCTCCATTAAATATAAATTTTTTGTACGTTTTTATGATAAAATCATTAATATCAAGTTCACGTAAGACAAGACAAATAAGTTTTATACTATTATTAATATAAATGTAAATTAATAATTCATATTATTATTATTATTAATATATTTTTATGTAAGTAATCTTATATTATTTTTAATACAGAGGTGTATTTACTGTTTCTTTTATCTTAGTTAATAGTGCCTTTGAAACAATTATATCGCATTAGAATATTTGTTAATTTTCAATTGCATGTCAAACAAAAGCATAAATATTGAGAAGTCATTATTGACGTAAAACCAACTTGGCTCATAACGCGTAACGTATATTTAGTGTAGAAAAAAAGAATGAAAATAATCTACGAATGAGCATCGTAAATCAACACAGATAAGATTCGTAATGAACATGAGACCTTCATTCTGCTACGTATGCATTATTTTTCACAATGAGTTAAACATATCGAGGTAGTCAATGCTTTTCATGGAATCATTGGTTGCAATTAAGCGAATACAACACATGTCAATTATACGTATATGTGTGCTTATTTAAGTGACTCTCATTGAACTAATATGCGAATAAAATTGCTTGCGCCGTACCTTCTTACTTGATAATTGATCTTGCCGACAATGTTTCAAATTACGAGCAAGGCTTGATTGATTTCTAAATCAGAAAGACCGCTTATTCCAAAGCATAAAACATTTACTCATTATTTCGAAATATATATAAATTACATTAAATTACGTTCCTGAAACGCTTATTTATATTGATATTCATCTGCGTGAGAAAATTCATTTTAAAATAAAAATCGAACTTTCGCTTAATTTAAAATAAAAGTAACGTACTTTCGATTTTTTGAAATGTGTGCTAAATTTTCTTCCGAATCATCTTACTAATGCTGAATTAAAAAAGTGGCAGAGTTTACAGGAATTTCGAGAAGAACATAATATCTTTTTTTGTTCTATATCTTTCAAAGATTACGGATGACCCGCTTAAAAATTGTTAGTATGCAGTTTTTTATTATACGAAACATTATAATCTTTTAAAGTAATGGTGCTTTTGTTTTATAAATGACGTAAATCGTTAATCGTTAATTAATTAAACCGGAATAGTAAAATGGAGTTCCGTACTCGTTGAAATAATCCACGTGCTGATTTTGATTTTCAGTTCGCAGATAATATGAAATTTCTTAAATTTACAAGCACTAACGTAATGCAGAATCATTGCGCTGAAGTTAAAATATTATTTTACACGTAACATTTTCATACGCAGTCCTTATTTTAAATAGAACTCAGTTATATTTATATCTCACTTAAATGTGCAACGACGTAGCAATAACATCGGTATTATTATATTAAATTAAAACTGAAATAGCTTTTAGGAAAACGATTAGTTTGGCCTATATAAATTACTTCATAGTTTAAAAGTATTATTTACAAAATACACTTGAAAAAAGTTCTCAAGATGTATCTCGCGTGCTTGGATATTTGCTCGCTGATTCATTGTACAAGGTTAACTGCCTCGGGTTAAAACTGGTTTCACTATTTTTCCCTTACAATGGACATTTTATACCTGAGTGCCCTTCTTTCGTTCGCTTTTTGAAATCTATTGTATTCGCAAAGGACGTTATATATTCTTTATTAAAAAAAGTGCAAGTTTTTCTATTACATTCAATGATACAACTCTTTTGAAACTCATACCAAGCAGGCAATATTATTCGTAAAAATTGTTGCGTATCTTTGCGTACAATTCGAACGAATTGTCAACGAATAATTATTATCAATAAGTAATTATAAATAGCAACGTAAGGCAATTTTATGTGGATCACATTAAGTCGTTTAGAAAAATGACTTTACGTAAGAATAAATTGACGAAGTATTTTTTTCTTTTTACACAGTTCAGGTGCACGGTAATTGGTGATCGGCGTTGCAAGTTGTTCTTCGATCGTTCGTACATTCTTCCCAATTATACGAAAAGTTAAGAAGTTGAAAAAGACATCGAACATAAATAAACATGCGTTAAATACGTAAACTGTAATATTTTTCACGGTATTAAGTTTGCCAGTGGCCAAATGAAATCGACAGCGATATTTTTAAGTATTGTCACGGTGAGAACATCATAAGCGACTAATTACAACAGTTATCGAGGTTTCACCCACATGAATCGCAGTCCTACCTATGGCTTATACCAGCTACACGAATAAAAATTTAAATGTAAACTCAAGCGTCGCAGGCAAGAGGCTTTGCGCATAGGAAAGCTAATAAGAGCAAAAGCAAAAACTAGTTCATTGAAATTGCGACATTCACAATTGCAGTTGAAGTAGACTTAAAAAAGAAAAAGGAAACAAAGAAAAACTTGTATACAAATAAGGCATCGGTCGTCCTGGAAAAGCCGCACATTCGACGAAAGAAATTGCGCTCTGTCCGCCTCTATCAATCGGCTATAAGCATCCGAACGAAAGGTAAAGGAATTAGGTTCGGGGCTCATCGGTGGGAGCGACAGGTAGCGTAGCTGCGCGCGATTAGCTAATCGCTCGCAATTATACGAGTCCGGAGAAAAATGGGCTTGCGTTCGCGGAACGGGCGCTCGCCCGCGATATTAACTCCTGGTTGTGTGTGTATGTGGGCGCGCGCGCGTGCATTTGCAATGCCATTCCTGCGGCTCGTCTCGGTCGAAGGTCGCCCCCGACATCGCCGGCGATCGCTTACGTGCCTATTTTAGAGAGGCACAGCCGCGTTCCCCTGCGTCTCGCATTCCCGCGGCGATCGGACTAGACTAGACGACGCCGCGCACAAGTGACTGACCACCATCGGACGCACGCGCGTAGACGCGTGGGCCGCACGCACGGTTTGATCGTCGCGCGCCTCGTGCGTCGGTTGCTTTCCCTCGACACTGTCTACGAGTCCCCGGGCCTTACCCCTCGCCCTTCACCCGCGATGAGGGTTGTGCGCTCTGTAAGACGAGCCGTTGACTGCTCGAGGGAAAAGCTCTACCCACGCGTCGGCTGTTTGTCTTACAGCGGTTTCGGATGGACGTTCGGATGCACTTTCTTGGCTATGCTCGCACTCGATTCGTTATTTGCTCTAGGTGATCGATGTACGTCGGCTTTCGTTACAGATCCATTGCATTTCCAAGGGACTCGAGCGCCCGGGAAAGCTAATCTCTTTTACCGAACGATGTTCGAAACTCGCCAAACTCGCCTCGCGTTTTTAGGAAGCGTGTTGGAAGCACTGAGAGGCGAGTGGAAAATCGCGCACTCGCGCTCTATTAGCTCATGCGCGCACTTTGCCAATGTCGGCTATCTTATCCAGCAGTGGCAGCAGCTGCGTTGAATTTCTCTTATCGCGATGCTTTTGTACGGTTTCAACATTCGAATAAAAGGAGTGCGCGCATCGTGTGTCATGAATCACAGGCCGGCGACAGTAATACGTACTTCTCGCTTGTTAGTTAGAAATTAATACGGCGCGCACGCGCAATCTCGGCTGCACCTCTTCGTTCGAATCGCGGCTTATCAGAGGAAGTTGGCGAATCGACGAAAGGAAAAACTCCTGCAATACCGTGCCCCGAGCCGCCCACCTTCCAACATCCCTACATTAATTGTCGCGAGTTGATTTCCGCGTTCCCGTGCGGAGGAGCGCCTCGCTTTGCAGGGAAATCGCGAAAGCCTCGCGAAAGCCTCGCGAAAGCCTCGTCAAAGAGCGTGGAAACGCGATGGTAATTAACGAATGCCGGGAATGTTTTGCCACGCGTATTCATACGTAAGGGAAATACCTCGTGCACTTACACGCGAGCGCCTCCTATCGGAGGTCGATGCGAGAAGCTTCGTGGTCCAAGTCCTGGTGCATTGCTCCGTATTATCCCGTATCGTATTTGGTGGTACTTTTATCATTCGCCTCTGTGTGCCCTTTATGCCTCGGTCTCTCTTTCTAGTGTGATTCTGACGTGCGCAACAAAGCCCGTGAAAAGCTGCGGTACACTCGAGTGCGTCGGTGCGCTCGTGTGCGCGAGAATTCTCGAGTTTTCATCTTCTCTGCTGCTGCGGGATCAAAGGATGAAAAATCCGCGAGCTCTGCGCGTTTTACGACCTTTTCAGCCGTAAGAATTTTTTAAGCCAACACTGTGCCAACACTGGCTGTTACCGCTGCTACTACTATTATTACGGCGCTTTTCATATGTAATATACGCAGCTGAGTTCTAGCTGTCAGGTTTCTTGTTCGTTGCGATGACCGCATGTTTTTTGTTACTTTTGGTATTTCGTGTTCCTCGTTGTGGCCTTTTTGTTTTTTAACTTGGTAAGCGAATGGCAATTACTTCATTTACAGTAAGCTGGCGCGCGTTATTGCTACTTTGTACTTCGGGTACTCGTGAAGGTCCATTTAAATACCTTACCCGGTAAATAATATAATTATTTAATTAAACAACTTGGTCCGATATCCGCCAACAGTTGGTTAGGTGAAGTCATCCGAAATCTAAAAATATTACTTTGCTTATATTTTAACCAAATCATTCCACTGAAAAATTCTACCGAGACTTTTAAATCGTGTAATTTGATTAAAATATTATCAGCGTATTCGTATTCTTGCCTCGGCAACATCGTTCATATTTTTAAATAATCTAATTTTTGCCGTGACTACTTATTCAAAGGCCATCATCATCTTAATTAATTAAACATTTTTTACTTTTTCAAATATTTACATTCATTTACATTTCAGAATTTAGATTCAGAATTTGGATTAGTTTTATGGAAACGTTATTTCACGCTATTAATTCCTACTTTTAATAACCGAACGTTTAGATGCATTCAATTAATCGACGTTACGATGACTTATTTAATAGTAAATCGATCACATTTGTTATTTTTTTTTTTTTTATGACAGACGCGAGTTTTAAATAATTGAAAGATTGATACGAGATTCGTTTTCTTTCGTGACGTTGTTGTTTAAACGCTCCAATAATTGTCGTTCGATACTCGCACGTACGTTACTTACATTCCAATAATTAACTTGGATGCCTTTCTGTCAATTCTACGCCCCCGATTCAAATGCGCTGTTGAAATGCTGCTTAAGATTATTGGCATTGAATTTAATTGATTGTATATAGTTATCGGCCAAGCTAAGCATCAACGAATTGCCAGTATTTTAACGGCTCGATCGAAAATATTTCACATCACATGTTCGGAATTTTTTTTTTTTTACACTCATTTTACTAATTGCATTACCCTACACTCGGCGGGATTTTTTAAAAAGTATTATTCGGAGTTGAAGCGATGAGTAGAAGCGATAAAAAAGAATAAATATCGATGTTCTGCGTGGTTTAGAAGTCAATTTTTATTAAAAATTTTATCAAAAATTGAGCGTCGTTGTAGTTTTCAAAATACAGCGTAAAATGTAAAAAGTGAATTTTTCACGAATAAAAATCAACGAGGATATCCGTATATCGAATGGGATAGAAAGAAAATGCGTTTACGATTTTACGATGTCTCTGGCGCCTGCACATGTGCTCGCACCCCCGCCCGCCCGTCGCCGCCGTCCGCCGCCGCCGCCTCGCACCCCCTCGCAGCCCCACGCACGCCCCCACCAATAAATAATATTTACACATGCACTTTCTCGCAAATGATCTATTCGATTCGAGATTTTTGTAGCTTCCACCGCACGCATTACGCGTACCACCGACAACTGATCGCTACATTTTAACAATCGTAAAATGAAATGAAAAATAAAACTCGCTGACGTATCAGGTTTATAAACGAGACCAGATCTAGCGCCAAACGCTCGAGCATCCGTACGTTTGATTCGCATAAATATACGTAACAGTCGGTGTATACGTATGTTCGAATATATGCACTCGTGGGTATTAAGGGAGAGGTTGCGTGAAGCCGGCGATTTCGAATTTAGGTTGCTAATTTAGGTTGGAAAAGCCCGAAATCCAAGCACAGCCGTTCGGATCGTCGGTGGCCACAACGTCATCGGAACACGCCATCATTTGAATTACGACGGTCACGCACGCATGCGTCTAACTATCAGCTCGCATGTACGCACAATGCACCTACTGATGAGCCGCTTGCTCCTGCGCACTATTCCACATCCACACCGGCTTATTATACTTAACGCACACACTCCGCGCGCCTACGTAGGATCTGCGACGAGGATCTGCATCGTCTCTCGGACGCGTTCTACGCTACTCACGCAGGCACGTGAATCCATCGCGGATATTAGCCTTCGTTCCCAACTACCCTACTCTTACAAACTTTTGATATATATTTATTGCTCGTACATGCTCATTGCTAATTTAACGAGCTCCCACCTCGTTATTATTACTATTACCGTTTATCCAAGTGCACCTCGGTCTACCGCTTAGATCCTACTTACTCAGAGCCGCTCTCTAAAACAGGAAATGTGCATTATTCGAATAAGCGGAGGACTGCCGTTTCCGGGAGAGAATGTCCAAACTTTGAAATATTCGTCCGCTTCGACAAGCGGACTTCCAAATAAGCTGACTTTAATTCTTGAAGAGCCAGTCCGTAATAATAACAGTTTGTCGATGAGAATAAGCGAGTCCCGGGGAGCGAAAATTGATTCGCTTGATTCGCTGACCAGGTCCGCATCCCCTCGAATAAAGAGTAAAAGTAAAAGTCGCGTTTTGCATTAGTCGAGGATAATATTTGCTTTTTGAAAATACTTTGAATATACAAGCCTGTGGCGTATTAGTCATACTCGGCACGGACTTATCATAGACTTTCTGGGCCGGGTAATAAAACTTTGATTATAAAATTGCTGGAAAAGTGATTGCGAGCGAACGTTTTCGGAAATTTCGATCGATACTCGATCTGATTTCACATTTCTGAAGATGAATTAGCTACGTAAATAGCAATGTAAAATTAGACGGTAGCGGTATAAAAAACACGACTGCGTTGCCTTTCGACAACATTAAGTTTAAGTAACAGGGTTGGAAGTATTTCGATATCGATGAATTTAATCGCAGAGTAGAGCGAAGAGCGAAGAGCGAAGAGCGAAAACGGATAGTAAATTTTACAGTGTACACACGTGCAGACACGCGCGTTTCGAGGATATGTTCGTGAAATCGCGAAATGTAAATTCGCCTGCTGTTAATGATAATCAAGTTACTCAAAATTAAGAGTCTTATCGCATTGCGCAAACTTCTAATATCCGGGTATTTTTGCCGAACAAAGGCGCGCGCACAAAAGCCTCGCTCAATAGTCGGAAAAGTTTCGCGAGTGACAGCCGACTATCTCGAGGATTCCGCTTTCCGCGCGACAATTTAAATGTCATATACGACGAAACTCGGTTCGTCAGCCTCGGCATTGGAATTAAACAGTTCTGCGTCGTTCCATTCACTCGCGTTGTGTCCATAGAACGGCATACGCACGGCATACGCACGGCATACGCACGGCATACGCACGGCATACGCAAAAGGACAATTGGCGTCAGCGTCACATGCGTCTCCGCGCGCACGCGGGTTTCGCGAAATTATCCGAGCAGAATTCCCGCTCTCTCTCTCTCTCTCTCTCTCTCTCTCTCTCTCTCTCTCTCTCTCTCTCTCTCTCTCTCGCGCGCGCGCGCGCGCTCGGGTATGTATCGCACGTAAAGCCGGCGCGCGTCCTTGGCCTTGAGCGTATCGCAGCCCTCATGCGCGAGGAGGTGGCGTCGGCGATGGCGACGAGAGACGAGTATGTGGAAAATGCGGGTGCACCGGTCGTCCGTGACGCGCGGAGCTCGCAATATCTGCGCGTTTCCGTTTCTTTTCCATTTTTTCCCCGTTCCTTCCGCGCGTTTCACTCGTCTGTTCTCGCTTTTCTTTCTTTTTCTATCGCTTTTTGCGCCGCGCAAATATTTGAGTAGTTGGTCTTCGAAAACTTGCCTTCGCTTTCTACGGATAAATGTACATCCCGTTGCCTTCACGTGCACGCCAATTTTTTCAGTTTGGCACGAGAGCCATTAATAAAAAAATTTCGAATAATTCGGCCCGTTTCTTGTTTATAAATAAATATAATAAGTCAATACCGAATCGCATTCCATTCGTGTTTTTCACGATGAATAACTTTTGCCTTTGTGCGACCGCTAATAGTACAATACGTAATAGTACAATACGTAGTCCAACTTGAACTTTCCGCTAAATGATTATATTAACGTTGAATAAATGCATTATTTTATGTATATAATGAGAAATTGTATTTAGTCTTATAAAAAGTTACGAAGATAAGAAGAAAACATTCATATGTAGGTTATTATGAATTTATCTTTTTCTGATAGTAAACATGTCGCTACATGTGAGGTTGAAACTCTTTTTCATTTTTGCTCAAGATTATGTGCATTTTCATTTTGATTGCTTTAAGTTAACATTTTGGGGTACAATTTCAATATTCTGCTCCAATAGTTTATAAATATTCAAATATGATGCACGGATATTAATTGCAAAGGTATTAGGGCGCGATAATTTGATAAAGATTTTGGTTTCAGTCGAAATATCAAAACTCAATGTAAATTATTCTAATATCAAAGAAATTTTTCTTTATGTACATGGCTAATCATCCTGTTACATAAAATTAAATGATCATATGATAATACTATATAATGATGCAACTGTAGTAACTTTTAAAAACATTTAACACAGTGTATCAACATTATAGATTTTTGGTAGTAAATTTAGAAGATCTCGATATAAATAAAATGAAAAGAAAAATCTTATTTAATATGAGTCAGCTACTTATAGTTGTGGTCATAAATTTTAATAAAATGAGAAATTTCGAACGTACGTTCTTTTGTTTTGAACGTTATCTACCATTTCCGTGTAAATTAATTAATGCTTTTTAAAACTATTTTTTGCTTCAGATTGTTTTCTTACCGTTAATGATTTTTAATTTAATTTTAGAAATAATTTTAATAATGTACTTGTTTCCTCAAAGAATATATTCATACAATTTTTATCACGAAAGTGTATGTATATCAATATCAAATTTTATGAAAAATTATAAAAATATAATTAGATAGTAGTCATTCGTAAATGATAAAAATATTACTACTATATACTTTATAAATTTAGATTATAAAAAAGAAGGAAGTATTTAATAGATAAGCCATACTCGATAAATGTTTGGAATTTTATTTTTATAGATAGCAACTATTCAACTTTGTAATCATCTTAAACAGTGGATCATAAAGTTGCATGTCCTTGTTTTCAAATGCAATACGAGACTATAAGCTTTAAAATTTTATTACAACTAATTTTTATCCTCGTACTAATTTCTTAACGTAAAATGTATAGCATTCTATCAGCTTTATAAAGAAATATATTATAATACAGTTTGTAACATTTTTGTGATGGAATTTTTGTTGTTAGTTAAAATATTGGTCAGTGTTCTGTCGAGACAGAAAAAACTAAATATTGCTTGATCCTTATTAATAGTAGATATATTATTAGAGATCATACAGATTCCATGAAATATATCTAATTAAAAATGAAATAATTAAAATCTTTTTGATTAATTTTTACTTCACTGTACATTTTATTTGTTTCATTTTCAAATTATTATTATTATTTCTTGGAATAAACAATCGCTCATGTCCATTTATTACAGAGCGTCATTTATCAGTCATTTAATATTACTTTATTTGATTTTTATGCTTTTATAATGCGATAAAAACTTTAAAATGAGAAAATATTGTTCTCTATTAAGTCTCGTAAATACTTTTACAAAGGTATTCGTATAAAATTATTTTATACGAATGTATGAATATAATAAATACTAATTGCTACAATATTCTTTTGTTTATTTAACATATAAAATGTGACGTAACCGATCTATTTTAATGCGATTTACACACACGCACACGAACACGCAAACACGCACACATATTAGGTACATAAGTGTTACATTAGCATAATTATTTTTCTTTTCTTTTGACTCTATTCAGTGTTCCTCGAGCGACCAACACAGCATATTATCTTTTCGTCCATCCGCTCGCGACTCACGTTTGCGCACTGCTAAAGAGACATGATATTTCGTTCGTCTCGGGCACTACAACGCGTGTTCATAATTTTCAAATAAAATGCAATGCTTTAGGGAGAACACTTCATACGTACGAATTCTTTTGTCACACATGTGCTATTAAATAAGTTTACATTTAAGATAAAATTGGAATTAAACGGGGGTGAATTCAATTTATTTCATCGATGCATGTACTATGCTAGTCGAGTGTTTAAGAAAAGATTAATTCAGTCGTACTATTTAATATAGCTGAAACTTTTTTTATCATACATTTTGAATTTTTTTTCTTCTTATAATAATAAAAAATTAATCAAACAGGTACAAATATTTTCAAATGCAAATTTTGAGGGGTATTGTTAAAAAGTAATGTTAAATTAAAACACAATAATGTCTTCATTTTTAAATATATTATTATATTCGAGCAAGAGAATAAAATAGAGTTTCTTTATTAGTGAAATTAAGATTTTATTAACGAAAGTAAAGAAATTATGGTTGCAAATCTTGTATTAAAGTAGACAAATAGATTGGAATCATATAATTACTGTACAAAAAAAGGAGATTTTGAAAAAATCATCTAATAGTTGCTAATAAGATCTTGAATATGAAAGTAATTTTAAAATATCAGTTTGATGATCAATAATGCAAATAAAGTCAAAGAAGTAAGTAGAATTGCAATGACAAAAGCATTACCTTCGTTTAGCTAATAAACTGCGATGTGGTCTCGATGACGCGCGTAATAAAATATCAAAGCTTATACAACAAAAATACTATCAAACGAAAAATATGAATTCTTAAAAAACACACTGGTAACGTATTTGATAAAAAAATGTAGTATTTAGAAAATATTTGAGAAAAATAACGTAGGAAAAGTACGTAGAAACTAAATTAAACGATTCTAAACTATAAGAAATGTAGCAATAATCCAAAGGAATTGGTAAAGGAATTAAAAAATTTTGCTTAAACAGACCAATCCATGTATTTTTATCTCAAAAGAAATTTATTTCCATGGACTATTTTTTAAAAAAGTGAACGCGCAGTCAGATTTGAAAAATATTTTTTAAACATTGAACAAATCTAAAATAAGATTTTATCATAACTGTATGGCTAGACGCTATTATTAGAAATTCCGATGGTTCAAATAGTACATTCATTTAATAAGGTGATATTTAAATAAGTGCCTTTAAATGATAATCGCCGACTACGATTACCGTGAAAAATGAATAGAACCTTTAATGTAAGAATTTAATTTTATTTGCCTTCTACGGCTATTTATTTATAATCATCCTTTTTACTTTATTTTAAGATGTTCATATTATTATTTTTATATTTAATTTCATTCCGTTTTTATTGGAATTTTTCACTCGATTGTAGGATAGTGCAATTATCATTCATTATAATGATCCTAAACTTAATGGGAACGAAGTACAGAACAGTGTTTTTCAATTAAATACTTATAATTTTCTATTTAGTATTTTTTAGTAAAGCTCATTGTAGAATAAAAACGTTATAATTATTTTCACTAAATACGGATAATTAAGATTTGGTATTTACGGAAAATTCCAATTGTCGGAATATATAAGAGAGGAAAAGAGAAGCAGGCAAAAAAGATTATCGATACTTTACGAAATAAGAAATTAATTTTACGTTGCGTTTTCAAAATTTTTTAAAATAGTTTATTCAATCCAGTAGCGAAATATTAAACTGACACAGAATTAAATGAAAATCTTTCTTCTTATCATGAAAATGATTTGTTGTTTAGACTTCAACAAAATATTTCATTTTTAGGTTATTTATTATCTGTGCATTATGCTGATAAAAGATTGTAGTTTTAATTGTAGTTTTATATGTTTTATTTTTCTGTAGATATTTACTTATCATAAATGTAAAGTATGTAAGAAAATAAAATTGTTAATTATCTTTATAATTAGTGACAGTTTATTTAATTCAAACACAGAATTAAAATAAAATGTTAACGCGAGATATAAAGTTAAATTATAAGAACAAAGTTACTTTAATAAATATATATTTTAATTTTTGAATTTATGAATTTATGTACAGCTCTTAGAATTTACGAATTTTATAAGAGTCTACATTGTTATTATTCAACGAAGAGCCTCGGTCGATTTCATTCGGATTCTGGACTCCGAGTTTAATAAACAATTTTTTCACGTTGAAAATAAAAATAAATTCTAGAAATTAGAAAACGAGGAAAAGTTGCATCATATATTTTAAAAAGGCGATTGTAAACGTACATACAAGGATGTTAATTTTAAATTGCTGTTTTAATATTTAGCAGCTATTAAATTCACGTAAATGCCATTGATATATTTCTTTTTAGATTCAAAGCTAATGTGACGTATTATAAATATTAGAGAAACAACTCCTCGGTATAGTCTACGTAGTTCACGTTTGAATAGATAACTATTGTTGTAACTTTTCAGAATTTTAAAAGCTATTGGATGAAAATTTTCTGTCTCTTTTGACGTGCGTTACCTTACGATTCATATTTTATAAGATGTTAATAACGGAATAACGAGATTACAGCCGTTGTTCCGTAGCTCAGCGAAAGAATAAAATCGCGTCGCGCTATGCTTTAATTAACATCAGTATTATCGTATATTCTAAGGGCTGCTCAAGTGAAAATAATCCCTTTATTACTTAAGAATGAAAATTCAGATACATTTGATTTCATTACGCGCACGACACAGCTTTTCAGATAATAAATATTTCGCGATCTAAACTTTAATTTTCAATTTCAGATTAAAACTGACTTTTGAGCTACTTTCCTAAATTACTTATCGACTGATTTTCGAAAGTTTCGACAAACGCTAATATTTATGAACTTGGATGAAAAAGCATTAAAATATCTTCTTTGTCCGAAGGGAGAGGATGCTTGAATAAACGGCAGGTGGTTCATTTAATTTACCGATACAAAACGCTTTCCCATGATTCACCGATATCCGTCGGTCAAAGTCCTATCACTCTTCGCGTCAAATGTAATCTCTTTTGTCCTCTTAAAAAAGAGTACACGTGTAGAATAAAATCGTGAATCAATGAGACTCATCGATGGCCGACAAACGAAAACGAGATAGGGAAAGTTTGGCGTGTGCACAACGCGCACTCGTTGGCAAAGAAACGAGTGTAGCCAAGAGAGTGTAGCAAAGCTGACGTCGAAGATAATTGGTTTTGCAAATGAGCTCCTCGTGGAAATTAATAATACCCTTTTGTACCACCAGATGGATTATTGAAACGAGGAGAGGTAGGAAGCTGAAAATAGTCACCAGAGTCGTTCACCAGGCTCGCTGATCGCCTGGCGACACTCGGACGTTTGAGATTTACGGGGGAGGCAGTGAGGCTTTGCACCCAACCGCGGTTATAAATTAATATCAATTATCTAATCGTCTCGGCGGCATCTTCATTCTGCCGCGCGAGTGCCCCTCGTCTTATGTTAGCCCGCACTGCGCGAGCACCGAGCTCGACGTCTTTCGCAGGCAATCGCGAGCATAAAATAAGTAAGGCAAAAAATAAGTATTTTCACTGGTATAAGAACGCTAGTGCAACAACGCTAGTGCAACAACGCTAGTGCAACAACGCTAGTGCAACAACGCTGGTATAACAACAAGGGAACGAACCGTTTTCTTCTCTTTGATAACGCCTGGCTGATGATGAGATCAAGAAGAAGGCGTCGCAAGCTTTCCAAGTTCCTTCTTTTCGATTTACGTATTTACATAGAAATGGCTAAATGAAGTTGTTATTTTTTTATCGGGGATAAATAAAGAAATTCTTTTACGTTGTTCATATTAAATATGAAATTACCTTGTGCACATACTTCTTGTGTAACGTTGAATTTTTAATTTATCTTTTATTAGCAATAATTCGACATATTCACCGACTAAATTCAAGTTAAAACGTGCAGATAAAAGTTAGTCTTTGAACAAATTTTTCAAATTTAATCCATTCCATTCCTGCCTAGGTTTTATCGCTCGTACTCAATTTTTGTATAAAAGTGACATATCTATGCGTAATTATGATAATATTAGCATTAATAAAAATTTTTCACTCGTTGAATTAATTTTATGAAAGAATATATTCATTCTATAGAGGTATGTTGTAGAACCTAATTTTACATTAATTTTTGCCCACAAAGCATGGCTATTTCTTCGTATTTCTTAATATTCGTGGCTCACGCATCTCTCTCTACTATCAAATTCTTTAGAAGTTGTTTAATTATTACATGTGTAAAATACTCGAACAACGCTTACTTTCACTTTTACTTATACACTATCATTAAACTTGTCGAAGCATATATGAATATATAAATAAAATTAACGCTTTTATTATAATTATGTTTTTAAAGCAAGAAGCAACTAAATATCTTGAATCTATTTAGTGCTTAAATTTGACGAGAAATGTACTTGTAATATTGAAACGATGAAGTTTATAATATTTATAATATGAATTATAATGTCAACGTATTCATGATGTGCGCGACACAATATAATATGAAGCATGGTAAAACACGTTCGTGTAAGTTAATTATGATAACTAGCTTGAAATCATTTTCTTTCTTCTAATTTGATCACGTGATAATGATAATTTAATAATTTGAAAATTTCTGGTAGATGGTAACATCTCTTGAAGAAAGAGGCACCTCGCAAAATATTAATAAAATACTTTCAAGACATCTCAAACATTCTTTCTTCGTTTATTTTATTTGAGAAATAATAAATTATTTATTGGGGATTTTCATCGAATTGGTAATATAATGATCATTTGATTTTATAAAATATTTCAAGACAGAAATGGCTGAGAAGACTTTACGTATTGTAAGTCGATGCATGCTTAATCACGATGTATTCGTGAATCACATTCTATTTTTATTTAATAAATGAAAACCTTTAGTATTAATAATCATGAATTGTACTAATATCTTTTAGACTAGAAGAAAACATATCTAATGAAAATAACAAAACTATATTTTTTATATTTATTTTATCATGTTTCATTCAGGCAAGATTAATTGGCTAAAGAAAATTGAATTGTTTCAAATTTTTGTTTACTCATCTTAAATAATAAAAACGAGTACTGAAATTTACACTGTATTAAATAGCATTACAGATAAAGAAATTATTTTAAAATGTTTGTAAAATGACATTCGATGAATATGAAGCTTTTTACATTTAATTTATTTTTTGAAAAGTATTAAAATAAAGTTGGGTATGATAAACCAATTATGTAAAAACCTTAGTGTTTCAGTTTTTAATCTGCTTTGCTTTCTGAAAACTATATTTAATCATTATCAAAGATAAAAAATAAACATTGTATAATGGCAAAGAAAACGCATAGTTGAGATAAATGATTAAAATTAGCTTGCAAAGATTCCATTGCTTTGATAGTGACCATTTATTATGTCATCAATGTTGCATTGTAATCATTAAATCCTTTGTTCTGTAATAAATTCATGAAGCATTAATTTTGTAAATGAACGATGAAAACATCAAACTCGTTACTTCGTAGATAATTTTTATTCGAAAACATTGTAGGAAGGTGGCTAGCTATATACCTTTTAATGCAGTAATTTAATTTGTCGTTACATTATAATTTCGTTACGTCGTCGAAGTAATTTTAAACTTGAAGTCTCATTAATTAGTACATTTTAATTATATTAGATTCAAAATGTATAAAACGATGATGGTAAACGAATAAGTTTCTTAAAGAATGGTAGATCGGTAAATATCGAGAGGAATAAATTTAATAAAAATTCGTAATTTTTGTTAAAGGAACGACAATTGCAGTACAAATATTATGCCTACATTTATGTTCTTATCGGTCTTTTTAACAGCTTTATACGCGTCTTTAGAGCAAAGTGCAGAATCGAGCGGACGTTGTTACTTGGAACTGCAGACTTTCTTGTAGTTTGCTAACTACACTAGTCTGTACGGAATACGGTTTGTTCTTCCGCCTTCTAAGACTCGTATCAAAATTAGCTTCCAGCTTTACAACGTTGTACCATTTAACAGCTGAGATTCAACATTTCTAAACGTTACAAGTAGTCGACCTTATACGCCACGCTGTTTGCATCAAATAGACCATTACTAGCATCATCTGAGCCTTTTAACGAACTTATTTCCTGGCCTGCGATATCGATACTCGTGCACAGACAATCGAATTATGTTGTCTTCGCACGATCGTAT
The DNA here is from genome assembly GCA_018907045.1 of Wiebesia pumilae. Lineage (NCBI taxonomy): Eukaryota > Metazoa > Arthropoda > Insecta > Hymenoptera > Agaonidae > Wiebesia > Wiebesia pumilae. The sequence continues at coordinate 867,885 of JACCHZ010000123.1, forward strand.
AGGTTTATAAACGTTAATTAGAGAGTCAATGACTTTCCAGATAGTGCATGATATGCATCGGTGTCAAAAAATGATACAGATATTTCCTAGTTATGGATTTTTATGCTAATGCGGAATTGAAGGAAAAAATATTGCATTATTGGGATAATATAATTAATAGATTCAGAGCTTCGTTATTTTTCAACAAGATAAGTTACGATGTATTAAAAATTAAAAATCATACTTGTACGTGATTTAATACGTGGAACTTAATGGTTGAGTAAAAGCAAGAATAACGATAAACTCTTTGAGCGACCGACTCAATCTCAATATTCATTGACTTTAGAATTTTATAAATACGTTAGAGTAGATAATCAAAAACTATAAATGGCAAATATAGTTTGTAACAGTACGCGCACGCGTGGGGACGGTAGTTGATAAGTAAATTAAATGGTCTAGTGACCCATATTTGACAATACACTTTTTATGCATATATTTTCACGGTGTGATCAATATTCACTAACGATTAACCTTTAATGTGCACATCAACAGTCACGCTATTATGGTTAAAGTATAAGTGTGTTTTGTGTTAAGAGATATTCAAATACTGCTAGATATCTTGATCTATCTGATGAAATTATCGCTAAAAGCTCGATTAAGTTATTAATTAATGTTAATTTTCAAATAATGAACAAGATAAGACACGATTTAATGTTTCAAAGAGTGAAATTTATAGGCATACTACAATTCTTATGCAATAATAATTCGATGCAGCATTAAATCAATAGATATAAGCAAGTGAAAACCACGCAATTTTCAAGGATTTTCGCGAGATCCGTAAAATACATTGAAAACTTCTTCAAGCACAGAGAAGTTGGAGTCTTCAGAAAACAAAATCTTTGTTGATATTCTGAAGAATGTACGAGAACGAAAGTTGCATATTATTCTGAAACTTGTATATTAAGCGATGTTATTAATCGAGAGTATAAGTAGCTGATCTTACTGATAATTAGCGGATGACTTAAAGTTCAAGAAGTGCATTATACAATATATTATACCGTCTATCCTGTAGATTAGAGCTTACTATTCCTGTTAATAATATAATAATTGCTTTTTGTTATTGCATAGAAATGCTCTAATGATTATTAATTCTTGCAATTAATGAAATTAATTTAGTCATTCAGCTTTACTAAGAATGCGAATATAACTTGATTATTTAAAATTTAACATTTTTATATTTAGAAATAGTTTTATTAAACGTTTTATAATAATTATAACTTTCTATTACATTAACTATAGTTTACGCTATTTAATTAATATTTAATATGGAATATCCCAATATGGGGTTACCGCATTCATTTGTGAATTCAAGGATAACGAAATTATTTACTAAATGCATTTGCATATATATATATATATATGACGAAGGCTGAGTCAACGTTTATCTGCGTATGGACTCTAATAATCGGAGATTTCACTATAAATTGAGACGTCGAGAGTAGCGATAGAATAAAATGTTCACACGAAGAAGTACAGCTGAAAAATCGCGAGAAAATATGAGAAAATTATACTATAAGAAGAAAGCAGTGTTCTTATAATTGAAGAAATATATAACAGAAGCTTTGTGACTTTGCTCGTGATTGTATTAAATTCGATGGACGCCTGTACTTTGCAATAAACGGTTACGGAAATGGTTCACATTTGAAGCACAGATGAAGCGATCGTGGAAACCTAAAACCGTATACAACCTGAAGGTGATAGAATGTAGCGGGTGATATATTAGCAAATCAAACGGCGTGACACAGCGCTTATCGTACAATGCTCTATGCTATTTCATCATACTATATAGAGGCCGTAGCAATACGTCTGTCACATGGTTATAGTTTGACATGCACGCGGATTTAGATATGTAGCCATAGCGCTAAGCCATTCAATTTTTCACGATAACATTTAACAATCAGTCACTTTTATTCCACAAACCGTATTTGTTTCATTGCTCGATTACAGATAAAGAACAATGTGGTAACCGATATTGCAATCTTTTTATCTTTTTCGCTTCCTTTTTACATTACCCTTTCCCCGATGATTGCCGAAAAAAAATGACACGCGTACCTCGGTGTCGAGTCTGTTCTTTCCATTACTATAACGGGTTCTCTTCTTCTTTTATTTTCTTTTATTTTCTTTTATTTTCCTGCTGCAGCTTACGTCTTCGGGCGAATTTCATTTCATTAATTTTTAAATAACATGGTTACGGAAATTACAAAAAGTTATAACTAGTAGCATCACTAACGAGCACCGCGCGTAAAATCTCCTCTCAAAGATGTCCTATAGAAATGTTAGAGGGATTTTCTTTTTGAACAATATTTTATAACAGTACTGTGAGCTTTAATCATTCATTTGCACCGTGAAGAATTTATTTTAATGCTTTGGAATTGCCTGTAAAAATTGTATGCCTACGAAAATTGCCCGAAAAGTATTATAGTCTCAAAGAAACCAGGTTAGCCAGATTGTATTTTTCTACAAGTTTTAATATAGGAAAGTACGGCTTTAACATCCATGAAGAGTTTTTTAATTATAATATTACTTCTAGCTCGGTAGCTATTATAGATAAGCAATTTTCTACGAATTATCTTCCTTATTAAAAGTCTTACTTTTTATTAAAATGTGATTGTAAAATTTTGTTGCTGTTAATTTATTTATTTTTCCATACTTACTAACATGGAGTAAGTCAACGTTCTTTTAAATGCGTAATGTTTGAACAATTAATTTCCAATTTTCATTATATAATTATCAGATTGATCTTTCATTTTATTTACAAAACGGCATGCACACGTATATCATAATTTATCAAAGAAATAAACACACCCCACGCACACACAAATGTATATGCATATAATTTTCTACCGTAATATTACATCGCGATTGAAGGTATACCATTTAATTAATTTAAAATTAATTTTTAATTCTTCTAAATTAGCGTTTATTATTTTTCATTTACCTTATCTAAGATTGTGCAGTAATATAAAATGAAGCAAGAATGTTCGGTATATCACTATTGGATTATAAAAGTATAAAAAGATTAATTTGAATATAGCAGTGCATCAAAAAATGATTATGTTATACTTTTATTTCAGGCTGTAAATGAATTTAATTTAAAATAAATTGATTCAGATCTTAAAAACACTTTTTTCGCAATATATAATTTATTTGTTTTATATTTTTATAATGCTTACGTGCTCAACATTAAGAGCTGAAATAATTGTATTTTTCTTTATTCACTTTAAGTTTCCATTTATTCACATGCTTTTATAAAACCTTTCAAAAATCACATATTTCGTAAATTAAAAGAAAATATGTTTTATTCATAACGAAATTAAAAATTATCTTATTACAATCGTATTACCTGATATGTGAAATATTTAATAGGATTCCGACAGAATATTATACATTTTAAAAAAGTATGCATCACTGTATAAAATATTGCTTGATAAATTAGTTTGATACATCGATAATAGTTGTTATATAAGTATCGAATAAATTTGTACTTCGAGTCTATTTACTTTCCGATCATTATTATTGGCAGTAATAATTTTAAATTCACGCATATTTTTTTATACCAATATTTGTTAAACTCAAACGTTTGAAGTTTAACATCTAGTGCTTAGTATCCATAATAAAAATGAAGAATAAAAGCACAGTCCTGATTAACGTTGTATGTTGAACAATAAAGTTAATTACAAATATTTACAAATACCGACTACTTGAAAAGAATTTTGATCTTACGCAGAAATCACGTTATTGACCGTCAAATAATGCTTATCATTGATGATGAGCTGTAAAAGTAAATTTCTCTTTTTTCGGCTCCTTGACAAAGTCACTTAATGCTTCTTTATTAATATAGAAGTGATCTGATTTATGTTTAATTGCTGTATTATATTCGTCGTAAATCAATTAATGTCGGCACTCAGAGAAAATATTTGTCTTATAAATATTATATATCGCATATTATCGCGAAAAAGAAATGATTTTCAAACTTTCTGTTTACTAACGAATCAATTATGAAGCACTTAAATAAAAACGTTGCCTGAAAGGAAAAGAAGTCTTTTTAACTCCTTTGAATTCATTTGCCATGAATAAATGCAAATGAAGTGGTTATCGCTGTGTAGATATTGGGAGGATCGTGTCAAAAAAGCTGAATTTAGAGTAGGTAAAATCGATAGACCTTGCAATTAAGTATTATTGAACACCGTATTATATTTTGAATTATATTTTCATATTTATTATACTTTTCCAAAATGAAAGTAATAAATTTGGCGGCACACTCGATACTTCACCGTACAATTATGTATTTACGATTTTATCCTGGTAAGCGTTTTTCACGCAGTTGCACGATTATATAACAATAAAAATTTAACCGAAGTTGTAGTACGATATTTGAGGCTTAATTGACAATAATTTGAAACTTGTTACGTTTCTCAAAGAATGATAGAAAGTATATGAAAACATTTTGTAATTAGTCGTAAAGTCTTTCTTGAAAGTTGTACTTTAACTTTTTCTAATGAATTCTTTACTCCTTTTAACTGTTTATAAACAGTTTTTCAACACATCTATTTTACATAAGAAACTGTTGCATGGATATATTGCAGTTATTTTTGCTCGTAAAACTTTACCTCGACATATATCATATTGTTTCGGAAATCTTAATCGATGAGAAAGCTGATTTAACTACATAAGTATTTAAATATATAACTTATATATTTATATAAGTTTTATCGAATGTAATTTTAATATATAAACTATAATCCTAAGAAGTCGTAAATAATGCCGAATCTTATGATAAGACCTTTTATATATATAATTATTACACTCCTCTGGAGAACATGATTAATTATACGTGATAATCATGTTTCTTCTTTTTTACTCGTATATGTGTTAAATGTAAGAAATTCCATTGTATAAGATAATATCAATACTGGTGTGCATAGCTGAAACTATGACGTTATAAATAGATTACGTGTTATTTTACTTTTCTACATTAATTATGTAGAAGTACGTATTTTCTTTTTCTAAATTTGCTACACATAGGTAGTTTTTATAATATAAGCAACGTCATTGGATAAAACAGAAATAGAAATATGTAGCTCTTACATGTTCAAGTTTCTGTGCACGTGATATTTAGTGGAATAATTTTTCTAATGATTGTTTTAACGAGTGAAAATGCATTATCAAACGAAAAACTTTATTCAATTATAATTTTACTTTCAAATAATATTCCGCAGCATTATTGTTTATTTAAGCTTTATCTTATTCACTAGCCAAAAAATTGTTTTCCAATTAAATAAGATATTTAAAATATTATAAATATATTTAGATAATTATTTATCATCCGATAACAAATTGTTTATAGTAGATATAAGTCAACGTTGGTCTTATAATATCCATACAACTGTTTATCAGTTATAGAAAATAATAAATTTGTTCCTAACTTTTATTAAAATCAGACATTATAAGATTATTATTATTGCTGAATAATTCTGGAATTCATGCTCTCTCCCTCTCTCTCATACTTCATCTCCTTATCTAATTAACAGAGTTTTTATAATTGAATCCTTTTTCAGATCATGAATAATTCAAATAGGATTCAAAAATTTAATTTGATAAAATTTACTACAAGTTGTTTGAATTCAAAAAAATATAATTAATATAAGTAAGTACAGAACTAATATTTCAACTACCAAATTTTATTTAAAAATATGTAGTATCCGGTACTTAATTATTCAGTTTTTGTATTCGTTAATTTGCATACCTATTCGTCATTGCATAAATTACTTGAAGATTACTTTTGTTAAATTTATAGAATTATCAATTACATTTAAGCTTTTAAAGTATTTATCGATATTTAATTCTCATCAAATAATTATCAATTATCATTATAATAAAAAGTAAATTACAAATATTAGCTTCTTGTTTTCATGATTCTCTTTCTTTATGTCAACATGTCAAACTGTATTCATAAATAAGAAGTCTAATAGCAAATGGCTTTTACAAAAAAAAAAAAAAAAAAAAAAAAAAGATTTATATTTAACTCAAAATTAAATGATAAACATTGTATGATAAATAAACATTGAACATTAAATAATACGCCAAAATAAAATACGTAGTTTTGTAAACGAACGTTTCCTTTCGTTCCGCATTAACTGAAATTTTATTTTTCATAAGCTAATAATTATTAACAATTAGTTTTCAATTACGCAGTACCAATCTAGGATTTTTCATAGGGTTGAGTTTTATCGTTATAATTGAAATTATTGAATTATACGTATCGGAGTGAGCTGTGAAGTAAGAATACGTTTGAAGGTAAACTTTATTTAATTAAAAGCCATGTCGACGACCTACGTCCTCTTTTGTAAGATGATTTTGAAATTTTTGGCGTCTAATCGATTTAACTAAATTAAGGTAATGCTCTTAAAAATTGTTAATAATAAATACCGTTCAACGCCAGACAACTAATTGCCGTGCAGTGCTTGCAATTAAACGGAACGTCGTAGAGTAGTCCGTCAAGGTGGAAAAATCCAATTATAAGTTGTAAAAACGTCCGAGAAGCGTATCAAAAGAAAAAATTCCGTCAAGTAAGCTAACTAGAAGACATGCGCGAGATCTGCGAGGAAACATCAAAGATTACGGTTCATCCGATTCACATTAGGGCGCGAGGGTCGCGGCAACGTCACAGAGCTGGAAATACTCGCGGGCCTCGAGCCAAGGTTACCAGCTGAACTCTCGTCCTGCTCTCTAAGAACCTTGGACCTTGCGGATCTTCACTCGGTTTTTTGTCCTTTCAGACCGTAGTCGAGGAACGAGAAAGAGCGGAGCGATGCGCCCGGCCTTACGCGTCGATGCGCACGAAATCGATTTCCGACGTGCACTGTGAGAAATCGATTTCCGAGCGTCCCGAGGAGGCGCGTTCAGATCGGACTAATTTTATCGACGAGCTCGCGGATCTCCGCAAGAAATTCGCAAGAGCGGCCGAGACGCGGCGGTTTTTCGGTGCCTCGGCCGATCTCCAAATTTCACGTCCCAAATTTTTTTCGCGTTGGCGATGGAGAAGTCGGTGTCCTGGACTCGAAAACGAAATCCAAGTCGAAAACCAGAGACGAAGAAATTGCGTGACCTTAAGCTCTTACGTCACTCGGATCGCGGCTCTCGCCTCAAAAATAAAGATTTTTATCTTTGCGGAACGCTAGCGCGCGCGCAAGAATAAAAATCGAGAGATTTATCGTTGCAAGCATTTTTGCCGGCCATGTTGTGCGCAAACTTCGATCGGCTACTCTCGATCTTTAGCTTTCTGGTTGCTCGATACGGTTTGCTTTCGTTTAAACAAATTATCGCACTTGAACTAAAATGCTGCGTGATTTTTATACCGACGATGCGAGCGAAGCTTCGTTTAATAAGTGTTTCATTATGTGGGATACGATCACGAGTTGAGAAGACTTATGACACTGGATAATGTTCAATAATTTCAAATACTATTAAACGTTTGTATTCGGAACATTTTTCCGGTAGAAGATTAAGTTTACTGGTGAAACTCAGTTTTTGAAATATACGTTTAGAAATAATTGATATCGATATGCTAAAAATACGAAATAAGGCAGAAGGCAACTTAATATTTTACGAGTATTTGTAAGGACTGAATAATTAGCTATTAAAAACGTATTATTTAGAGTGTGCATCGTTGAAAAGTCTCGTTTGAAGTTGAGAAAACATTAAACGGTACTCGACTAGCGTTTGAATCACAAAAAAAGCAAGGTTTGACATTTACATTATCTTAGAAGTAACGGCATGCTTATTTCACTCTTTTATGTTTATGGAAGAAGCGAACTTTATTTACTTATTTAGGTTTATGTGATACATAAAATTTATCTCCATTAGTTTAAATTATTGTTTTCGCGTTTAATGGCACGTTTAAGGATTGAATATCTTGTTCTAGTATACCAAACTGAGTACACTTTGAATTTGAGTTTTTAGAAAACTTTAATATTAAGTCGCTTGCAAATATTAGTTCTCTTGGGAATACCTTCCGAATACGAAATTAACTGTGCGTGTGTGTGTGTGCTGCACGCGGTAATTCGACGATTTCGCGGAATAATAAATTCTTGTTTGTCACGAAATTCTTTTTGCCCCTGCAGAGAAGTACCTCGTATGAAATATTATTAATTTTGCGCGATCGCTCGTGAATAAATCAATAAATCAAAGAACAAGTCCTGCTAGTAATTTATTACCTGAAATCGTGTGCTCTATTTTTCCAATGAAAGCTATTGCCTTATACATATTTGTCGTTTAACCGAATAAAATTATCAACTTGCACAATACGATAAAAAGTTCTTCTATTGCTGCACAGGTTCAAAAAAGTTTTATCGCTTCGCAGGTTATACAATATTGGGAACAGTTCGATAAAGCGTTTCTTGTCCCGGCTTAAAAATTAAGAAAGATTCAAAGAGAAATTAAGCTACTGGAATAATAATCTCCCTGCGTAAGCCTGCGTCGTTGCTATAAATAAAATATCTTGAAAATTAAATGTTACTTAAGCGTTTTTTCTCCTTTGATATCCCTAACGCCGATAATTTTTGCGCAACAAGAGCGTACAACAGCATTGCTCGTAGAACAGCCAATTGTGTAAGGCTCCAGCCTCTGCAAGGGGCAGCGCCTAATTGTGCCGAACAAAGAGCACAATCAGATCAGCTGTTGATTAAAAAAGTTATAAAGGCGGACGACAATGGAGCCGCGGCCTCGGAGGGTACTTACGAGGGTTAATTAAAAACGATGGTTGCCAAGTAACGGCAGGAAGCGATTTTTGGCGCACATCCACGGATTCGCGGCGTCTGCGTCTTCGCACGCGCTAAACCGACTCCCCGCAGTTCTTCGAGAGCGGAGGGGGCGTAGAGAAAAGTAGCGAAAGGGGATCGGGGAATCCGTCGGTATTAAATTCCGCTGGCCCAGTTTCCGGACACGTCCCACGCATCCCACGCATCCCACGCATCCCACGCATCCTACGGGGTTCCAGGGGCTCCGGGGGCTCCAGGGGCTCCAGGGGCTCATTCGGCTTCTCTCGGGGCACCACCGAACTTACCATCGGAGCCACTTCAATGGGCTCTGTGCAGCGAAAACGCAGCCAGGCCGATTCGAAAATAAAAATCTAACGACGCTCAAAGGCTTTGACGTCTGAATATGGTTTGGGGTGCAGGGGACAATGCGCCTACGGGATACCACGGGAATCTCGCTTTCGGCCTCTCGGCTGTCGCTCAGTGGGACGCCTTATAATGAAGAGAAGCGTTGCGAGCTGCTTTTATTTGTGTGTTTTGCTCATGTTAAAAGTGAAAGCGCTCGCGCGTCATTTATTCAAAAATTATTCCTTGCAGAATGGTGACCGGTAGTTTTCTGTCGTATATTTAGCTTTTCCGTTACAATGTTTTCGGAAGGATGTTTTTTTTTTTTTTTTTTTTTTTTTATATTATGAAAGGTGCGCTATTATTTCCCTGTGAATAAGGATAAGTAGAATGCTTTCTCCGGAATAATAATGCGGTGCAATTTAAATTGTAAAATTACCATTGTAATTCGCAAAATTTCTCGTCCTACGGGTAATATTTACATTTTCGATACCCTGAAAATATCCAATTTTAATTTTATCTATGCATGCTATTCGAATTACCATATACACTCAAATTTATTCGGTACTTATATTTATAATGAAAATAATAGTATCATTTCTTTATACCAATTTCTTATTCAAGTGCATTTGTGTAGCGATGTTCGGGTATTTCTCCAATTTAAACATTGACAAAATCCACGAATTTTCAACGAATAATATTTCAATAGAAGACTTTTCAATGATACTTGTGTAAACGTATACAAAAAATTTTAAGTACGTGCGTTCCTGTGTTATTTGGTACATTCTATATTATTAGATAAGCATCAATGTTCCATGTACGTACACTAATTATATAAAAATTAAAAATCGTCAATAATCCATTGTATTTTTAATTTTAACGCACGTTTTCAGAAAGATATCGTCATACGAAATTATTATTATTTGTCGTGGTTCTGAACTCGAAGGGTCATCGATTCACGTACAAGAAGACGCCACTTTTCCGTGTTGCGGACCGCGTTTATGGAGAATAATTATTATTAATCATTCCCTACTTCTCTTAAATTCATTTTAATATTATCATCTCATCTTCGTCTCGGTCGACTTAAGGATATTTTACTTTCCGGTTTCTTTATTTCATTAAAATTGTAGACTCTGCTCTTTCGTTTCCTGTTGTTCCTGATGTTCCTCGCCTATATTAATCTACGTAAATGAATTAGCTCCACAGTATTGAGTAAAATATAAAGTTCTTCCAATTCAGAATTATCTAATTTCCCATATTTTATGGCTGCTTTATCTATCCTGCATTACTCTAAACCTTTTTCAAAGCTGTTTTTTACTGACAGTTCTTTTTAGCAAACTATGTATGATAGTAGATAAAAATTACGAATGCATTAATTGTGTATGACAGTTGTAATGAATTTTAATTACTGATGCAAGCTTTTAATATTTAATGAAAAATTTATTTTCTAAATATTTAAATGTAATATTTTTGAACGCATAAAATACGATTTCAAACGATCGTGTTTAATTACGTTTGTTTTTGATAGATAGTAAAACGAGATTTCGTTCGATTCCAACTTAAATACGTCGCTTAAAGTTACAAATTAAGACCGTTCTATCACGTACGTACTTGTATGTAGTGCAGATTTATGAATGCGTAATTTATTAATTTGATTTATGTTAGCTACGCGTGTATAAATAATAGAATAAACGCCGTATAAGGATCGCCAGGAAGTTCATCGTTAGTAAAAAGTAAAACTTTGCTTCGAAATTGAATAGCCTATTGCAATAGTACGTAGTAGTACGTCCTTTTTAAACAAATACCATTTAGTAAATACAATTCCGGTATAAAATTCAAGTGGATTTTTTTTGAAGGATACTAACTTTCAAGGTATCCTGCACGGATCATCATCGCTCTATTGTTACGAAAGCATACCACACTAATAGCGTAAAATTGAGCACTCAAGAAATAATATCCGTCCTCTCTCTCTCTTTCTCTTTGTTTATCTATCTCTTTTTTACATCGGGTTCACACACCGTTACGAATGGAGATTTCCCAATGATTATTTTTCCCTCGACGGGAGCTTGCGAACCCTGCTCACGCACGCGTGCGCGCATACACACCGATACGGAAAAGTACACAGGCAACGAGGAGCGGAGACGTGGTAAAGCTTCTTGTGTCCTGCGGCGAGGAACTCCTCCGCTCTTTTTCGTCACGAAACTCGTTAAATACAAGGGAGGCGCTGCCCACGGTGCGTAAATGCTTAGTGCGATCTTCGTCGAGGATGCGTTGCAATAGTAAGCGAACAAAACTCAAATGTATTCCCCCTCCCTCGCGCTTTCCCATCGCGGGGAAAGCAGTGGCCGGCGATTTTTTCAGCTCGGCCACACATTTGGACCTGTGGAAATTCCATCCTCCCCGAAAGCTGACAAGAGGGAAAAGAGCCTTGGATTTGAGTTCGACGCTCCTGTTGCTGCGGTTGGCCGAAGCGACTGATGGTTTAGGGACTCGGGACGGAGCCGCGGATTTAACGCGTACGTGTGCGTGTGCACGGTCGTTGGTTAAGTATTAAGTGTGTGCTCGGTTGACGTTTCTTTGTAGATTGGAAATGTGAAACTCGGCAGTTTTCGGGCGAGCGTCAATAAAATTTCTTGGGAAAATATTTGCCTTGGAGGAGTTTTTGGGTTTGTTCTGGCTTCTTTAATTACTGCCACGATTGGATTGGAGGAGTATTTCACTTTTACACCTGCTCGCGATGTTTTATACTTTGTAATTGCTCTAATGGACGACTTGAAACGCGTCGCGTACCATGTCTTTTTCGTACATCGATCGAGGCAATTATTTGGTTATAAAATTTCATTGCCTACATTTTTTCCCGTCTTCTAATAAAGAATATACGAGTATATGCTGCAGCGGTTAGGTTTTATAGCGCTGCTGTTGCATCATATTTGAGCGCTGCACGAGTAACCGTGCATTGCTCAAGATACAGAAGAAATGACAATTTCCGATGTAGAATTATCATAAAATTTTGTTATTCGTAATTTCATGCGAAACTTGAATGTAGGTTCTGTCACGTTTTATGAGTTACAAGTGGTCATAAAATACGCGTGTACTCTAAATGTACTTACGCATCAAACGTCCGAATTAACTAAAATGAGATCTTCCGTCAACGCGTTAAGCTTCGAATGCATTTTTTCCTAAAAATTTATTCGAAAGAATTGGCCGGCCGAAAAACTGGCAAGCAGTGGTTTTACGACAATTTGAAGTAAACATCATCCGTTACTTTAATGTTGGTGGATGAAATAGACTAATATTATAAGTAATAGGAAGCCTCCTGTATCAACATTGAAACGCCTTAAGTTATAAAAATAATCGAAGCAAGAAGCAACTAACAACGAGTACAAAATAGCAAGAAAATGTTATTCTTCGAGATTATTTGATTATTGCAATATTATCGGTAAAGTTACCCTCGTCGATGCATCACCAAACAGGAACATAAAGTATTCCAAAGTCTCTGTTTTGTTCGCACTGACTTATTCAAACTCGGCCAAGTTCAATTAGAAAAGAAACATAATCGCAATAAGTACCGAACTACGGACACGATTACTCGATGATTGAAACTTCACGTTAAGAGTATAAATTACGGTATCCTGGTCGGGAGAGGCGCGGTATAGTTAAGCCGGACTACGTTGATAATATCCCTCGGCAAGAGAAATGAATCTATTAAATTCGCGGCCAAACACGTTTTGCAAAATAACAACTCACGAAAAATGGCTCTTGCGCGCACGCGCACGCGCAACCGAAGTCAGGCCAAGGAACACAAGCAAGACGACAGGAAGGAGGCCTCGAGAATCCTTCCTCCTTGGCGTGCGAGGCCCTTATTGAATCTGCCCCCGCTCCCCCCGCGCTCCGCTCTTTACGATCTTAACTCTAAGATCGCGCAGGCGCGTTCGAGACTCCTTTGATCGTCCCGCCTGGACCGCAGCCACCCGCCGATCGAATCATAATTTTTGCGCGCAAGTATCGCGATACAATGCATTAGCCGCGCAGCCCGAGCCGCTCGTAAACAAGCGTACGCGCACGCATTCGCACGCGTTAGCTTGGGCCCGATCGCGCATCTTCCCTTCCACTTCCCTCTCCCCCGCCCCCTCGCCCCCTCGCCCCCTCCCGCCGCCCAACGTGCGCACGGGCCCCTCGGTAATTACACGGTCCGCGTTATGCTTTAGATGCACGAGCTCGTGCGTGCGCGAGTTGGAGTTGGCGAGTTGTGGATGTACGGGATCGGCCGCTCCGAACTTTTAAATCGACCGAATTCTCGGAGATCTGGACGTATTCGTATTTCGTATTTGTGGCCGTTCAGGAGGAAAGGGTCGCCTTGGCTTTCTTGGCTTTCTTGGCTTTGGGGCGCGTGTGATGAATTCTTGAGCATTTAAAGGTACCCGGTCATCTCTGAGGTAGCGAAAATTCGGAATTTAAAAGCAGTTAGATTCCTGGAGAGCGTAGAGACCTTAAGAAACGTCGGGGCTTGTGCGAGAAACCGAAAAATCATCGACGAACGCTGGATCGGGGAAGCAAAAATATTATTCGATGTTTGTAACACAATTTTTGCCCTCTGAAAAGTCCTCTGAAATTTCTTCCGAAGATATAAGCGCATAGGCGAACTTTGTGTTAATGCTTTATCGCGTGCTATGATATTTATTATTTTTTAAAGAAATAGGATTTTGCGCAACTGGATCTATGTTATTGGGCACCAGATTTTATTCGGAAATCATTGTAAAAATGAAAATAATTTTCTCATAGCACCCGTGCTTTAGAATTACAATATTTATACGAAAAACACGGTGTAACACCAGGTTTTATTCGTATAATTAACTCCAACTGTAATATTCATAATATTACGATGAATCCTCACTCTCTTAAGATATGTACATACGTGCATAATGCTCCGCATAGTACACGCATAGTTCCTGTTTTGCTATGTGGCGTACGTACAGTCGTGTTACGTGCGAAATTGGTGGACTTATGCTCTTCGCGAGCCTTTTATTCCATATTCTCCACATTTTTCTACCATTCTTTCTTTATTTCAACCGTATTTATCTTTTCACTTCTCTTTTTTGATCCTTTCGTGACTCTTCCTCATACACTTTTATTTGCTTATATTATATTGGGAGCTTTTTTTCCTCGGATTTACTGGTGCTCCTTCCTGTAGTTTGTCGGATTATATCGCAGAAAGAGTTTGTTATAGAATTCCCAAATTAATGTTTTTCCGCAACTAATTATAATGATGGTAAAAGTTGTAAAAAAAGGTACAATAAGCCATTCAAAGAGAAAGATGTTTTTTTCTCTTAAATGTAGTTGTTTAATCGACGTACATTTTTATCCTTAATTCTACGAGTTAGTTCGTTACTGCTAATTTTTCTTATATTTTAGTTATTGCGCGTGCAGCGTTTTATAACAAAAAAAAAAAAAAAAAAAAAAAAAAAAAAAAAAAAATTCTCCATACGTACTCCTCGCAATATAATAATTGTTAGTGAGCTAATAATGAGTAGACAGATACGCACGGATTATAATTTTAAATAAATATTTTCATTTGAAAATAAATGTACGTGATATTATTATCTGAGTATTCTTTTGCGTATTTCTATTTTTACACCAACGGTATTCCTTCATAAATTAAATAAACGTGCAATGGCTGTCAGAGGAATTGGTCCATACGCTCGTAAGGTAAATATGCAAGCACATCCTGGCATTTTATCGAAAAGTATCGAAAACCATTCTGTTATAATTTTAATACTTTAATTAAAAATCCTGTCCTTTGTTTTTAAATTACATTGTCTTTTATTACGTTCCTCGTCTCTCTGCCTCTCTCTCTCTTTCTCTCTTTCTCTCTTTCTTCGTACGCTCTTATTAATCTTTTTACAGATTTCAACATTATAGCTTGTGTGACGCTTGGATATAGCGCCGGAAACTCTCCCTGCCCAAAGAAGAAAGTCTCTACCTAAACCAACAACATATCCCCGGAAGCACATGCAGTCCTCTGGTGTACACATCCATTTCAATATCAAAACTCATCCGGCAAGCATACCATGAACTTCCTAGTTTGATGATATTTCATTTTGACCGTTCGTAGTACGGAAGAAGTTGGAGTTGCGTCGAAAACATCTAAATTAAATACTTGAAATTTTTAATTTTGTAGCCACATGTGGTAATTTCAAAACCCATATAACATCCTCAGAACTTGCTACTTCGTTGAAGCAAATTTAAAGATTCAATTTATTATGGTACTTTTACAAAGTATTACAAGCAACATATGACTTAGTAGAGAAATGATTAAGATTTTCACTATAAATATTTTAGATTGTCTTCTGTTGAAATGACTTTAATTAAACATTTTTTAATTATGGTATTATTATTAGTCCCATGCTAAATTAGGAGTTTAAAATAATCCACTATTTTAATTCATCGAGCCCTTTAAATATTTAAACAATTGTACATATATTTTAATTTCCAAAGTTTCTTATATTTTTTTAATTTAAGTTGATGCAACACTTTTTAATGAGTAATTTAAATCGAAACAATTAGCGGTACAAAAATTTATATTTTTTCAACGAAAAAATTTATTAAAGTGGTTTCGGTACTTATAATGTAATATCTTATTACTAAGGGAAAAAAATTTTATTCTTAATAACTGGTTTGTTCATGTTAAGTAAATTCATGTTTTTTAATAACGTTTTTTATTAATAAAAGTTTAAAAGTGGAACTTGAAAGAGAAATCCCTTTTACATTACTTTATAAGTTTCGAATATTTACGCAACCGTATGTTTTTACGGAAGATACGAATAAAATAAAATCTTTCATTCCTTCTCAAAAAGTAAAGGTTAAATTCTTTACTTATTATTATTAGAAGTAGCATTTTGATGAAAAGTTATAGTTATAATATTAAGATAAATAATTTAGAAACACTCGAGTATTACTCATCGATGAAAGTTAAAATAAAGAAGAATAATTTTATGACTCTCTGTCTACTCATAAATTAAGCACAGAAACGAATACTATGTAAAATAAAAACTGTGCACATACCCGATGTATAAAAAGGTACTGTATTATTAGAAGGGAGTGTTTCTTACTTATATAAATAAAATAGAAATTAAACAATAAAAGATTTTTATTAATCCATCTTAGATAAATAATATATTAAAAAGCAGCTAAATCACTCGATACCTGTACAGGATATATATATATATATATATATATATATATTGTAATCCGAGTTTAGTAGCAATTTGTCAATATTAGAAAAAAGACAAAAAAAGAAACAAGTATCGAGGAAAATACATAATAAAGGTCTGAAACTCGATCAATCGTAGAATCGATAAACTCGTAACAATGGAGAATCAGCAGTATTACATTAGGGTAACTATAAATAAATATAGACTAAGTGCGTTTATGTGTATCTTGAAATATCAAGGATAAATGACATATCAAAATAATTCAGTCGAATTGCAACACAAATAGATCGAAATGCTAATCCCCGAATCAATGATTATTTTTTCGCAAAGTAGAAATGAATACTGGCGTAATAGAAACCTGAGAAATAGACAAGTGTCAACAAACATTGGAGTAGCAAACAAATCAACTTAGATGGCAATGTTTTGTCGAACGGGATATCGATTGAACATCATTATCTAGATCGCGCGTATTAAATGGAGTTATTCACGGCTGATATTCTTATTATAAATTAATTAGGAAGAAATATAGGACGTATGAATGTCGTGTTGTAACTTGGGTTAATTGCGGGATTAAACAGCACCGAGATAAAAGGTGAAACAAATGGAATTCGAGGAATAACTAGTAAATCGAGGAATCTTAATTATCATTGGGAAATTTGAAAGGAAGATCTACAGGTCTCGGTATGTGATCGGGTACCTACCTCGCGTTAATGAATCGTCGAAACTACTTTTCCCATAGGGTATCGTATCTCTCAGGTCTATCTACATTACCCACGCACTTGGTACCAGTAATAAAATAGTATAATCGTAGGAAGTTTGCTCATCGAGGATCCGATACGCTCGGTAAGCCAGCGACGGAATGTCGAAACGAGTCCCATGGCTGTCCAGTTCGGTGATTCCGATTAGCCTCGTTGTTAATGGTGCTACACTTCATTACGATCTCGAACTACATTATGTTGAAACGGAATGGGATAGGAAGCAAAGGGACGGAGAGGGTTTTAAAATTTAGTGAAACAGAACGGCGAATCCGCGCTCCGGAGAGCGCGCCTGATCTCTCAGGATTCATTTCCGACAAAAACTATGCGCGCTCTGAGGGAGAGACTGAACAAAAAAGGGAAGGAAGGACGAAGCGAAAACTCCACGACGGTAGCTACGATCAGATATGATCAGCTTTCGTTACTTGGAAATAGACGGGTTTCCTTTATTGATGTTGCGTTTTTGTTAAATCTTGAGACATGCAAGGAATACTCGGAATTCTAATCCTCTGACACTAAATTACATCTGTTAAACTCCGACAGAGTCGAAATTCCTTTTCATTTTATTTAGGATTTTCACGGATTTGCATTTTAACCGTAGATCATAACGAATTTTACACCAAAATGTATCTCTTACTAATTTTTACGGGCTTTTACAAACTGAGCTCGTACGAGCTCATTTGAATACAAGAACATTATTGACTTATTATAAAAGTACTTTGCATTAAAGAGACTCTTACAGTTACTCGTGTAAAAGAACTGCGGTGAAAATGAGTATAAATTGTATAGGTTGAGAAAAAGTATAAAGACAATGTAAACCCAAACAAATGTAAATGTAATATCATTAATTTAAATAGAGAATAAATAACAATTTAAAAGAATTTTCGTAGGATAATTCCTAATGGTAATTAATACACATTAATTATTACGAATATTTACCTTTTTTCTAAGTCAGAAGAGTAATAACGATAATGAAATGTGTTGTAGCAACGCACACACGCAAAATAGTTACATCTTACAGCTGTTTTAAATCGCGTAATTAACGCTGTTCGTATTTATCTTATACGCGAAAGTATTCTAAGGCACACGATATGGAAGAAATTATTTAAATGATCGTTCGGGGCTATATTTACAAAATTAACCGATAATGCATATATGATCGTCATAGGCGCTTGCAATCGTATCTATCGCTTATAACTTCCATCTTCCATTATGTTGTAATTAAGGTAGATTCTGACAGTTTCAAGTTTGAAATGAACCTCTAAACGATAATGTTACAAAGCAATGATTTTTATTTCATACACGCGACTCCAAGGCTTATTTCAATTATAACTTTTCCAACAGATTACTGTATTTCATTAAGATTTTGAATTATCTTGAGGTACGCGTCGAATATAATACCAGAGTAAAGACACAAATATTTATACAAAACCTTAGAACGAACTTTTGTATAAATATTAAATGGAAATATCTCGAATCAATTTTTTACAAATGTTCAAAGTCTGTATTGTGCGTTTACTTGTAAAGATTAAAATCCAGGCCCGCCTCACTTTAAACAGGATACTGTAAATGACGAAAAGAAAATATAGAATGAAACAACACTGGCTCAAGCAGCCGTTGTTCGCTAGCGAAATCTGTACGTAGCATGTTCATGCACGATTGTGCAATTCAACTAGCCTTATCTTTAGCGTTGTACGCTTCTGTTAAGCGTATACTCCTGCCAGAAATTATAACAAAATCAATGATTTTTGATAAGCAAAGCCAAAAAATCGACCACAGTCGTATACGCACACATATACATTGATTTGAGGTCTTGTACTTTGCTGGTCGTCGTCTCTCTGTTACCTTACCCGATAAGAATAAACCTGCAAAGTTTACTACTCGTATCATTAAAAAGACTATAAGATCAACACGGAACATTTTCAAACGCATATTTGAACATTTACTAGCTTGAGTTTACAATCTAAGAGCAAATTCAGTACAACAAAAATTTCGGTATATTTATACTTGAGCTTATTCAAACAAAATTTAAGTAATTCCAATCATCATTTCATATGTGTAATATAACGCAAACTTCGAAATTACGAGCCATTAACTAACATTTTAGATTTTTCGCAAAGTTTCCGATTTAGTAGTAAAAAGTACTGATATTCCCTATAGCATTATGTTAGACATAGAGACAATTAGTTTTGTTTGGAAATACATGTTATCTTATTAGGCTTTTAGGATTTATATTTATAAAAGAATTTCTAATTTTGCAGAAATTACAAGTACGGAAAGATTTTGTTTTCGTTTTCTTCAATTTGAGCCTTTCAACAATCATAGTTATTTTTCTTCAAATTGAAATGCATCTCGGGTAAAGTAAATGCTGTAAGATAAGTTTTATAAGACATACACCTTTGCTGGTTGTAGCAGATACCTAAGAGGATAATTTTTTAAACAAGTAATTCAAATGTTTACGTGAATAAGGGTATAATAAAGTTGAAATTTATTAAAGATTTGCTACGTTTATAAATATTTTGCGAAAATAACGATTAATTAAAAAAAATTACAATGTAAGGCCGATGTTGAGGAATCACGTATATATTAAGAAACATTTTTCAAGCAAACGTAGTAAATGCTAATCATCTATTGGAGTAAAAGAAACAAATATTGCACGTAGCTAATTTCTTGTAGATATTCGTCTGTAATTTGTTATCGGAATCAATGAGCATAAAAATGTAGATATTTCATCAACGGCATTAAAACGTCTATAATGAGTAATAATAATACAGGATTATTATACAGGAGGTTAGCTGTGCAACATTAGCTGCGAATGATATCTAGGTAAATATTTTAAGGTACTATTTTTTAAGTATTCGGTTTATAAAGTGTTTAACTGCTACTTTATCGATACAAAGAAAGTATATTGATCTCGTAAATGCTTAAATTACCGGTAATAACCGAAGGCACTTTCTAAGTAAGTTCAAGCTCTTTGAAGTGCAACGACTGTATTTGAAAGAAGAATAATGATCGTGCAAAGCCGAGTTGTATCGTAGTTGTATCGCTTATTATCATCCGGTGTTCGAGTGAAATGTTGTATAGGCGCTTAGAAAAGAGTTTGATGAAAGACTAGCCAAGTACTTATGTACGGAGAGGGGAGTTTACGACTTTACCTTACGACTCCCTCGTAAAGTCAGAAGCTCTGTGATGAATACCGATGTTCAGTCGAATGCAGCAGTATTCGCAATATCGAACAAAGCCAGCGGTTCTCTTTAAACAACCGAAAAGTTTTCGAGACCCAATAAAAGCTCGCTTTCGTGACATCTGTTGCTAGTGGACGGACACGTACGCGATGTGCACAATGCGCGCGAAATAAGTTGGTAGATTGCAAGGAGCAGGAAATCGCACGGGGCAGCGGCACATGTGGCTGGAAACGTTCATTTGCCTCTGCGTCTCTGCGTCTCTGCTCCTCTCGGGACAGGCGCTATTGACTTGTTTCTCGGGCGCTTTGCGCTCCATGGGTTACGATGTTTACATTCTCCGCGTCATTTCGTGCGATGCGCTCTACTCTTTGCTGCAACGCGCGACTGTGTGCTAACTCTCCGAAGGTTTTCTTCGTCCTGCCGCGATAGAGCGAGAGGGCGATTTCTACACATCGATTATGCTGAATTTCCTTCTCTCTCTCTCTCTCTCTCTCTCTCTCTCGCGCGCGCGCGCGCGCGCACACACGCACACGCACACGCACACGCACACGCACACTACCTCACACTATCTCTTTATTTCTCGACATGCATTAAGCAGACTAAGCGTTTCCGACTTTTTGATTTCGAGGTCGTCACGGCTGGATGGATCGACGTGCGGCGAACGAGTGATCGTCGTCCTGGACTCCGTCAGCTGCCCCCCCCCACACACACACACAAACACACACACAAACACACACACACACACACACAAACACACAACTAGCTTTTCTCTCGCTGAAACCTAGAGGCGGCGGGACGACGTATAATAACAAAAACGCATTTTTAACAGTTGAACAGTAACGGAGGATGTGACTCGACTCTTTCTTCTAGCCAGACAAACATTGTGGGGCCCTTTCGGCTCATGATTCTAGTTTTGCCTGACTAAGGCTCTATTAATTATGTACGAGCGTTGTAATCAGTTTAATAATGTTCAGCTGCAGCATGCAAAATATATAGTTGCTCGGCCTTTCCTTTACCGCGTATACAGCCTTTTCTAAAAGTAATTTCATACAACTTATAATGACCGCCCGTTGCTCTGACCACTACCGATGGATATCTAGCTTAGGTGTTTGCATATAACGAGATCGGCGAAAAGTTTAAAAAAATCTTTTAACCGAACAACGCATGTCAGATAATGAGTTTCTTCGATGCCTAATACGATTTATTAATTATTATGCCTCGGGATTGCGATACTGTAAAGTGAATACTTATTTATAGAGTTGATTAGTCATAACTTTGTCTACTTTTTATTGTCTGCCTCAGCCTTGCTTTATGCCGTCCAAACTTGCATTTTGCAAGTTTAGCAGTTAAGAAATGTCTATTGGAAATAACTGCAATCATTAATAACACTGGGAATATATTAATTTACGTCTTATAAACCTATTGTACTTCTGACACGAAATTGAAAGAAATCCTCAATTAATGAGATCTATAATGTATACTTTGAGTAAATAACATTTTTATGATATTTAAAACGATAATTGGATAGATTTTGCACTTGAGATCCATTTGTAAAATGAGATTTTAATGCATTGAACGCATGAGAGAAAATGCTATAAGTAGATTTTATGTATATAATTATAATAATTGCATGCCCGTGATATAAAAATTTTAAAAGAGTATTTAATTTTATATACATACTTATTTATAGATTAACTGTTGAGCTCTTAACTTCGACCTATTATTTTTAATCAAATTTCTCGCGTAATATTTGTTTCGAAGCCTTACCTTCTTTTCATCATTTTGGAATAGACGAATGTGTAACCATCTATTGTACACATTGTACACATTGAAATTATTCTTTTATACTCTAAAGCGAGCAAAAGTTTAGTCGGATAATAAAATCACCAACATTTTCACAAAATAAGAAAATTAAATATTAAGAAAATTACCGTAATATTGTTTTTATAATTAACTTCATTTCTGGTCGTTTGATGTGGTCTCGGTATTTGTAACAGACGAACATAACGCTGTTCTTGAACGCGATTCTTCACGTTAACATCTAGCTACTAAATTCGAACCATCAACGGTACCTTAAGGTAAGTATAAAAGAACATTCGATTTTTATAAATGTAACATTAAACGTAACAAATGTACGAATGATATTTTAATTCCGACATTACGTCGTTAATTTGGCTTTTCTCTGTAAATCCATCAATCCTTTCCCTTCGGCTAGGTATTTCGGTGTCCGAAACAAGGGGTGAAGATCACAAAAGGTTGCTCTAGTCCAAATCATTACTTATTTGCTGTTATTTCGTAAACGTTCAAGAGTCAAACTCATAGTCAAACTCATTATTTCAAACTCATAATACAGACCCACGGACGATTACGAACGTTCGTACACCACGCGACATTTGTCGTGGCTCGCTTTTCACTCGCCTCTGCGGTATTCCCGTCTCGAGGCATCTGTCGATGTGCGAAAATATCAGCATCAGCTGCGCTCCGAACCACGACTCGGATTTCCTCGGTCACGAAACTACCCAGACGGATATACACGCGCTTAGCGATCGGTCGCCTTTACTCACCCTCCGGAGAGACGAGCATCTCTGGGGCGTGTACGCGGGCTACTTGACGTGACGAACGGATTACAAGAAGCAACGACATCGGACTATTTACACTGTGCTCGAATACGTCAAAGGGGACATCAGCGCACCCTTTACGTTTACGATGTCGCCCGATACGGACGGTACGAGCTTGTCGACAAATCCTCTCGAGCGGATTCTCCGAAGATTTTCAGTTTTATTTTCTAATAGTGTGTGGTTGTATTCGATGAAAGTTTGATCCTCGTCCGGGGGAACGTGGTTCGGGATCGTTCGGGATCGTTCGGGATCGTTCGGGATCGTTCGGGATCGTTCGGGATCGTTCGGGATCTATGTAGTCGAAGGCGCAAATTTTTCCCAAGTATATGAAATTCTTGTACTTGGCATTACTCGCGCGGTGACTTTATGTAAGGGTGAGCATATGGATGGTAATTTACTATCGATCATTTTCTTACGATCTTTACTCGCACTCTCTTTACTTAACAAGGCTATTATGGTAAAATAGCGGTACGAAAGCGTATTTAATAAAAATAGCATTAACATTCTAATCGTTTAAGTTGAAATTAAATGTAAATAAAGGTTTAAGCAACCGTATCTATATTGGAATCTCAGGGATCTCGGAAATTTGTAGAAATTTATGGTAAATAGCGCTGCATCGGAAGCTTCGGTATATAAGCGCATAAAAGCTACTTTGTTCTATAGTCCATACTACGTCGTTTATGAAGTAGATTCAAGATTATAGATTCGTTATTATAACCGTCAAGCACAGAAACAAAATTGAAAACTATAAAACTAGCCAGAAGCGTATTCTTACCGCGTTTGTGCATAAAGTTTAGACAATTCGGGTAGTTAAAGCGAATTCATTAGATGAGTTTTAATTTAAACGGAATTTATACCGGTAACTTCAAGAGTATACCAGAGGTTGGATACTTGAAAGTAAGTATTTAGCCATTAATGGTTGGCATAGCGTACGTGTAATAACGATATACAAAGGTATTAAAATGGCCGTTGTATCCTCGTAGTAATAATCATCGTTATTATTTATATTATTGTTTATATTATTTATATATTACGTTCGGAAACTGTAGCATTAAGAACCGAACGTTTTTACAGGCGCTAAAATAACACGTTACAGTGTACTCGATTCTTATGTTCTAAATGTTCGAATGCTTACGTTATTATAACTATACAGCCTTGAAATACTGTATTTTGGAAAAAGCGTGAAAATTAAGGGTATTATTATAAAGGTATTATTAAATAAGAGGAAATAAAATAAATTAATGGAAAACCAACAATATAGTTTGCATCTCTCGATTCATAGGAAGAGCAGGACATACACGTATAATTAATTTTGTTTTAGAGGCTCTATCGAGGCTGCCTCTTAACTTGTGCGCCTTGTATACCTAACTCTTCTCTCCTTTCGCGTTTTCACATTCGCGGAAGTCTGGGTTGTATAATTTAGGAGGTATTCATTGCAGCTTGGAGCTGTATTTGTAGTCAACTAGAGTTTCATGCAATACAGGCTCTATCATAAAGCGAGAGATAGAGCAGCTCGTCTCTCTGGCGTGTATTTTTTCGTTACGACTCCAACCGACTCTAATCACACATTTTGCACTTCTTTTTAAGCTCCAATTTTACGTGCATCATTGCACAATTAAAATAGGTAGATACTGGTATTTTATTAGTAACGCGATTATTTATGACGATCGGTGAAGGAACGGATGCGAATTTCACCGCTGGTCTTGAAAGAAAAAATAAAGAACAGATAATAAATGTAATGGAAGGAGGTGAGCTGATAAAATATGAAAAATGACAGTTCGAGATATCGCTAGAATAATAATAAAATTCATGTCTCTTGGTTTCAATGAAAAATATGACACGTATAAAGTGATCGATGCTGTAATGTTAATCGAGAGGCTGTCAAAAGTGACCGCTTACTCGTGTCTCTAAATTTCCTCGGTAGTCTCTCGTGCTTCCGCATTTCCACATCCACGGAAGTTCTGGTTACATCATTTAAGAGGAATTCATTTGGTCTTGGAACTGAGGACTTGGTCCAACCGAGGTTCTTACACTCACTCGGTGCAGCTCCTGCCGTAAAGTCCAAGACAGCGCTGCTCTTAAAACGCTCGTTAACGTACGTAACCGAGAGCTCTACTGTGATAAAACAATTAACAATTAACTGGTCAGCTCTTGAACTCCAGCGTTGCATTATAGTTTCTTTAGTTATCAACGGGAAGTCTGATAGAATACAATATTTATATTTAACGAAAGTCAATAAATTATTTAATAACGTTTAAAATAGCTTACAATTGAATACTGCAGCCGATAGAAATTATGTAAAATAGACGTGGTATACGTTATTTCTTATTCAATATACAATGCATAATTGTATTAGCATAAAGTAAATTATAACCGACATGACAATTATTTCTCTTGTTGATTTTTCAAGTCCTTAATGAACACAATATACTTAACATTTCTTTGCGTAAACGCACGGTTCTATCCATGCCGATAAGATTTCGTTTAAATGCTATTGCATAGTCCAGTAACCTTTTTGTTTCGTCAAATAATAATTTCGTCAAGTAATTACTTAATTACGTGCGTTGATATATTACAGCGTTTGGTCGGCTTCGCTTAAAATACTATATAGAGAAATAGAGTACCCGTTAATTTATAATTTAGCAAAACTTTTTATTTCTTTCTTATCGCCGATCTGTAAAACACGATCGAATGAATATTTTAAAAATTTAAAGCTAAAATTTGATGTTATATTTATGGAAGAAATTTACGATATCCTGATGTATATTTTAAATTGATTGTAAAACTTCTTTTTATATTACATTTTATACCACAATATAGGTGCAATATTCTTGAATAATAAAAATAGAAAACTCCAATTTTTTATAAAAAAGCTAATACGTATGATTTCAATGCAATTTATCCGTACATTGTTCACTAAATTAGAGTTAAAAAGTTGCTCAAGCTTTCTTTATTAGTAAAATATTACCGATTCGGTATGTTACCATTACTATTCTTATCCTAAAGTATGTACCGCAATTCAATATCCCGCAGTGTCAATTATACGTGTAGTAATTTTAAAACGCGCCTGACCTACACAACTACTCAAAACTATTCCTGCTACGTAAAACATTGCGCACACAGTTTTCACCGCTATATTTCACAAATCTCATAGTTTTTATAAAGCTAAGCTATCAATTGAAATTAAACATGTAAAAAGTTTCTGAGTAAATGATTGCCGTAAGATAATATATTATGCCGCGGTTACGTAAATTTATTTGTAAATTTATTTGTAAATTTATTTGTAAATTTATTTGTAAAGCTAAATATAGAAAGTTTAATTTACTCGTTTGGATCTTATCTTTTTCATTTCTATAAGTCGGCAACTCAGGAAAAGTCTCGACAAATTAAGGCTGAAAAGGAATAAATATTTAATTACAAGTGTTTAATAATTCCATAAGTAAATATAAGCGAAAGAGTCGGAGTTTAATAAAATTTAATAAAAATAAAAGAGTCGGTACTATAATAAAATCACTTTTAAATCCAATGGAATATAATTTTCCAGCGAAAATAAATTACAATGAACATTATTTAAGTTAACCATAAAAGAATCAACTTTACCGGTTCTAAGTCTTAATTTGCTTTCAGGGCAATTTAATTATATAATTTATCGCTGATTAATTAAGCTAAGTCAAGTATCGTAAAAGTACAGATGCCATAGGAATAACGATAAGCGTAAAGAAAGGCCTATTAAATCTACTATTAAATCTACCAGCATTTTACTCCTTCCGATCGGAAAATCGACTTTTCGTCTCAAACAGTTTGAGATTGTAGTACGTAATGTGAAAGTTACGAAAGCTAACCTAGGAACCGTAGCCAATCGGCGCACGCAATACCGTCTGTTTTTTTTTTTTGTTTTACTCTGAAATATGGAAAATGCCTTGAAAAACATAAGTGGCAATCTGTCCAGATAATATTCGAAGAGCCTTGGTAAAGCTCGATCGTTTGGGCGGATATCAGATGCAGTGTTTCACGTCTCGAAGAGCACTTTCAAAATAAAGGCAGTTTTGCCTGCGGAAGGCGACAGTTCCGAGGATCTCCGTCTACGACGTCTACGTCACGGTTGTCGCTCACCTCATTCGAGAGAGGAGATCGCGAGCGCAAGGTTAGCTTAGGATCTTGCTACCTAGTACAAGGAGCAACCAACTCCATGGGGACCCCGTTTACGATCCCTCGTTCTCTCCCTCTCACTCGAGCAGCTTAATGCTAATTGCCTATGAAACTCGACACCGTTGGTTATCTCGCGATCCATCGCTCGTTGGCCGCCTGTGCCTATGCTCAACCAGTACCCAGTACCCAGTACCACCGCCGCCGCCGCCGCCGCCGCCGCCGCCGTCGCCTACCGATGTTGTTGCTGTTGCCGCTTTTACTGCTACGTTGTAGTTGTATGGCTGCTCCAAGCGCGCGTTTTACCGAGTCGAAGGTCCCACTCGAGACGCGAGGCGAGAACCCGTGCAAACATCCGAGAGACGTCATTGAGCGTCGAATTACCGATACGTCCTTACCGCGAACTATGCAAATTTAATCGACATTCATAGAAGCTCGAGGAATTTTCCGACTCGGAGCTTGGACGTACGCTGTTGGACGATTGTGACATCCATTAGGCAGCTTGAGAAGCAACCGCTCCTTTTCTGGCTTGTCCTTTGCTTTGTCCTTTGTATTTTACGTGTTGCATGCTAATCGGTTGCCGGACTCTTGTTTTATACGTATGTTAAGATATGCTTCATCAACGACGGAGTCTAATTACGCGAAAGATTAATTGCTTTCTTGTACCCGCGTAGCGTCTTGCACGGTAACTTTCAGAGAAAACGATCTACTGACCTCTAATTACTTTATAACTGCGATTCTCTCCTTGGCAGTGGAATTCCATGGAATTTCAACTCTAATTCACTCTTCGAATTTTCTATCGAAGAAAATCATTTATTTTAACGATGCTCCTTTGATACGGGCGGCATTGGTGTTTGTGTTTTCTATGCGGTGGGCAAATTTAATAAGAAAAAGTGATGGATTCAAGAACGGATTATAAATATTTTTACGTAAAATCATAAAATTTAATCCACTCGTATGCATAAATAATATTGTTGGTAATTAATTTTTTTTACGTTTTGATAGACTGATAATTGTGTGTGCGAGGCGACAAGTATAATCGCTCCAAATTCACGTGATTTATCGATCTACGAATAAGAATTGACGTATCGACTCGAAATAAATAACGAGCAATGCATCCGATCAGATCTAACAATAATTTTGCTTTAAATTTATCTTTTTAAAAAAAGGGTATGATTATTTGTAAAAGGAATAATACGTAATAAATAAAGTGTAAATTTTGTTCGCCGCGTGAAACTTGTTGAATAATTTAAGAAACGCCGATTATGAAATATGCGATTGCCAGTGCGGCTATGAAAAAGAGACAAGCAATAAATCCTCATCTAAACTGATATCATTACTGTTCTTTTTTACCTTTCTTTAACCCCTCGAAGGGCCTACGAGTATATATTGGAATGTTAATTATCTTATCAACTGTTGTGCGAAACAAACAATGAAATGCAAACAGAAGAGATTATACCGCTATTTTGAAAAAGTTTTAAATGAATATTTAATTTTGAACAATTCACTTTTCATAACAATTGAGATTTCAGCTGGAAACTTGATAACTACAGCTGAAACGGTATTTAAAATGTAAAATAAGAATATCGAATTTAATTGGCTTGTTTACTCGACCGAATTAATTTCCAGTCAATCATGAATGTGAGCAGTTTAAGTGCTTTTTAATTTAATTAATAGAAATCTTTAATTTATTATATAAAAAATGTTCTAAATAATAAACTGTTATTAAAATGACGTAACGCGTGCTCTGAATTATTCTAATCAATGACTATGTCTATTTCTATTTCTGATAAATAAATAATGTATCTTACATTTACAGAATGTCCTCGAACTATTAGATAATCTACTATAGTCTATTATACATTTAGTCTTATACAGTGACCGATTGTTGATCCTCTATAGTTACGAGTTGAGCTAATGACAATATCTACATCAGTTTACTCTGTGATAATATTTCAATAACTTTACGGTGTATAGTTTCGTTTTAAACGGAAAGAGTGTTACAGTCTTCCTTACATAGTATTTATTTGATTCTCGCTCGAGCAACATCATTTAGATAGCCATTATAAAAGACAATTGCTTTCTATATTTCTTAAATAAGAATTTAATTTTTATCCATTAGTTAAAAGGACTGATTTGTTAAAATTAAAAACATCGCGTTACTAAATACGAATGGATCCCATTCGAGTTATCAAAGACGTTGAGACGAAAAAACAAAAGTAAAACTAAAATTCTATGGTAGCATCTGAAACGAAGCGAAAGAAAAAAATAACTATAAATCGTTCTTTATTTTTAGATGGAGTTTTCTACTCGATTTACGCATCTGCAACAAGAGCAAACACCATACGTGATTCTCTCTCTCTCTCTCTCTCTCTCTCGCTCTCGCTCTGTATTTTTAAAGATTTGCTAAACGCTCTTTAGCACTTGTGCTGCATCGCGCAAATGTAACGCGCTTTCACCCCAATACACGAGTGTGCGTGCATAACATAGTATAGGTGCTCGTTACTTTCCACCAAAAATTTCGACGCGCATTTTCCCGAAGCGTTTCATCATCGTGACAGAATCCCTGCAAGTAAGTGCTCCTTTTTTCGACCTAATACATATCCATCTGCGCTTTTCTTTCATTCACTGGGCTCGCTTCGTTTTTTTTTATTTCGCCTCTCGAATCACGCCGAGTCTTGTGATATCAGCTGCGCGATTAAGACTCGACCAAAAGAAATGAAAAGACCAAGAGCGGAGAGAAGGAAGAGAAAGGAAGAAAGAGCGCCGGAGACTCGAAATTCCCTTGGCGTTCGTAAATCATACGTGTGCTCGCGAGAATGCATCCTACCTGCGCGCGCACCTTTGTTTATGTTTACGTTTGGCTGTGTGCGTGCGTCTGTGCGTGCGTGCGTGCGTGCGTGCGTGTGTGCGCGCGCGTGCACTCGATGCGGCCGCAGCAGGTAGACAATGCGATGAGACGGCGCCCGGGTATATTCGTATACCATACTCCTCGTGCTATATAACAGGGGGGCAGAGGGGATTTAAAATAAAAGCCTTCGTTTTTCTGCTTTGGTCCCGCGTGTACGTAAGCTCGACGGCGTTCTCTATCTCTTTCCTTTTCTCCTCATATGTTCCCCTTCCCCTCTCTCTCTCTCTCACTCTCTCTCTCTCACTCTCTCTCTCTCTCCCCCCCCCCAACAACGTACACTCTCTTCTCTTTTATCCGGCATTGTATCCGTGATGGAGAACAAACAGCGCTTAGTTTCTGTACACTACGTCGTCGTCGTCGTCGTTGTCATCTCCTCGATGAGTTTGGAGCTTTCCTTTCACTTTTCTCGCTGCTTTCTTTTTTGTCGACAGACGCAGCAAGCAACGAGAGCTACGCTGGACGAAGAATGAGGGGAGCGAGAGGCAAGTCAGGGGTTTGGATAAGACGGATGCCCGCGTTTTCATCCGCAGTGTTACTTCGCAAACGATTCCAAGTTACGTAAAAAATGTTATAAACTAAACAACGTCCCATTATAGTTGGATTTATGGTATGAAAATGACGAATCCTCTACTGGATCATTATTTACACTGTTCACGCATTCTTTAACGAAATACCATTTTTATTCAATTAAATGCAATATTGACATTCATGCCAATGATTGTCGATGTAAAAATATCATTAAGATGTTATTTAAATGTGATAAATGACGAAAATTCCATATTCTATCCTTTTATACTCATTTATTTAAACAGATTTTTAATACGATGCATTGAGTATTTTATAAAATTATGAAATGTCTTAAAGAAATTACAACAAAATTATCAGAATTATTTTTAATAATCAACGGAATGTCTATGAAATAGTTTCCCTTTGGATTAGATTGTTATTTTAGTAAGATGCGAAACTCAATGCTATAAATATTAAATATATAAGTTATTATGGTACTACAGTTAAAAGGCAAATTAGTTTGACCCACATTAATTAACTTCATATAAGACTGTAAGCTTTTTAGTACGGAAACTTTTGCGAATATTTATTAACATTAATTTTACCTAATTTTAACGAGAGATCTTATTCTTATAAGATTTACATTTTAATTCCGTCGAATATTTTACCGTTCTGACGCTTCCAGATCAGTATATACGTTTATAAAAATACTATCAATTATACATATAATAAACTACATTTTTGTAATATATTATTAGTTTTAATTAGAGGTTAAACATTTTTTAAAAATTAATTTTGCTATTGGAACTTTCAAATCCTTGTTATATTTACTATCTGGAAAGTCACGCTAATTAATTTTTTCAGGAAAAAGAAATGTTTGAAAACTTATTTAAAAATTAGTTTTAACCGAACTTAAAATTAACATATTAGTTGCCTTTTCGACGACGTGAAGAATTACGATGCGATTTATATAAAAATTTATCTACTTTTTTTACATATATTTGAATATACTCAAATTTATAATGTTTATATATTACAATATATATTAATATTTATATATTAAAAGAAAAACTTAAAACTTTCTGCTACATATGAGTCTACCTTACATTCGACGAATAGTAGAAGGTTCAATTATGTTACGAAGGCATTTACATAAACATGCAAATGCCTGAAATTTGTTTACAAAATGTTATGATCATACACTTACTCAGGACACGCGCGTGCGTACGCGCGCACGCAACTCACACGCAATATTAGGCCGATTTTTTCTTCTCGTTATTTTTAAGCGATCGTATCGTATTTCAGCAAATACACTTATCGACGATAAAAACAGTACACGCGTAGTCATATTAACAACAGTCTCAATTGTATTTTGTAAATCCTTAGAAATACAGGACATTATCGAAGCAATTCTCATGCAAAGGAATAGAAAGGATAACAATTCAGGTCCAAACAATAAGAACATAAAGAGACAAGGAATTGTAGAGCGGATAGCAAACGCGTGCACCATTAATTTGACTTCAGTCTCGTCCTCTAAATCTTACTTTCTTTTTAACAATGCCGTCTCTCGTTCTTTTTTCTCAACCCTTTTATTTACGTATGTATTCTCATACGCGCGTGTAAGATTTAAAGTTATTGTCATATCGATGGCTAAGTATGATACATGTATTTTATTAAATTATGCGTTTGCGCATTTTACCGAGACAATTCACTTTTCTGAGAGAGAGGATCCTTTCCTCTTTTAAGGGAAATACAATATCGTGCTTAATAATAAAGACGAGTCAATTCGTGATTCTTTTCTACTTCTTCGTTTTCATCTACAATGGACTGCATTCAGCAGTCGCCTCGTTTTTTTTTGCAACTTCGTTGATGCAAAAATGTCTGTAATATGTCTGGTTCTTTTTGTCTCTGAAATAAAGGATAGAATGGGGACAAGAAAAGCGGCATTGCGTCTGTTTCTTTTTCTAATTTTACGTACAGACAATCTGTAAAATTAGTCCGAGTTACCGGTGAAATACGATAGTTTTATTCTTATGTACTTCTTCATTTCTCTCTCTCTCTCTCCCCCCCCCCCCCACCGCCCCCACCACCACCCACCCACCCACTATCGCACTCTTTATGTATACTGCTTTTAATCATTAAGCCTCTATTTCGTGAAAGCAAAATAATTGCATGGCTGAATTGAGAGGAGAATTCGCGTTATTTATACGTCATTAGGTAATGATTTTTATTCACGAATGTATTTCAAAGATATGCATTTCCGTTGTTATTTTCGGAAATAAAATGTAAGAAAGTCTTTCTTGAGAGAGTATGCAAAAAATACGGTGTCGTAAAAACAACTTAAAATCAACAGAATTTTCAGCGTATACGGAAAATCGATTTATATTTTCCTTGTGATTACTTTATATAATAATTTTCTAAATATATTTTTAAAGTAAAATGTAGCACAAAGCTTTTGGACAAAAATTGATTTACATGATCTATTTATATTACATCATTACGCTTCTATTTATTTAGTTCCATTATACGTCATTATACTCCAAACATCAATTTCACGCCGAGTTAGTATTGAACAAAAAATGAGTTTTCGTGGGTTTGAATATGTAATTTTCTCATTAGCTATTTATATATTGCGCGCGATATTACGTGGTAAAACTCAAAATCTATGAATATATTTCAATTAAATAGTTGATAAATCACTGCCATTTTGTAGATTTATAATGTTAAAGTAATACGTCTAAATATTTTATAAATTTAATTTAATTTCAAAAATATACGTTACTTATATTTTTGACAAGTTTATGAATTTATATTTAGGTAGTAAGCGTTTTACCGAGTTTGTATTCTCGATTTAATGCGCCCTAATTGTGGAAATCGGCTTTCATTTGAACATTAACGTAGTATTCATTCGTGATTTAAAACAGTGCAAA
Organism: Wiebesia pumilae; assembly: GCA_018907045.1. Taxonomy (NCBI): domain Eukaryota; kingdom Metazoa; phylum Arthropoda; class Insecta; order Hymenoptera; family Agaonidae; genus Wiebesia; species Wiebesia pumilae. The sequence continues at coordinate 901,288 of JACCHZ010000123.1, forward strand.
GAATAATATTATTTAGTGTAAAACAATGTTCTTATTGAATTTTATTAGATAAGTTGCATAAAGTCTTTAAGATATGCGAATTTCAAAACAATTAGTTAATGCTAAATACATATTTTACGTGTTAGTTTTTATTACAGAGACCTGCTTTCGTTAATTGGTTATTAATTATTATAAATATAGATCTATGTTAAGTCAGTATTAAGGATCTGCAATAAAGATCCACATTATGCCATCAATATGTAGGTACTTTCAAACTATGTAATTTATTTTGAGGATAGGTACATACAGAAATACGCATTTGTACGTATGTTAAGGGAAAAAATTACGTAAAGAAGCAGCGATGAAATAACAAATACTTTATTATGCTTGAGCTGTGAATAATTTAGAATCTAAATAATAAATGATAGGTGATTCAAGAAATACAAAAAATTAAAAGACGCATTACTATATAATTATTATAAAAGGGTTGTATCAAAGAATTGATTAATCGTAAATACAAAGCTCGATATAAAAATAAATATACCGTAGATAAACTTACGATTGATTTAAATGTAGTAAATTTTAGTATGTAGTAAATTTTCCTTCGACAGTAGACCATAATTTTTTACGTTTTAAATAATATTTCTCTCTTTCTCTCTCTCTCTCTCTCTCTCTCTCTCTCTCTCTCTCACGTTTTATCTATTTCTTTCTTCACACATACACGTGAATGTACGTATGTATATTTTTCAGAGAAAAATTAAATACCAACTGTATTTATCTGCTACGTACGGTAACCTCCAACTCCACGTGCAATGAAAAACTAGTTTACTTTTAATCAATCATACGTTAGACAACGATAAATCTCTATTCATCAACGTAAGAAGAGAGAAGGAGAAAGAAACCGGTGAACGCGCTCCTTTCAAAGCACGTGATTATTCCAAAAGTAAACAGGACGGTGACGGCCACTTTTCCACAAGATCCACTACGCTCTAGTAGATAATGCGTGTATACAGGACGCCACGCTAAAGCTTATTAAATTCCTTAGATTCCCGTGCGAACAGACGCCTGTATTTTCATTACGTCGATAGACGTGTGTATCATATCTTTGGATCGCCTCTCTTTTCTCTTGCACGTACACCACCGTACACGCACACGGGTATGTTTGGCGACTTAAAGAAGCACCAGAGAGATCGCCTTGATCCTTTGATCAAGGCGAAGCTCCGTAAATGCCGAATTTTCGACTATTCGCATCTTTTCCATCATACATGGGATCACCTCCCGTTAAAAGTGGATTTTCAACAAAGCATCGTAAGACTCCATAAGCGCCTGAAATGCGAAAGCGCATCGGTCCGGAACGCGAGTTTCGAATGGGCCCGAATCGCCCTGAGTTTTCCTCCACTCGTGCATCAAGCGCCTGTCCGATGCGTCCCGACGCAGTTCGACGCGACGCTGCTTCCATTGATTCTCGCGCGCTCGTCGCCTTATTTTTATTTTCCTACGAGTCTTACTGGCCCGCACCCCTAATAAGCAGGTTAATAAACGTCCCTTTGTGCGACGAGGGGTAGACGCGCGAGGGGGAAAATGCGCCGAGATAAAAAAGAAAGAGAGCCGAAGAGACGTCCATCTCTCCTTTTCTTTCTCCGTTTCTTCGTACGCGCGACGCCTCCTTGACACCTTCGCGCTGAAAATTTTCACGCCAGAAAGGGGCGAAAGGGAGAGGCCGGACGATATTTTCCATTCCGGGGACGAACCTTGAATTTCGTCATTCGCGAGCGAGAGAGTTCTTAGCGAAATAGCCAAGTGTACAACTAAGTACATTTATTTACAGCATTGGCCGTACGTTGAAACACGTGCACGTGGAGACGTGAATTTAAAGCAACTCTGGCGTCATAAAGAAGCCAGGAGTATAACGTACGGGATTTTGGTCGTTGACGCCTAACGTAATAGTGCGCGCAACTTGATACCACCTTACAGTTATGAAAGGAAGCCATGTTGAAGGGAGCGCAAGAATACGCGAAAATTATTGCCTTTAGGGGTATTGATCTTTGGGTCTATTTTTTAAGAGATAGAAATCATTGTAATTGTTCGTATGCTGGCTTTATTCCTCTCTCTCTCTCTCTCTCTCTCTCTCTCTCTCTCTCTCTCCATCCCTCTCTATCGTTCAAAATGTACTTTCCATTATGCTGTGCTATGCATTATGTCGTTATTACGTTTTATTAAATGTTTCCCTCTTCTGAGAATTTCAACTATTTTGTAAAAATGAGGTTATATTATGCAGCCAGCGTCATTGTAATAATAATTATTAAGTAACCGATCGAGTTCCTTCACCGGTCTTTGGTATTCAAAGAAAATAACTAAAATTCATAATTATAATCCAGTGTTCCAATATAATACTTGCGTGATCGAATACATAAGTTTGTAAACAAAACAGAATACAGAAGTATTCTTTTTAGCCTACCGATAAATCGTAGAAAATATTTTGCTTATAAAAATATATGTCGATTTAAACGCCTGCGAATGGAGTTCCACTAAATATATTATTATTATTTTGTGTAGTACATATTCTTTATCGAGAAAAGGACATTTCAGCGTACGATAACTTGGTAAGTATTTCTTAAAAATAAATTACGCCACTTTCTATTCAACATTTTTATTCGCATTTATTTTATATATTTATTGTACAAAGATTTTTGAAACAAGATTTCCTATTAGATCTTTGTAATAACGTGACGCTATCTTATGGTAATGTGAAACTGTCAATAGTCGCACTATCGATAAAATGATTCGACTTTTGGTGCGGTTTGTTAAGTCTCTATAGGCTTTTGAGCGATTCCAGTCGTAAATTTCGTCACAACGATCATTATTTCGCAAAAAATGATGAACTGCGCGAACTCTACAAAGTTGCCCAGATTTGAACTCCACGGGTAGGGCAGAAAAGGATTCGAGTGTAAGGATTGACACAATCGCGTCGTTATATTATTTTGTACGTATACGTGCGTCGTGGGAACGTAGGACGTGAGGCAACAATAATCGATTTGAGTTTACCACTACGGATGCGAACTCGGGAATTATAATGCACATGCCGTTGAACGAGTAATTGAGAAAATGCGAGAGAGAGAGAGAGAGAGAGAGTGAGAGAGAGTGTGGAGGGCGAAGGGGCGGGAAGGAGAAAGTGAAAGAGGGGAGGTCTTTCGTCTTTGAACCGCTGACTGCGCAGTCGTCATTCTAGTTAGGAGGTCGACGAGTCCCAGTGGGAGCGTCAAAGGGAAAATATGAAATGCAATCGAAAGAACGGCGGTCCAAACGAGAACACGAGCGTCACTCTCTTTTCAGAGAGCGGACGAATATCTCTTGGTCGTATGAGCTTTCGATCGCGCATCGCCGACTCCGAATGCAAAATCTGGGCCGGGCGCGTATACTCTAGCTTCGGCTCGCGCATGAGAGCATCCGCGGGGGAGGGAGAAAGCAAAGGAGGTACCGGACGAGTCTCGTCAAGGGCGATCGTTGCATCGGAAAACACGTCATCGTGTTTTCGAAAGCGAGCGAAGAGACTTTCACGCGCTCGGTTCTCCTTCTGACGCAGGGCTCGCATGCACGCGCACTCTCTCTCTCTCTCTCTCTCTCTCTCTCTCTCTCTCTCCAGGTTGGCCCTTCTCCTCCTGCTCCACCTTCTCCACCGTTCTTTATCCTCCCTCGAACAGTCGGCGTACGCGGACTCGAGCGCACGCAACGAGGGAAGAATAACGGCGGCGAAAAGGCGGCCTTACGTGTGCGCACGAAAAATCCGTGGCGCGGATGCAGCGAGACTCGTGCGTATAATGCACTCGCGCACGCATCGCGGAGTACCAGCGCCGAGGAAGCGTAAGAATCGAAAGCGTGCATAAAAGCGAAACATTAACGCTGCACTTGGGTTCTTATGTGTGCTCGTGTACGTATGCACGTAAATAGGGTTTGTGTTTTCGAGAAAAACGCGGCCGTCGATTTTTGCGGTGAAAGAGAAGGAAGAGGCCAAGAGTGGCCCGAGCAAAAACGAGGAGTCGCAGCCATCGTCGAGGCGATGATGTGTAAGCTCGATACGAGGATACGGCACCCGACGTGTAATTTCGTCCGAATTACGGGCAACCGCATGGGAGCGGAAGTCGACGTTTCATCGACTCTCGTTCTTTCTTTCCCTTTCGCTCTTTGTCCTTTTTCCATCTTCCCTTCGTATACGAGCAACTTTCTTTGCTGCGCACTAAATTTTTCTTATTTTTCTTATAATCTTTTGGAAGTCATTACTAATATTACGTATTTTATGAAATTATACCGTACTATAGACGTACTTCTGGAGAAACGCAACGAAAAACTATAAAACTGATACCAACAAAATTACCCTCAAAGTTCTTTTTAAGACGAGACTTCGTTGTAATTGGAAATCTTTTAATTAATAGCACATGCTGGATATTTGAAATATTTCTTGTTAAATTGGAATTTAATTTTTCAAATTCTCATTCGCGGATTTTCTATATAATTATAGAGGCCAAATCCTTCGTATTTTAGTCTACTAAAAGGCGCTGTGAATGAAATTTTAAAGCGACGATTACGACATTGCTAATGTGCAAGCATAAATTGCATTTTTCTGCAATTTCACTCAATATTTCAATTTAGGTAATAATTTTATTCGAAACCAAAATTATATGGCTGTTGCGTATTGTTGCCCTTACGTTCTCATTTTGCCTTCATTCTACTCTGTTTCTCGATAGAAAGGCCAAGCTATTTTAATGGCTACACGTTTGTATTTTTTACGCACGTAAGGGCTGTATTTATTGTATTTTCCGTACTTTCATTATCAAATGTTAACGTTTAAGATATATCTCAATATAAATAAGCCTTTTACTTTATCGGTTCTGGTGTTTATTCGGTACAAATGATCGTATTGCTCGAGTACGAGCACAATAAGTAGGAGTATACGTATGAGTCTACGTGAATGCACGTATAATAAGTCGCAAGTTCAACGGCTCGTGATTTGAAAACCATTATTATCGACTACCTAGCATCTCTTGAACACCATTTTCGGTAATCCTCTACGTATACTCGGAAAAGTTTTTAAAATACATCGGCTTCGCTTCATTTACGTTTGATCTTTGTCTTATATTCCGATAAAAATATTGGAAAGCAACGTGACTCGATGATATACTTTAGTGGTAAAACCATCTACTTACAGATATTTTAATAGATAAATTTAATAGAGAGACCACGTTGCACCGTGGTTTATGAAATCCAAGACTAAGTCTAAATGAAATTTAGACTTGTGAGCTACGTAAATGCATGCGCTACGTTCGTGTACACACGCTCGTACTATTGCCTGAGAAAATCAAAATGAATCACTTTGTAAATAATATCTCGATAGAAATAGTTTTTTTTTTTTTTTTATTATGCAACAAAGTTTATTTAAAGAACTTCAGAAATAGAAGATCTTTAAAGCTTTCAAGAGGACGGCCAAGAGATTTTTTTTTTCTATTGAAATGTAACGAAATATAATACAACGTACCATTATCTGCATAAAAGTTTCGTAAAAACTTCAAGGAGACAATAATTTGGAAATGTAATGTTATCTAATAGAAAGTACATAACTTGTAAGTATTGCTGTACACTTGGTCGTATTTTTTGTCATATTTTTCTTTAGAATCCAACAGCTTTTCAGGAATAAGAAGAAGTTCCGATGAGGCTCGACAACCCCGATATTCTCGTAAATTCTTTGTGTGCCATCGCAGGAAATTGGTCAGTACAGCTCAATCCAATTTAAGCAGCTCCGCACCCAGTTCTCGCTCCTCTTCAATTGGCTCCATTAACTAAAACATTAAATGCGCTTCTCGCTTTGCACGCTACGCGTCTTCGCCTAGTGTAATCTACGGGATTCGATAAACCCATCAATGTGAATGACAAGGCATACAACCGCTTATTATGCAGTGATATTCAGTCGGCACATTTTTCGGCCTTTACTTTACTTATTGACTACGTTTGACCCTGTAATTAGTTGTCTAATATCAAATAATTCTCCGAGATGAATCGTTATTTATCAATGTAGATTAAAAGGGGTCTCAACCAAATGCCAATGCGTACTGCTAATTATCTCAAAAAACTAATTGAGTCTGTTAGAATTAAATTACTTTAATTTAGAAACGTATACTTCATTATTATTAAATGTACGCTTTAATGCGAGCTGGATGGAAATTTTTCGCATCATTTTTATCTCAATATACTCTGTACTACCTGTACAATTATTAGCATACACACAATTTCGCAAACAGTGGATAAAAGTGTATAAATTATTCAACGAGATATTTCATAATTAAATTTGATTTATATTCATTCTCTTATTCTCTTTTAACGCCTAATAATTTCGGTATTTAAAATACATTTCAAATCAATCAAATTAATTTGTTTTGCATATTTTTTATCAGTATAAAGGAACAAAATGATCACTAGTTTATAAAAGAGATGCGCATTAAATAGAATTTATCTCGGACCTATCAAAGTCCTATTAAAACGAAACGAGCGCCGCCGTACATTAACACATTGAATACACTGATTACGACTAATCAGATTTACGTATTAAAAAAAAAAGAAGTTCTTTACACAAATCTTTGACGTAGATTTGAAGTCAGAGCTACATTTTGAATGGAAAGAGATTATTACACCGTCTCATCAGTGCTAATGCAGGAAACGTTTGTACGGGCATTTTGCAGATGAATAAAATGAAAGAAAATAACGAACCAACAAACTTCCTGGTGCTCCAAAGAAAGGGCTCGCCATTATAATGTCCAATAAAGGAAGGTACTCGACGCAAAAGGAGGTCAAGCGTAATTTTTAGAAATGCTGCATGTAGGAAATGAGAAGGAGTGGGAGTAGAGATGATGATAGGCGTTGGCGAGGATCGAGCTGAGCTATATTGAACCGGAGACGGCAACGGAAAATATAATCGAGAGCCAGATAGATGGATGAATGAAGGGATGGATGGTGAACCCTGTCCATAATAGGCTCTCTTACCGTTTGCGGCTAGTAAATGGCAAAGTAGCGTTACGAACGCTCATTAATCGATTTGTTGCCTAGATGTGCTCCCGCGATTCTCTCTCCCTCTTTCTCTCATACGGTGGCCCCTCCTTCGTGCAGCCCTTTAAAAACGCTAATGTTCCAATTTTCCAGCACGCAATGGATCCATTCAACGAGGATCAAGCGCCTCTATTCTCCGTCGAGCGCTTCGAAGCCTTTGATTATTTCCAGAGTGAATCGTCATGGCGAATTACAAAAGTGCTTACCTGGAGAGAAAGTTACTTTTTGTTTTTTTTTTTTTTCAACGATAGAAAGAAGTGAGTCACTGCTTTACTCTCTATCGAGCCTGTTTGCTCTATCGGAGTTTCGTTTAATTTTAAAACATCATCGTTATTCGTTCAAGCAGAAAACGGCCATTTAATAAGATTGTTATCGAATTTGTAAAGATTCGCGCTTTACGCTTAAAGAGAAGTTAATATTTGTCAGTAAGTCGTAATCAAGTTAAAAAGATATAACAGGAGATAAAGCTTCCGTTTTGCTTATTATTCCGTGTTTTTATAGCGTATTATTTTTATCCGATGATTGATCTCTTTTTATGCTCCGGCTAGAGGAGAGTATAAAAATATAGAAATTGATCGAGAGCAATAATAATTATTATAACAATAAATAATGAAAGTAAAAACTAATTAAAACAATTGATCGACTCGAGCTAACTAAAATATTTATGTTCTACATATTTAATTTACCATAAAATGCAATATAATAATGAAAAAGGTGAAGCCCAAGTCGTGACGATGATAAAAATGTACAGAGAGAGAGAGAGAGAGAGAGAGAGAGAGAGAGAGAGAGAGAGAGAGAGAGAAGATTAGCGTTTTCAAAGGCCCAAATTAGAAATACCAATCAAGTTGTTCTAAATCTCGAAAATAGATGAATATCGAGTACGACATAAATGCCTGATTTTCATAAACGCATAAGATTACGGTGTATTAAACGGAGTTTCATGCCAAATCAGTATAAATTAAAAGTACACACTCGCCTATTGTAATAAATTCATAATGTTCTCATAAAAACCATACCACTGGTATACGATGGCACGTTTACATACGACTCGCAATTAAAAAGTAAACCGTCTCAATCGTTTCCTCCCAGCATTTAATTTTTCATTCAATAATCCCCCTTTTAATTTCATCTCGACGATAAGCACCCAGCAATTACCACCTGCGTCAGCTAACATGTGTTTAAGCGCGTTCGCGGGCGCACGCACACAGACTCGAACATGTGCAGATATTTCCTTATGCGAAAACTCAGTACACGAATGATAGTTCGTACGCACAACGACGTAAATTGAAGCTTCTCCGATCTGATTAGTGCGTTCGATCGCATTATTAAGTGAAACTTTTCTCGTCGTTTCCCACGAAGCCTCGACTTTGGAATTATTCAAATTGAGAGAGAGAGAGAGAGAGAGAGGCTTCTAGTAGGCGATACGCAGACTGCAAGTAAATTGACCATGAACGCCACGGATACAGAGGCACTGTTAAGCGCACTGAGAAATTGAGAGATGGACACAAATGGAGAAATGAGAACTGATTCGTCGAGAGAGAGAGAGAGAGAGAGAGCGAGAGAGCGAGGTTAACTCGGGCACGCGAGTCTTTAAAGACGGGTCACACGCCGCGTAATCTGCGCGACTCTCCAGAGTGCAGAGATATAACGCCCAGTGGTGATAATTGGCAGGGTCACGATTAGTCTTGGTTATCTAATAAAAAACAGCCGCAGTATCTGGCTGTGCAGCGTACAGTGGCCGCGCTGTCTGCCAAGAGTCCCGAGCAAAATCTGAGCGCAATGACAGCGTTTTGTAATACGAGAACCGCTCGCTCCAGAGGATTACGAAAGTCATCGGAAGTTTTAAGAATTTACACGCGATAATAGTTTGAATTATTGCCCGAACGTAAGCGGATCTTTGTTGCTGTTTGCGTTACTTTGCAAGGCACTTTTCGATTATTTAATAGTGATTGTGCCTGCAGATTTAAGAATTTTGCCTGAAAGATTTGGTTGCCGTAACTCTGAGATTAATCTGGGGCTCTACTGATCTGACGCATTACTAAATCAGCGACTACGTTTGAGAGCTTCATTATACCTAGTATTATTCAACCGAGAGAGAGAGAGAGAGAGAGAGAGAGAGAGAGAGAGAGAGAGAGAGAGAATTACGTAATATTAGATAAAAGATAATCGGCAATACTTGCTGATACGAATCTAGACTATTTTCTTTCTCCTGATAACTTACTTACTCGCTCTTTAACGAAACCTCTTTTATTGTACTTACGAGGTAGCTTACATTGTACACCGATCGCTGCTTAAATAATTAAATTACAAATTTGTCTACAAAGTGATTACGAAAACTCTTTTGTGCTTGGGATAAAAATCTAACTCTGCGTTAATTCTATTATACAATATTTAAATGGTAAATTCATGTTATTATATCATTCTTTTCTATTTCTCATTTTCTTCCTTTATGCCTCGATTTATGAAATGCACGTTTTTAGAATATGCCTCAAGCGTAAGAGTCTCTTTTTTTATAGATTTTCATTTTTCGAATTCGCATTTAGCCGCAGAATGGGTTACATGAAATATTCCTAAGGGTGCACGCAAGAAGAATATTAATGAAAATCTTTAAATAAATCTCTTTTCTTGCACGCAACGAAGAAAACTAGACTGCATGGAACTGGAGAATAAAAAAGATTTTTATTCATTTTTGCATTAGGCGAAGAGTCAGGTGCCAAAACCTAGAAACTTTATAACAAATTATTACTCTTTTTAATTCCTTAAACAGTTGTTAATAAGCTTTATGATTTCTTTAAGTTAGCATCAGGCAGTGCTACGTTTAAATTTTCAAATGAATCTCGTTTTTTATCATTTTTACGAAACAAGCATATGATACTCAATATCCGCCAACACACAGGCGCACGCGTACAATGTGAAAGTATGGGACGAGATATCCGAGAACGAATATGAAATTTAAAGTAGAACAAAACTCAGCCATTCGATATAGGAAATACATAGTCATAAAGCTTTCATTTATTCTGAAAGAACCTTGAAAGACAATGTCGCTATACGTTGAATATTATAAATTTTCAAGCACGATAAAACGCAACCGAATTACTTAAAATTGACAAAAATGTATTATTCAATGTAATTTACATTAAAAACTTTTGATTAATGTTTCCAATATATCGTTAAATTTCTATCGAGGGAAAACTTTCATTTATATATAATTCCCTATTTCGTCCGATGCAATTCGGACATAATACAAGCTATTCGAAAACTAATAACCATTATTTTTTATTTATAATCATCGTGATATATCATTCAGAATGCGTAACATTACTCTGTCGAAAGCATTTTAATGTATATTTAAATGCTTACCGGAAACGTTGATTTTATAAAACCGATCTGTTGGTTGCACGTGGAATATTCGCGTAAAATATCGTAAAAATTGTTTAAAAAGCTCAAGTGCTATTATTGCTAGGTAGAAACGAGCCTACGTTCTAACGTGATAATTTCAGTTTATAATTTAAGGATCTAAATTTAATATCTCGGAAGAGTAAAGATTCTTGGACGCTTGTGATCTGTATATTGGAAAGAAAATGAAAGAAAGTGCTGCAATCGAAGCCCCCACGTTATAAAGATGATCGACAGGGGCTATCGCTATGCTCATGGCGCACTTTCGTGCTCGCGCGTAATACCGCGACCTCTTGTGCGACCGAATGCACCAGTTACGATTGGATTTCGAAAATCTTGGAATAGTCATACAAGCGAAAGCATCGCGTAACGCAAATATGGGACGGTGCGAAGGCTCGTGGCTTATCGCGCTTCGCGAGTGTTGCTGGAACTGCCGCTGGAACTGCCGCTCGAACTTTTAAAAATCGGTAATAACTGGAGGAGATTGCGAGTGATCGATTACCGACAATTGGTGAAATCAATTTATTGCCTCAATCGAGCGATGAGTTGTTCCTACGATAGATCGATCTTCTTGAATATTCCGTTTACGCGATTTGTGTACACGAGGGGCTCTGCTTCGTTTTTTATCGTTGTAAAACGATGGAAAACAGGGTTACATCAAATTTGAGAAATTTAATAAGCAAACTAATCATAGATGTACTAACTGGAGAGGTTATAAAACTTGAATCGAAAGATGTGTTGTGAACTTTACGATCTGACGCAATGCCGAGATATAAATCAATATTATTACTCGATTAATCGATACGATTACTTGATTAAATCTTCTTCTATCGTAAATAACGTTAATGCATTTTATTTATTGCTATGCATTAATAAACTTAAATTCCTTGTGTTAAATTGTATAATATCTTCAAATAATCTAACGATGTTGATAACGTACGTTATAACGTGTACAATGCCCGTACGCGTATTAAGTTTATTTGCAGCACCTACAAGATAATCGAGGTTTTCAAAGCTCTTAAAATAATTTTATAAAATATTACATTTCAATTTTTAAATTAAGTATAGAGCAAAAAATGGTATTGCCAAATTAGTAGATGTTTTTGCTTATAATTATAAATATTTCTATTTCTTAAATGTCATGGCTTTCTTTCCAAACAAAGAGAAAATCTTGGGAAACTTAACTCTTTTCACGCCTAAGTAAATTAGTCGGTAAATTTCCAACAATTATTCACAGCAGTGTCTTTTACCTTTATTGAGATAATTATGTCTCAATCGAAGTCTCATTATAAGTAAAATCATTGTCATTAGGAATAATAACCTACCGGACTGAGGGAGTATTTTCTAAAATTTCAAACTATACTATTCGGTTGATTCTAAAAAGACGTTTAATTAGCTTAATTTGTCATTGTTCGCAAATAATTGATTGTAATTTAAATGGTTAAGCAATGACTTTATTCAAAACTGATCACCGTAAAAAGCTTTGAATATAAAAACGCTTAGAAACTTAATTATGTTTATATTTAATCGTTAAATACAATTATCGCAGTTTTCAAATCGTAGTATTTTTTTTCAACGAGGTAAGAGCGAATTCAGCTATTAAATATACTCTCTTTCTCTAGGAAGTTCTTTGCTGGAATAAGTAATTGAAGATAACCGATATGTTACTCGAGCATTATTCAATCAAGCATAAATATTCGGATGACTTTATTGGAATACTTTGCTTTTAATACTTTGATTTTAAATACAGCTCATTATACACAAGTCTTACATAATGCACTTAATGGCGTCATAAAACACGTACAAGATAGATTTATAATAAATTATGCAAGAGTAAAAGTGTCAAAGACAGTTGTTTATATATTACGAACAAAGCCACTCAATTAGTAATTTCGAATTAGGAAAAAGAATAAGTTACTCGAATTTATTTATTTTTCTAAGAGAAAATTACTCGAATATAAGCGCAGTTGTATTAAAGCAGAGGCACATTCGTCGATAAAGGAATAAGAATGTTAACAGCTGTTAAATAGCGGTGTATTTAAATGCTTTTTTCACAAAACGTAGCTTTTATACGATAGTTTGGGTATTTTAATATTATAAATTACAGCAACGATTCGCGATTAGAATTTAGAATTTTTAATCTTATTAAATGTCCTTGGGAATAAATATTTATCAAAGTTGTGCTCAATATTCTTTTGCGTAATATATTTATCCGCGAAAGCCGAGATTGGTTTCGTATGAAAACCGATGCGGTAAGTCCCTTATTCAAACCATCATATGCGCATACTCACAACTTATGCCAGATTTCTCACTCTCTTCTTAAGTTATAAGGGTTTGTTTACATGGACTCGTGCACGTTCTATACACATGTAGCGTCAGCAAAACAGAAAGAGAGAGAGAGAGAGAGAGAGAGAGAGAGAGAGAGAGCGCGCGAAACGAGTGGCGAGTGCGAGTCTGCTTGAGCGGGGACGGGAGGACGAATTTTTATTTGCGCTCCTCACCTCAAACAGGATATATGGGGAGCCGTCACACTTGGGAGCAACCCACTTCCTTCGGGGCGCCTTGCAGTGCAGAGAAGCACTGGAAGAAAGAGAGAAGAACACAGACGAAAAGGAAAGAGAAAGAGCGAAATCCGAGACCCGAGTCGGGCTCACGTTTTTATATCCCGAACAGAAAACTTCTCGGTTATTCGAAGAATTCACGGAATATCGAGTTCCGCTCGTGTAGACCGGGTCGCCATGGCCATCACGACGCGGAAGATCGCGAACGCGAGACGGTAAAGGCGCATGTAACGCGTCACTCTATCGATTGAGACGTAAGCGCGCAGTTCGCGATCTTCAAGATTACCGTACTATTACCTTTGTAAACGGGGAAGGGAACTGCTTAACGGTAAATCCAATGGATCCGAATGTAAGAGAGAGAGAGAGAGAGAGAGAGAGAGAGAGAGAGAGAGAGAGTGTGTGTGTGTGAGTGTGTGTGTGTGTGTGTGGAACGGCATTGGGGCGGGGGAGGGAGGGAGGGAATGAACGTAGTAGTAGCATCTGCTCGTTAGTGCGGCTAAATCGAACTTTTCTCTAAGAGTCTTATACTTTTACTTAAAGAAGCTTTGGCTCATACAAATACCATCCAGCTTCGTTTTTATACCTCTAAATGGATTATAATTAATACCATAAGAAGCTCCAGCTGATTTTCACAAAGTTCTTCCTTGCAAATAGTTGGTTATAGATGATTACATCGATTAAAGTGCATTTATTGTCAGTGGGAAAATTTTAAGTTGTTCGGATTGTCCTAAACTCTAATGAAAACTATTAAAGCTATTTTTTGGAAGAGTCTTGAGTATTTGAATTGTGAATAAATCTGTGTAATTAGAACGTAAAGATCGGGGGGATAATTCAACAGGTCATAATAACATCGATGTATATCGCTAAAAGTTGGTATAAAAATATTTAATTTGGCATAAATTTAACGAGTCTCATAAAATTTTGCTGGATTACAGAGAAAGTATATATATATATATATATATACACACATAGATTACTATGTAATAGAGTATTACATGGTAATTATAAACTTACGCATCACTTAAAAGGTATTACTTTGCAAGAACATTTTGAACGAAAATCTTGTGAACTGGCTGTTGACAGGTTCTTGCTACATTTTGTATACAATTCAATATTAAATTTACTTATTCGTTCTTTATACAGTGGAATTTATATTTTTGCATCATTTTAGTACTGTATTGTTAGATTTAATTTATTAAATTGAAAACAAGAAACATATTTAACGTTGGAGTTTTGTTATGATAGTGTAGAATTCACGTCACGTGTATCGATGTTCTTTCAAAATATACTATTATTATTTTTACGTTACCTAATAGTCAACGTTTATGTTACATGTCGTTATTATTTAATGCATTAGTATTGTAAATAAGTTTTGGTGCCTTTGTGGTTAGTGTGACCACATATCTTGTATTTTTTTTATTAAAATTCTGACGCAACGCACGTGTAAACAATACTGAAATATAATCGCACATTTTCAATTAAAAATTTTATTTATTTCGGTAAATATTATTTTTTATATTCATCGAAATGAAGTAATTTTATTTTACTTTCAACTAAAGTAAACATATCCGTAATTAATTCATAATGAATAAAATGCGTGGTGCACTATTACACTAATATTTAGATGAATTATTTCCTGTTAATTATAATATTATAACAATAATATCACGTATTTGAAGTGAATTTGAATGTTTCAAGGTCCAAAACACATTACTGATAAACAAACAAATTTTTGAGTGGTAAAGTAGTAAAGTATCGTAAAAAATTTGGAGATGTATCAAAAAGTATATTACTTAAAAGCGACTGTAAAATATATATGTATATTTGTACAAAAAATTTATCTATTAAATTTTGTTATCTATTAAAAATATTTCGACTCGTTCACTTTTCTGAAAGCGGAAAAGAAATTATAATAATTAGGACACTAATTGTCACTGTGATTAAAGATGAACTAAATGTTCCGAATGACTATTTTCAAAATAAAATGAATGACTGCATTATTTTTAATTCTAGATTTGCAGTAAATAAAAATTGATGAACTAAACAAATGAATAGATTGATAAATCTGAACTTTAAAAAGAATTTTTTTACTAAAAAAGTACTTTTTAACACAAATCACACACTTAAGAGAATAGAAAAGTAAGTTACATAGATAGATAGATGATAATAAATCTCGAATCAAATTTATCATTAACTTAATTTCCTTTTCGTTGTTATTTGAATTATTAATGCAGCGTTAGAGAATATAACAGGAGTACGGTAATACGTTATTCATCCAATGCATTACACAGCTGGTATGTATAAAATGATCTTTTGATAACGGAATATAAAAATCACGGAGGGTAATAATAAACACGCGAATTCCATATATATTATTAAAAAATCGACTGTCCCTGTACAGAAGAGGAAAACCCATTTCGTACTAATGTAACAATACGTAAAGCGCAAAAGCATTCAAAAAAATTTTTCCTTCTCGCTCGACGCATTGCAAACGTTACTTATCGCTATTTCATTAATATTCACTTTTACGAGCTCACAGACACGACGTACACCGTGATGCACAAAGAGTCTGTGCGCGTACAAACACACCACGGCTCATGTAGCATCATACGCCATTTTTATTAATATCTTTCTTTCGCGCGTATATACAATCGCTCGTCATTATATGCGGACTGCTACTGTATATGCACAAGTATACACGTATGCATGTATGCGTGGGTGTGGGCGCGCGCGCGTGTACACACCGTGCATTTGTAATATTTGTCACGGTAGTCCGATAATTCTTATCAAGCTGCATTTTTTGCGCGTCTACACTCGAATACTTTCAATGCGGTGCAACAGAGCAACGTTCTTAATCGGCCGAGAGCGGGGAATTTATAATTTCACATTTTTTGCATCGCGAAACGCGAAACATAGCGAAATATATCGTTATGGCTACATATAAATATGCCTATACAATTTGCGCAGATTATAATATTCTGGGTGAGTCTGTCCGCATATCGAGCTTTTATTTTAAAAACTCACGCGCTTCGTATTTGCAGAGCTCGATTTGAAA
The DNA here is from genome assembly GCA_018907045.1 of Wiebesia pumilae. Lineage (NCBI taxonomy): Eukaryota > Metazoa > Arthropoda > Insecta > Hymenoptera > Agaonidae > Wiebesia > Wiebesia pumilae. Next base: position 917,371 of record JACCHZ010000123.1, read on the forward strand.
GATAGAAATTTTAATAATACCGTATTTTCCTTCGTACAAAAAGCGGCCAACACTTCCAATGTATATTTACGCGCAATTGTGGTTTTAATAAACAATATTTAAATATCGAAGATGTTCCGAGTCACACGAATATAATTTTAGCGCTTTCAATATGAATGTATGTTCTGCTTGTTAAAACTAACCATTGTATTTATGTACTTTTAAAAATTACTTTCATTATCGTAAATTACATATCATTAAACATTTTGATAAATTTTATAACCTAAGAGTCAGAAATAAGTTGTTGTAAATTTCCCATCTATGCAATTAATGTAACTTTCACGTATGAATAAAAATGATGAATTCTTTTAAAAAAATACTTATATTTTCATTGCGAATTGTATAATGTATTATTATTAGCGATATTTGTTATAAAAATATATTGAATTTAATGCTCCGGAAACTTATATAAGAAACTTAGAAAATCACTACAAGTACTTGTGGAAGTTATGCGAAACTTTTGAAGAATTTAAACGTACATCATAATACATTTTTTCAATCTCAGTAAGCATTCGCGTAGAAAATTATTTCAGTAGTTACATAAAAATATTATTAGCAGATTTTTCAAAGAATTACACAGCAAAATGTACCATGAATTCTTCTCTGCGTAGTAAAGTATCGTAAAAAATGTGGAGATGTGTCAAAAGGTGTATTATTTAAAAACGCCTGTAAAACGTATACATACGTGTACATTTGTACAAAAAATTTATCTGTAAAACAAAAATTCTCACGAAAGATGTTATCTATTAAAAAATATTTCGACTCATTTACTTTTCTGAAAGAGGAAAAGAAATTACGATAATTGGACACTAATTGTCACCGTGATTAAATTTTAGATAAAAACTGATCTAAATGTTTCGAATGACCATTTTCAAAATAAAATGAATGACTGCATTACGAGCATTAACATGATTTTGTATTCTCCATTTGACTATGGTGACAGGACATTTGTTGACATTCTTTGACATTCCTAGATATGAAAACAAAAATATCGTTAGATCAGGAGTAAAAATCGCTGTCATTTATTTTGATCCAGCTGGGGATAATTTTGTAAGTAGACATACAGTATACGTAGATCTTGGGTGTTCGAGTGACATGTGCGTATACACAACGCGTCATTTTAGTATTTGCTTGTGTCCTTTACGGTAAGCAGCGATCGATCGACGTTTCGACAAGTGAAATGGCTTCCATCTGGTCTCCTCGTAACCCTTACGTTTCTGCAAAAGTGCAACTTCTGAAACATGCGCGACTTTTCGAAAGCTCAATGCCCACGAGATGTTTTGCGATTGTGCTCTCGGGCGTACGAAATGCGGGTCTTACGAGCACATTCAATATGCAGGGGAAAATCGGGAATTCCTAGCCAATGAGCGTCGCTACATCGATCACCAACAAATCCATTCGCAAAAGCCAATCCGAATGCTACGTCTCATCAATTATTCGCCCCTTTCCACCGGCTTTCGTTCTCTCTATTTTTGGGATAAAAGGGTTCCCGGAAATTGGACTCTTTTGTCGTTTACAAAACAAAATCCATCATAGTGCTGCGCAGCAGAATTGTCGAGAAAACTCGCTATCTTTTCGAATACTCGAAAAACGAAAGGAGAGAAATATTCGCTCGATAACAGCTCATAATTGGCTCTCGAGTATTTTTTTACCTTTTACAGCCGAGGAACTCCGCGTACTTATGATTAGGCAATAACTTAGCAGCCCTCGAGGCCTAGGAGGGAGGCTGGCAAGTGTAGATTTAGGCTAACGAACTCGGGCTGCTATGTTAAACAGAGGGTGGTTGCGAGCCTCTTTAAAGCACCCTTCTGTATATTATAATTTTATAGCTTGGCTTTCTCTTGGGATTCTAAAAGCACTGCAATGTATTCTGCCATCGCAAGCGTGCCGCGGTGCTCATAAGAGATGAATAATAAAAATATTTTATGGATTATAATTAGGCGATGGTCAGTTTAATTTATCGTCCGTGCGAAATAACGGTGCCGTTGTATCCGAGTGTTGTATGCCTCTAAGATTGGACATGTTAATTATTAAAAAATACCCTTGGGTCATTATTTTCATATATCTCGCAGGTGTAGTAATAGCTGCACTACGCTTTTCGCACGTAATTTTCTTTTATCTTTCATTTTTACAAGCAGCTGACATCCCTCTACAACCTTACAATTTAGCTTCATAAATCGAAAAGTATTAGTCCTTATTTCGAAACGGCAGTTTAGCAGTGGATGAAGTTATCGATAGCGGAAAAACCACTGCAAACAAGTTAATAATGTCTACGAGGTAGATTTATCCATTGGATTTCTACTTCGTATTCCGAAAGACGCGTGTAATTTATGCGCGGCAGTCGCATTAGATCACGAGTCTATATCATTATAAAAGAGCGCCTTGCAGTTGGTGCGCGTGCGAGAAATCGCGCGAGAGCAAATAATGAAGACGTGCATTCGATGAAGGACCGAACATCGCCTACGTATTCCCTTTTGTAGGCATGCGCCTCTTGGCTCGCCCTGGGCCCTTCGAACGGAAATTTAATTTTTTACAACATCATTATCTTCTCGCCTTGGGCCACGTGGCCGCGGATGGGGGATATACGTATATTTTTTTTTCAAGGGCCGATCAGTTATATATATTCGGACTCGGTAAAGTCGTTCCTCTGCACGGGCGCACACTTAATAAACAGTTGTACACGGATTTTCGCTCTTATACGGTCCATCGTATATTACGCACTCGTTGGGATACGTTGGGATACGTTGGGATACGTTGGGATACGTTGGGATACGTCTTCCAGACGATAGTTTTTCGCTCGTGGGCACGAGCTCGCGGGCGTCGCTTTTTTATTTCGTCTCAGGTCAGAGTTTGTCTTTAGAGACGCAGCTTAAGGGATGCCAGATGCGTGCCTGCTTTGCCCGAAAGCGAGTATTCGTTGCGCTCCGAATAATCCGCAGTTTTATACCTTTATTACGCAGTAAGCTCGAATAAATCGTAACGCGTTGTTTTTTTTTTTTTTTTTTTTTTTTTTTTTTTTTTTTTTTTTTTTTTTTTTTTTTTTTTTGAGAAAGATCTATCACAGCACGAAATTAACCGTTACATTTTCAGTTTCATCGATTGAATTTGTATTATGTAAATGTATTATCTCGCGCTGCTTATCATTTCGTATCTTTAAGTATTAAGCTATGCGTCGTCCTTCACCGCGAAATAACTTTTTCAGCAAACGTTTAAAATCAAGGTTTAAAATTTGCCCAGATTATGGAAAACGATTTTTCTATAAAATCCATTGTTATAGCTTCCTCGTTATACGAAGTATTGGAAATTATGAAAATTGATTTTTCTCTTTTATCGGGAATATCGCAAATTATTCGATTGAAGTTATTATTCATAATTATATTTTCATTATAATTGCTTTTTAAAATTCTTTCACGTTGATATCCTGCTATTCGATATTAAGTTTTCTATCCTTCTGTTTCAAGAAGAGTTACTATATTAGTTAAATTTTTAGATTTTTTTGTAAAATAAAAAGAACTCGAATTCTCGTGTTGAATGTAAAAGGAAAAAGTAGAGATTTTAATTAAAAACTCTAAAGCCACGAGGTTAATTATTTTAAAGGTTGTAAAAAAGTAAAAATAATAAGGGAATAAATTAACATTAATTGTGCGAGATTTTATTACTATTTTATTCATAACGGTCACTTTTTACAACTTTTTTACAGATTCAAATTTTGCTCGGTAACTTATTAAAATGAAAAATTATAATCTTTATGTTTATATTTAATCGACAGGTTAACATTTATTATATCGTAGATATATTTATTTGCAGCAACGTCGAAGGCAAAAGAGAATTTATTAAATCTGAGTCAAAATTAATTACACGTTACCATAGAATAATACGATGCGATGTTCCTTTTTCTCGTATTTTAAATTTCATAATACACTTGGAAGTTGCGTTACATCTGTAAATGATGGAATTATTGTCATGAATAATATTTAAAAAGATATTAATTACAGGGCTTTCTTCGACTCTTAATTTATCAGATCATGATCCACCTTCGTTACAGTCGGATATTACATTCGATTAATTTCTTGCCGTTGTACACTAAGATAAAAAGTATAATAAAATCCGTGAAACATTGCATTTTTCATAGGACATAAAAGATCGTACAACAGTACTGAAGCTGCGAGGTAATGTAAAAATTATCTCGGTTGCATTTAAAACAGTGATCTATTTTTAAAAGCTCGTGAACTGAAAATTCTGTTAAAAAGGGCGACACTCGAGCGACTAATATTCCAGAAGCGGCCTAGACGAGAACGGATCTGTTTATTATCAATCCGCATCCTCGTTAACTCGGAGTCTCCGTCGCTCAAGAGGCCTCAAAATTTCCTTACGCTACGCACATCGTAATGGTGGATGCACGCACGTAAGCCTACATACATGCGCATATCCTACAGCGTCTCGAAACCATCTTTCTAGGCCGCCGTGCGAGTACAACACGGGAATTCGACCCGTTTTGAGCTTCGAGACCCGGCAACCCACAGGCATGCACGCACGCACACACGCACGCTCGTCGGCCCGCCGATGTACGTCCGCGCCCACTAAAAACCACTTCCACACGAACTCGGGAGGAAAGAAAAGGACTCGAAGAGAGAAAGAGAGAACCTCTTTAAAGGGCTCGTGTACAAGGTCGATGGCCTCGAGCTTTGAGTAGTTCTGTGAGAACCGTTTGCGCGTACGCACGTAAGTTGATCCGCGATGTATTAAGGTACGAGGATTCCGCAGCACACGCACATTAAATCTTGCAGAATGGTTCCTCTCCTTCTCAATATAATAAGAATCGAATCGTTTTATTCTCGGAGAATTTTATGCTCTGAAAATGGAGTGTCAAGAACCGACCGTAGCGTCTAACTTTAATTCAATGAATTATAAGATTAATGATACACCGTATTTTGCTCTACTGATTCCAACATGTTTTTGCCTTTGTGGTCTGCTCTTCTAACGTTTCTGACAATATAATTAATTTTAGTTTGAAAGACAGGATTTAAAACATTTTAAACGTATTGCGAGAGTGTTTCTCAAGAATGGATAATACGAGTAAGCATTAGATTATTTTTTCATTTTTTATCTGAAATGTCACGGGATTTAAACGGCACGTGTAAATTGATCATCGTTGATGCATATTTAAGTAACGAGTAAATCCATTTGAAATTAAATTAAAAATGCATTTGCAATTAATTTTAATATTCGAGTAATTTGCTTTACAAATAAAACAATACGAGTGATTTACACAATTTACACAAGAACACAAATATACGTTCGATCGAGCTTCACTATTTGCGGTTGTATTACAAGAACGCATTAATTGCTACCTAATAAACTGCGATATTTCAATTATGAAAATGTTCGATAGATCTAAAATAATAGAATTATTATCATTTGTAAGAAGTAGCAGTAAAAATTGTCTGTCAAAGATAAACGTAACAAATATAATTCTGCATATAGTAATTAATAATAATTTAAAAGCGAGTAAGCACAAGAATAAAACTTTGCCTGACATTTTATATCGGTTGTAACTAATTTATCATCTCATAAAATCGTTTTATTGATATTTGCTAAACGAGAACGTTAAATGTAAATGAAAAATCGTAGTGCTAAGGATATTTGCTAGGTATACCTTGTTGGATGATCACGTATGTTTTACAATAAAATCAGTGAATTCACCTACAAACTAAGGACTCTTAAGTAAAACACAATTTAGCGTAGGTAATTTGATTTTCTTCCAAGAGTACAATACCTAAGTATAATGCGTATAATGCACAAGTGTCACAAGTTTTTATGAGCATCTTTATAATGCAGAGGTATAAACAGGTATATAAAATGGTTTGCAACTGTAGTTACTCGGTAGATTATAGAAATCAATTTTTATAAAGTTACGTTCTCTTCGATATGCACAAACTGCTCGTATAAATAAAAGGGGTGACGGTATACTACTGACTTATTCACACTCGAAGGAAGAAAGTATGAGAAAGAGGGGCATCATTTTTGTTCTCTTTTCTTTCTCGTTTTAGCTTTATTCGCTTATTTACGACACGAAGGGACACTGACGCACACACACGTGACGTATGCGTGCCTATACACGCGATAACAGAAGATATATGTTTATACGCGCGTGTATATATATACAGAGAGCGAGCGGGGTGGGGCGGGGGGGGGGTGTGAGAGGGAGAGGGAGAGGGAGAGAGAGGAAGGATGTGGTTAAGAAGAGAAGACGCGTCGGTGACGGCGTTGAAAGCAGGTGATGGCGTATCGGTGATATTATGCAAAGCTTAGTGGGAAATTGGCGCACAAGACTTTTGGAGTTAGCGTATAGTTTTTTGCTCGGCTCTTTCTTTTTCTTCTCACTTCCGCGATGCGAAGCCTCTTAACTATTGTATACCGCGTTCACACATCCACGTGCGGGACGAGCTCTCGACTCGTGTAGCACTCGTGCACTTCCGCGTCCTCTCGAAAGCACTAAAATATTTTAGTACGACGTGGATGGTGGCCAGTGGTTTTCTCCCGTGGAATAAAAACTTTGCGCGTTAAAGCGTACTTTGAAAAAGGGGTTAAGTGCATGCGCCTGGAAGATGATTAATCTTTCTGAGAAAAGAAACGTTATTTTCGGCAGTGTTGCCTACCTTTTCTTAATTCAATTAAGGATTCAATTATATTTACGTTTCAAATTATAATGTCAATTAATGTTGGGCCCCTTTCAAATTTATCCTTATGTTAAACATTCTTTTGGCTATGTTTCTTTTCGTAAATTATCTCTGGATTATTATCACGCATATTATTTTAAATAAGTTTTATTATAGTTTGATTAGATTTACAACATCTTTGACTTAAATATATATATATATATATGGCCTTGCAGTCAAATAAACCAATATACAAATTTGAATATTGATTTTGGAATAACAGTAGAGTACATACAAAATCAATCACATGTCGGAACGTTTACATTTTACAGATAAACGTACTTTGAAGGTAATCAAATCAATTTTTATATTCGACCATAATTCCAATTGAAAAGGATATAATTAGAAAGAAAATTTGACTCTATTGATATGCATTTTTATCAGTGGAACAAACAGTTTTTATTAAAATTTTTTGAAACCTAAAAGATTAAACTTATAAGTTATTCAATCAGCGATCGAAACATAATTATAATCAGCCTTTAAGAAAAACTAATTAATATAATTAAAATGAGTTTCATTTAAGGCTGAATTATAAATAGATTTTAATAATAAGTTCAATATAGTACACAAGAGAAATATCGCGTCTGTATCAACGGCGATTAAAAAGCATGCATTTACTTTACGAACAATAAAGCAAAAATACATTATCGTTGAAAATACCATTTAAATTCTTTATGTAACACTTATGAATGTAAAGAAGCCATCGATAATTCTTCCATGCGCATTATCATGTAATTTCAATTCGATAGCTTAGAATCATTGGGAGGAAACGATTTCATCCCAAGAGCGAATATCGTACGTATCATTAATTTATTTAATAACAACTTCTCGAAAGTGCAATTTACGAAGATAAGTTTCTTTGAAGGGTCTGTCAATGTTGCTAGTTATTTACGTCTTTTTATTTATACCTTACTGTATCAGTGCATTTATAAATTCATTCGTTTAAACATTTTCGAGAAGTATAATCGTTATTTCTTTAATTAAGTTGCTAAGCAGAGAAATTTATTATTAATAGTAATTGAAATAACGAGGTAACATTTTTTTTTCTAAAGGGTGATGATTTATAACTAGATTACGAAAAAGTGTTTAAAGATAATTTTTTAACAAAATCTATATTTGACCGCTGGCATTTATACGAAAGTACAACGTAATGGTACACAATCGACTGATAATAATAAAAACAACTATCTCTGAAAAATACGTTTATGGACCTATCATCTTTTATATACTAAATATCCAAAGTGCTTATTACGCAATCTGTATCACTTCAGAGTAACTTTTAAATCATTCTCATCGTTAGTACATTAAGAAAATATTACTGGGCCGGAAGAGTTTATTTCCAATATTGAAAAGACGTCTATGCGAGTTAATGGTTCGGTTATGAAAAGAATAGTTATTTTAGTAAGGTTTGTAGATTACACAAGATTCTAAAAATAAAGAGTTCTTAACAAAATCTATAATGGCATGTATAATAGCTTCATATACAATAATATTCTATAAAGAAAATGAAGGCACGAATTCCAAGCTTGAACTTGAAAATTGTTAGAGTGCAAGATCCTACTTAGTTGTTTAGATTTACGAGTTGTATCAAAAAAGTTCCATAAAAATTTTTTTTCCAACGTTTAAGAATAGAAAATTTAATTCCCAATAATTAATTGCGTTATACTTTTATTACTTTGAGATTCATTTGAAGCGAGCTGCAGTTAAACGGCAGACAAGACCTTTAAAACTTAGGGATTCTGTCGTGTTTGATAGCGGAGGCTACGAATACGAAACTTATTACGGTAGAGAGGACAAAAATCAATAGCATATCCAGCTACTGTCAGTTTTTCTAGAATGGAAAATGGTGAAAAGCGATACGAGACAGGAAGAAACGCGAGTTTGAAGAAAGAGTCTGAAAGTCAGGGAGAAACGCGTGCTGAAAAATGTACAATTTTCTTAACAACCGATATTTTTGCCATTCTCCCGACAAACCTAAACTTATTACACTTTCCTTTGCATTCCCTCGCGGCTACAACAGTGCGTACGTAATTCTCGTGACGCTCGAAACACAGGCTGTAATTTTTCGCGCAAATGTCTATGATCGCTCCCGTATTCGAAACTCCCGTACTCGACTTTTCCTCTTCTAGCGCGCGTGCGCCCAACGAAACAGATGCACGACACCAGCCGCGATTAACACCATTCGCCTATTAGCATTTATTCAGCTTCTGAAAAGGCTTGCGCACGTGCCAACCCCTTTTGCCCGAGAGCCTTGGACTCGTGGCTCGGCGCTGCCCATCGACTTCCTCCTGCTCTTCCCCGCCGCGCGAGGACTCCCCATTTCACGAGAGTGCGAGAGGAGTCGCTCGCTCGTGCTGACCGGAGCAGGTGAAGCTCGCAGCTGCTGGACAGCTGGACCGATATCACGCGCGCCCCGCTGATAAGGTGCGAGTGTTACGCAAGTCGAGCCCGACGTCGGCTTTCTCCTCGCTGGGGATTTACATTGCGTCGAGGATTTACATTGGATCGAGGACGAAGTGCCGCCTCGTTCGCCGGAATTTCGGGAAAACGTCCGCGTTTCCCCAATGAGACTCGATAGCGGCAACTGGAATTGGTTCTGCGAAAGCTCGACGCAAGCTGCAAGGCTCTTGAGTTCTAGTCGCATGGGTCGCTTATCAGATGAAGCTTTCGCTTCTAGTACAAGAAAAGTGCATCTAATATAATAGAAAATCGATTTATCATTTTCAGAATGTCATTGGAAACTTAGATCGAAGGGTTTCCTTAGGCGCATTTACGCTCAAAGAATGAAGTATCGATACTGTGTCATTAAAATTTGTCACACGCGAGCTCGCATTCACGCATGTACGCATACTGCACGCGCATACGTAGGGTAAAAGTGCACTTGTGTATTTACGTGCATAAACAATTGTTATGAATTGATGAAACGGGTAATAAATTACAGTTCTTTTATCGTTTCAATTACATTTATGCGTAGTTATTAAATTGACTTTTTTAAACGATCCATTCTTATCTTAAAAAGTGAATTCTCAGATATATACAGGCGAAACAATTAAACCAAATAGATAATGGTATTATAACATCCATTAGCTATGTACTTAAGTGATGTTTTATCAGAGAATTTCTCAAGATGAATATTAGAACTTACGATGCTAATTGAAATTTTCCACGCGAATTCTATGAAATGATTTATTAAACAAAAGGATGAATAAAAATTTCAATTATTAAAAATGTTTCTGCGCGAGTAAACTAATCGCGAAATGCATTCGAAGGAGCGGCGAAAAGTTGTAGAAAATAAATTAATGATAAAAGCTGAAAGAGCACGATGAAGGGGGTAGCGGAAAATATAAAAATGAAAAAGGTAGAGCATAAACGGAAGAAGGTAAGTAAAAGTGTTCGCGATATTCAAAGAGAAAACAAGACGGTGAAACGAAATTAAAAAAGAGAGAAATGACGCGTATACGCTTTAGCCGTTGGCATGCTTTAAGGAATTCCAGATACGAAAGGCATATCACGCAGCCAGGATAAGCGAATACGAGAGCTCCGATGACGAAAGACGAGTTCGATCGATAGAGTCTAGTAGTAATGGTGTTGACTAGATAAAACAAAGACCGAGGGAAAAATACAGAGTTAGCGAGAACAAGGAAGAGAAAGAATTCTTAGTTTGATCATCTCTCTTTAACAGTTGCATTAAATTCAAGAAACGGGAGCACATCCATTCATTTTGTAGAAAATTCAACTTTATTCAAACTTCATGTTTCACGAAATGTTTGGAATTTTTCTTTAACAGTTGGTCGTGATATTCCTGTTGTTATGATTTTTTAAGTTACGCATAAGATATTGGAATTTCTTCAAATTTGAAAGTCAACGGGAAGGAAATTTGTGTTTATATTAAGAAAGCAATTTTGACGTAGAATATAATAGGAGATCCGATAAAAAGTGTACGGCTTTGTATTCGAGTACTTGAGATAATACTGTGGAGAATTTGGTGAGTGTTCGTGCTCACGATGCTTCCGGCGTCTTACTTTGTTGATGCACTCGTGCTCGAATGGACCAAGTATCACTCGCCTTACTGTATACCAATGTCGATAAAGATTATTACACGCCCAGTTGGGATACATATTTTTAAATTTATTTATATATTGATGAAAAATGCGCTGTCGACATGAGAAAAGCGTATACATTTAGGGGAGCAACCGTCGAGGTTCGAAAGGTAATTCTGATCGTATACTTACACTCGTGTACTTGCCAAAAATATAGACGGAAGTAATACTGTTGGCTAGTAATATGGCTTCTTAATCGAGTACTTCAAATAAGAATTTTCGTAATTTTTTATATTATATAAAACCGTTAACATTTTGAGATATAACTTGGTGTCAAATTTTATTTTATTGTGAAAGAAAATGCAAATTGTGAAAGAAATTGTAAAATGATTTTTAGGCTTGAAAATTTAATCGTACAAAAATTTGATATCCCTATTTATATTATTAATACACACTTCTTGTTTTCTATGAAAAGTCGTTTTCTAAGTAGTTAAGTGTCAAAAAGCATAGAATTTTGTAATTTTTATTTCAGTAATTTAATGATCGAATACGCAAGTGCTGTGTTCCGTATCGCTGTTGTCAGAAATCATTATTTTCAAGGTAATCGGTAATTTATGAACACGCACACACACAAATGCGCAGAGATCTGGTTATTTTATTAGTGTTACTTGTTCAGATGTGATATATCATTATGATCAACAACTGTGGGTACGAAGTGTTTTTGACACGATACAAGAACAGCGCTCCAATTATTTATTAGGAGTTTACATTTTTACTATTTAAATGTATCCGATATTCACGTATAGAAAGAGAAAAACAATGATAAGATCAACTGGAGTCTTGGTGATTTTCCAAGTCTTGGTCTAATATTTGATCTTTGCCGGTTTCTAGAATCCAGGGTCAACGTTGACGAGATTCAAATAAATCGCTTGTATTTATATCCACATTATTACAGGCAATTTTACTTTGTGAACTACGAGTATTTGGCCCGAAATTTAGTTCATTGACTCGCAATCCTTGTTATTATTACCGAATTATTATTGACATACTCTCTTTATATCGTAGATGGAAGAATAAATTTCTTTCTTAGATGTATAAAGTAGCAAATTGTAAAATTTTATAAACAAACGTGGAGTTAAAAATAATTCTTATATTCTATTGAATGTTTTTCATCTTTTTAAATCTCGAATTTATCAAAAATTGTTCACCCTTTGATAGATATCAGATAAAATTTCAGATAAAAATTCACATTATATTATATATTATTCGAGAATTTGTCGAAAGAGGAGATCTATTAAAAACCTCTTTATTCTATAAGAGAAAAAAGTAATCAAACAATTTTTTATGTCTTAATTACTATATAATAAAACTTTGAAAAGAAGTTTGTGTTGAATTTTGAAAAACATTAAATTAAAAGAAAACTATAATAATAAGTGTAAAATAGCATATATTACTGACAGTGTATATTTCAAGTGAATATAAAATTTTTTAACGTCTATAAAAGTTTTTAATGTCTTAAATAGTAGCAACTATTACGCTTAAGTTGTATGATTTATAGATTATTAATACAGTGTAAGAATTATATATATATATATATTTAGAAATAATAATATAAAAACTTTATTTTCAAAAACATAAATAACATAAAACCGTGTAAAGCTTCTTTTTAATATTCTTCAATTTACTGCAAACAGTGAGTACATGTTTCTGTTTTTATAACTAGTTCAGTACTTCCAGGACGTTTACCAGATGAAACGATGAAACTAATTGTAAAAGATAATTTAACAATTGCAATGACAATTATAATGTATAAATAAAGTTATTTTAAATTGTTGTGAAATTAAAGAAATATTTATATAGGCTACCGATTTAGAAAAATGTCAGTGCCATTCCAGATTATGTAAAAAAAAATTCTCTATTTTCGATAGCATATATTGTCATTCAAGAAATAAATATTGTTTATAAAAGAATTTTATATTGTACATTATTATAGTCTAATATTACTACTTATTGCAAGACTTTGTTATGTAATGGAAAAAAATTTAACAAAATTAAGAACGTATTGTCAAGTTCGTAAAATTTAACCAATTTGTTGTAAAATTCTCATATTATTTAAACTTTATATTAAGTAGAACTAATTATTGTCAGTATGTAATATATCTAGTAATTCATGCAATTTTATATAAAAAAAATCTAAAATTAATGAATAGAATATAATCAATTATTATATAACAGCTCTTCTAAAATTAGGAACCATTTAATGATGAATAAGAAAAGTAAAATATCTAATATTTTAATTTTATCAAAGTTAAAGTTATAGTTTCAAAATGAAAACGGTGTTTAATTTAATCCCTAATTAGTTTCAAATTAAGATTGCTTTTTAAATAGATTTTTAAGACATGTATTAAAATTTTTGCAGAATCTACTATTTTATATGAATAAATATAATAATTCAGTAATGTATTATATCCATATTTTAATTAATACATTTGCCTGAAGTTAACCACAGATGTACTGTAATTTTTAAGCATATATTTAATGATTTTTCAATTTTTCTAAAATTGAAATGTTTGCATTGCAATGTTTATTTTTATAAACATTGCAATGTCTATTTTTCAAATGGTTTAAAATACAGATCAAATGAATACACGTATATTTATAAAATATCCTATTTTGTACTTACGTTTTTATTAACTTTTCAAAACGCTATTTACATTATTTTTTAAAAAAAATTTTATACAATACTGAATTTTATACCGTTCATATTTTTAAATAGATTTTAACTGTAAATTATTTATCCTTTTTAATTATATAATTATATTATATTTTTTAAGTATATTTCATCTTTGTATAGTAAAAATTATGAATAATATAGAGTAAGTTTATTGTTTGTATGTCATCATAAAACAAAATAATAAAATAATTTTTTTACTTGATAATATATATATATATATATACACACACATGCGTATGTACGTATGTATGTACTATATTTTTAGAATATTTTTAATATAATTTTTGCAATTTAGTATATTATACATTGTAATTATTTCCAACAAATTTTAGAGAATAAATTAAATTTATATATAACTCACTTTTCCCTTCACCTATACTGACACAAACCAGAGACAATTAGTTTAGATATAACTTCCGTCATATCCATAAACGAAAGCTTCTGTTGAGGGTGAAGTACATTTACATGTTGCATATACACATGCTATTGTAAAATATGTTGCAAATACTAAATAAGCAGTTTTCATTAGTCATATGAAATTTAATAGAATAATAATTTATTCTATCTTATTGCATTACTATATGCGTACACTATATGCGTAACTAATTTTCTTTAAATCCGATACACTGATTTTGATTATCAGTATTTTTTATATTTCATTTACATTAATATTAATAAACACATATTAGTTTAGTTTAAATAATTGTGTATATAATTTATATTAATTGAATGGTAAATAAATTTTATTTTTCAAATAACAGTTATTCGATATAATTAAATTATATTAATTTGTGAAATTAATAAATCAATGGTTGCTCCAGTACTTAAAATAAGAGAAATATTAATTGTTTCAATAATTTTATTTCAATGTAATATATTTAAATATTATTATTATTACGTAATCTTCAATGCATAAGATGTTTAGCACATGCTTTTTCTTACGTATTTCTTACATATACATATCAAAATAAAAATATTTCGGAGTACACTTGATTCTGACAAATATAATCTTTTATTATTATGCAGTAATGCATTGAGTATTTTTATTATTTGTTTAAAAGTAATTTATTTTTTATTAAAAATAATGATATTAAATCTATAAGTGACGATAGTTGAAAGTAAGAATGTAAATATGTATAGACAATCAAATGTAAAAATTTAACTGAATATTAAAAATCAGGATTTCATTATATACATTGACTGCATTAAAAAATTAAATTAAATATAAATTTCTAATGTTTTCAATATTTCAATCAAATATAAACGTTTTTTTGTTCTTTTGAATTTTATATAAATAAAGAATGCTTAAAGCATAGTCGCATTTAAAAAAAATTTATTAAAAAAAATTTGACAAACATTCATTAATTACTACTTAATTAATTGCGAAAAAAAGTCTCTAAAGTCTTAAATTGGTTCATAAATTTTTTAATTATGTTTTATAAAATACGTAAGAGATAATAAAGATTGCTGCCTTTGTAAAATGGCTCTGAGTAAGCTAATACTTGTTTTTGTAAAAAATTCTACAAAGTTTTTTAAAAATATGAGCGTTTTATGTCAATAACTTTTCTGTCTTATAATCGCTAAGTAAATCTTTTAATATTAACTTATATATAATTAGTAAATTTGACATAATTGCATATATATTAAGTGGAACTCCACGCGCCATTGAACTAGATTCTGGCACACTACGTTATCTATGAAATATTGAGATCGTTGTGCCAAGAAAATTTTATCTTTAGAACCAAAATGCCAAAACTTATCCTAATACGTTAATATCACGTTAAAAATCTAATCGGAAATATGTAGAAGAAATAGAATTTTCTATTCGTAATCTATTTCAATCTGGTCGTTAGAAAAAATTTAATATACTTAATTACATATAGGATTACGTAAACTGACTTTGAAAGCTGAAATCCGCCAATGTCCTTGTAAAATCGAAAGATCGGCATCAGCCAAGCGAGGGAAAACTATAAATTGAACGTTATTACGAGTCGAGATGCTTTGGAAGCATTTTTCTAATATTCTATGCTCTCGTATTTTCCTCGTGCAATTAGAGCTCGTTTTTGTATAGGCTATGCACGAAACAAGATTGCAATAGTTTGAACTCGATAGCTTAGTCCCTCAAGTACCGCGCGTAATGTACATCTAATTCATCATATTGGCAGATGATCCAAATATTAACTTTATTCATCGCGTTGAGTTTATCTGTTGCAAGTTAGAATGTCAACAAGTATAATCTGGGTAACCCCCAGCAATATCTGTCTTTAACCCCTATATTAGGAGCTTGTGGTTAAAACCGATAAATCTCCGTTTCATTGGGTGATGGCCATTTGATTTGTGTATATGTTAATTTTTTTTACTTTACATTAGTAATAAAAATTATTATAATAATAATTGATATAAAAATTAATTATATTAGATTTTGCGTTTAAAATTTTATTGAAAATAATAAAAGAGTGATTATTACACGAGAATTGCTTTCTGGTATGAATATCAAAAAATCTATAACCATTTTTTAAAAATATTATGTTAATCTGCGATCAGCTTAGTCGAATATTAGATTATTTGTATTGACTATACTAATTTTTCATTATAAATGAAATTCTCTTTCCATTTTAATAATAATAGTAATTAATTCTTTTTTAGATTTTCTGCACAGTAACAGATACGTTTTCACAGAAAGCTGAATTTTTAACATTTTCTTGGTGTTTTTTCTTTTATGACGCATATATTATACAGACGTTTCATCGCGTAGAGCTTCCCCTCTTTATAATTGCTTGAATCTTATGTATTTTATCCTTAAATTAAAAGTATTTTCATCCTAACTATTATAATAATATTGTATTTCTCAATTAATAAAATCTTTCTGTCACTCTGAAAGACTATTTATTTTAAGTTCGAATACCAACTCGTGATTGAGTTATTTAAAAACAACAATTAGTTATGAATATCTTATAATTCTATAGGTTATATCAACTGCTTACTTCAATACCGTAAAAATGTAAAAATTTCTTTTTCATACTTCGATATTGATATAAATCCATTGAGTAGAAATAAGCTTTTCAATCAATATGAATATCTGTAAATTAATATAACCTAAAAAAATTCAAAAGTATATTATAAAATTAAAAAGTTTGGTCACTCACAATTATTGATAAAGATATTTAGTCTATTTTTTGATGCAATTATACAATTCACGTATGAAAAATATATTCATGATACAAGTGAATTATGATAATGTAAAGTCGTCCGTTATCAAACATGTACATACATGGGAAAATGTTGAAAACGTTTTATTATTAATTTCAAATTAAATAATTAAAAATTACCTATTTTTGTTTTAACCTTAAAACATTTAATTAAGGTTGTTTCCATTATCTAATACATTAAAATTAATATCCATTTGTTTAATACAATCAATAATAGAAAATATATAAAATATAGAAAAGCGTTGCTGTCTCGATTTAGAATATTCAAAATTGTGTCGGTATAGTTTCAAATATTTATAGTTTCAAATCATGATCTATTCAAACTTTGTGAATGTTTTAAACAAGTAAGACAATTGAATACTGGAAGGCAAAAGCAAAAAATCCATTTCCCGTACAATCATAATCTTTAAAATGAGATCCATCAATATCTCCATTGATACAAATTATATAGCCTTTACATTTAATTATGATTACGTGTACATCATTTGTATATTATTTTGTGTCCATCCTTACTCATAGTATTCATAATTATTTACTAGTAAGTATTTAATTATTTAAATGCTTATTTCGTTCATACAATATATTTGTAAGTACTAACAAATAATTTATTTAAATTCGAATTAATGTTAGTAACACTTGTCCATATTACAGAAATTTAATAACCATATTTAAAATTATTATTTAATTTCCGATGTAAGATATCAACGGTTAAGATGAAATAGAAATAACTGCCTAAACTGCTTGAAAATAAAGAGAAGATTATAGACATGGAATTCTTAGTATTAATTATATACCAGAGAAAAGAATTATTCCAAATAATTATTCCAGAATCATCTTAAACTAGAAATACTTATAACAGAATATCTAAAGTATCCTATACGCTTATTTAGACTATTACATATAATATTATTTAGATATTATACAGTGATAATAACTTACTTATTCGTCTGTAAAAACGTCAGGTTGAAAACTGAAACAGGTGTGTGTAAATTTGTCTTAACGAGATTACTAGCAAACGGGATTTATTTACTACTATATTTCAGGTGAAGATCAGACATCTACGTTAGTGTTGATGATCTCAAAGCTATTGATCGGAGAAAAATTCCTATCAATAGAGCGGTTTTGCTCTCCATTATCATTTGCCTGAATAACAGAGCCATCCAGGGTATACACCTGTGAGTTACTAATATATAAAGAACGAAGATTACCTGTCGAAATAGCACATAATTACTTTACCACGGTTACTCGACTAAAATGACATTAATGGTAACGAAGGCATGGATGACTTTAAGAGATGTGTTGCACTTGAAATGTAGACTATATTTCTCTCCGTGATCTTATAATCATATAAATAAATAGAGTCCATTATAAACTCTTCATAAATTGTCTATTGTTAATGTAAGAAATGCAGGTATACATATGAAGAAAAGATTCGGCAAAGTATAAGATCTAGTCTTTTTTTATCCATTACAATTTAAATTAGGCATTGAAAGGACGTTGTCTTGGTCATTGTTTCTTTAGTCAAAAACGGCTAATATAGATTACAACATATATGTCAGTGGGTAATTATTTGAATATTTTAGTCCAAAAGGTACTTCCACACAAAAGTACGAGCTGCTAAACTAAAGTCTATACCTTATCTAATCTAAAGGAAAATTTGAAGAATTTATTAGAATCACTGGGAACTACGTGAATATTTTTATTATTACGCGTGTATAATTTTATTTAAAATTGTAAAGTATCTGTTTTATATCTATCGTGGCCCTAACGAATGTTAGAGGTGAACGATTAAGCATGAAGTTTATTGCTTTATTTTGTTTAGGAAATAAACGAAAAGATGTAAGAAGAATTAATTTTATTACTTATGCAATAGATACTGAAAAGTGCAAGGGAGTGGGAGTGTCCATGTGAGAAAGTATAATCTGAAAATCATTATCTGCAATCAAAAATCGCAATATTGGTAATAGATCTTTATTTACGAACGGAAACAATAAAATTCATCCGCTCAAGAGGAACATTGATTGATCCTCTACTGCTTATATAACAGTACTTGCTTATGTTCCCTGTAAATAACCTTCTTTATTCCCTTTGTTTCCATCAATATCTTTTAATTTTAATTTATGATTTTACTGAACTAATTTAGAGTAATGTCATCGGACTTAAATAATATATATATATATATATATATATATATATATATATATATATATTTATATGAAGATTTCGATATCATAGAAAACTACTCACAAAACAACTCGCGTTTTATGGAATTTAAAAGAATATGAAAACTTTTAACGCTACTTTCATAGTATTTCGTTTATTGGAGTTTTTTTCAAAATAATAGGAAAATTTAGTGATTTTCTGTAGTATATTTCTTAAAACTCATATAGATTTAGAACAATGAACATCTGATGAATTTTGGCTATAATTAAATAACATAGATGTATTATTGCTGCTGATTTTATTCAATTAATGAAATAGATACACGAAACAGTAATATAAAGAGAAATTTTAGAAATAAATTTATTTAATACAAGACTTATTTTTATAAACATTAATTAAAATAATAAGTTTGCAAACGTATTAGTATAAAAATATCATTATACCGTAAATGCGTTAATTACTAGATTAATTACTGCAGTGTGAACAATCTGTCAATTTTGTAATTAAAATAGTACCAGTAGGGCATTCTCCAGCTATTTGAACATCTGTAAAAGAATGAAAATGTTAATTAATGCTTAAAATAACTATTTATAGAATGACAAATAATATTATATTAGTAATCCATTTACATCGTGTAAACTGTTTTAGTATTAAAAGTGAAATAAATAATTATTAGTAAGAATTTATTAACAAATTTATTAACATCGACTCGTACTCACGTATACATAAATCCATGAATGAAGTAGAATTTAAATAAATTCACGAATAATATATTATAAAATAATATTCTTACTTTCTCCGTGAAAAAAGTTGTCTATATTGAAGCTAATAATTAAGATTAATTTTTATTTCAAAAATCTATTTACACTATACGTAGATAATTAAATTATAATATTTTTATCAAAAAAAAAAAAAAATCAAATATGGTAAATATTATAAAGATTTTTTTTAAGTAACATAACGAATAAAGTGGAAAGGATAAAAATTAAAGATAATTTAATAAAAATATCATTAATGAAAAATCTTGCTACCTCCTTAATAATATGGGTTGAAAAATATAGAAAATACTATTATTATAATCTATTATAAAAAAAGACAATATTTTACGGAGCAAAGCTTGGACAAAATTTTGACAAATATTGCAATATTTGAATACGAAATGAAATTATTTTGATAAAATATATCTCGTTTGAAAAATCTATTTAGTATTTAACAGATAGTTTAAATATTAACGAAGTATCGAACCCGAATGCCAAAAGAAAAAAAGAACTCAAAGTCTTTACGGAGTCATTTATAAGTTAATTCACAAATCACATTATAATATACATATTTGTTAACCACAATTTAATTCTTTTTTCCATTTCGAAAGTTTTTTTATTTTTTCACTTATGTTTTCCGAGTATTGAATAAAATAGAAATCATAACCATTAGAAAATGTTGGTTATTTATAATAATAGAAATACAGTTATTAATCCAAAGACTCACTTTTTCCTTCACATTGATTTACGCAATGTAACAACCCTGGATTCAAATATGTTTTTCCATCTGAACCACAAACTGGACTCCGTGAACTTCCCGGTTGACATTTACATTCTCCATACACGTTTTCTATCATGTATATTACTAAAAGCACTGGACAAAATATGTTTAATTTTTCAATATCATAGATTAATTTTATATAAAAAGATGCGCCTTAACTCAGGATTAAATTGGTTTATTTACAACTAGCAAGTATATAGTAATTTAATTGTAGCATAATAAATCGAAAAAGTTAATGAAAGCTATGTTTTATATATTGAAAAAGAATATTATATTATATCTGATGCTTATATATTATATATAATATATTTATTACGATCGTAAATTGTCGACTAAAAAAATATGTTTTCTATTTCCAAATGCAACATTCAAAAACACACTTTTATTTTTTTATATTGGTATATATTGGCATTAATTAAACTTAGAAATTCTTCATATATCAAAGCTGTAGTATATTCTTTATAAAGACTTAAACATTTCGTAAATGTACTTACAGCAAAAAATGGTGGTCTTCTGTAATTTCAACATGGTAATTTGAAACACAAAAACTAATAAATTGAATAACCTCAAATCTTAGTACTTTACAAATTCAAAACTGAATAACAAGAATGATATCTCTTGTATTATATAGTGAGTTTTTATCGCTATTTGGAATTCCTATTTATTATGTGTAATGAAACATTGCGTATATAATTTTTCTTTTATCTTATACACTATGGCTCATTGTCAATGTTTTTTGTATTTAGTATTTGTCGATAAACATATATAAATTATATTAAATATGTAAACAATTGTGTAAATAATAATTTTAATTACATTTTATATGTGCTTTTTTATAATAAAAAAATATCTTTGCCTCGTCTAAGCGAAGTTAATTTTATTTTGAAAACATGTGACCCTTTTGATTGATGCACATTAAATAATCTGTAGTAAATCCATGTCCCATTCTTATAACAATAATAAAAGAAATATCATATTTATTATCAATTCTAAGTAAACTTAATAGTTTTAATATGTATCACCCATTACACACGATAGTCAGCGTATGCAAACACTAAATTTTTCCATAAATTTTGAGAAATGTAATCTTTTATCGCCAGCAGTAAATGGCGTATTTTTATTCTTTCTACGAAGGAAATTCTTGTTCAAAACAGAGGCTTGAAATCTTTGAATAACCTCAGTTCAAATTAAGAAGGTAAAAATATTCAGGCTATCAAATAAAAAACTCTAACTGAATTGTTAGGACATGAGGTCGATCGCGATAACCCGCTTTGTGTAATTGTAGGATTCGCGCGACCTTTCCTTCAAATATGTCGATGTCCTTATGTAAAAGTTTTTAGAAAGGATTTGCCTTTTTCTCCGACTTGTTAGCAAAAACGTCGGAGTGCTAGAAGCTTTATAAGAAACGGACGCGGGGAATCGACGAATTGCCCGAGAGTTGCGTTCTCTAATACGAATTTTAAAGTTAAATGATTAAGAATAATGATACTCCCTTTATTTCGTTCAGGAAACGAAAAAAAAAAAAAAAAGAAATGATGAAACAACAATTAATTTTTATTGCTTATGCATTAGATATTGACGAGTGGAAGGTAGCGGAAGGATAAATGTGAGAAAATATAAAGAAACAGGGTGTGATTTCTTATACCTTAAATATCTGTTATATATTAACTTAATCTGTTATCTAAATCCTGAAATATGTCGAAGTATCGTACATTCAAACTAATATAGTATAAAGATTGCATTTAAAGAAAATCCTCTATGCAAATAAAACTTTTCATTGGATATTTAGATTTGTAGATGTTTTATTGTTAAAAATCTTAACAGTCCTTATTATAATTTGAGTTTAATAGAAGATTATAAATTTGTATTATAAAATTAATTCATAATTCGATAACTAGATCTTTATTATTGTTGAAATAAGTTGATAACAGTTTCAGATTCTCGTTACTGTCATGCACATTATTATTATATAAATGAAAATCATTATCTGCAATCAAAAATCGCAATATTGGTAATAGATCTTTATTTACGAAAGGAAACAATAAAATTCATCGGCTTAAGAGGAACAATGATTGATCCTCTACTGCTTATATAACAGTACTTGCTTATGTTCCCTGTAAATACCCTTCCTCGTCTTCACTAGTTCCAAATATTATTTTTTATTTCTATTATTGCCTTGAGACTAAATTAATTTTAAGTAATTTTTAAAATCATTTATGATAAGAAAAAAAATTGTGTTATTTTTTGCTCATGCTCAAATTTTTAATCCCATTTGAAGTGTATTTTCAACGTGACCTATATAGACATGCGCTCTTGTTTATTTTCACTCGTGCGCACTTAATTATACATATATATACACACACATATATTTCCATAACAAGTAATTACGTATTCTACGTGGTATATATTCTTCCGCTTGTTTTGACTAGCTTTTAAATATTAAATAAAATGAAGTTAAATAATTTTTTCATGCATCGTGCTAAGGTATTAAAAATGTTGAAGAAACGAACACTAATTGCTAAAATAATTAGTCTTCTGTCTCTAATGAAAACTAGTTTACATTTATATTTTTTACATTTATATTTTATATGTCGATACATCTCTATAAATCACGTAGATAATAAATTCGTATTATTATGAAGTATTTAATAATTATTTAATAAATAATTATATAAATTTCAGGTCTTAAAATAAACATAAAATAATTTCTATTTAAAACAGTTATTTCGATTGTACATTCAAACACACACATCTAGAATTTTACTTTTGAATTAAGTTTTATTATTTATAATAAAATTTAATAATACTATACACCAAATATATATTTTAAAGCTATTTTGAAAGTTAAGTTTGAAACTACTCTAAACTGCTTTTTACTGTTTATATTTATGTATATAATGTTTCAAGTTATTATTATACGTTGTTTTAAAATACAATTATAATGTTTTTATATTTTATATTTTGATTCCAACATATTTTTAAAATCACGCCTTTCAATAATTTACTTAATTGCACTTAAATCGTAAACGAATGTTACAGAGAAATATAGATTATTTTTTTCTATATCATTAATTGATCAGTGCCAATACCAGTTTTAATTTTAAAAAAAGTTGAATTAATTAGAATAAACTGCATGATTATATGATTTAACTGCATCTACTTAATAGTACCGGAATTACTCATACGTAACATTAATAAAGTATGAAAAGAGATTAATTAAATCCTAACGAATTCTGAATCAGTAAAACATTTCACAAAATAACATAATATTTACATCAACATTTCATCATAATAATAATAAATTTGTACGGGCATCTCCATAACATATAAAACTATTTTTAATGAAATTTTATATAAACTCAAGAATGACTTTTTCAATTCAAGCTTGTTTTAATTTCTATTTGTTGAATTTATTAATAAAATGTGTTCTTATAACTCTGATAATTATCTATTCAAAATAAAATTTATTGATTTTAATTATTATTTAGAATTTTTTTGTATACATATTTCTTTAAAAGTAATCAATCTGAAAAAAAAAGAATAATTCTGATAAAAAACCGATGAATTTTCGTAAAAAATTACATAGATGAATAAGTGTTCATGATTTCAAGTACTGAATTTAGAAAGAGTTGTACAGAGAAAGTCTTCAAAATAATTTTTTTACTTACACTCTTGGCTTCTAATTTTATTCATATTAATTAAAGTACTTATAACAAAATCATTGTATAAAAATATTAAGGAGATTGAAAAACAATATATTTTCAGTATTTTTATTCAATTTGTGCTTTACAGTATGTACAATCTGTTAATTTTTTTATGATATCAGTACAAGCGGAGCATTCTTTAGTTGCAATATTTCAAACACTTGTGATTTAATAAAATTGTTAAATAACTGTTAAAATTAAAATATATTTTAAAGAGAAAATATTAAACTTTAATGAATATTGTAAAACATAGTAATTTAGGTTACTAATAATGGTATGAAGATGAATCATTATTTACTTTTATTAATATATACTTTTATAAACAAACGAGTAATACAAGATACAACAAAATAAATATTTTTATAAAAAAATACTATAAAAATACTAAGTCAATTATTTTAAAAATGATATCATTATAATATGATGGTGAAATACCTGAAATACAATTAGTGAATTACTTTTTAAATAGTTTTTCTATAATTGTTTTAATAAAATTATAATTTTTTGTATGAAATAATCTAAAATTCATATTAAATTATAAAAACTTATTTTAATTTTATAATAAAAATTAATACGTTGCCTATAAAATGCCACATATTTTTTTTAAATTGTTGAAATTAATAGAACAAACTCCATTAAAATAAATTTATTATTGCGTACTAGTTTTTATAAAACTAAAACATATATTAACAAGTGCAATTCAATATTTATACCTATTTCTAAACTGAAAATGAAAAAGATTTTAAATAAAAATCTGCAGATTTTAAAACAACAATAAAATGTATCTAAAGTTCTGTTTTTGTTCTTCGCTGTGAATTCAATTATAAATGTTAACATTTTATGTTTTTTTTAATTCCTATTTTTAGAATTAATGAATTTTCAGATTTAGAACATGTGAGATTTAATTTTTTAAAATTGTATTATTCAACATTGTCTTTTGAGTGTATTAAATATAAATAAAATATAATTATAAATTTATTTTATATTTTTTAATTATGAATAATTTAGGAACATAAAAAGTTACAATAATTTACAAATATTGAAAAATTCCTACTAACAAATAGTCTCATGCAAAATATTGTCACTTTAATTGAGCTTTCAAAATTAAAAGAAAATTATAATGAAAACATACATACATATATATATTTTACAATTTCAGTTTATTGTTAAAGAATTAATATAAATCTGAATATATAATCGAGTCATAATTCAAAAAATTCAAAAATTAATATTATCTATGAACTAATGTAATAAGAGCCGTTTAAGAAGTTTAGTTATTCTTATAAGTATGCAATAATAATTTAAACAAAAATTACTTACTTTTTTCTTCACACTGATACACACAATGTAGTAACTTTTCATTTGTTCAAAAAGTAATTTCCATCATCTATAGAAATTGAACGTTGTACATTGGTGCACTACATTTACATTCTCCACGTACACTTAATGGCATTAACAATGCTAAAAATACTGAATATAATTTTTATAATAGATAAGAATTATATCTAATACTAAAATTACATAATATTTACGTTTGAAATGATATTAATCTTCTGTGGTAATTTATCGATTTATTGGTGGTTAACATTTGTATAAGTTTCAAAACTTTATCACAGAATATTAAAGTAAACTAATTTATGTATTTCGTTTTGAATAACGTAAAATACTAAATTCATATGCTTCAAAATAAATATAAGATATACAACATTTAAAAAAAATACTTACAGCAGAAAACAATGTTTGTTTATAATTTTTACATTGTAAATTAAAACCCAAGATAAAATGATTTGAATAACGTTAAATCTTAATATTTTGTACAGTTGAAACTGTTTATAAAAAAAAAATTACTGCTATCTTAGATAGAGAAAAGTATATTTATCTAACGAAATTAATTTATTATCTTTAATGTGGTTATTAACAAAGAATTACGTAATTAATTTCTATTAGAAAGACTTTGGATGTGTATACGTTAATAAATATATGTTGGTTTATTTCCTTCGATTTAATAATCGTAAAAAAAATTTTTATTTTACACGTAGAATTATTATTCTAATTTCTGAAATTAGCAAATTTATTTATCACTTTTATAATTAGAATAGAAGAGTTATTTATTTCTTCCATAATTTTTATTATCAGTATAATATCATTTAAATATTATTATTATATATTATTCCATCCATATACTATTTATAGTGTGAAAAAATTTTTTACAATTTTTAAAAAAATTTCGGTATATACTTCTATCAAATATATTTTATTGCCAGGTAGCAATACCTTGCGCATTATTTCTTTTTTTGAAGGAAATTTTTGTATTAAAAAAAAAAGATTAGAAATTTATGAATAGTTTTATTTCAAAGTAATACCGTAGATGTATATAGACAATTCAAAGAAGAAATTAAATTTATTATTAAAAATCAGGGTTTTGTTAACTATATTCTTGATTACATTAGATACACTATACAAATTTGCGTTGCAGCTGAAATAAAATCCATAGTTATCATTTTATTAATTTCCAGCCTTTAATAAACCACATGGAATACAGTATTTGATCATTCATTTTCTATCTGTTTTTCAAATACAGGTATTTTGCTGTATAATTATATTTTATCTTTATCGCTTCACGTTTAAATCACTTATCTTCAATCAGGTCACAATAAATATTTTTTTACAAAAATTAATTAATTCCTAATTTATTTTCATTATTTGGAATATGTTTACATATTCGAAGATTTGAAATGTTTTACATCGCACATTAGAAACTTATTATCGTTACTATTATACCAATAATTTCAATTTCGTTTAGATCTCCATTGATATAAATTATATAGCTTTTACATTTAATTATGATTACGTGTACATCATTTGTATATTATTTTGTGTCCATCCTTACTCATAGTATTAATAATTATTTACTAGTAAGTATTTAATTATTTAAATGCTTATTTCGTTCATACAATATATTTGTAAGTACTAACAAATAATTTATTTAAATTCGAATTGATGTTAGTAACACTTGTCCATATTACAGAAATTTAATAACCATATTTAAAATTATTATTTAATTTTCGATGTATTAATATTTGTGAAACTTAAATGTTTTTGTTAAAAATGAAAATATTAACATAATCACTTTTTCCTTCATATTTATCTATGCAATCTCTTACTTCTCGACGCACATTTACTATCATATACATTACTAAAAACTCTGGACAAAATATGTTTAATAATATTAAATTTTTTATTTATCATTTTTGTAAGTTAGTACTTTATAAAAAGGCGTTCATGAATTCTGGATGAATTTGATTTACTTGCAACTAGTAATTTAAATTTAATATAAAAATTGAAAATGTTAATAATTGTAAGGTCGATAAAATTTATTAAAAAAAAAATTACTGTCGCATTATATTCAGTACTTGTCTTTGTTTCAATAATATTTTATAATAGATGACGTTTAACTATTTATCGTAACTAATATACGAGTAAGCAAGTTTTTTCTTATCCAAATTAATATTTTTAATAATACTACTAGTTAAAAGAATAGGATTGTTGATGCTGTAAAATGACAATAGTATTTGTGAAAAAAAAACATTTTTTTATTAAAAATAAAAAAAATTTAAGTTAAACAACGTAAAAAACGTTAATATTGGTATTATAATTTTTCAAATATATGATTGTATATACAAAAGTGTAATAGATAGTTGGAGTAAATAGTTATAATAATTTAAAATATCACACGCTTGCAATCTATCATTAAAAATGTAACATTCATAAATTAAGTATGTGTAGGTATTAAGTGAAAATAAGGAAGAATAAATATTTCCAGTTATTTTTTTTAATCTTACGAGTTTATTTGTTTCTTGTGTAGATGATCATGTGATTGCTAGGGCCAATATAAAAGCGATAAATAACTTGAGAAAGACGGAGATGAAACTCAAGCTCCGCGATATTTCAACTCGTCCTTGCTACCGTCGTCTACGCGATCGTCGGGAGCTCAAATGAGCACCTCGAGAAGGACGCTTTAACATTTGTGAGGCGATAGTGTATGTTCCACTTCGGCAATATGATTTAGTCACTATTCAAAGAAAGTCTTCTCGCGACGTTTGGCGTTCAGATCAAAAATCATATCGAACTTTATTTTCTTCACAGGTTGACCTCCTTGTATATCCTTTCCTGGCAACACTTGTGAACTTTCAGCATACTTTGAAGTTCATACAGACCTATTTTAAGGCTTTTCAATGTAATCTCCTGAATCGTTGGCGCAGGTTTTCCTCTAGAGTATCTGTATATGTAGATGCACACCAGGCTAAGTTGAATTAATCTACGCCAGGGATTTATATTCCCGAGGTTTGTCAGAAAAAATAAAAAATTGCAGCATTTAATTAGAAAAAAATACACGATGAGTATATTATTTTACAAACTTTTGTGTACGTTAAAATTTGAATTTTGATAACAATTTTATTATGCCAATTGAATGCTAGTCCCATTATCATTAATTATAAAAATCATCACGTTCCAGAAAATTCAAATGAAATATTAATATTTTAATATTTAGGCTCTTGCAACAATTTTTTCGTAAGAAAATATCTTTATATGAAAACCTAATACAAAATCTTCATAAATAAATGTATCATATAATATTTAAACCATTTCTAAAGTGGCAGCAATAATATTGACAATATCACGTAGAAGAAAAACAAAAAATAAAATGCTTGATAACTTGTTAATATTTACTTGATTTCATAATAGATGAAAAATCTATTATGAATAGTAGATGAAATAGAGAAGCACATCGTGTCTTGCTTTTGGGCGTTCAAAAATATAAATGTGGATAAATGAACTTTAGAATACCTAACCTTTATAGGGATACACATTTATTCAAATAATTTGTATATCTTAAAATGATAACAAGTATTAATCAATAATTAATAATACCAATAATATTAATTGTTTCTTTTATATTTTAATTTTATTAATGGAACGCTTAGAATTAGAAGAAATAGTTTACACGTTTTCAATTATCTACGTGATTGAGTGACTTCAATTCATTTGCTTAATATAACTGGAATTACTCATACCTAAGATCAAGAAAATATTAAACCAAATTCAACAACGGCATAACACACGATTAATAAGCAAAACTTGTTACAACATAATATAATACATTTATCATACGTTTCTTATACATAAAGAGCAGCTGTTTTTCTAATCACGCCGATTAAATTTAATGAAGGGACGATCAATTTTGATAACAAATACCTTATATAAATAAATCATTTATCCTGATTTTTTTTTACTACAGTAAGTACAATTTGTTAATTTTGTAACTAAAACATCACCAATGGGGCATTTAACATACGCATATAGTGTAATATCTGTAACAAAATAAAATTTTTGAGTAATTATTAAAATTACAATAAAACGCAAACTAATTAATATTTAATATTAAAAAATATTTAACATCTATTATATTATAGTAATATAAATAAATAAATAAGTATTACAAACAACAAAGAAAATGTTCTTTCTCAACTTCTATTCACATATATCGAAAAAAATAAAATTTGCAAAGAAATAAAGAATTTTATGAAACATAATTACAGAAAAATGGTCAAATAATGTTAAAAATATATGATTCTGTCGCGCATCATTAACATATTACTATATTTTTGTCTGTAGTACTACGGTGAAATATTCTCATTACTTAAAAATTTGTTTGAGAATAATTTATAACCATATGCTTTTAAAATACTTTTAATATTTTGTTTTTTATAATATCGATAATTATATTGTGTATAAAATATGATGTGATTTTATTTTGAAAAAAGTAATAAAAATAATAATAATAAGATAAACCTTAATAGAAATAATAAATTAATATTTGTTACGATTTTTCTGACAAAATTTTAATTTATAAACAATGAACAAGGACAGTTTTTAATTTATAAAAATATACTTAGCGTTTAAATAAGAATGAAAAAATCAATAAATAATAAAACAGTATTTAAAAATGTAAAAAATGAAATACGCTGTGTTATTTCATTATCGTTATATGAATTAAATTTTAAATCGCACTATCGTACACGTATTTTTCAATGTAAAATATATTATTATTTCAAGCTTAAAAATGATTTTATTAACATTTTCCACATTCAATATCGAATATACTCGGATTGTTTTAAAATATTTTATACTTACTCTAAAACTGAAAATCAATATGTTAATAAAATTTACTCACATCTTTTTTCACATTGATTTATGCAATGTATTAATCCTCTGTTCAAATATGATTTACGATTTTTTGCACAAACGTATTTTTCTTCTTTTGGTGAAATACATGTACATTCTCCGCGAACATTTACTATCATATATAACACTAACAATACCGAACCAAATTTTTTTAATAATTATAAACTTTTAATTTACAATAACTTTTCGGATTCAACTGATTTGCTTACAAGTAACAAATATAATGTAATTTAATTTTAACATCGTAAACAGGAAATATTAAAATATAAAAAATTGCTGAAATTATTTATTAAAAAGAAGAAAAGCATCGCGCTTGTCTTTGTTTGGAAACATTATAATGGACAAAATTGCACTATTTATCAATATCGTGCAAAAAATGTAAAATATTTTTATGGATACATTTATTATGCTAATAAACAATCTATTAAGTTTAAAAATGTTTTTTTTTTAAGTTTTAAGAATGAGGAACACAATTTCACTACGTGCTTCATAATTTTGTAAAAATAAGATATTTTAATACGCATAAAAAATAATTTTATAAATCATTATAAATATCTAATATTTTTAATTATACACAGAAGTAGAGTGGGCTGCATCAAGTAAATATTAAAAGATACAGAAATAAAATTGAAATAAGTACCATTATTTACAACGATTTCGATACACGGATTCTGAATAATTACTAAAAGTTATTGGAAATGGTATAGTTCTATATTCTTCCTGGTTACGCATATATCATCTATAATATTTTCATTGCATTGACATCTTAGGCTTTTACTTATGAAGTGTGTTTTCCTGATTCGCTCGTCCTTGTCTCCGTTATTTCACTATGGATAAACGACTAAGATAATTATATATATGTAACTTTTATTCTTATATGTTTTTACGCTCAGATGAAACGAAAATTCAAATATCTTAGTTTTCCTAGTAAATTAAAATATCACTGAACAACTATTTAAAGATTTTATAAGTACTAGTACAAAATAAGAGTCTAAGAGAGAACTTTTTTGTTTTATCAGAAACAAATCGAGTGTTTAAATAGATTTCTATGTAGGTAAAAACATTAGTCAGAAAAATTTTTCTGACATTTTTTCATAAATTATGAATATTTATAACCTACATGATATCTGAATTTTCCAAATAATTTATTAAGAATTATTATTTATTGTCGTAATTGTTAGAATTACTTATTGTAGTAATTGTTCTGATAAAGTATATATCTTAATAGCAATAATTAACTAGAGAAGAAGTTCTGTACACTGTACACTGTAGGATTACGTAAACTGACTTTGAAAGCTGAAATCCGCCAATGTCCTTGTAAAATCGAAAGATCGGCATCAGCCAAGCGAGGGAAAACTATAAATTGAACGTTATTACGAGTCGAGATGCTTTGGAAGCATTTTTCTAATATTCTATGCTCTCGTATTTTCCTCGTGCAATTAGAGCTCGTTTTTGTATAGGCTATGCACGAAACAAGATTGCAATAGTTTGAACTCGATAGCTTAGTCCCTCAAGTACCGCGCGTAATGTACATCTAATTCATCATATTGGCAGATGATCCAAATATTAACTTTATTCATCGCGTTGAGTTTATCTGTTGCAAGTTAGAATGTCAACAAGTATATTATATATATTTATTACAACGTAGAGGCTTTGATCTATTACAAATTCTTAGCTCTTTTGTGTTATCTATGCTAATAGGTACTTTAATTCCACGTTTGTGCAACGAATGACATACGCGAAAAAGATGCATGAGTGCCATGTATATGGCACTGCATGTATGTGGGCACTGCATCGCTCAAACTGTATAACGACCCTCAATCAGAAGGTCCGAGAAACGAGCTCAGATGAGCTTGCGAAACGAGCAGAAATGTAATAGAGGACTTCAGGATCATATTCGGTGATGAGTTAATAAGAAAGTGGACACCGACTTTTCGATTTAACCAATCCCGTTTATCGCGCTCATGTATTCACTTAAATCCACCCGATTCACCCGGAAATTGTAGTAACCCAACAGAAGATCAAGACTGAGGTGAAGTATCGATCTAGCGAGACAAAGTCGTAAGCCAGCGTGTCTTACAGCAGAGAAATTACTCGATCTAGCAGAAACCCGTAACAGCCGGACCTCTTCCATAATCATTATCCTACTGGGTAGTGGGTCAAGGAGATGTTAAAATTCAACGAGATACTCTAAGTCTTCGATTCGTTTGACAATAAGGTCAACTTTCTTTGATTGACCTATTAACCAAGACTATAATTATAATTAGATTAAAATCTTTAATAATGATTCTGTCGTCAGCTACGTGTAAAATGAAGTGTAGAACACGGTGAAGCAAATTACTCTGTAATGCAAAGAAAAAACTAGTTCTACCGTAAATTGAAGGATATTCTAATGGGTATTTCCATTTGCCGTTATAAGTGACATCTGGAAAAAAGCTTAAGCCATGTAACCAAAAGCTTATAAAATTAAGACGTTATAACTTCAATTTTACTATTTCATTTTATTAAATTTGCAGTTAATCGAAGCTTAATTAAGAAAACATTAATAAAAATCAATTAAATATTTTATACAAGACATTTTGAATAAATACATAAAATTATTTTCCTGAATAATAACAATTTTATTAGAAATACGTTTTGAAAGTGCAATTTAAATGGATTAAATGTGCTAATAATATTCTTTATGTATTATATATAGAAATTTTATTTAAAAAATTGTGGATGAAAATTTGAAAACTGGAAAGAGTAAATTTATAAAAATTTCTATATTTCTCAAAAAGAATAAGAATTATATATAGTGGCATTCCTTTAGTTCCTATTTTTATCATGTAAGAAGAAAATCGTAATTTACTTTTCAACAAATTATAGAGGAAAATTGATAATTCATTTGAAAGTACAATTTAAAATTTGGTATTATTATCCTACTGTAAAAATATATTTTACAGTAAATGCAAAATAATAGCAATTTAAGATAGGTTAAAGAAGCTTAGCTGAAATATAAGAGTTTATTTGATTAATGTGTATTTTTTGCCATATTAAATGCTTTTCAAGCAGAAGACAAAATTCGACTTTTTTAACTATAAGAATTCTTGTGATATAATGGTCAGTATAGTTTTCTTATCTTATGTATATGAGAGAAGTTTAATGATGATAAATTGAATTTCACAGTTTTAAATTAGTTTTTTTTTTTTTTTTTTTTTTTTAATAACAACAATTTCAACATAAAAAGTTTATCCTTGAAAATAACGATTAAGTCTAAAGCAAATAACTCATTAAAAACATTTCAAACATATTTTTTAATAGTGAACGCGAATATTTATATATTTTAATATTTTGTTTCTTGTATCAGTTTTTTATATTTTATATTTATATTATTCTAATACGTTTTGCAAAATTTGTTCTTTAAAAGTTACGAGTAACAAGATATAATTCTCTACGTGATTCGACTAATTATCGTTTTTCTGCAAAACGCACACAACGGTGTCATTTAATATTTATGCATTTTTAATGCTCTGAAATTTTGTCGAGACTTTCAGCTACTTTTTATATATTAAATAAGTTTTTAGATTTATTTGTATTACATAGAAAAATTTTTTTAATTTAAATACACTTTTTACGCTGAGTTCATCGTCGGATTTATGATTTTGCTTAATTTGCTAAAAGCTGAAACGCGCGTAAAATTTTTTTACTAAATCTTTTATTAAATTAATGAGTATTTGAAATTTCCATCTCAGTGCGGGTTAACCTTCGATTTGTATTCAAATTAATAGGTTCACTTGAAATATATAATCCAGTAATTATCCGCAAAGCTTATAATATAATCTTTATATATAATATCGACTTGCTCAACTATTATTAAAAAGCATGGATTTCGACAAATGACTAAATATAATAATTACATTTTATCTTAAACCGAAATCTTATTGCACGAAACGAGTATTAATTATTTTATTATATAAAACACGTAATATCTGTGATTATGAAAGGTTGTTCGTGAAACGATATTAAGCAACGTAAATTTCTTTCAAGTAAATTCCTCGCCGAATTTTAAAATTTTCAAATTTGTTTATTGTGATTTTAAATAATTGATTACTTTAAGAGACTCGTAAACACAATTCTCAGGTTGTGGAATGTGGACGAAGCTTTGCAAAATCGTAACATTTATTAACCGATCATTTGCTGGAACACTTTTTAAATTGCAAGTAGGTGATAATGCATGCTTTCTTTATTTACTGCGGGGAAAAAAAGAAAAGAACGAAACTGAAGCACAGCCATACGATAAAATACTTAAGTCTTTTTTTTATAACTCGTTCTCTACGCCTCTCCACTTGCCAATGTTTTAATTTCTAACATGTGTCCTTGCTTTTCTCAGTCAATCTGCCTTTCTCTCTCTCTCTCTCTCTCTCTCTCTCTCTCTCTCTCTCTCCTTCTCTCCCTCTCTCCTTCTGTCATTCTCTTACTCTCGTGGACAGGAGAGAACCGAGTAGCTATTAGCCCGTGAATGATTGACTCATAAAAACGGTTGCTCGACTAGCTCTACTCGGTCGCTCTACGGAGACATCAGGACTAAATTTAATATGGGAAGCGCGCGAGACTGCGGTGATTTCATTCATCACTCGCAGTTCCACAAACATCCGACTTCCATAAAAACGATCGTTGCACCACATCGTAGCTCACCGCGGTACCCATGCACTTATAGAAGAGTATTCCTACGCGATGAAAAATAAAAAATAAAAACGCATAAGTCGACGCTGTGTCTCAAAATGTTTCCTTTACACGTAAATAAAGTCTATACGTATCGAGACCAAAGAACAAGAAAAGAAGGGTAAATAATTATGTTTTTAAATCGTTTTCATTATGTAATACCGAGTTCGAGATATACACTTCTGAATATTTTAAAATGATAACTTACATTTCATGGAATCACAATTTGTCAAACATATAAGCGAGGCTATTAATACGAATTAATTTTACAAATCATAATGTAAAATTCCTCATTATAACAATTATTTCATACGAAACTTTATTGCAACAATTTTATATACACAAAATTTAAAGTGCGATTTTCTTTAAAAAGTGGAAAATATATTTTATACTTTGCTTCAATATATCGAATATATCGAATATATCGAATGTTGTAAAGTAAAATAGGTCGGCTTAATTGAATAAGCTATTTGACATTTTTCAGCTTAACAAAGTAATTCTTAATAAAGAAATTCTTTTGCAAATCGTTTGTTAATCGGAGTAGTAAATAGTTCTGATTCGCATTTAAAAATGTGCATTTTAAGAACAATTGTGTAAGCGCTGTACTTATAAATGTTTTCAATGTGTGGTAGGTATGTATCGATGGTGAACCATGTCCAATTTTAATTTATAAATCTCAATTCCAAGAGTTATTAGAACGATTGTAATAAGAAAAGATTATCCCATTTTAATATTACATAATTTTGTACCTTTTTATTATTACATAAATTTCAGAAGCCTTAATTTTCATAAAGATTATGTACGTTTCGCTCGAATAAGGTGATGAATATACATGCATATATAGGAGGACGTAAAAATACTAATTTTACAGTCGAATTGTAAACATGTGTTTATAAATATTGTATTTTTAATAAGTGCTATAATTCAAATTATATTCAAATTAAATGTTTGCTGATGTTGTCGACCGAAATCAAGCTACAAATACTCGTCTAATATTTCGAACGCTCATATCTATTCAATAGAAATAGTGTTATACAAACATATAATTAAGACTTAACAACAATTAAGACTTGGTACTGAATAGTAATATTATGGCTTGTAACATTATGGCTTTATGACTTAAATGAAATAGCATATTATTGATGAAAAACATGGTTTCATCGATAAAATCGAAATACGTAAAGTTTGAGCATCGTTTCGTTTTCTTAATCTATAAAATCGGAAGAAAATTTCTTTATCGCAACCATTTTAATAGTTATTTGAGAAAATCCTTTTAATTTATCATGCACAAATTGTTACTGTTACAAATTCTTTTCAAGCAATACTCGCGTATATTTAAAATTACAAAAGAACTTGAGAGCCCAGTGTAAAGAATAAGCGCACTAGTCTCCCTCCCATGTATTTTATCGCTCTGTTTCGGTTTTTCTCACAGCCTAAAGTGCGATGAACATCTGGTCCCATGTTACCCGCTTGTCAATTAGCCTCTTGCGCTATTTACTTCCTCTATATATTCTATATACTTTCAATGATATTTTACTTAAACGTTCCATCTCGTCCGAAATAAGGGTTCACGCGTGTGAATATAAGTTGTCATGACAACCCTACATTAAACCAATCGCATTGATTAAAATTAGCAACGATCTTAATCGTAATAGACGAACTGTTCACATTTCAGAAGTATAAATCCGAGTGCTTGATTGCAATGCCATAAAGTAGAATTTTTATTAGATTCATTTGTAAATAGATCTGTTTGATTGTATCGGCTTAAGCTTGTACTAGGCTTCTTAATGATATTTCCATATATTTGATTATTTTAAATCGAAAACTTTTCGGGCGACAATTAAGAATACAAAGGAAAATAATATTACTTTATCCTGATAATGGTTATAGGATTTCTAAGAATAAAATTTTAAGTATTTGATTAGATTATATAAAATACGTTGTACCATACTTTTAATTTAGAAGAGAATTTTAAGTTTGTTATTTACGGAAGACGTAATAATTTTTCAATATAATCTTATCGAGGTAATTATAAGATTCACAATTTTATATTACATTTACTTGCAATTACATTTGTGCTTTAATTGCATTGAAATTATGTATTATTTAAATAACATTTTCAAGATTTATTATTATACAAATTAGCCATTTTTTTCTACTGTAGATATAAATTTTATTATTATTATTTGAATTCTTAATGTAAATTAAAATTTATAAAATCGCTCGTCTTGACTCACGGATTTTATTAAATATTGTAAATCATGTAGCATGTAACTAACTTAACTTAATTTCGCTTCCAAAGCCATATCTTTGTAGATAAGTAGCGAACAGGAAATAATTATTGGAATTATGACGCTTTCATATGTCGTATAGAATAAAAGAATTCAGAAATATATTAGAAATTAATCAAATATAAATTTAAAAGGTTCTAATTCAAAACAAATACTCGTAAAGTATTAAACCCTTCAAGTAAATTTGTGTATTTGTGTAAAATTCTACTTAATATAGCTACGAGCATAATAAAAATATAAACAAATAAAAATGTAGTAAAATATGAATAAATATAGTTTTGTGTTGGATAAATATTAATACACAAAATCATTATGTTCAGAGAAAAAAATTTCTATTACATTCGGTTACACGATGAAGTTGTTTGGTTAACAACAAAAATATGTTTAAGAATAATAAAGCAGCATTATGTAATTTAGAAATTAACTATTTGTACGTACACCTACAGATGTTTGTAGTAATGATATGCTTTAATGAACTATTTTTTCGAATAATAAAATAAACCTAAGATGTACAAGCTTAATAACATATCTGTATTTCTGAAATGTTTTAAAATTATTTTAAAATATTTTTTAAATACACTTTATTTCACTTTGACTTTTTACTAGTGAAATTTAAATCCTAACATAAATTCATAATTATAAATAGACAATGAAATGAAGTAGATAACGGGAAGCACCGCTGTAAAATTAACATAACTGCTTTAATAATATTGAGTTGAATGAAATGTATTGGTTTTTGTAATAATGCGATCATTACAGTTTATCCATCTCTTAACCAACTTCTGTCAAACTGGTGTAATAGAATTCAAAGGGAAGTTGTTTGTAAGCCAGATCATACGACAGATGTATCTTTAATATTCTTATATATATATATATATATATATATCAGAGCTCTAATAATCGAATTTACCTATATGTAGATTAAAGTCTGTTATCACAAAAAAATTAAGACCAGTAACACTTCAAAAACGATTAGTTCTCCTGTGAATTCAATGTATGTCGCATGTACATTATTGCGTAGGTCTAATTAAAAATGTATTCCTTGAAAATTATTCGAGGTTAATTTGTATTAAAAATGAATAAGCGAGTAAAAAAAAGTTATACACGTGAATCTGACGTATATTGGAAATATGGCGTTTTACGAAGAGATTTTCACTCGGTCACCTATTACATAATTAAAAAGTATTCCAAGCATCATATTATTTCTCTTTAGCTCAAAACATATTTTCACAATTGATAATAGAAGCCTCTATATCAAAATGCAGATTAAATGCGTCAGGAACGAAGCCAATTTATTGAATATCATATCGAACGCAATAGTTCTGCATCGAATGGGAACTGACTCCAACAGTTTTACGATTCTAAAACCCTGCGAATATATACTAGTCAAAAGAAAATAAATTTAGTCAAAAAAATTTAGACTCTCCGAGTATTGTCAAGGCATAAAAAAGTGCATAAATACAGAAAGAGTCGCTTAAGATTGCGTTAATTTAATCACCCATTGTTCGAATTCGCATTTTCCAACTACTACGATAAAAAGAAAGCCTTGTCTTCTTCTTTTGCTACTGCCGCTACTCATCCAAGCCACGCTCACTTTTTACTACACGATTGTTCGTCCCTTTTCTCTCCCTCCATCATAAATTTGAAAAGGGCTTCTTTATCCGTCAAAACAAGAACTTAGTTTCCATCTGCCGACGCGTCTTTTTTCCTGCGACTAAGAAGCGTCTGTCTCGTCGTTTCTTCCCCCACGCAGCGCGGAGAAATTTATTTTCCTTTTAACGATTAGTATCCATTTTGGGCATGTTATTAAACTCATGCTTATGCATACTGTTGTTCAACTAAACCTGAGAATGAAAGTTCAAAGCTGCCTTCTTGTGATAAAAAAGTTTATTCTCATGCTGGGGCGTGAAAATTTGTAATAGTATTTGTAACTCGTAACTCTGTAGTCACCGTATTTTAACGTGTTTCGCTCGGTTATCATTGATAATGATAATATAATTTAAGTATTGCAAAAAGAGGAAGAAACAACACAGCTAAGATTTCGATTAGAATTGTAGCTTGAAATAACGCTTAATACAACGAACTCGTAGAAAAGATATTTGAATACAAGGAAGTTAAAAGATTTTCCACGTGGTTTCGATTATTAAGCCAATAAAAAAAAAAAAAAAAAAAAAAAAAAAAAAAAAAAAAAAAAAAAAAACTGTCAAATAATTCCTTGAAACAGATGCTTTGGCACCCTCCAAGGATAATCGAACTAATTATTCTGGCGTTCCTCCTAATGAAAACACTCCATTGCTATCTTTACCGGATAATAGCCAATTACCTGCAGCAGTGGCTCTCGAACGGAGCCCGTTCCGTTAATCTTAACCAAAGGAGGAAAGAAATCTTGTAAAAAGTTTCCCGCGTCATACGCGTAGGTGCGCCCCTTATTTATGTTTCCGCCGAAGGACAGCGTAACACGTAGAAGGGAACGACGCCACTGCTCATCGCCCCGATACTCGCGAAAGCGCGATAAAAACAAACCCTCTTTTCCCTATGCGTGAACGCCCTTTTCCCGTTGTTTCCTGCGTTCTACCCCTCTCGTCGACCTTCCTTCCTCGCGCAATACGCATAAAGCGCCAAGGGAAAATCATGCGGATGTGTTACGAGATGAGCGCTCGATTCGGGTTAATGAAATTGTAAATAATCGATGAAGACTGGATAGTTCTATGCTCTTCGTATGTCGCGTACCCTTTTTATGTGAAACTCTATTGAATTTCTATGCCTTATTATTTCTCGAAAGCTCGGAACTTTGTCAAGGAATAAAAAATAAATAAAACGTTGTTGTTATTATTATTAAAGTTATACGCGTGTCTTTGAGTTTAAAAAATGTTGACAATTACAGGTTACACGATAAAAAGTAGAATTGAATTATGTACGATACAATATTTGCTTCTTATGCACGATGTTAAATAATTGTAGCTGTACTTGATGCATGATGCTCAAGATATTTTATGTACCTATTATGATCGTATTTTTACACTATTTATTTCAGAAAATTAATCCGAATGCTTAATTTACGTCACAAGTGTACCGAAATACCGTATTAAGCAAATAAATGATTTTCGAAAGCGTCAAGTGAAACGATAAAAGCAATTTTCCCGAAGCAGAATATTTATTTATTCAGCGGAATCCACTAGTCGAAGTACAGCCACGGATACCAAATGTGACCATATTCCCAGCAGTGTGTGTTCGCTTCTCGGATCACCTCTTCGAATGTTCCAAAACGTGAAACTATGTTGGAGTTTGGCTAATAAAATTTTTTAAGAGAAGCTCAGAGTATTTATCTTCTTCTTCTGAAATTTAAGAATCTCTAAACGTGAGCTAGATTGTGCCGGGATAGCAATATTATCAGGTTTATCAGCTTTTGTTTTAGAACACGGGGAAATAAAAATGACCGATCAATAACGAACACCTCGCCGACGAACTGATATACCGAACGGTTATATACCCAACCCTGAGAGTATTGAGAATGCACGTCGTATTTTCGGATTTACCAAGGCAAATGAGTACTTCTACCATTGTCTTTCCTCCTTATGAGCATAAATTACAATATTTAAAACTGATACTTGCAACGTGCTGGGATAAATGGGATAAACGGGATAAATGGGATAAATGGGATAAATGGGTTAGATACTCGACACCGCTTCGGCGCAGAACTTAAAACCGAATTAAAATTTAAAGAGTGATTCAGCGCTGCACTGAAGTTTCGAGACTCGCAAGAGTCGGTTAGCACAGTTAATTTAGGTATTTCGCGAGCGTGCGTATGCGCCCCCGCAGTCAAAGCGTTTACTGCTGCTCGCGAGATTCAACGAGAATTTACGTCAGCTCTACATTTCTATCCCTCCGGTAATGTATCAGCTCGCGGTGGTGCTCAGGCACCACCGCGTCTGTCGTCTAGTTTTCCCGCAGCCACGCCGACGTCATCTGCTCCTCTCCAACTATCCGAGTCGGCATTTCCATTTTCTCGAATGTACGCGTATGCGTGTGCGTGTATACTGACAGCGGCGTGGCTCGCAATGTCAGGTGTGGGCATACCTTGTCGCAATTAATTTGCGAATACGTGGCTCTGACCTCAAGAGTTAAAGTGCTCGCTAAAGTGCAATATACACACTTGTGCAGCGCACACTGCATAAGCGGTGAATGTAAATTATATAGTCGCGGACGTTCCCGAAATTTCTGCGTTTGGCTCGTGATATTTGCTTACGTAGCGATTAGTGCTTTTTTATCGACAGAGCTGTACTCCGTACAACTACTAGAGAATGCGAGGAGCTGGACTTTTTCGTAATGCCAAATTAATTTGACCAAAGAAAATCACTACAGAGCCGTAAAATATACCAATATTACGGCTTGGTATATTTCCGAAAGGTTAAAGGAAAAAGTTCATTAAACGTAAGTTCGTTATCGTAGATGACAATATAAAACAATATAACGACTCTTAAAACGGTTATTGTTCGTTTATTAGCTGCTAAATAAAAAGTAATTTGTTTTATTTCTTTTAATATGAGAGTAGTACAAAAGAGGTGTCTGTTATTCTTTCAAATACTTCGAGAAGAAACTTCTTCTCTCAAAGTAAAAATGTATTTAACGTAGTAATGGAATTGATGAATTATACGAAACATTATGCAAAACACGTAACGGAATGCCGAAGTTATTCCATCGCAGGATCAAAGAATTTTGATCCTTTTTCTCCAAGTAATAATACGAGTTGGTTAATTAAACGCTCCACAGTGTTAATGAAGCGTTTATTAAAAAGGATGATTCACTTTCACTGAAATGAGAAAAAAATGTTGCAACTAATGACTATTTAAATCATTTTGCGATAATGAGAAAGATCAATTAACCTTAATTCACGATCGATCGTGAATTAAGGTTAACAGTTAATCAATGTATGGAACTTTTTTCTTAAACGAACGAAAACGGTTTGTCAGCGTGAACGAGATTTAGAATAATGCCGTCTAATAAATGCGGTAATCCTTTTGTAAGGCAAGGTGGTAATCTTGAAAGAGTAAAAAGAAGTAAATTCATTCTCAATAAGTTTTTGCTCATAAATTGCAAATAAGTAGAAGGAAAAGATCTCGGAAGAGGATTTCCGAAGAAATCGTATCGCTGGTTATTGGTTTGCGCGAAAAGTGGTCAACACCCGATTACTGCCGAGTCGTCATCCTTTTTCGAAAATTATAACGCCGACCTTCTCTGCTCGCGAGATACGAGCGT
This sequence comes from Wiebesia pumilae, assembly GCA_018907045.1. NCBI lineage: Eukaryota > Metazoa > Arthropoda > Insecta > Hymenoptera > Agaonidae > Wiebesia > Wiebesia pumilae. The sequence continues at coordinate 960,015 of JACCHZ010000123.1, forward strand.
TGCCTCGTGATCGGCTTACGCGGTTTATGTTCAAACCGCTCGTTGAAACCGATTCGGTGCACTTTCCGCGAACGCTATGAAAAATTCATCAGCGACCTTCGCTTATTACGCCCATAGTTTCATTTTTGCCACGAAGGTTCGGGGACTGCCAACTCCGTCTTTCCACGTCCTTTTCTTTCTCCATTTTATCTTTTTCTGCGCTCTTTTTACGTTCATTGTTTATATGCTCCACTTTTCTCACTGCTGACTGCCTGCATACATTGCTAATATAAATAATGCGTTTCTGCGCTTTCATTTGCGCTTACGTTCATAAAATATTCTCACCCTTCGAAACAATGGTTCAAACCTTGTACGAATAATTTAAATATGTATGGTATATGTTTTCAAGTGCTATTTCAAATGGAAACATTTCTCAATATTTTAACTTAGAGATATCGTTCGTTAACTTGGATTTATCTCTCATAGCATCATTATTATAGGTAATAGTTATCGTTGTGCGATAGACACTCGATGCTTATTGTTTTGTTATTCACATGTATCGTTGCACTTGTTTTTGACGAGGGAAAGAGTAAACGAAGAATTAACAACATCGGTATCAGAATTTATCTTTGAAATCGTAATTGCTCGTGCCAATAATAAGCATGTAACTAATTACAAAATGTACTTTCTGCATTATGATGTAAAAGCAATGAAAAAGTTTTTACGATAAAGTAAATATACGTACCTGAAACACTGAAGCAATTTGCCAGAAAAACGTACCAAGGATAAGCTTTAGTCCGTTTGATCGATGCTCAATTATAGATAAAGAGCACTGAATATAGCAAGAGATGTCTAATGTAAATACGTGAAAATATGGCAAAACATGGCTTCTGATACGTCATAAATTGATGTCGCAATTAAAACATAAACGTACCGTTATGTACCGACATAAACGTAATGTTACTTTAAATCATAATAATGACGTTGTCCTTTAGATGTCCGATTATCTTTGCTTTTTACGTAATTATTCAAGCGAATGAAAATCACTCGATTATTAAAAGTGTCGGCTGTCCGTCTTGTGGAAAATTCAGAAAAACGTTTCCTAGGTTTTTTAAAATGTCGTTACGTCGACGATACAGCATCAAATTCCGTAAACAGTTAAATTAAACTGTTTTATGTAAAGCCATGCGGTTGAAGTGGGACGCGTTAAAATCGATATCCAATACGCGCACATGTACATAAGACCATAAACTTAACCTATATTCTCGGATACTCGTACCACAGATTTGCAAGCGATACAACGATGGAACGGCTTCCGTTCGGTGTTTAATTCCGTTCGAGTCGCAATTTGACGTCTCGATAAAATAACGCCCCATTAAATGTTTCTATGATATTGCAGTAACGAAAATGGCCATCCTTGCCAGCTCCAAAGTAATCGCGCGCACTATAGCGACAATTTGCATCCTCTCGTTGCTTCCACAACCGTGAGTATTTGGTCCCGGTGCAGCTATTTATTGAGCGCGCGGTTGCGCACAGGGCGTAATTCGCACGTGAATTAGCTACTCGCAGGGCCAGGGGCTTCCTCGCCTTGATGTTTCATGGTTTTGGTTGGACAACTCGGCTAATAGTCCACCGGGGGATCCGGCTTTGTTCCATCGCAACAGCGGCTCTCCCGGTGACTGTGAGACTTGCACGATACGAGCTGCATGCATACATATGCATTCGGATACGTAGGTGTATACATTTGCACTTCATAGAACGCTGCCTGATTTTTGCCAAGTACGTTTTACCAGTCGCTGAACTCCAGTTTTCTTTCCTTTACGGTGGCTGGGATTTTTTAATTTTTATGAGTGGCTCGCTAGCTTATTTTATCCAAATGAGGCTTATTCGGATAAATTCCCGCAGCAAATCCTTGGAACACGAATAAAAGTGTTTTTCTTCGGCAATTTTCGTTCGACATTTTTCTTTCAGAGAATTACATTCATCTCATACAGAGAAGATGTACTTATTATACCTATTAGCCGAAACTCGACGCGCTATCTGTTAATATATTTTAGATCATTAGGACTAGCCGTGAACTAATCGCGAACGTCGAATCGTGAAATAAGTCACGTTGTAAACTCGGATACTTCGTTTTATTGATGTACATTTTCATAAATATAACAATGATATAACATCCGTTAATCTGTCACGAAGGATACCCTGCAAAAACATTGCAAATCCTTGAACCCGTCCGTGTTACCGCAAAAACCTATCGCCCAACTCGCTTCGCATACGAAGCACTTGTTGCGGTTCGGACGAAAACGTCTAAAGGTATCGCCTTTTAAATACACCGGATGGGCTTCACTCAATACGAAACAGCTGATCTCGCCCGAGTGTGATTCGCGTATCCCGGTTCGCTTTGGAGTTTGTTGACTTAGCCGTGACATCCGAGGGTGAACTCGTGTCCTTCGCCGGCTTCAAAAACTTGCTTGACAATGCAAACGAATGAAAGAAGCTTTCGATAACTTCTTGGGAGTAATTATGCATAATTGAAAACAGCTAATGGAAACGAAATTGTTACTATTGGGTTATGAAAGAATAACGGTTATTTATAGCAATCAGAACGTATATTTATTCGAGTAAATTAACGCGAGAAAGTGATGAGTATTTTTTTGGCATCAGTGTTAAGAGACAATTCACACCGTTTGAATGTTATTTCGTATCGTTCCAAAATTTAATTTACTTTTCATTTTCTTAGAGAGATATTTCGAGCTTTTCGAAAATAAAGCACCGGTTCGTTACAACTTATTTTTTACGATCGCCCGTATTTTACCATTAAATTCGGAAATCGAAAAATCATTCGATTTCCGAAAGTTATCAAAGTATTATTTGTACAGCGACAGTAGATTACAATTTTAAATCTACTGTACAATGAATTCAATGTATAAAATATAATAGTTGATGTATTGCGTAAATATTTCTTTCGATATTTTGAATAAAATTATCGAACCGTAGAAATTCATACGATGCTTCTCAAAAAAGCAATCGACGAAGGAGAAATTAATTTTATATTCGTGTTCTTTTTCGATTTCACGAATAACTCCGTACAAGCGCAGAGTAAGTTTCAGTCAGCATTTTCAACAAGTGCTTGGAAGAGAACCCAAAGTGATCGACGTGTAAAAGTGTAAACGAAGAATATTTCGTCGCAAAAGAAGATTAAAATATCGATTAAAAATTATTTCAGACGTCTGTAGAATTATGGAAGATTTGTTGCGAGTGCATGAAAATAAGAAACGCGCAGCTTAATCACTCGGTTTCTTAAAAAGATCAAGTCGAGTGGACGCGATGTAAACCGAGTTGAGTCACAACGGACCGAGTGTGACGAAGTGATTCGATAGACGCTATAATGAAAGCCATGCCACATTTGTTATACACTGTTAGATCCTTAACAGTTGTGTGTACTACGTTGCGTGTTAAAAAAATATTACTCACTTATTGATGAATGCAATAATGTACTTGTAATATGTAGAGTACTGTGTCGGAGAGCATTGAGTTATATATTACAATGAATTTATCAAGCAGTATAAATTCATAAATGAAGATTACACTAGCATTAGATAAATTTTCATTCCCGTATTCGATATTTCTAATTGTCAATAACCATTGCGTTTAATAATACTTAACTTTCATTATAACCTTTACGCATCGGAGCTTCATTTATATCTAGTTTATATTTATTTTTTAGGAGCAATTACTTTAAACATACCAAAAATATACACACTTGACTTTATGTATAATTGACCGGTATAATAAATTGACCAGTCCCAAGTAATTACTTAAATGGATCGAAACGAAAACGCTGCAGTAGAAAAGTACTCCATACAACTAGAATAAATAAACATTAAATACAATTATCTTTACCATCGACAAACGAATGACAAGATTTTAATTAATAATAAAGATATACGAAAATCGAATTATCTGAAATTGAAAAGACCTCTTCCATGCTAATACAGGCAAATATCGGATTTTACTTTCTAAAAATTAATTCTTTCCAAAAATTTGTGCATTTTAAGCATAGCATACTGTTTTGATTATTCACTCTTTATGTTTTACCAATTACTTTTATTATTATAATAACGGATAATATTAATAGCTTAATCAGAAGACTCGATAGTATATGTGCATGCCTTTATATTCGTCGGTAATCCTCACTTTCATATTTCCTTTTCTTTACAGTGCCCACACATTGATCACACCACGTTCTTATATTTTCTTTCCGTTTCTTTTTCCATTTTTTCAGCACATTTTTCAATCAGACGTAATAATTAATATTCTATCTGTATAACTTTTGAATCTTTTGTGCCGATCAAATTAAATGCCATTGTTTGTAGTAAAAGCTTATCCGAAGTACAATTGAGTTAACAGCGCGAGTTAATTTTCCAGTTGCTATCCGGTTCAAAAGCCACGAGGAGTTGGAAAAAAGTGAGAAGAAGTTCCTCTTTATCGATTCGAAATTTCATTTGGAGATAAATTTCGTTTCCAAAATTTATGTCTGCCATCAGATTTTTACGTCCGTCGAGCGACGACTATTCCGGCGCATATTCACCTCCGTCAAAAATCCTGAGACGTATTCTTCATAGATCATGAAAATGCTCTAGTTTTCTCATGATCATGTTGTTAAGTCGGCAGTAATGGTTATAGCATGACTCGAATAAAGATATTATTTAGCGCTCCAAGTAGACTAGTGACAGGTTGATTTGTATTTCCCTTATTTTCCAGACTCCTTGACGGTGTCTCTTTTGCTAATATTTTATTGCTCTACACGACGAGTAAGGCGTGAACGCTCCAGCAATTACGCACGTGATATTGAAACTAAGAGATTCTATTAAACTTAAATTTAAACTTAAGCATAATTTTAATCCGCGTGTCTCCGACAACCTCTTGCCTATTTTGTCCTCCAGGCGGCAGTACTCAGTTACTCTCAATTTATATCCTTATTTTCGTAACACGCACCCATTAATATTACTTTTATTTTTTTAAATAGAGCTCACGAATAAGGCGATACTATAATACTAGGTTGAATATTAGGTTGAAAACTGCCCCGAGGTCTGTTCTCATTGACTTTGAGCCGCTGAACGTTCCAGAAGACGCTTCATTAACATTAATCGTGATATCAATTTTCATTAGTAAACGTTCTGAAGATTTGATCAATTACAGAGTACACAATAATTGACTTAGAAAAAAAGATATAACTAATTAATTGCAAATTCGACGTACAAATATTAAGATGCTGCACTATTCTATGTAAGTGCGTTGTTTATTTATTGCAATATTGATTATAGAAAACAGTGACGAGCCACAATATGGAGCAAAATACTGAACCCAGAAATATCGTAAAACAAATGTTATGTTATTGTATTCATATTATATTCGTCGTACTTATTTAAGTACGCAAGAAACTGCAATCAGTTTCTTATCCATTAATACGTATAATGCTATAAATAATTTTGCATTAAATAATATAATATTCATTTTGGACAGATGATGCTTACAACTGGTCATGAATATGCACGTCTACAATATCTAATATGCGTAATATCGAAAATCTTAAGCGAAAAGAATTGTTACATTGACAAGGGATCGGTGAGTGGAGTAGTTGATATAGTGAGAAGTGACCAGAGAGATATGATGCAAAAAAGTAACGAGGGAAAAGTAAAAAAAAAAACCTTTCCAATAGATATTTCTATAACAATGTAGAAATATCTATTAACGCACATCCTTCTTGAATTTCATACGTTAATGATATATAAGAAAACTGTTGTATAACTAAAGCGCAGATATTATGCGCATCAAGCTAGTGCAATTAATTTCTTTAATTAGAAGATCTCTTTCTTTCTTTCACACCGATCATTTAATCAGCTTTAATCTGATAAAAATTTAAAGCGAACTTACTCTAATTAATTTTCACGTGAAAGACCGTATTACAATGCAATCTCATATTGAATAATTGGACCGAACGGCATTTTTAGCAGTGATCGCCTGGTTGCAATTCCAAGGAGTAAAAGTAAAAATTATCGAATGACGTAGCGCTCAGAATCACTTACTCCTCTAATGTCTCAACGCTTACGAGCCAACAACTTGTTGAGAACGTATCTGACGCCAATATAGCGCTGACAGCCGAGAGGGTAGAAGAGGAAACTCGTATCTGCAAACCCCTCTGGTGAAGGTTACATAGCATGAAAAACTCCAGTTACAGGCGCGGATGAGAGTACGAGATAGTTTTAAACGATGATTCAAATGACTCTCTTTCTCTCTCGTACCGTTTCTTTTTCCATCAGAATTCTCTTTCTTTCAGCAGCACGGTCATATCTCGTAGAAAATGATAGAGCTCATCTTGTGCGGTTAATTACGAAAATTACCAAACTGTTAACTCTCGCAATCGTCAAAATCTTTTATCTACCAAATATAACTAGCAGAAGATCTACTTGCGTTAAAGAACATCTTTATTTAATTGTATTTATTTCACTCGAATAGCGAGGAAATTGAATAGAGGAAATATTTCATTGCTAATAAATAATTTATTTAAAACAGCAAATCATTTATTCGCCGTTTTCCGATTTCCAGAATGATGACATGCAACTGACATGTATTTAACGCGCAAGGTACATTTCAAAGTTAATACAGTAACGGTTAATATAAATACGGTCGTGTAATTGTAGATTATGTGAGAATGCGTGTAAAAATGAAGACGATTTATACAATGTGTTGCTTCATATCTTACGTATTCAAATGATGCACGAGAAAGAAAGACGTTCTTATACGATTCTATACCGAATGCAACCTCATTCTTGCATGTATGCACTGCTTCATTCATTCCGAGACACGTATTTGTATTTATTGTTGTGCGAACGGCGAAAGTAAAAACTTTTACAGTTACTTTTGCTTGCAAACGTAACAAAGATTGGCTTCCTACTCTCTATTCTCCCAAGTTGATAGGTTTGTATCTGTGTTCGTAGGCCTGCGGCGCTAAAGTTTATATTAGGTTTTTCAGTAAACTCATATATGTCTTATTTATTCAGTACTATTGGTAGCAGTGCTATCGATTCCTTAGATGAAAATTTCTTTCTTTCAGTTAAAATTAAATAGAGCCAAAAAAGGCAAATTAATTTTTCTTTAGATTTATTTGGTAAATCTAGATTCTTTTATCGTTAATAATAAACGAAGCAGCACTTTTTAATTTTTAGTATCGTAATGTTCTTTTGTACAGCTTCGATTTTTTGATGGTTATAACGTGCTCGTTGCAAAACCTTAAAATTCGATATAAATTAAAGGAAACGATTTACAGAGGTATTTGTAATTATTCTTTTACTAATAATGTTGACTGAATTTCTTTTAATCTTTTCACTTTTTGTTTACCTTTCATTATTTGATACCTTCTCGCGGTACATTCTGTTTGAAAAAGACCATTACACTTCTCAAGGCATTTATTTATTAATATCGATGGTCATAAAGGTTACTTTGAACGAGATTATTAGATTTCTTTTCTTTTCTTTTCATTTATATCTTTATATTGCGTTTGCTTAATGTTCGCATCGGAATTCGAGCAGTTTAATGTGCGTTGTTCGATTGCCTTACATCGAGGCACTGAATATTTTAACAATATTTTCACGCATAATTGTAATTTCATTGAAAAGTATTAGAATGTTTCAAAATATGAAAAAGAGAAAACGACAACAGGAATATTTAAAGTAAAAAGGATAATAAAATTAATAGAAAATAAAACAAAAATCTTCTGCGTCGAAAGTTTTTTTGATGAAAGTAAAAGAAAAAGAAATTTAGCGATGCGATACGCTCGCGTTGATGTTCGTATCTTGAATAAAAGTCAAGAGCTTTGCGGTTTCTCGACTTATTTACAGCCTCATCCCACTTACATTGATTTGCCATTGCGACTATTCCGAAGCGCAAGATGTTTCGAGTAACGAGAGAATTTGTGTGCCTTCGATATTTTGCATTGAGAAAATTTTTATTATCATTCGTGCACTAGACGTAAGTGTAAAAACTTCTTTGATGTTGACATACGTGTATTTTCTTGTGTCGATAGCACGAGTGCCTTACTATTTCATAAATGTGAATTTAATTTAAAAAAAGAAAGAAGAAAGCTTTGTCTGTTTCAGGGATAAAGTTTCGTATTTGCAGCACAGGATGAGCAGAAATTTATAGATTAAAATTCTATAAATTTTCAAAATATTTCTTAATACATTAATATATAGTGTATACGCTACTTTGAACCCCAACTAATTCCTAAATCTATGATATGCGTAACGTAAATACATAAGAGATCGGTAATCCTATCATTCAAGTACAAACGAGAGGACGACTCTTATTTTATTGAACAAAACAGAGGGATAGAAACGGTATAGTACCCCATCGCTCTCTCTCTCTCTCTCTCTCTCTCTCTCTCTCTCTCACACACACTCTCTCTCACTCTCTCTCACTCGCCGCTCACGCCATTACTCCACTCTTTCCGTCCAATCTCCCCCTTACCACATACATCCCTCATGCCACTCGAGGCAGACACACACTCATCTATGCACACAAATAAAAGTAGACTCTTGCTTCGTGACGAAGAGTCCCCACCCAGTGGACTTCATCTCAAAATCGTAAATTTTTCAATAAGCCATCGCGAGCGTCCGCACAGGCGTTCGATACTTCGATTGTACCCCGTAGCTAATTAAAAATAGACGTTAAACTACCGTCGAGCCGAAAGGAGATGCGGAAAACCCAGACGGCGCGGCTAAGTCCCCTCGGGTCGTCGTCGCGCGTGAATAAACATTGCCCGGGTGAAATCGGCGTCGCATCGACACTCGCGATCCACCACCAGGGCCATTGACATGTCAGCGCGCGCCACGGGGATCGATCGAGGCGCAACGAGAGGCGACGAGCAATGCCGGGGAACAGTTGTGCAAACATATTACGTTAGACCCTCCTGAGCTTCCTCGCTCGACCGACGTGGTTCGTCGCCAACCGTGTCGCCGACCATAGCGCACCTACGTCCAGATATTTGCCTTTTAGTTGGCTATGGCCAACTCCACAGCGTGAATCTAGGAGGGTATAATTCCGGTAGATTATCTCGCCGTTCCAGGGTTGGATTTCACCCTTGTTCAGCGCTTTCTTTGCTCTCGAGCGCACTTTTTCGCCGAAGAATCTAACGCTGAAGAAGCTCGGCGCATCTTACTATTCGCGCTGGCAAACTAAATAGTGGAATAGTGGAAATTAAATTTAGCTGCGGCGTCTAAATTGCCGGATGCCTTTTCACGATTGTGGAAATAGCTTTTAACGTACTTTAGTTGGACGTTTCGGGTAGTTATAAGAGAGTTCGAAAAGAAATATACCCTTTGTGTACCGAGTAATGTACACTTGAACTGCAAATCTGCAGAGGTTTTAAGCTTTCCGTAATTTATCATACACATATAGCTAAAAGCTTCGGTTCATCATGCGTCCTCCGAATTAATCTCCATGTATGTGTTCCAAGTTACATGCGCATACCTATATATATATATTATTGTAAGACATCGAATAATTTTATTTAAAATTTTAATAGGATATTTATTCAAATTCCATTCAATATGCTGTGAGGCATAACACACGATTCCGACTATAATTAATTTGTGCTTTATTTTTGTTACGTGACCATGTATTAATTGGAAATTCATTGTAAAATGTGTATTCTATTTTAATGGACATTGTATCCCTTAAATTATACGTACTCTTTAAAAATGAAGTGTAAAATTTATAAGATAAAGGATTACGTTATTTCATATCATTTAAAAAGGACCGAAATAATCATAACCGTTGTAAGTGTAGCTGTTATTGTTTTTATTATTGGCCATATAATATTTATTAAACTATTCTTATAGACATTTTGCTACGTCCTGCTCGCGATATAAACCGTTTATGCTACAGAATTGTTATAATTCTTTAAAGCTATTTCATTTACTTAAACTCATACCGAAAATTGCACTGCATCGATATTTTGATATTCGAAATAAAAACACCAGCGTAAGTGAACGTGAAAAATGTTCATTCTTTAAAGACCCATTTAAGATGCGAAGCGCATTCACGTCGACGTAAACGCAGTGTATACAACTTTGTATCGACGTTAAAAGTACTGTCAAGACAAATTATGATTTTAATTAGAAAGAAGTACACATTGAGCTGATGATGTGCTCCTAAGAATACGTACATTTACGAATAATCTCGAGTACTGTATCACCCGAATGAAATGATACGTACGCACTATATACAAAACCATAAATTTTCGACCCTCGACTGGACGTTTAACGCGCGAAATAAAATATAATTTAGAGGATAGTTTCCGAAAATAATAGACTTGAAAGTATTGACTTTGTTTAGTTGAAATGGAAATTGGATGATTGGAGATAATAATAATTGATAAGATGATCGGCTTGCTTGAATCGGTAATGGTCAGCAGGCTCTTGGTAAAAAATTCGTACGCTCAAATATTTAAGAACGCTTTCCGAATATAAATGTTTCCAAGTAACACGCGATACAAGGTAAGTGCAAATGGAACATCAAAGTAATACGCATGCATGCATAGCAGTTATTGGTAGTGTAGATCTACAGGGAACGTGCGTTTTAGTTGAGCCTTGATGTAATATGTATACGTTTGAGTATTCGTAGGTCGGTTTGCTTGATATGAGAATATTCTGCGGAAAGTCCTAAAGCTTAAAAGCAACACTACTATCGTGGGGCGTTTTACGCAACGAAATCACATTACCGAGCGACTCACGCAGATTTTGTGGAAGCCGATTTTCCCAAGTGTGCGGTAACTGCTACAATGGGATGCCGGGGTGCTATTTAATACGATGATCGATCACAAGAGTTTGTTTCGCTCGGTTTACTTAAAAGCAACGCCCTCGCTCTTGCGCGCGTTGCAGAAGTGGATGAAACGTTCGTGCACGTTTATCTGGATCTGATTGATGTTATAGCTGTTACGTTTTCGTGTGAAGATGTCGAGTAAATGCTTTTGTAAACTCGAGAAACCAGCTTCTGCCGAAGCGCCGCATTTTGAATATCTGCGATTTTCCTCTCTCTTCGTCTCTAACCCTCCGCCATCCCCTGCGCAACTCAATCATTTTGTATCTGTACTGTAAGTCGCTGGCGACTTATTGTAAACGAATACAGTAGATTACACGTGGTGAAATTTAGTGGTTGCAATTTATTCATCAATTTATCGCTATTTTAATAAATATCTCGAGATATGTTCGAAAAATTATAATGATTTTCTCATGACTATTACTAGATCGATGTGTTCAACGTAAAATCATTGATTTTTAAAAGCGCTCGTTAATTTTTATACCATTAAGCAGTTTCCGTTGTGTATCAATGCAAATTAATTTTTTATTATCAGAAAATCACAAGTTTTGCGCGATCAGCTATTTTTTCAAATTAAAACTTTAACTTGTATTATTGAAAAAATCTCAATTTCAAAATCTCGAATTTCAAAGACTGACATAAGAATTTTATTAAGTTGGTGAAAAATTGAAATTTAGCAAAAACTTCTATATTACATGAAACTTTCATCTTGCTAAGCGGTGATATTGATACTGTTTGCATAAGGTAGTAACGAGTATAAAAATATACCTGGAAATTTATTCTACAATATAATTTTTCCAAGATAGCTTGGAAACATCTCCAAGGCAAACAGTCATTCGTATTTACCAAAATACTTGGATTAACAGTTTCAAGGAGTGCGGTTCGATTATTCCTACCCATTAGTTTGTATTATTTTACGATATCTATTAAAGAATATTTAACAAAAAATTGTTAACTATTATCACATGTTAATTATACACAAATTTATTTTAACTTTGTCGTTTGTCGTTTGCAATAATAAATGCTTCCTTATTAATTGAATTATGTGTATTGTATTAGGAATTTTATTAGGTATTAAATTATCTTCCTTAGCGTCTCAAATTAATCATTATGCATAACAGCACTTATTTGTTAAATTATATAAAAATTGTCAGAAATTATCGCTTATTTTATCAATAGTTTACTAAATTATCTTTCTTGAGTGGTCGTTCCCTGTAATTATCGAACAATGTATTTTGTGCAAATAATGCTTTATAAATTATCGGTATGTTTGGCGAAATAGTGAAAAAAGCTTAATGCTTAAACTATACTGATAATATTGTAGATAAAATTACGTTGCTTTTGCAAATACACTGTACTTCTAGTGTAACGTAAATTAGAAGCAATTAATTTAGAATTGGAAAAACTTAAAAATTGTAAGCTATCCCAATTAATTTTATCGCAATATTACAACTTCGTGTCTAGCAAAATAATGTTAAAGTGTACAATATTAAATAACAAAGCAAATTGCTCAATGCTTCAAATGGAATTAAAGTAATTTAAGCACTTGGCAACAGTGACCTGAAAAACTAAGGAAATGCTCGCTCGTAAAAGATAAAAATTCTCATTTCGCGATATTGCGTCGAACTCATACACTTAAAAAAGTATTTTAACTTTAATTCTTCTTTGGTTCGCAGCATAAATTTCGAGCACATAGACCGAGGTCTGTACATCGCGATAAATTTAATTGCTCCAACGACAAATATCGCTATCGTTGTATAATCGTCATCACGGGTGCGTGAAAAAAAGAACTACCTACACAGGAAATAGGATTGCCTTTTCTCCAAATAAGCACAGTTCCGGGACGGGATTCGTAAGTTACTCGAACGTGACGCGGCGGAATGATTGTCTTCTATGGTGGTAATGCATTTTTGCATACGCGTACCGCAACGAGATATTAATGCAATTTCATTTTAAGAGTCATTTGTTGAAATTACTGTCGCCACGTCAACTAAGACAAATATTATTAAGCGTTAAATATACTTCCCGCCGTAGGAATTCTTTATCAAAAAGCCATCGAATGCCGGTAATTTAATTACACAGTAAAATGCGGATTCTTCGCCAAATTAAAAATTAATAATAATCAAACATTATTAAACTCAACGTGAAAATTGAGATGTCGAGGTAATTTGCATTGGCTTTAATGCAATTGTATTCGTATCACGACTTTAACGTTGGCATGCTCATTTGAAATATAAATTATTCTTATTGTGCGAAATGAATGCTAACTTGTGCATTTTCTAACAAGAAGAACGTCACATTTCAAAGCAATTCCTGAAAAAGCTTCTCGCGTGACATTTCGCGGCCTTGAAAAGCTTGCATTAGTCGAAGATTATGGAAAACCACCGTAATAATCTTGGAAAAGCAAAATCCCATGCTCGCACCGACCTGTTGGCCAGTCCATTCTCCTTTTCTTTCTCGGGTTCTTTCGGGTTCTCGTCCGTCGTTTTGCGGAGGAGAACCTTCCTCTCAGCGGAAAAAGGATCGCGCGCGTCGCTACTCGTCGAGACAGCTTGAATCCGCGCGACGACAGGAGAGCCGAGGGAGAGGCGAGGGAGAGGCGAGGGAGAGGCGAGGGAGAGGCGAGAAGGATATACCGAGCTTCGCCTCGCCCGGACTCGTGACCCCCTTTTCATAGTCCATAGAAAATGTTCCGCGCACTGCTGGGTTCTCGGTCTCGCGCATTTGCGTCGTTTTTACGGGACCCCTCCTGACTTGAGGTCCCTTTTGTCGTTGGCGGGATTTGCGCTGCACAATGGGAGCCCCGAGATTTCGATCGGTAAATTAGAAGAGGGCGAGGACGAACTCCTCTTGTGGCTTTCAAGAAAGATGTCCTGCGACGGGCTCCTTTTCACTGGCCTTCGTATCAGCGTGCATTGACACTCGATAAACAGCGCTTGGGCAAAGGAAATGTCGGAAAAGCGATTTTTCGGCCGCGCGCATAAGTGTACGCTTGTTACTTTTTATGCTTTGCGTGTAGGTGACGGTGCACTGGGTGTCCTGGAACATGAGCATTATTTGCATAGTTTGGGGAGCACGACAAGTTCGTCGTGTCACTTCTTAAGTGGGAACGTCTTTCCACTTTCGTTCCCGAATGTCATTCGGGAATGTTTTAATAGGGAATCAAGCGTTTCATTACGTTTGTTGCGTGTCGGAAGGAAAAGCAAAACGATCGCTCGAAAGGTAACGCTGATCAAGTACAAGGCTACGTCACAATGTCCACGTACATCTATTTTCTGATGTACGTGGCACGAATGAGTTATTACTCGCGGTTATGTCAAATTTCTAATCAAATAAAGTGTTCTGGATGTGGGGGGAAGCAATCGCATTGGATTATAAATTGCGATACTATCGCTTTTAATGATCAGTTCTTAGTATGTCCTTATAATATCATTATCTATTTTTTTGAACGTATACAATAATTTTTGTTTAGTTCACAGCTAAATTAATAGAGAGATCTGTATTGAGAATGTCGATGTATATTTAAGGATATGAATTTCAGTAATTATGAAAATTTTGTTTGTACCTACCAATTGGCAAATGTTTTTATATAGGGCATTAATGATCTTGTTGCTGATAATAAAATTACTTTTAATTTCGAACGAGCTTCAGGCAAATAAAAATGTATGAGAACCAATGTTTACTCTCTCTCTCTCTCTCTCTCTCTCTCTCTCTCTCTCTCGCTGGTTTTTCTCTTACTTGTATCTCCTCTCCGAACTGATATTTAAATAATCCATTATAAAATAAAAAACTTTTCTTTAATGTATCGCGAAGATAAAGTTTGTTAAGTGGAGATTCACGCAATCCGTAAGCTTCATTTTTCAGTCTTAAATTTAAAGCTTCAGAAGACCGTATGCACATATTAGTCTCTCGCATCGATGTGTCTTTGGCAAATAAAGCGGAAGCTCGCCTCTACGAAGATCAAATTCGAGCCTAAACGTGCTTATTTTGAAGACCTCGACTATATATGTATCAATCTGTTCTTTTTTGCCTAGGTATAGGTATATATGCGCTCTTTGACGATCTTCTTTCTCGGGTTTAAAGATAAAAAAAGGAATATCAAAATTCAGAGCGACAGCTGGTCGGCCTAATCGACCTCTCTCTCTCTCTCTCTCTCTCTCTGTCTCTCTCTCTGTCTCTCTCTGTCTCGCCCCTGCACTCTTTCGCTTTTGCTCGACTTTTTCCTCTTTCTCTCTTTTCTTTTTATTCCGACAGAATCTCACCAAACGCAAAGCTACACCAAACACATTGTAATCCGACCTTAGATGGATCCACAATTTCAATGAATTTTCAGTGATCTATGTGCTTTTCTCCTTTTTTCAACATTTAACGCAACTCTATTCATGCTAAATTTTCTCCTTCGTTTTATTACAAAGAGAAAAAATTTTCACTGCTTCTCCCAGTGCGCGTTCGTGCTTTTCTCTTAGAACCTGTGAGAAATTTAGACGTTTTTAAAAAGAATTCATTTTTTTCGAATTATAAAACGAAAGTTACGACTTTTTCGTATGAATGCAAAATAATTATGAAATTTGTTACCGAAACTACATTCTCACTTATTACTCGTATAATTCTAATTATTATGCAATTTTGATTTATATACTTTATAACTTTTGTATTGGGTTTTTGAACAAAAAATGCATTAAATACCTCTTGAATAACGTATCAAATACAAAAAATTTCTCAATTCTAAAATCGAATGTATATTATTTCATTGTTCGCACGTGTACGGGTATTTATTAAGGTAGCTATCAGCCAGAGGAAATATTTCGAATAAAAACTGCTGAACAAAAAGTAGAAGTTATTGGTATAAGAATTTTCGAAGTCTGCAGAGAGCAGTAGTTGATATTTTATCATTTTAGAAGCCGAACCGATGCGAACGCTTCGGAGGAATTGGCGAGCACCTTCGTCGGAAAGTTTCGACAACGAAGGCAGTCGAAAAAGCCTCTGGCTACCTGCGTCGATGCGTGTACATGTACGTGTGCGATACAAACAGAAAATAAGCCTGAAATCGAAAAGATTACAGGTTTTGCCTAGTATACGTATGTAATAACGTATGGTAGAGCTGTGGTATCATTAGAAGAATTTCTTATGCGATCGTATCTACACGTAATTACTCTTGAGCCTATAAACGTATCGTCCGATGGAAGTTCAAGATACGCACTCAGGAAGTGCTAATCGGTTCGATAATCGTAATCACATCCGACTGTGCACATGACTCGCGCTTAAGAGACGTGCTCGCTGACAAATCACAAATTAATTCGCTTAATTTCTCTTGCCATCCAAATAAATGTGAGTGATTCCTAATTGTTTTCCAAGAAATAGCCTTTCATTCGGACAAATTCTGTTAAGACCTCGGTTATACAACGGTTTACTTTCGTTGTTTATAGCTTTTTTTTCGAGAAACGTCGCTCTTTCGCACAGCTGTTGAAAGTGCTAGATATTGCTAAGATTATAAGTACATAATTACTGAGTACTATCCGACACATGCGCTGCGTTAATTTTCGTTTTATTTGATCAAACTTCAAGATGAAAGTTATTTTGAAATATTTTTTTATTATTGTGCACATGTACCAGGATATGTTCGTGTTACTTCAATCTCCATTCGCACGAATCTTTGAAATTTAAATAGCAAAACATTTTTCAAATTTGAATTTCTTTAAAATGGCCTTAGCGCCATTTGTGCGATATTAGATACATTACATAAATATGTATACTTATACGTGACATACTTTTTGCTACAATGAATAAAATTATGATAGGACGCTTATTATGTTATAGAAAATATAAAATTTAATAAATCGATCATTCGCTCAAGAGGTTGAAAATACATCCAAGAAGTAAATTATTTCAATAAAAAAAAAGAAAATTTATATATCGAATGAAAATATCGAAAGAATTTTAATATGGAAATATAATTCTGTTAAATTTTTATGACGCGATTTAAATATTTTTAAGTGCTCTGCGCTTACTTTGTTACTAGATCTTAAATTAAACTATAAAACAATCTATTCACGGCATAGTGAACAAAGCTATTTTTTGTAAGATCTGTTCGATTTTTGGAAAAGCGAGTGGTTAAAAATTAATTGTATTATTCTCGTGTAATCGCCTCGACGAATCAACCCTCGTATGCTTCAGAAATTTTAATCTTCTACTCTCTTTCATTTTACCGTACTTTTTTTCTAACGAATAACCTAAGTTTTTTCGCAGAGCGGATCGGGTAACGAAATATAAGCTCGTTGGCAGGACTGTAGCAAGGCGATCAAATTCTTGCGCATTCTCACAAAAACTTTATTTACCCAGTACTGAACTGTACGGAAGATATACTTCGAACGCCAAAAGTAGCATGACGCTCGAGAGGGAAGAGGGAGGGCGAGAGAAAGAGTGATCGAGAAGAGGAAGCGATCGAGGAGAAAAACAAAAATTAACTAGAGCCTTCGTCCCTCTGTCACGGCGTTTTTCGAAATCAGGTAGACGTCTTTGGAGAAGCTCGAAAGCCTGAATTTTCAAAGGTTCCATTGAACGTTGACAGGTAGAGAGTGAGTTCAGCGAGGAATCTAAAGCAGGTATGGCGTCCTCTGATTGGAGCGGGAAATTCGCTTTTTTCTCGTTCCTCGAGTAGATGCAGGTATCGCGCTATACACGCCAGGAGAAGGAAAAAATCGGGGATTTCCTGCGAGAGAGTGAATAGAGCTCCCGAGAGATCCAGATGACAGATACGTTTGCTGAATTTTCGACCGTATAATTAAAGATTTTGGGGAGATCGTCACGCCGCTTTTCTCGGCTGTTGAGTCGCGCGTACGACGACAGACGAGGAAAAGAAATGGAATCATACAGGATGAATTCGATATCAATTTCCGTGACCTTTCATATTCCTTTCATCCTTCCAATTTTAGATGATTTTATGTAGCGTCGCCCTCGACAAATGACGTTTTAATATTTCTATCATTGGCCGCAAAAGGACTTGATACGAGGGATTCGTGATGTATTATGGTTTCTCATTCAAATGCGACGAAATACTGTACGAGGGCACGATTAATTAATCGACGATCGTATAAATATTTTCATATTTGTCGGGGCATACGCTCGATAAGTCGAACGTGATAAATGAATGCAGGAAACGATTCGGCCAATCGCGTGCACTTTTCTCTCCCCCGTGTACGCATAAGGCCCACCTACGGTGCAAAAATGATATAAATCACGAATGCCGGACAGTGAAAACATTCTTCGGTGAAAAGCGTGCGTTAATAGTGTGCAAGGAGTAGCCACGGAACATCTGCACAGCAGAGAAGACAAAAGCCAAACGTTTTTCAAACATTGTCAGATGCTTCAAGGTTGTTATATAACTTCCGAGTAATGTTCTTCAAATCGATTTAAATGCTTCTGCATTCAATTACATTTCTTTCCTGTATAAATATTTTAAAGAAATAAAACATTTCACCGTCTCATTATTGTCGTCGTCGTCGTCGTCGTCGTCGTCGTCATCATTTTACCAATATACAATTGATGATTTCTGATCTAAGAAAGTAATTTGACAAAAATGCACGAACGTACGTATTCCGTAATAATTAGGTAAAGTACATAAAGCCTTTAGGTGTAATCGTCACTATTTCACGATGCCTTCTACTTTTGACAACCTAAAAAAGTAGATATAACGCGTATTTATAGAAAAGTGTACGCGTAAGGTCCTACGCAGGCTTATAATTGGTATTACGTTCTTTTAGAAAATTTGTGAAGAAAACTCGTTAAACTTATGAAAGAAAGTGTATCCACTCCACCGATAACGACTACGACCCAAAAATGTCAGCCGTGCACTAATCTCTAGAGATTAGTTCATATTTTTCGAGCAGCAGAGAAGCGCCGAGAAGATGAGCATTGAAAAGATCGGCTCGAAGGCTCCAATCGAGAAATGAATTTACATCACCCGGAAGTCAGAGGCGATCTCCCCCTTCCTGAAAATGAAAACTCTTTTTCGGCCCGCATAAAAGCAAACTCGTCGGTTGAATGACGAGCGCGCGGTGGCTTATTTAGAGTTAGAGACTGCTTTTGGACTTGAGACCATAACACGCCGTAAGTAACACATGTGTGACGCAGATCGTCGCCGTCGCCGACGGGGATCTTGGTAGATTTACGTGGCCTGGCCTGTTTCCCTTGGCCGCTTTTCTCGCGGGGGCCCACGATGACGAGAAAAACGGAAGAAGAGCACATATGGGAGGAAGGAAGGAAAAAAACTGGCGAAGCGAAGAATGTCTCAAAGGGTTACGTCGAGTTAGCAACGGCGCCGACGCCATTGCACATTCTATTTTCGGCTCGTTTATGCTCGGTTTACTTTGGAAGGTATAGACCTATAGCGTCGCTTGCGCTCGCGTTAACTTGTCGTCTCTTTCTTCTGTACGGCGTGTTCAATGACGTAAAATTAATGCGCGTGTCGCTCGCTGAGCGATGAAAAAAGAGGATCGCCGAAATAGCAGGCCTTTATTTCCCTTTTTCCGCTCGGCTCTACGCCGCGTTGGTCAATATCAAGCCTTTTAATGGCTACCAAAGAATTTTCGACTAAAATTATTTACGTAACTACGGAATCTAGCGATACCTTGCGATTATTACACTTTCAGATGCTCCGATGAAAACTGGCGCACGCAATAAATGCGTGACGCGTGTGGGCACATTCTATTAAAAAGCAAATTCAACCGACGCAACGTCAAAAACTACCTTTTATTTAATGATAAATACTAGACGATATTTCTCTCGAGATAATCGTCACTCGAAAAAAAGAATCCCCCCTTTTGTCAAAGTATAGTTAAATTTTATTCTTTGTTTCGACGGCGTTCGACTTAATTCATTCGAATTGTGTTATGTAATATTCCAGATGACATTCTCTCGCTGTGTTGATTCTTCGATATCTCTAAATAATATTCGTTATTCGTACAAGATTATTATTAACGAAAATAATTCTGATTCACGTGCTCATAATTTAAGACGTTTACATTTGTATTTATTAATGTTTAATTGTACATCTACGATCGAGAATTCCAAATCGGATAAACATTGTACGTTAACAACGTGAACATATAATGCATTATTTTCTAGGGGAAAGATGCGATATCTTTCCGCAAGAAAGCTTATAATGTAAATATCATTTCGGCACATTATTATATGCAGTTATTTGGAATAAGACACACACACGCGCGCGCGCGCACACACACACAAAAAAATGTTACATTGGATGTTTATGAATCAATACATATTTTTCTTTGTAGACAATCGTTTAATAGATCGACAGTACATGATTAGGTAATTTTAAGTAGTTGTCGTATACTCGATATCGTACTTCTTTTATTTGGCTATGCGCAATGGCAACATTTCATTGTAAACTTGGCGACATTAAGATTAAAGTATTAAGGCTTTATGCAAATTTTCGATACTCCTCTGCAACTTATGAAAGAGATTCGTCTCCCGCTCGTCGTCTCTTCTCAAAAAGTAGATATACGTAATCGTACGTTGAATTGCGTTGAACGTGCTTGTTTGCAGATTAAAGCTATAATTATTTCGTAAATTGCAGACCGACCGACTATTGAAAATCATCCGTTTGGTTGTGCGTGAACTCGGCAACGAAGAACGTACGTAAAACAATTCAGACCATCTGACAACTAATAACTAATAGATCTATTATTTATACGAAGCGCTATATAAAAGGGAAAGGACAAGAATAATTTTTATACAAGCCGGGTATACGATGCAGGTAAAATTTGCAGTTTCTACCAAGTGTATAATGGGCAATAATAGTTCAGGTAAAAAGTAACTAAGAAATGAAAAAGAAAAATGTTTATTGAAAAAAAGTTATCGCGAGTTATTTATTTCATGACAAGGTTTTTTCCTTCGGTAAATATAACATTTTTCTAATAAAGTAATTGTAAAAGTCCGCTTCGTGTCAAAATTGGACAAAATGCCTCGAGCATTTTAGTATTTCATCTAAGCTAACAAATACATTGCATTGAACGAACATCAAATAGATTTCATCAATATTTCACAGAAAGAAAAAAAAGTCTCGCTTTCCATTGCGCAATTCTATATCAGGAACCCAAAACTCTTCTTCTTATTATATCGACGCCATCTACTTAAAAAGAAAAAGAATCCAAATTGTACCCTATACCTAAACGTCGAGATTCTATCGCGTGCTATTCTCTAGGTAAAATATGGACATTTAGAAAATGATAGCGTTGAAGTTGTGTGTGCGTTTGCACACGCGCGCGTCCGTTATTATACATTTCATTAATATCGCGCAACGGCAAACGTATCGACAGATGTCGACTGAAAATGAAGGAAAAAATAATATAACGCGCTCTCAAGAATTCGAGTACGTCGCATTGCCCGGATAATCGGAACGCACGTACACGCTCACAAGAAAGTATAGAATTTCCTTTCTCGTCTTAATACACACGCGCTCATTTTTTTATTGCTTTGCGTGATTCGTTAGGTGTGGCACGCACTGCGCTCGAATGACCCGCGTTAAATAAAAGTCCTCGCACGCGAACACGTACGGACGCATACTCGTTCTCGTACCTCTCCTTCGTTTGCACACAATTGCCACGACAAGTATTAGAGGGTCTAAACGTGCGAGTCGTTGGATAAACTAAAAAGATCTAGATGTACATCTGCCCGAACAGATAAGATTCACTTACGTGCTCAAGCTTTGAACGTATGTAGTTTCAAGTCTCTTATACGTGACTGCGCATGGATTTACTCTTAACATACTTTTGCCACATTTAATCCGAAGGTTCATTTGTCACCTTTTATTTGCATATGAAAAATCCTGCAGAAGAATCTAAATGGGTCACAGTGTCGCTCAATTTGGAACAATACTGTAGTCCATTATAGAAGCGCACTTAATCACGAAATCGTAAAAATATCTTTTAAATTGTTCCATTTCCGAAATAAATCACTTCGTAACTTTCGCTTATTTTGTACAGAGTGAGCTATAATTTTATAATTTTATAATTTTATTTCACATTGACTTCCGTAAGAAATTCTTAAACAAATTTCAGAAAAGAAAAAAAAAAGAAAGAAAAACCGAAGAGTTTGATATTGAATATTCAGTTATTCATAAAGAATAACTATTGGAAAAGACCTTGAAATCCATCGAGTGACATGTCGCTTAAAATTTGTCGAACCAAAGAATGATTTTTTCCCATGACAAAGTGCATATTTTAATTTTCACTTCGATGAACGTTAATAATTCGTATCCCTCTTAAAGCATTCAACTAGCATAATACTCGGTTATGGTTTTCATCCTAGGAAAGGCACGACAAACGTGAAATTTACGCCATCCGAAATTTTTAATTAAAAACAAACGCTTAATTATACCACGAATTATAAGTAATATATTAAACGAATTTATAACCTTAAAAAATAATTAGCGGTTGTAGTTTCTTTCAAAAAGATGCTATACACGAAACGGTTGAAAAAAGGTAGCGAGACATTCGAATGCGTGAGTCTCGCATGACTCATTGCCTCCAACTTTTCAAAACTAATGACTGTACTGTAGCTGAAATTATTTAATCAAATTGGCTTATGGAAAGGAAAATACAAAACGGCAACGTAATTGCCACAGCAGATGCTCCGCAACGAAAGGAGGTTCAAAAGAAGGAAGATAAAAATATATATGCACATCATAGAGCACCAAAGTCTACCGATACTCCGATCTGCCAAACTCTATCACAGTATTTACGTTAACGTGTGAGTGCGCGCGTTGAAACTTAAGGCTATATTAATACGTTTAGTACGTTAAACTCGGTAACCGAGATGTGCGGTAAAATCAAGCAAGCATTCGTCAAATCGTAAGGGCAACACTGGATCTTTTAAGGAACTTTATTAGAAACTACGTAAGCTTCCTTAACGTAGAGCGCAATAAGCAAAAGTGGGAAGTTTATCGTACGGAATGTTCGAATTGTCCACGTGCACGCGAAGTACAAACGAAGTATGTACGAATGCTTTAGCCTAGGAACTATAAACCGTGAATTTTTTTTTTTTTTTTTTTCGTGGCCGCTTACGAAGCGACCGATGGCGTTGTACGGCAGGTACGACAGGTACGACCAATCGATACACCTGTCGAATGCTCGTCCAAAAGTGCAGAAGTGCAGAAGTGTAGAAGCAAAGCTAATGGACGGTGCGCGTATAATGCGATCTTCTTCTTCCGTTTCGCGCTCTGCCAAAGGCAGCCATTGCACTCATCGAGGGTGAAAAATGTATGTATGTATGTGCACAGAGCCAGACTGAATATTGCGAGATGGCATTTTTGACCTGTGTCAAAGCACAACTTGCAGTTAAAGTTAGCCGCCTCCTAAGACTTTCGTTAGGCTTGGTACCTAACGAAAGCAAGGTGTTGCGGAACACTGGGAACAGGTACCGTGTAAATGGGCCATTAGCCGGATTACCCTAGCGAATTGCAGGTACACGTGCTGCGGGCAAGGGTCTCTCCTTTTGTCATTTAACAATTTATTCAACGAACACCTCAACGAAGAGGTCTCGACCCGCTGGATTTTACCTTGGAAAAGTGCTGCAGTGGTGCAATTAGTTTTTATCCATTTGAAATAACGAATTCAATATATACAATACGTACATCATTAGCAGTAAGTTAAATATATGTTTTTAGCCTCGTGTAGATACAATTCCAAATTGCTTTGGCTTTTCCATCGTTTCTGATTAATCTTTGCAATTCTGCATTTACCTAATAATTATTGAAATGTAACCCCCTATGAATATCGATCGTTTGTTAATTCGAACGTTCGAATTAGACAGCAACGAAATTAACAGCTGTCAACCTTTCAGATTTTTAACCTTTAAGTAAAAACCCTTAATATCCTTACTCATCGTTATATCTTAAAGTTTAAGAAATCAGTTATAGTTTTTACGGTTTTATTCATAGCTGTAACAAACTTCTAAGGTACGGTACGCGTATTAAATCCGTATACAGAAAAACACATGTTCATACATTGATGGGTTTATTTCATAAACAGAATTTTTTCTAAAGCAACCTGACTATTGGTAAATCTTAAATTAACAATTAACAAAACTAATTAACTTAAGAAAAAATGGCTTTTATGTCATATTTCCATATCGAGCAAATATTTATCACCTTATGTATTATAAAATAAAATTAACGCCCTCTAGATATTTAATTAGCATAAATACCTTGTGGGATAAATTTTTTTATCTTTACCCGATAAATTCTTCGTTGACGTGAATTAAAAATCACGTGCATTTCATCGAAACGTTTAAAATTTTCAATAAAAATTAATGCCTGTAGTGAAAGATTACGACGGGCTATTCCAAAGCTTATTGAAAGGCTTCTAATTAATCAGTAGTTTATACATAAATAATTATTTGTTTAATCTATCGAATGGTATCTAAAAGCAGTGTCATTTTTCTAAATCGATCGGTTACGGATGTTATATAATTTTAAACACTTCTAAGACACCAATAATTTCACAGTGCATAATAATTTTGTGAATTCTTGGCCGTTTTCCAAAGTGGCATATTAGCAATTTTGCGCCCAACCTTGAAAAGTAATTGTAGTTTGCAGAAACGTAAGCGCTAATCAAGGAAACTAATGATTTGCGCACGACATCTTAATTTATTACGCCGAAGAACGCACGAGACCTTTGGATAATTCATCTGATTCCCTCAAAGCGATTAAGAAACTTCGCTTTTCAACGAATTCACTTGTATTGTAATCGCATGCATATGTTTTCGGTTCGCGCGTGAACAGGTGTTTGGGAAATTCGAAAACGGCATACGTGCGATAATTGTATAAGTAGTGAAAGTACATAAGTAAAGACTCGACTGGTACTTTACGAACGGATAATTCGAAAGAAAACTTGTATTTTAATTGAGCGCCACTGGCATCTCGCATTTTCACTTTTTCAACTCTCTTTTCGAGCACCGTATAAGAGGCTAAGAAGCAACTCGGGAAACATTCGGATCATCGGGAATACAAGCACATGATTGATCCTTACGTTGCGTTTGCTCAAGAGACGCGAATGATTCATAGATGCTCTGCCACAGATCAGCTTATCTTGTCACATTACATACGTCGGCCTTAAATCTTGAGAAGCTGTGCAGAATCCTTCACGATAATCCCGCAGCGAACACGTACGTATGATCCGAGTAAGTGTACGCGGCGTTATCGCTTTTTATCCGAGTATCTAGAAGCCGTCGGAATGAAGCGTCTGTTAGTAGGAGCAGGATAGTCGCGGTAGCAAATTGAAGCGCAAACAACCGGTGCGATCGCGGCTTCTCGGTTGCTGCTCGCACCTGGGAATGGCTTCTCGACCTGAGGTGCGCGGGCGCCTCATGAAAGTTTTATGCGCGAATTTGCCGAAAAGCCGCGCAGGCCCGGCACGCGCGATCGATTGCCACGCAAAAACTTCCGGCGGGCCTTCGATAGACCCTGGATTGTTAAGTGGAATCGCGCGCGCGCGCGCGCACCAGCAGGTGTAACTAGCGGTGACGCACCTGCGCGTGCATCAGAAGATCGCCGCCTTGGTGCCTTCAAATTTTTCACTCGCGCGTTGAAACTTTGGCGAAGGCACCAATCGGAAGTTCATTCAGGCGCACTGCGTTAGGATTTTCCCTCGCTTCACCTCGTTTTACATTTTAACGCGAATTTACGGAAACGTGTGTGCCTACCGTCTTCGTACGATTTCGGAACGAACTTGTTTTCAACACTCGTACACAAACATCTCTAATTGCACCCTAACAAAAAAGTACGAGTTTGAAGTTTAATTTTAAACGCAACCAGCCAGGACATTGCTTCTCAAAAAACGGAAAAACATTACGAACATTAACCTCGTAAACTTCATAGTATTACTCATGGGCTCTCATTTCACTGTCCACGTAACGATATTCGGTATTTTATGTCAATTTAACCAATTAGATCACGTAGGCAATTTAATGTAATTACCGCATAGACTTTAATTCTCATTTTTAATTAGTTTTTATAAATAATATAAAATATAAAATTGAGTAGGGTTACTCGACTGTAGCATTTTCTTATTATTAAACGCGAATTTAATATCCCTTTTCGTTTACTATTTTTCTCAATATTAAGTAAGTTTGCATGTTTCATAAATGCATAATTAATACTTCGCAGTACAGATAGCGAGAGTCTACGTTTATAATAAAAAATGATGTACAACAGTGGTTAGATCATTATTATAAAAAATTCCACGTAATATGTATATTTTGCAGGCATGCTACAAGAAATATTTTCAAAAACGACAGATTATAACTCTAAACAAGCCTGCTAATCATTGCCTTCATTAATAAAATAAAAGACTGGTGCCATTGTAAGTGTATGTACAAGGTTGTACGATATTTCACAAGGGTAATTCATTTGAAAAAATGAATGTAAAAAGTTATTGAAATTTATCAATTTAACAAAATTTCGCATAGAATAAGAATGAAAAATCTCATTTGTCAGGTTGCGTCATACAAGGCTATAAAATTTTCGGTTCGACGAAAATTAACTTTATAACGATCCACTCTGTATTTCATATAATAAATAGTTAGGTGGTATTAATTAATTTATAGTAAAATAGTAATGCGCCGTAATTTACTTTATTTTTATTATGAATATTGCCTTCGTACGAATGAGCGAACATAAATCAGACGTCAGAAACACAATTTTTCAAGAAAATCTTTGAAGCGTATTAGACTCGTTCGATCTAATCGGAAAAAATTCAATTAAAAAAATCATCGACCCAACAGACGGACTAAATAAATTGAGCGTCCCTCTCCTAGTATTATCGTGTTTCCAACTCATTCGAGCGCCCTCGGAAAGATGAGTTTGTAATTTTCGGTATTTTCGGAAAACGAAAATTTAGCGGACGAAACATATTTCAAAATTAGGCTCTTTCATTAATCCAGGAGCCGCCCCGCGACAAGTAGGTTAGCCGCTCAGTTCCTGGAGTCCGGATCACCGGACGAAGAGCAATAAAAGGTTAATCTACGCGGCTTCGGCTGCGACGATGGCGGCCTCCGATTAATCGAAGCTTCTCGCGCTCCGCCAATGAAAACGTACCTATAGATTCCTGCTGCCTGGAAAATTAATGACCCTTGCGCGCGATCTTCCCTAAATTACGCAAAGAATTATAGACCGTATATAACCTATCCCGAACGTGGCTTAACGCCTTAAGGAAAACCCGGGCGCGCGGTTCGCCCTTCGAATTTAACACTTCCACGGTAAAAATACGACCCCCTACGAGCGCACGACGCTCTTCCCTTGCGGGAATATACACATATCCGTATTGACAACTGATTAAGCTCTTCTTCATACTGATCTATGGCTTCATTTGACATTTATTGCTAGAGATGTATACGTGGCACCAAACGTAAATTGATACATGACTTCGAAAATTAACAACCCAGATTTATATCTGCGTTATATCCTTTGCCCTTCTAATTTTCATGGCTCCGATTAATTGACCAAGGTGAAATTTATTAATGCATTTAATCGGATGAGGCAGTATTTTATATTCAGGCTACGGTTCATTGGACGGTACCGTTTTACCATTGGAAATCGGCAAAGTGGAAAGGTACGAATGAATTATGTACGAGCATAGCGTGATTCTTTCAGATGCGTCAACCCGAATGTATTCTGGTACTTGCATTTATTCGTATCTTAAATTATACAAGGACCTACTGCTAGATTTGCGAACTCGCGGTCATAAATGATTTGGCCGAGCCAGAGCTCCTTAAACAACGACAAATTATCGAATTCGTTGATTTTATTAGATTGTCAATCGAATGCATTCGTGCAATTGCAGAGCAAAGTCGAGAAGCTTTTATCCATTGTGAGTACTATAAGATAGGCAATGATTCACTAAATACCTAAGCTAATTTCAAAAGTGTATTTACAATTTCAATAAGAAGCTATCAATTCTCCTTCCGGTGTAATTAAAATAAAGTGTAATTTATAAATTAAGCAATAAACATCAGTGCAATTAGCTGATGAAATATTTCATAGAACGTGCGATATAAATCTGCTGGCTTTATTCTTTGACACGAATTAAAATGTAGGGCTTTCCTGTCAATACTCTTAAAACAAGATATATCGAAAGTAAAGAATTATCGCAATTACTATTTCAAAGTTACCTGAATATGACTTTACGGAGAACGTCCTTTTTCTTGTAAAATTTTGACCCAACTGCTAATAATGGAAATGACGACAAGCGCAACTTTTGCAACTTTTAGCGAAGAAAGGTTGAAAAAATCTTAAATTTAATATAATTTGTTGTGAAAGGGCAACGTTCCATCTTCTTTAAATCAGGCTAATAATAATAAGCGAGTATGGCTTTTATCATGGGTACGCGATAATCTAGTTTGACGTTTAACATTACTAAGCAAAGCGAAAATATAAGACACAGAAACTGTTTGAACGCATTCTTTCAGAAAGTTAAGGCTAAATGTTCGTATATCGATAAAAGTTATGGATTTTCTACCGAGGCTATAGCGTAAACTCGTACGTGCACTCGCCACTCGACATCAGCACGCAGCGTATTCGGAAGCCACCAAGTTTTTGTATAAAGAAAGGCGTTTACATAAGTATAAAAGGGATACGTATCATCTGCTTGTAAGATCGGAAAGTACGACTAAAAACTAAACGTCAAGTCGCTACTCTGGCCTTCACCTGCTTTAAGCATACGAGGGCAATGACAATTTGTTCATCAGACGTTTCTGTTTATACGATAAAACATCGATGGATCTTTGACGCAAATAACCATAGAAAAACGTCAGATGCTTGCGCGACGTCCGCCTATCGCTCGTTTTTTACGGCATTTTCCTCCGTCCCTCGAGTCCTTCGCTCCTTCTACTATCGTTCAATAAATTTGGTATTTTACGATCGCGTACGATAACCATCTTCAAATTGATTCTGTGCATTAGAAAATATTTAACTTAGTTTTATACCGCATTACCTTTTACGAAATGATCATTCGAGTGATACGTCTAATGAGTAGTTACTGATTAAGTAAGCAATGAGCTTATTTATGACGAGTACACGCTTAAGTCTAATACCACGTATTAGAGTTATACGTGTAACTTTATCAACTTTCTTGATAAGTATTGTCTCAAAGAGAGACTGCACTTAATGACTCGTTCCATTTTTCTTTATTTTATTTTTCAAAATTACATTAAAAAACAAAAGAGCCTTTATAAAATATGAAGACTGAGTACTTTAAACGTTCTTTTATATTATAATATATGGTTCAGAGAAATGATTTTCTGCTGGGGAAGATATATTATTTCCGTTGCCTTTATGAATGGTTTATATTTTTCATTCTATTTTTCCTTATTTGAAATATTAATTGCGTACCTTTTTAATAATAATAATAATTGAGAGACATTACAATAACTTGACGATTATCGTTATATCGTAGTGTTTTAAAAATGTTGAAATTCGATATGGTACATTAAGATGGATCCCATTGTATATCCAAATGTTATCGTAACTTCATTTTCTAATATCTTCCATTTCAAACCGAACTTCAAGCGCAAATGAAATGTTAACGCTGAACTGTACAAGTACACAAACCTTTGCTCGTTGCTGTATATACAAAAGGACTTGGGCAATAAATTGCATCTGAAGCTCGAGGCCCTCAAGGACCGAAATAGAATAATAGCTCGGATGACGATAAACATGTGTATAATTATTGAGATTAACAATATTATTAATGCGATCATTACGCCTTTCCTGTGTATTTTGCTTTTATTGCTTATTTTCATTTCGAAAAAAGCATTTCTTAAAATGCGGCGATCTTGCATCCAATTTAACTTAAGAAAAAATGAAGCATATTTAAAAATGAACGATTCTTGCCTGCACATATTTTCATCTCTTTCCAGGAAAAGCGAGACGCCAGTGGTCGTGACGTCACATCCTGGGTACGAACGGTCAGTGATGTCGATAGGTAAGAGAGGATCCCTCGGTATGTGTAAGCGAGCATCCTAAACATCGACTGATAATTAAAATGCTTAGTATGCTAATACGCAGTTGTTCTTTTTTCTTACTTTTCCTGCATACATATTTATATTCATGCACTGTAGACGGGAAGCTTGAATTTTCATCCTTTTTCCTCTCTCAGAATTACAGAAATATAAGCTTATGCTGGCTCGACTTTCATTACTTAGAAAATATTTAGAAAATATTTAGAAAATAGTTAAAAATTCTTATACTGGAAAAAGAAACATAATGTAGTACACGTATGAGAAATATATATTTTGTTTTCGACAGAGCTGTATTTACCTATAAATATTTATTTCGATATGTAGCCAATAACATTGATAATTGTTATTATAAATATATTATGAAATGGAAAAGTTAATTTTACTCGTTTAATAACTTTGTTAATGGCACAGATTTTAAACTTATTCTACGGTAAGTTTTGTAAACTGTTTTGTTTTATAATTTCTAACCTCGGTTATTTATTGTATTTTATTGTTCGTAAAAATATATATACATGTTATAATTTATGTATTTAAAATTTTTAAATTTACAATGTTTAATGTTTCATGAGCTCTGTCTAATTTAAGTCTCTCTTAAATAATATTTGAATAGATAGTTATGAGTAATAACTATCATTATTTAGCAATTTATAACGTATAAATGAAATAAAATTTAATGTTTATCGATTCATAATCATTACCGTACATTATCTTATAAATTAATCATAAATTACTCTACAACATATTTTCGCAGCTGAAACGAATCTTTTCTCCCTTGCATTACGAAAAAAAAAAAAAAAAAAAAAAAAAAAAAGAAAAGGAAAAAAAAAGAAAAAAAGAAAAACTCGATTAAAGATTCTCACCGATTAATCTTTACTGCTGTACTGGATGTTTGAAGAAGAAAAAAGTACAGCGCTTCAAAGTTTACGCATAAAAATACCGATGGCAGCTGATCTTTTTACGGGTTTCTAATATTATGAACCAAGTTTTCAATGGGCCCGTATTTATCTTAGACTACGATGCGGTTTAAGGAGATGCACTTGAGAATGTAGAAATGCATGCAAACTGATACGTTAGTGCGGGTGCCCCGATCTACGAAAAGGGAAGAGAAAGAAGGATATAAAGAATTATATATGCAGTATATAATACAGCAACAGACAGAGCACCTAGTTTCATATGCAGAGTCTGTTTGTGCGCGTTTTTTAATCTCTCTCACTCTCTCTCTCTCTCTCTCTCTCTCTCTCTCTCTCTCTCACTCTCTTATTCTCCTTCAAAAAAAGAGAAAACCTACTCACCGCCTTCTTTTTTAGCAGCGTGGCCTGTTTTTATCGTCTGGATCTTACTTTACGATCGAGAAAATCGACGCTAAACACAACGCAAACTAATCAGTTTGTGCTGCTTTTAACGCATACACTTACATGCTATGCACACATGTTCGTATATACACTGGATGTTTCTTTTTTTGTCCTACGCGACTAAGCTCGATAACGCTTGACCTCCTGCATTACTCGACGAAAAAAAGTTGTTTTAGTCCTTAACCCTATGTATTTTATCATAATTTTGATCTGTCACGAATGCATTGTGCCTCGCGAGTGTGAAGATAAAGTGCACTGCGCTATAAGAGTAATGGTAACGCTAATTTTAAGGTAAGAGTCGACCGCTACAGCTATTTTAAGCTATTCTAATGTTTATTATACTAGTGCACATAACGTATATCCTTAAAAAGATTTTTGAAATAATTAAGGTTTATATTCTTGCAATTATCAAATTTGGTATAATGGTCTGAAATCTATTAAATTTATTTCAGTCTATTAATTTTTAATCGTATATACTTAATATAATTGAGAAACTTGACCGATTTAAAAAAAAAGAAAAACGATATTTGCAACTTCGTGTAAAGAAGCAGAACATTTTTTATTTCCATTACTTGTACCAGTATTTAATAATTATTCGTTTTGTATATTTTAGAAACTAACCTTTCAAAAATTTAAAAAAAAAATTAGAATTCAGTGTATTTTTCAAACAAAAATTTTTTAATTTATTCAAGGTACCAGTTAATAAAACAATTAATTAATTTTTGTCATGTAATTAATTGTTTAATTCATGATCCTTTACGTAAAACACATGTATAATGCGTAGCTTGGTTTGTCGGTAAAAAATTTTCCTGTAAAATGTTACGTACAAGTTAAGAAATCAAATTGCACATAATTAAATTTATGAATTTGAACTTGTCATATTTGGTACAAATTGATATCTGATGCTCGTTAAGAAATCTAAGAATAGTTATAATAATTGAAGAGTAATGTGCATTTCATCGTATCACAATTATGACGTCACATTTAAAGTTGCATTAGATAGAAGAGAAACCTTGTTCTTGTATGTCAAATCAATATACCAAGTAATTAACTTCCTTTCCACTCATTAAATACACGAAGTCTAGATGTAAATTAACTTTTCCTATCTTCTAATAATATCATCTTGTCAAAAATAATGATAAAGGACTTGCTTGATCAATGATTCTTTTCGTTACATAAGTCTCGTATCTATCGCAATAATTGAACTAACTTGGCTGAACTTACACCAGCTTCAAGTGGAATACAAAACAAAAAACAAAAAACAAAAAACAAAAAACAAAAAACAAAAAACAAAAACAAAAAAAAAACAACAACAACAACAAAAGAAAACCTCGCCCGATTCTTTTGCAAATACACTCACCCATACTTTTATATTTGATGTATTTGAAATATTAGATAGAAGCCGCGTCGTATACGCAGAGCAATGAGATGAGTAAAAGGCGAGCGATCAAAAGCTCAAAAGCTCGATTACGGATTACACGGTTAAATTAGTCATCGCCTCGAGCGCATTACAGGATTGCTTGCGTCCACGCAAGTGGCGAACGCACAACAGCGATGACGAGAAGCTAACTTGTTTGGTTGCGCACGTGCACGCGAGGTTACAGCGGCTCTTTCACGTGCGCCGGTGTGTGAGTCAGGTAAGTGACTCAGTCGTAGGTGATATTAAGCGCTGGACCGTGCGTCCAGGAAACGCGTGTGCCTACGGCGGTAAAGTCGTCCTCTCTTGCCGACATCGTGACCGCAGTCGTGCGAACAGGAGCTTCGTCTCGATAGCGAAATTCTAGCCTTTCCGGTAGACGAGCTGGCGCTACGATCCTTGGCACGTTACGTTATCTGTTTGTCAGCAACACGAGATCGTCCTTAATGGAAATCCTATTAGACAGGCACGGATCGTACGAGAGGAAGACTTTTTCTTAAATGGCTTAATGAGGCTTATTCTTCACTTTCTTTGCCAGCCTTTATTTGAATATGAAGAAAATCAATTAGGGAACATCGGGAGTCAAATGTATTTAGATTATTCGAAAATAGTTATGGAACGTAGAATATTGTTATCTACGTGATATACAACGAGCACAAGAAAGGCATTACGAGCAGTGCTGTAAAGCTTTTATCACTGTTACAAATGAAATTTAAGTTATTTTTCTTTATTTTTCCTTTTCGTTCGAATAACAACCGAAAAATCTGATACAATTTTCTCTGGTAATATTTACGCAATTAGCATCAAGTTCGCACGTCATCGCTGCATCAATATCCTCGGAATAATAAATTTCAACTTCAATAATAATTAATTTAATTAGAGAGCAAAACTTTTAAAATGCGCACTAAACTACCTCTAAACTCTATGATTGTTAGTTCGAATAAAAATATGTAGTGATATATAGTAACAACGTAGTGATTAGGAAACCAATAACCAAGGGTTGGATATCGCATGCTAAATGAGAGAATAAATTTTCTACATTCGATTAATAATAATACATATCCAAATACATCGATTAAGTACTTCAAGAATTTTTATCGAATATTATCAATTAGAGTTGTTTTACATTTTCTGTTTAATAGAGCGATAGTAGTAGCTTTAATATATTAAAAATCCAAGAAAATCTCAATGCATCGTTTGTTTAATAATTACTTTGAAATTGTTTATAAATTTACGAAGCAAGCAATAGCGCTGTTATCGATAACACTAATAGAATGAAATTGTTTATAATATTATAGGCTATTTATAGTTTATTTTATAAACTATTTAACCTTCATTTTATATTGCAAAGCTCATCTAAATTGATTAATTTTTAATTGTATGTGACAGTTATAATAATGTATTTAATAACTACAGCAATATTAATGTAACAAGAGCTATTGTACAATTTGTATAGTTTTAAATACTTTTAATGACTGTTCTAAAATATTTTTATCCTCTTACGAAATTGTTTAACAGAGTTTTATCGAGAGTACGAATTCCAATTCTGATATTATTATTTTCCAGTAGCGATACTCTCGTTAATTCTCATGGAAAATAAATATCAATTAAGAAAATATGTAATACATTTTTTGTGATAATCGTAGCTTAGTTTTTATGATTTTCGTAATTTAAGTCATTAAATTGTAATTAATTGTATTCGTGAAAGAATGCACTTATTTGTATTAAATTAAATTATCAATATACGTATTGAAAAATCAGGAATAACAATAATTACTGCAAAATTGTATTATATAATTTGAAGTTCATAAGTTTAAAACTCAAAGCTACTTCAATATTTCCTCTATTAACTATTATTATGTATACTTATCGAATTATTCCTCTCATTAATTATATATTTATATACAGGATTTTCATAGTATATACGATTTCCCTTAACTTTGTTCGAACAGTTACATTCTTTTTTATGCACATCCGCCCTACGATTTTAATGCCTGCCTCATTAAACGCGAATGGTTTTTAATATTCGTCAGTGTAATAGAAGCGAAAGATGTTCACAATAGCAGCAAAAGTGGAATAATGTTTATAATTCCTTCTAATCGTGAAAGTTGGCTGTATACGTGTATATATATATATATATATATAAAATTTTTTTAAATGTATCTTAAACAGCAAAGCTTCCAATAATGCGCACTGAATTGAATTCGAAACGAAACTTCCGGTTCCGCAAGCAAATGTTCAAATTCACGCTCTACAGTTCGATGCGTAAACACAATTTTAAAAGTGAGCATATACAATCTATAGCTCTCGGAATACTTTCCAAAAAAAGAAGCGTAGGCATCGCATCCGCAAAGGTCCGAACCGTTACAGTGACTAATTAAAAATGTGCGCTCGCGCGGGAATCACGAATTCGGGGGTCACTAGAACGCTACCTCTAATACTACATAACTACATACACCAGTACACCAGCAACGCAAAGGCTCACTGGATTCGTCCCGAAATTCTACGCACGCAATTTTATAAACGCGCCCCAATCGCACGCGACACCATAAACATGTCAGATTAATATGTAAACTAAGCGTTATACATTATGCATGTCGCATCACTGCCATCGAACTTTCGAAGTAAACATTATAGATTGTCATTATTCCGCGAGGTGCTATCTTCCACCTCGAGTGTCGCGCTTCTCTCCTATAAAACACTTGTTTTACACGATTTATAGCTCGTTTCTCCTTATCGTAAGCCTTTACCAAGCCTTTACCAAGCCTTTACTAAAATCAAAATCGAATCCTACAATATTTTCGATAACAAGTTGCCAAGGAAACTACTTATGCCTTCAAACGGCATCTTCAAATCGATGAAATATTGCTTCATCGATACTTAGCAAAATCTTGAATAAAATTTGTTGAAACTCAGTTCGTTTACCGCTGCCAGTAAAGTTCACAATAATGTCAATTTTACTCTGGATTCGTAGAATCGCTTCATGCCAATGTCTTCGATCATTATTGTCTTTCAATTTTGTACAAATAAATTGTATTTTCGATATGTACTTTTTCTACGCGCTATTTATTACTAAAGGAGATACGATTCGATATACGAAACGACACCTGTATTTATTTCTTCTTTATAGTAATGAATTCTCCTCCATTGAGGCGATTAATCTCTTTTCTCTTCCATGATATTTATGAATTATTATTCTTACAAACTCGTTACGTATCTTTCATTCGTTTGTAATCTTTTTGTAATTTTATGTTAACCAGAATCATTTTGAAAGCTTTATAAATTTTTGCATTTTAAATAATACTGTAGAACATCGCGTTCTATAATTTACATTTTACAAAATTGTGAATATTGATGATAGGTTTCTTCAGCTAAATTATTATAAAACATCATTTTATTTTCTGGTCTGCAATTAAAAGATGCTTTACACATTTCCTAATCATTGCTATTTGAAACAAATTAGCTTAGACATTATTTTATTATCGAAAAGGAAATTATTCTACTTTATTTTACGTTCAAAATTCTTCTCTTTCATTTTAAAAAACAAAGAAATACGAAAAATACATGGAAAATAAACCTTCCATTTGAGACATTGAATTTTGTGCAGTTAGGTTTTGAAAATTTGATAGTAATAATGAAATTGATGCAACATGATGTCTTTAAATACTATAAAATAAGACAAATTTAACAATGAAAATTAAAGAATTAATATTAACGAAACTATTATCTCGATTAATAAAACTATTGTAAATCTTTAAAAGGGAGGCGTTAATGTTTAAAGCTCCCATTTATGGATAATATTTTTCTAGATTGTTATTGTAATGCTTATATATTAAGAATTTATTTCCTAGATGTTAAACATTTATAAACATATATTTTAGAAAGAACGGTCAGTTATTTTTTTAAGTGACTTTGGACATACTTCTAGGAGAAACGTATAGTACATTATAAACGCAATTATATGGTTTTAGTCTTTCATATTTTAATATCAATAAAGAATAACGTATTCTTTGTTTTCATATAGGATGGATGTATCCATAGTTAACTATTATAAACAAGCGTATAAAAAAAGATCCATTTTTTCAAGATCGAAAGTGTAAAAATAAGGTAATCACGTTCTATAATAAATTAAATTTTTAGTTTTATAAAGAAATGTAGTTTTTTCTAAATAAAAATAAATATTATGTATACGAATAATATATAAGTACATACATCGAATAAATCAAATACAGTATTTACTTATTTTGATGCACATATTTATTAAGACACGTGTACATGTAACAAAAATAAAAGTGAACTTAAATATACGAAAGCCTTTAAGAAGTCGAATATTTAAGAATATAACTCTTAAAAAAGAACTTTAATAACTTATACAAATATTTACATATAATCTAATCAGTTTATAAAATAATAACATTAATATTTAATTACAGTTTGGTTTTTAAATTTTCCATTAATAAAATTTCATCATACGTCTGTAATTATTAAAAATTAACTTTATTAATTATGTAATCGCAGACATTTTTTTATTCTAATCATTTGTTTAAAAACTATTTTTAATACTTTTAAGGCTAATTAATAAAACTAAATAATTGAAATAAAGGTTGGCAAAATTTTTATACACGTTTATTACAATTCCTATAAATATTATGTGGAATTTATTATAAAATACGCACTAGCAGTTAGAGCTGTTTCTTAAAAATTGTATTTTAATTATAGCGAAAATGAGAAAAATACATATCTAAATATACTTGAATGTGCTATGTTTTATGATTATCATCGTTTTTGTAGTATTTTTTGTTGAAAAAATTGTTGTCAAGCGTAAGGACCAATTAAAATAAAAGGTTAATTAATGCTTTTACTCTAAATTTTAAATACTTTATCATGATAGTTGATAAAACAATTTTAATTGCACCAGATAGGATATAAATCAATCAGTGTTATAATTGATCAAAATGTTAAGTAATTATGCGTTCGGTTCTATCAGTGACTTTACTTTCAGAGTGATTTATGATGAAATGCTCGTGACGCGTAATTAACCAAAGTTGCGTTTGCATTTGCAACTTTGGTTAATTACCTCGACTTTAAGATTTAAGTAATTGCGGGGCTTGATCTCG
The DNA here is from genome assembly GCA_018907045.1 of Wiebesia pumilae. Lineage (NCBI taxonomy): Eukaryota > Metazoa > Arthropoda > Insecta > Hymenoptera > Agaonidae > Wiebesia > Wiebesia pumilae. The sequence continues at coordinate 997,796 of JACCHZ010000123.1, forward strand.
TATTTTTAATAAATGTAAAAATTTTTTAATGTTTTTGAAAGGATATGGAATTTACATGCAGTAAGATGTAATTTTCAGTAAATTACAATTTTCAGGCTTGAAAAATCGGCTGTTATCCTTACGTATTGAGAGGCTAAGATTCTTTGAATATGATACAAATTATTTTTGAAAATTTAATTCTAGATGATCATAATGCAACATTGATTCTATAATATTATAAAATGAGGACTTACACAATAAAAGAATAATGCATTATTAGAGCAAAGGTGTAACAGGTAATTGACTTATTTAATACTAAAACGATTAATTGAATTACATTTTGCAATTTAAAAAATGAAAATGCAACATTTGTCAATAACTAATTTTTTTACTTTGTCAAAGACAGATATACGCATAATCTAATTTTAAATGAATAGCGAAAGGAAATTAATTGGATTACTACCGTTATAATAATTGATACTTAATGATAAATAAAATATTGTATTTCAATTCACTGGAATATGTATGTACATATTAATAAGTACCGCATATTGATCGTAGAGATACTGTTTGAATCAGAACATATCTTCCATAGAAAAATGAAGAATCTGACAAAAACCCATATATACCTTTGTACAATAAAGTTATACTAAACTATGCGTACCTAATTCAAACGGACCAATACACAAAGCGTGGTATTTTTCTTTTGTGCGTATCTCTGAAGCGAGTCTGAATCGCTTGAGAACGAATACAAGAAAACATCGAAGACTGAAACATAAGCACACACAATATCACGTGAGAAACGTCCACTGTACGTCCCTCTTTCATCAAGTCTTTTTAATCATTCAGACCTTTGAAGTCGATCCTTGAAAAATACTCTCAAAAGAAAGCGATACGAAGCTAACAGAAGACTAATACAACATCTTCAAGAGCTCTACATTGAAATTCCGAGTGTTCCGTACTTACTTCAAATTGTTCTCATTGAAACGAGCTTAAAAGAACAAAATGAGCTGGATTTCTTTTATTCACTTGTGCTGTGCACCTGTATTCTTATGCTATTGGTGATTTTAGGATAGTGATTTTATGCGATTTCGTTATTATTTGATAAGCCAGATAATTTTGTTTTCGAGACCAATCGACACTACGAATCCATTGTTTCTCTTATCCACACGCCTGACTAAATTGGAAAATATTTTCCTTTTGTTAAGTTGTGAATTTATTCCTCGACTTTACACTTTTATTCCGCAAAGTTTAACATTAAATCACTCGATAGCACCGAAATAATAACGCATAAAGTATTTCGTTTGATTTTAGACTCAGCGAGAAACATTAAATATCACCATTACGGCATCCAATATTAAAAATATAATAATTTAGAATATTGGTATAATATAAACATAATTTCAATTTTTCAAAAATTAATCTCGGCTTGGTAAATTTGCACATTTAAAAAAATGACCGATGAAGATAACTCCGTACTTAATACAATTAATGCAATTCTCTGTACATTTATTACCAATTCACCATTAACTAAATTAAAAAATATCACGTGATTATTGTTCGGTATTAAAAAATATTCTATGGTTAAAGATATTCAAATAAATATGCCATTTAAAAATTCAGGAATTGAATGAAAATTCATTAACTTGAAACTGAAAAACATTTTATAAGCTTTCGATGGAAATATTTGGAATTTTGTAAAGTACTTATAAATGTATTACGATGGTATGTGCAATAGGTTCGAAGCAAAAATTGATTCCTTTTTTACCAAATCAATAAACAACATATTTGTAAATGTAGTCTTTTCAAGAAGCTTTAAATTTATTTGAAAAATTCAACATTGTACAAGATTTAAAATAATACATCAATATTAAATAGTGCAAAGTTCACAAGTAATAAAGGTATCCATTTAAAATGTCGAATCTTTTTCACGATATACCGATTAGATTTTATATAATCGAACGATGTCCTAAAATTTTTAAAATATTCTATCGATTGTTGAAGAAGTTAGTGAAAAATAATAAAGATAAAAAATCACGGAGGTAAAGAGCATTTCAAAAACTCGATACAATGATTATGTCGTACAAAAGAGTAACGGAATGTAATCGGTAATCCACGAAGAATTCAATATCTCGAATCATCAAAATTCCAGTTTGCTACGCATTAAATAACACGTCACGGTCTCACAAGAGCGATGAGGACACGCGCGGCGCAAAGGTTTGTAAAAAAAAAAAAAAAAAAAAAAAAAAAAGAGTACCGTAGGGTTATATAAAACTCGTCGGGGGCGAACGGAAAGGGCGAACAAAACGATAGAAAGGAAACTTTCGCGTGAGTCTTATGCGCGTTATGCGTACACACGAATTTCACAGAGTCTATTATATACCTACTCCACATACTAATGGACGACCAAATTTCCATGACAGAAATCAGAGATTTTGTGCCTGATAGGACTGAAAGAAGTTTTGAAATGAGAAACGTCACCGTTTTATACTTTTAGATTACTAATGAGATTTTTTTGAAAAACGGCATTTTGAAATTAAGAAATTAGGACTCCGATATTTCGAATAATATTACGACAATGTGAGATTTATACGTACGACTTGTATAGAACTTACACATATTTTGCAAAAATTTTTATACTCTAAATGCCCAAGCCAATAAGTTTTAGTGTACACATGCAAATTTTTCAATATTAGCCAGAATTGTGGAATCAATCCATCATAAATTTGTTAAAAATCCTCCAAAATTATATTTTCTTACCAATTTCAGCAAATATATTTAAAATAAATGTGTCGGTTGATGTTCTTACAAAAAATGTAAAATAAAACACAATCTAATGAAGAAAATAATGGTTAAAATAATGATCTTTACGTTTTAAGCTTGATGTATGTAAAGTTTTATCAAACGTCTATAAATTTTTTATGCGACAATATTAAATCTTGAACTTTCATATGAATAAGTATTTGTGTTAATTATTAAATATTTTCGCTCACTCGCTCATCATAAGCTTACAAAATTTCACAGACAATCGGAACTTAACAGATACGATAGCAAAGATTTTATCTTCTTCTGAACATATTTATTAATGAAACTTACTAATAATAAAAGTAAAAATAATGATAGTTTTATCAAAAATCATTTTAATATTTCAATAGAAATATCTTGCGTAAAATATGTTAAGTAATAACAAAAAATAATGGGCTAAAATATTGATAAGATTAAGACGTTGATATCTTTTTGTTGAAAATTTTTGTCACATTTACGGAAATTATTTTTAATAATCATTACATCATAATATCAATAAAACAATCAATAAGATTAATCCTCTAGAAAATATATTGTAATTGCAACGATATAAGTCTAAGAAATATAAATATGATCACTATAGTGAAAATCCTTAATAGAACTTACCAGATAATTAATATTTCTCTTAGATGAAACTGTTAGTTGTTTAGCGAATGGTTATCCTTTTATTTTTTACCATGATTTTAATGCTTTACTTCTTGTACAACTAAAATCATGAATAAATAGTCTCCTTAACATACTAATGCAATACTTTTAGCTTCAGCTTAAAAGTGATAACGATATTTTTAAAATACACGCACTTAATGCTTGTTAACACATTCATGAGCGTCAAATTTAGAAGTTAAGAAATAATTAAATAAAGTTGACCATATTATAATTAAAAAGATTTAATACGTTTTCCTTTCAAGTTTCTAACCTTTCTCAATTAATCGTCAAGGATCTAATATATAAAATATTAGTTTATTTTTTTCAATATTAAATAAAAGTAACTTGACATTAATGATTTTTGGAATAAGATTATGTATATTTGACAAATATTTTATCCAAAAATAATTGAATTCAAGATTTATGATTGTTTAAATATTAAGATTTGGGAAGTATTTGCAAAATCCAGTATTTTCAAAATTAAATTACAATATTTTTAGCAGGCGGAATAGACACAGAGAATTATATGAAACGCTCGATAGGATTTATGAAACTCAATTTCGTGAAATTTTCTATTAACAAATCATTTCCAACGTCTTAAACCATTGTCAAAAAAAAAGATAAAGGTACATTATCAATTTAACATTCGAACATACGTTCATTCTTATTTGGTAACTGGTCGACTATTGATCCTATACCCCAAAGAGCATGACTATAAAACCATCCGAAATTATTGCCTACTACTTACTGAATTATTAAAAAATTGAATTTCATGTTGTTCAAATATATTTGAAATCTCATATTTCAAATTTTTTCAGTGACGGCGCTTACGTCGTGCTTTAAAATTTATGGCACATACTAGGACGCGTGGATCACCGAATGCCATCAAGGACGTACAGCTTACGTCTTGCAGGAACCTCCTTCTGAAAATCCATAAAATTAAAGATTCATAGGAAGATAACGCCCACCTTTGCACCAATGCAGCCGTGCTCTCGTAAATTTAAGCTTGACGTACGAACATATTCATATGTGCTTAGTGTACGGTCATTTTTGCCTTCGACAACACCCTTCCTAACCACCCTCTAGGTTTCGCTAAATATTTACTACGACCATAAAGCATACTCTACTTTTCAAGATGACCTACTTAAGTAAACACGTAGAAGAATTTTCTGATATAACATTTTTCAGTTTCATGGTGCATAATAAAGAATACTTTTCATAGTACATGATTGCGATTGAATTTAATTGCTAAGCAAATCAAAACTGTCAAATTTTTCATTGATTTGTGTGCTTACAAGCTTTTTGTCTTATCATTATTACGTAAGCGATCTTATTTTTAAAACTTCTTTCAGAAAATATCTGTCGCAGTGATCGTAAATTGTGCTTGATTTTATTGCAAATTTTTATACTATTTAAGTTTCTTTTATCAACTTCTATAATCGCGAAAACGCATGATGTAACTTAATATTTTTACTTTTTAATTGCACGAACATTTGTAGCATAGCCTTCTATTGCAATCTTGCGTATGAAGATAAATTCGCTAGGTACCTCCTTTCTAATTCGTATAATAAATGGATAATCGATTAATAAAAGGTAATAAAAACAATAAGGAACATGCCAATCTTCTCGGATTCACGATTACAATTTTCAAGGTCAACATTTAATAAAAATTATAATGTTTCTTTACGAAAAACCTATCTCTTATCTAGAACATAGAGATAATAGTTTATTAAAGCTTTCGTTAAATTTAAATTCTTAAAAACAATCCCTGGTTTACTAGCGTATGCGTCGGTAGTTAATTTTTGCTTTCTAATGTACGGTCACATTATTTCTATACGTCATCTTTAATATCTTTCAAAAATAATATTTTTACATTTTACGTACTTACGCATTCTTAAGTAAAATAAGTTAAGAGCTGAATACTATCTGAAGTATACTTGAATAAAATTATTGTAAATTTGCAAAACTAATATTTCATTTTATTACTGATATACTTGTTCCGATTATCAGGTGTTATTTTTATTATTATAAGCTATTTTTGCAATTAATTAACACTTAAACGTGTATTTTATAAGTATAATACTTATTACGTGCACAGTCTGAATATTATTGAATTAAGAGCATTTCACCAACAGAAAAATCTAATCTTTGATGGAGATTAGGATTGGATTAGAACAAGCAAGCGTCAACGTGCGAGAAATATAAAACTTGCTTGTACTCTTTGACAATATCCGTTTGTATATCATTTCCGTCCGAAAATGAAGGGTAAGTATCGATGAAGATTTTGAAGGATCAATTGAAGGATAACTCATTCAATTTTAAATAATCTTAAAGTAATGGAACTTATTCGTGAGTAGTTACTTATATCATCGAGTTATTAAAAGGGAGCTCTTAGATTTCTAAATAAAATAACTTACAGGTATTTATATCGATAATTTAAAACGAGAGACTATAAACTATAGTCTATAGTATATAGTGTATATAGTTATACTACAAATACTATATAGTCTGTACTATAGGCCTATCGGAGGAGGCATTAGTACGGGTTGCAATGAGAGTGCAAGCGTAACTAAAGTATCTGCAAGGATATTCTTGTTCACGAATAAGGTACGAATGTTCCTGACCGAATGTCATCAGTGGCAATTCGATGATCGATGTATACGCGTGTATGCAATTGGTAGCATTTTAAAGTAATTTGTCACGCCTTGGCTACACTACAAACTTTAGCCGTGACTATGTACGTAAATATGCGTGTACAATTATACTTGGGCATACGTCATAATTCTAAATTTAATATAATCGTGAAACTTGAAGAAATTGTAGCGAAGAAGAATGTCAACGCAATACGTTACACTGATAATATACATGATAAATTACGTATTTCATGTACTTTCTTAAAATACAGCAAAAGCAATACCTTCTTGAAATACGAATTTTTTAATAAGCGTTATGAAAAGCCATTAAAAGAATGTTTAAAGCGTCAGCGATAAAGTTAAAAAGTGAAGAATTACATAATCGACATTTCATTGGGAAAGTAATGTGCCGCTAATAAAAAATAAATTTTCTCCTTTCAGCGATAAATGACGTTAAAGCGTATAAAGCGTATAATGTTTTGTTATAAGCAGTGAAATTGACGTTGTGCCGTCCGTGTTTGCCGGTCGAATGTTTATCTTTTCTAATACAGGCGCGCGCTCACACACTCGTAACGAAAGGAGGAAACGAGACTCAAAACGCGTACACGCACAGCAGAATTTCGGAGAAAGTTCTATCCTGCAGGAGCCAGATGTAAAACAAAAGGCCAATTATCCGGGTCGGGTGAACTCCGTGAGGACGTGGCCCTTTTCCACAGACGCACGAATAGCTACGGAGGCGTCGCACCAGGCGTACATGCATGCGTAGCCGATCACGTAATTCTCTTATGGCCGCGTGGCATTATAACGAAGTACATCCGAGAGAGAGGGAGAGAGGGAGACCCGTCGCTTCCCTTTCTCAACGCGCGTGGGTGGATCGTTCGCGCGGGTACGCCGAATTTGCATTCCAACTTTGAGTCCTCCTCCGTCGTTTATCGACGCTTTCAGGGAATCCGATGGTCTCCGCTGCTGTTGACACGTGGCTTGTCGGTGAATATAAAGTGCCGTATAATTGAACATTATTTTTTCTGCACTCGTGTCACCGCTGTTAGCTGACGCTAGTTTCTTATATTGCTTCTGTGCCTCTGGCGAAGGGACGTGGAGACGCGCGCGCGGAACGGGGATGGGGATCTCGTTCGATAACTTCGGGGTGAGGTGCTTGCGTTGAATTTTAACGAGGAACTTTTCGATTATCGCACTCTTCGATTGATATGATTATAGCGCAGTCCTACAGGCGTTTGCATGCCTGCTTCTCTCGATTTTTTTCTCTTTTCCATCTGTTACCGGCTTTAATTCAATTTTCATGATGGAATGTTTTTAAACAATACACTTGGCAGCATTGAAGAAACTCAAGCGAGTAAATGCATTTAAACGCATTATTCGCGCCCTTGAATAAGTAGATACGAAGTTTGATTTAAATTTGCAATCTTTGCTACGCTTATAAATTATCAAATTTATCTCGAGATAATTTACTTCCTGCATAGCGTTTTTACGCTCCTATCATATTTATTTCATTTTCACATCGTTTCAAATGTATGCATACAAGTTTTTACAACTGTTAAATAAGTTGTTTCGTACGCGAGCCATGCCATAATTCTCGCTATTTAATCTCACGTTAAATTAAAAATGCATTCTCTCTTAGTTACATTTCAACTGAACGCATTCCGTTCTGGAATCCAGCAATAAATGCACGCTCATCGCTTAACCACGAAAGCAAATTGCACAAATGTTGTTATTTTATGCCAGATATTTATGAAATTATTATTCCAACGCTTTTGATTTATGATATATTTTTCATACTTTATGAAAAACGAAAATTTAAAAGGCTTTTTATATGCATATTTATTTAGGCATAAAATAGTTGGAAGAAATTGAGAAAAATGAATTGACAAATTTATTTTTAAGAAATATTTAAAAAGCGTAAAAATGCATTTAGCATGTTAAATTAATGGAAAAATTATTGAATCTTAAAATTAAACCGCTAAATATCCATACTATTGTGAATAATGTTAGGCAAATTCAAATTTGAATTATTGAGCGTTTTCGCCATTATTTCATTGTTTTCGCATTAATTTCGCAACTTAAGAAATCCTTTGACTTGTCTAAACTTTTTAAAACGACCAAAATGATAAAGATATTATGTAAATGTAGTAAATCATTGTAGTAAATCAATGCATAAATCGATTTATTGTATATCGTCAATGAAACCCTTTTTATTAAAATATTTTTTATTTACAAATCCATTTGTGCTTTAAAGTGCGCAGGAATAAATTTTGTGCAAAATTTGGATGCAAAATATTAATTCCATTATTGAATAATATGAATATTCTGTAGTCGGATAGAATTATTATTACGGTTATGAGCGAAAACAGTTTTTGTAGTAAATACTCTAATGTAATATTAACTTGTAGCGATGGTTTAAAGTGTGGAATAAAAATTATTACTGCTCTAATTATAACGTGTCGACTTTATACTTAGATTGTAAAAATAATTTTAGGTTATACAAGTTTATTATAAAATTAGCCATTGATTGGTCATTCTAGATAGATCATATTATAAAATGCACATTTTTACATATCCAAATTTTCATTAATACCAATTCATTACGTATCACAAGACTCATTTAATTATCAATAAAAATCTTATTCCAATTAGCGAAACTTTACAAGTTAATAATCCGCCGGTATTTTTAACAATTTCAAATTACGAAGATTTCAAAACAACTATTTCTACGCGATCAGAAAATCATAACATTGACCGTTTTCAATCTAATCTTAATAGTAAAGGGATTCGCATTTCAATCAAATGCAATTTCACTCAGAACGAAATTGTTTCCTCGGTTCGCAATAGGGAAGGATCTCGATAAAGAGAAAAATAAGAATAATCGCATGCGTGTATTTACATTCCTCGAAAGAAGAGATGGGGGCGTTGGAGCAAAGAAGCTCCGACTTCTTCGTAAACTCGATCCATTACGACGTTTCATTCGCAAGCGTTCGACGAGAAAATAACCGGACGCTCTCCAGGGCGGTGGTAGCAACAGTGGCAAGCCCTCGCTCACGCACACACACGCGCTCTCTTGGACGCCTACGGTTGCATCGAGCGAGGGACGATCATTTTTCACGCACTACACCTACCCAGACGACGGCCCGGTGGCGGGCAATCATTTTTCACTTGGCTCACCGATGCGAAATCACCTTACTCCTGGGCTATCGTCCGTTTCTTATTCTTGCTGCTGCCGCGTTCCGCGGAAGGTTAACTTTCGCCAATATACCGCGATCACGCGGTATTATTGGTAATCAGCCTTGGGCTCGTCTCTTCTTCGAGGAAAAACTCATCTTCGGCGTTTACGGTCTATTAACCGTCGTACGCCTCCCCCGTCCCGCCCCTTTATATTATTCTCTTACGAGCGCCGCGCTCCACGGATTGCGTTACAGCTGACAGCGCTTACATCGCAAATTCGGAGCTTGTGCACAGTTATTCCTGCTGCTGGAATCAACCTGCGCCTGCGCTCTCATAAGCAACAGCAAGGGCTCGATGCACTGGCAACATTTTTACGAGCATTTGGTCAAGTTTCGCTTGACCGAATCTGGGAATTCGACGGAGCCTCTTTTTACACTTACGAAGGTGTATCAGGATTTATGTAAATAGCCTGAAATGGTATCGGTCGCCCTCCTACATTTGAGCCACGAGCTCAACACATTTATAATCTAAAGTAAAGAACGAACATTTTGGTATATTTATATGCGGAGAAGCGCGTAATAAACGTGCCTCGCAAAAGGAAACATTTCGATAAACAATAGTTGAGTCATTAAGCAGTTAAGCTATTAAAAGTATTACGTATGAATTCAGGCTCCTAAGTATGTGAATAAGAAAGCTTATAAAATTACAAAAGATATACTTGCTAGCTCGATTACTGGGGAATGTTCAATTCGTACCCCTCATTAATTATTAATGAGATAATAAAGCGTGCCAGAGTTAATACAAGTTTTGAAGGCGAAACAGCTTATAATGAAAATTTAAATTAAGCCGTAAGAAAGAAAGTAACTTTCTCTTGTTCCCGGTAGTTGAAAAATCCTTGCGGTGCATGTCTGGATGGAGAGACCTTCGGATACAGCCCTTTCGTCCTACGTGACTGCCCTGCAAAATGGTAGATCCGTAGCGTGCACGTACAATATAAAATACAACTGGAAGGAGGTTTGAACTTTATGCGCGCGTTGTTATATTTTCCATCGCATTTGTGTGCGGTATGGTTGGTAATGTTCGTTACGTAAGCTGCACTTACACCACGGACGGGAATTCACGTCCTTGAATAAGTAAACCTCGTAAACTGGCCTAATTTCGAAGGCCGTCAACGTTTGACGCCGTTAGGGCTCATAAATACTCGAAAAAGTTAACGCGACATTGATTTCCGATCGTTTCACGAGTTCTCGGCCTTTCGCCTCTACTGTACTTTTCATTTTTATTTTTACTTCGAAGCAGTGCACGCAATCAAGCTGAGTGTCGAAACTTAATAAGAAAGCAGAAGCTGCTCGGCGTTTCCAGGCAACGCGTACGCGGGTGCGGTACATCCAAGAATTTGCATTGAAGATTGAGTTTTTTACATCTTGACTCACCCTCGTTCAAGAGATGAATCTCGATGAATGATGTTACATAACTTGTGGAGCCCTTTAGCGCATATTAATACACAGCAAGCGCACCGCGGTCTCATTAGCTCTTATTATTCAAATAGCTTTTCTCACCTTGACCTTACAAGCATTAATCAAGCAGAGGTGGTTATGCGGCTCGAGAATGCAATATATAAATTTGCCGAACGCCTTCTATTCCAAACTCCATTTGTGTGGGTGACTAAGAGTTTCGCTCTCCTCGACTATTGGATCTCAAGTCCTTTGTACATTATCCATTGCGCTACACTCTCCTATCATTATACCGACATAATTAATTGTAATGGAAAAACGTTTAAAGGATTTCGATACTTTCGAATATTTATTATTGTGCTACGATTTATCGTTAACATTGGTTCAACTCTAGAAGTAAACCCCCTCCCACCCCAAGCTATTCATTCGTTAACAATTTCTCATGAAACACTCGTATGAATGACACCGAATAACAATTTTACAATAATTTTGAAGTTTTATTATAGTCTTTATATCCGACTCAAATGTCGTATATCTACAACGCAAGATATTCAAGATTATATAATTTTATAAACTAAAATCTGCGACTTTTAATGCTACGTTACCGAGCACTTTATTCTGCTTTAATTACGAGTACGCATTTTTAACTTGAAACATATAAAAATGTTGTATGTATGACGCCGTTTTTATAATTAATAGAAGACTTCTAATACGAAAACATAAATGACAGTCTGTTAAACATACTTTTGAAAACTTAAAAAGTAAATTTTATTAGAAAAATATCATAAATAAATGATATTTACAAATAGCTAATAAATAAGAATTCTTGTAAATACAAATATAAACATAAATAAACAAAATATAAGCATTTAGCAATTTATATTACAAGCAAATACGTTCTTTAAAAGTTTAATCATTTCCTCCAAAACGTACAGAAATTATAGAAAAATTTCGAAAAATATTAATTTCGGTAAAGGACATTTTTACAAAGAATCGACAAAAAAAAAAAATTAAATTTTCTGAATCACTGATTCGTTGGTTAAAAACTCATTTTTAAATATTAGTTAAATATTAACATTTTTAAAAAATACTATTTGTTATTTAAAAATAAACGAAATGTACTTTCGCGTATTCATTTAGGTGTGCGTGTACATATCTCTTAAAGTTGCACTTTCCAATATTTTTTTATGAATGATCAGTGTAATATGTATTCGACGCGATAGATCATATCTCTAAAGATTTTGACGGCTTTGAAGTACGTTATTTTGCGCGTACACGTGTTTATAGGAAGGCGTACACGTACATTTATATTTTAAAACTAAAGTATGTATACCGATATTTGAAAATATTTGCAAACATATTTTTAATCTCTTATAGGAACATATTTCTGTGCGATGTCCTCTTTTTCATTAGCGACAGTAAATTTTACATCTTTTAAAAAGGAAAATTCACGGCTATAGTTACTACGTGTACAAATATACAATGCTTTCAAAAGAATAAACTTTATACTCTGAAAAATATTATTACAATACGAACAAGCAGTCGCTGCTTAAATAATTTCGTTATTAAGCGTAGATTTAATAATTGTTCGGAATATCTTTTTTCTTTATTAATTACCTTTTACCTTGCTAATTCATAATTAGTTTAATTAACTTTTTAACAATGTTTGTTATTTATGTGTGGTATATTGAATAATGTTAGTCGAAAACAATGTTAAGCAGAGTTATATAAACCCTGTTATTATGACTCACTTGAGTATAATAAATTTGTTTGGCCAAATAAGATTTAGATATAAATAATGGCATATAAAAATGTTTCAAAAATTAATATTGCGTGATAGCGTACATTTACACGAAAGTAAGATGTACCGTAATGGATATTTTTAAATGGATTTTTTTCACATTGTAATTATTTTATAGTATATAGGCCAACCATTCAGAATTCGCTATGAATAACATTATAAGCATTTTGCATCCATTTTCTTTTCGTAACATTCGTACGAACAACCTTCACCAAGAACACTATTGAAAGTACTTTTTCGTACATTATAACATCGTCCACTTGACACTACTTATATATGTATGCATAAAGCATGCTTTAATATGCATGTGTTATCTTCAATTGAAATAAAGAATAGAGCAGTGCTTTGAAAGAATGTATCACACTAGAAGCTTGGTAAATTTTCTATTGGCAAGGACTTAAATGACCTGTTTTGGTACTCTTACGTGCCCCGAGTAGAGACTTTTACAGAAATAGTATCTCCTCCGTGATCGCAATCTTTGATAAAATTACTGATGAGATAAACAATAACATTATGGTTAGAATTAATGTAAAATTTTAATTATAATGTAATTTTAATTTAGTGTTTATATAAAATAATGAATTATGATTATATTATCGTGTTAAGAAAAATTTAAAGTTAAGATTAATCATCGGTGTTAATATTATCATCCTTATAATAATTTCTTAAAATATTTATTGTAATCGTTTATTTCAAATGTGCCTCAGTGTCCAAAAAGTTTGTTACGGTACTGTGTATAAATAGAAAAAATAAAATACTATTGTGGCATAGTGTGAATAACGACTGAAATAATGATAAAAGGAGCTAGAAAAAATGTAGGGGCGAGCATAAAACAAGGTGCAAAAAAGTGCTGATTAATGGATTACAGAATGCTGATTAATTTACACCCAATGAAAATATATATCTATGCCTAATTTATGAGACAATTACTACTTATGTTAGATTCGTTAATATGGTCAATCAAGCGCCAACTCACAACTTGCAACACCTCGTACACCGTGTCACAGTCTCTAACTACACTGTCTTTTATGTGTACATTGTACCGATAGCATTGGTAAACCTTCTTGTACAGTTGTTCCAGGTTGTTGAATTACAAACCAGTGGCTGAGTCAGTCTCCTATTTTAATAGGATTTTTGCCAGTTACATGCACATACAAACACAAACAGCGTCAAATTCCAATCTGTGAATCATGCGCGATATGCCATAAATATAGGTCGTGAGCGATGAAAGATAACAGAGGCTTTATAATGTTCCCTTTAGGCGCATCGCGTGGTAACCCGAGCTCGCACCAGTGAACATCTTTTGCAAAAATATATGCGCACACGATGATGCTATTTAACGCGCGAGAATTCGATAAAAAACGATACTAAGGATGTGTGTCATTTACGATAATGATAATGTACGAGAAACGCAAGAACGTTACTCTAATTTGTTTAAAAGGCGATAGTTTGTGTAAAAGCTTTAACAGAATTTTTTGGGCAATCGAGACTGCTTGAATCATTAATGTATCGTGTTATTTACAAAGAAGTTTAGAATTTCATCATTCAATTTAATGCGCTAGTTATTATACTCTTGCGAGATTTGCACAAACGAACCGATACCGTGCAAACTTCGTTAATGCACTTAGAGAAGAAAATATATTTGAAATTGTATATTTATACTTAAATACTTGAGACTGTTATTTTCTTGAATGAAATTTTATTGAGAACTTACAAGCTTTTGATAAGCCAAGTCAATAATATTAAAATTCTTTAAAGCGAAATATTCCTTTTATTTTTAAAGCATATTATTTCATTACTCTGTCACGTTAAAACAAATATAAAATCTCTTTATCAGAACATAAAATGTTGAGTAAATTAGCGTATTTTATTTTCAACGTTCACGGATGTATGCGATTTTAAATGAAGTTTTATAAAAATTAACACGAAAAACCTTAAATTTGAGAATACTGAGATACTAATCATAATTGTCATTTTCTGACAGAAGGCGTTTCTAAACGTCCTATAAAGCCTGAAATTAAATTAAATATTAAATTAGACGGAACTTAATTTATTTAATTAATTCAAATGGTCTCTGTAGATATTTAAAACATTCAATACTTAAAGGAAGAAGTTTTTAAAAATCATATCTGAAAAATGTTTCTATTATAATACTTTTTAAATGATTATAAATTTATGTGTATGCAAGAATTTAAAAAATTGAAAAGTATTTTGTCAACTTTATGTACTTAATTTCATGTTCATTTAAATTACGTATTGAAGCAGAAAATGGTTTGCAATTTAATTTTGTAAGACTATTAATTTCTATTTCAAGGCATGTACATAAAAACAAATCTTTACAAATCTATTAAATTTTCATTTTCAACCGGCTATACTTTATAATGGAACCGATATTAAATATTGAATAAAAGAAAAGTTTTTGATAGCCGCTTTAGAAATTAATGTGTATGTAAGGTTGCGATTATGTGACCATTCTATATAAAATATATTAATGCGTCATGCATAAGAATGTTCTCTAATGTTATAAAATATTTATAAATGTATCTTACGCTTCATTAATTTTGTATTAATTTAAATAATAAGAACGTGCACAATCATTCAAATATTTATGGAGTTTGATCAGCCTACTTTTATTTATATTATTTTCCGTGTATAAAAATTACATCAAATAAAGCTTCAATTAATTTAAAAAATATACACAACGTTTTTTCAGTTACAAATAATTTTCATTCGCTGTTATGCTAAAAAAATTGAAGTAAACTCTTCGTGGATCAATATCTTAATCCTGTTCTTAATGAATTATTTTACAATAAACAACTGTGTAAAACTATGTAATCTATGCATTGCTGTTGCTGTACAAGACTCTCAAAAAATTTCCACAGAAATCTTTGTCATACGATTACTGGCAGATTTTAGCAACAATATTTCGTAAATATTTAGAAAAATCATAAACAAATCGATAATAATACAGAAGAAATTAAAATATTAGATTTTTATCGAAAAACGGACTTTAAATCATTTTTTCTAAACGACGACGAATCACCCGTTTTTGCACGAAAAGATTTCTAAATTTTTTAATTTAGAAATTAAAAATATATATATGCGTAACTTATGAAAGTACGAGCATGTGTTTTGGAGTAATCGCTACAAGCGTAAATTGTAATTGACATTTTCTCGAACTAAATGTCACGCTCTAAATTAAATGTAACTCGCTATTTTATACCTTGGCTTAGACTTCGCCATAGAATCAAGCTTAAAAGCTGTCTTATTAGAGTTTATTAAGATTTTATTTATTCGAACGACGAGGCCTAACATTCACGCTTTGGCACTCGCAAGACCTGTCGAAGGCCTGAATTATCTCCGGGATACTCTTAAACGCTCCTCTAAGCGATCAGCCATTCATCTAAAGTGCAATGAAAATCCTATACCCACCGATGAAATAATTTTCAAGCGAGCCGTTCCTATTACCCTTTCTGCTTTCCTTTCTCTCCACGCGTGCAGGATGGAAAGTTTTTCAATCAGCAAACACAAGCACCCGCTCAAGCGCAATCGGACATACATACACACTCGGTGCATTCACATCGACGAGAAACCGAAGTAACACAGTGGCGCAGGCCTCACGCGATGCTTGGATTGAACAGCGAGGGAAACAGGATCTGATCCGAGAACAAAACGCGTATGAAAATGAATGCGAATCGGTGGACGTATACATCGTATCGTTACTCACCGTGAAAGCTACTGGTGCCCTCTCCCCTTTTTCCCTCAGAGTGCGTAAGCCGTCGCCCGGAACGACCGCTACCCGTGCATTTTGTGAATTTTCACATCCGCCCCGCACAGATCGGGCGCCTCCAACAGCGACGGCGAAGACGACGACGATGACGAGGACAACAACGATGAGCTCAGAAACGCGAGCGATCCTTGAATTAGCAGCGGAAGCCGTTACAAGGGACCGCCTCGAATTATATACCGTTTCGGGTATGCGGCGAGGGCCATGAAGTTCGCCGGTTCACACACTCGGCGCAAAATACTCCGGCCCCAACCGGAATTGAGATTTCGACTTTGAAATGCACGTGAGCTCCATCGAGCAAGACCAACGGAGGTACTTTCTTTGATGAATTCCGAGAACTCGCTAAGATTTATCATTCGACCCTTTTTCGGGAGGACGATTCCTGCGTTTTTACGCGTTTTCCTCCTGCACTCGCTCCATCGCCCTTCTCCTACGATCATTTACGAAATAAGGGCCAGAGATCATCGATCTGCGTTAACTCGGATGCTCGGTATAATCGAAGATGATAGATCTGTGACGGATGGGTGTTGCTAATGCGTTAGGTATTTATGTGACGTGCGAAAATTAACAAGAAAAAACTAGTGTGCGTATGGTGGAACTTTGAAACGGTGCAACTCAATGCTGGGTCATTTCATAATTATTTGATTTTCAAATGAACAAATCCTTCGGAAACCTTTTTAAGGTTTCAATAGTTTATGGTACAGTTATCAGTGTATCCAGATTTAACGGGTAAAGTTTTGAAGTGAATAGCGTCATTTTCGTCGAGCCATCAAATATTAGTATTAAAAGCCTTCTGTCGTGGTATGTTTTGTTGAAATGCAATTTTTCTTTTAATTGTACTTGTAAAAATAAATGAAACATATCATTAAATTGACATGTATCTTTATAACGAACACATATGCTTCCTAATAATATCTCTTGGTGGTTGCGTACGTAGTCATTCGATCACTATTGAAAATAGCAAAAGGTAGACAACGGACTCAGTTCGAATACATTTCATTGTATTTTAATGAATCTTGGGAATTTTTTTATTTTAAATAAACAATATTACGTTGGATTAAAATATTTTTAGTTAGAAAAAAGTCAATAAAGTCTTTTGTATTGAAAAAATATTCATAGAATAATTTTCCTTTTCACAAATGCAAGTCGCAAAATAATTTATGAATTTTTAATCTGCATTACAATATTGAATTTACCAAAGTTCCAAAAGCACAGTGATAGAATAAAGTAAAAACAATAAATGTGAACAACGATTGTGAAATACGCAAGATAGTATAATTGAGAAACACCTGCAATTCAAGCAGGTCATTACCAAACATCAAGATCATCTCTACTGATATAGCTTTTGTCGATACGAAAATTAATGACCCTTCACTTAATGGATTTGAGGTGCTAATGAAAGTTGTAGTATTTTTTTTTTTGTTGTTGATTTTACTTCAGATAATTATAGTAGAATCATGAAATGTAGTAGCGAAGACTTAAAAAAGACAGTTAAAACAATCGAATAAAATAGTTTAATATAACCAATAGCATAAGCATAGAATTGCGGAGCAATTTTTATAAACAAAGTCTAAAAACATCTTATTTCATGTATGAATATTCATTAAATTAAAATATTTGATAAATTATTATATTGTCACTAATATTATTAATACTTGTTTTTTAAATGACTATAGCTTTTTTATCATCAAAAATTTTTTGTTCTAATGTTTAAGAAAATTCCTTTGTAATTATCATTCAAATATATTTGAATAGAGCTTAGATTCTTAATTACCTTTTGCGCAAATTGTACATTTTGTATGATTATACATTTTATGAACTCTTTTATAAACATTTTAATTGCTGCATTAAATCGGCTACTAAAAATTTAAAATTAAAAATAAATTGGTCAATAAAAACAAGCTTAAGAAGTTGAAATGATTTTAGGTACTAGAAATACTTCACCTACTAACAATGTATCAATAATCTTGAACGTTAACCTTGAAAAAAGTATTTAATCAGCTTACTTTTAATTATTACTAATACAAATAAATAAAACAATATAGTGCTTCTTAATTTAAATTAATTAGATATAATCATTCTTATAATCGTATAGTACCTTATTTTAAACTAAAAAATATTACTTTTTCTTGTGTGAAAGATGCGTGCATAAACGTAATGACTACAATCAGTTATTTTAATACTCAAATATAAATAAAATAGTATATAAACGTTGATAAAATCTTTAATAAAAGTTTTAAAATTTTACAGTTTTACTCTCATAAGTATATGAAGAGATTTATTTGTGCAATACAATGTCCCCTATAAAGATAAAATGTGGATCTCATAAGTATAACATTCAAATTACAAATTATTATAAGTATTCATATCATTTCCATATGTAGCATATATTTATAAGATGTTTAAATAAATAATCACTGTATTTGATTAGGCGCGATAATAAACAATAGTTATTTTAAGTAAATACAGTATATTATTCATAAAAATATTGATCAATTGTCCATTTATTTCTTACGTTCAATACGTATTTTGAATGTATTGTAAGAAGATCGTGCCAATTTATTTATTTTTATTTATATTTTTAAGAGATTACCCGATTTAAAAGTATATTTAAAAACGTTAAATGTATAAGAGCAAATGAATCATGCAATGAAGTTTTAATATAACACACGTAAAAGGTAAATTAAAAACTTTCTTTAGTTACGCAGTTTTTATTACAGGCTGAATTTTTCTTTAAAATTCCTCGAAAATATGTTGATAGTACGTTTAGGTAATTAATATTTATAAAATTTTATTCTGCGTGATAAATCACACAGTTTCTTTTTTTATAATATCCAAGATCAAGTTTTTTGAAAATAACAGTAAAAGTAATTCCCTAATTTTTAAGTTTCAAATTGCCAAATAATCTGATATTTTAGTTGGACAAGAATGGAAAAGAGTTAATACATTTAAAGAATTGTAATTTTAAAGCACGTTCCTACAATATGCTATAGTATATTTACCATCTTTTGTTTGCTAATCAAGGAAATCAGTAGAGTTTTCATATTTACATATAGTTGTTGAAGTAAGTAATTTCAAACTCCCAACAAAATTTTTGCAAATAAAGGTAATACTGTGAATACAACTTTTATTATCATATACACCATTCTTATTTTAACAAAGAACCTCTGTTCTTTAGAAGTATTTGAAAGTCTGTAATTATTTATTATTGAAAATATATTTCATGCGAGACGAAGAAATCGTCGGAAATACTGAGCTTATATCGGCCATCTTCGAATTATCCGTTCGAAATCTTCGAAAGCGTTTGCCATTGCAAAAGCTATTTGTTATGCGCTAGAGAGGAAGTGAAATTGATATCACATTTTGAAGAGCTTCTTCGTAGTCGATACTCGCTTACTCTTATCT
The DNA here is from genome assembly GCA_018907045.1 of Wiebesia pumilae. Taxonomy (NCBI): domain Eukaryota; kingdom Metazoa; phylum Arthropoda; class Insecta; order Hymenoptera; family Agaonidae; genus Wiebesia; species Wiebesia pumilae. The sequence continues at coordinate 1,017,482 of JACCHZ010000123.1, forward strand.
GCAGCGAAATACGATCGCGTGATCTCGAGATTGTACATTTTCAGATAATAAAGTACCGTTTCACGGTTACAGTGTATTCAGTACACTGCACTTCCGGACTAAATACGAAACTGTACTTACAGTTGCTATCCCATCATTCCATTACCCTTTTCTCCCTTTCAACACCGTGTGCACGGTTGCATTTGCACGAGTGTAATAATTTCGAGAGACATCATTATTAAAAAAAAGACCAGGAAATTTGAATATTCATCGAACGACGGCGTCCTTTCATTTTGCACTCGTTTTGCATATCATTTAAAAAATCCCATCGCTTATCGTAATTTAACAATTCATTGAATAGTAGTCATAGTATTATCAATCTGAACATTCACTCCATTCGTATGAGACATAACGTCACGTACCTAGAAGAGCCTTTTACATTGCAAGGCAATAAAAAATTAATTTCAATTAAAAATTATTAATTTAATTGTAACTTTAACTTCATACATTTTCATATTTTCGTCGGCGTGAACAATTATATGAAATCAATATGTATTGGTTTTATGATATTAATGTAGTATTAATTCAGATGGAAGAAAATATACGGCAATGTGGAATAAAATCGTTAAAAAGTTGATTAATAGACCTTCTTTTAATACGGGCGATTACATTGAAAACAAGATTATTTATATTCATGCCTCGAACAATATATATCAAACTGTTTTCAAAACAATTTTATAAACGAATACAAAGTTTTATGAAAATACTAATCGTTTGCTAATAAATTTGGTGCTCATTGCTTTTATGGATCTGAAAGTCCGATTTTAGTATAAAGCTATTAATATAACTTACAAAAAATAAATAAAGTAATTATTTACATTTCTCTTGTTTTGCAGCAAAAATTTTAACATTAAGTAATCCTATATTAGTAATTTTATCATTTGCAATTCATATCGGTGATCTAATATTAATTTTTTATTATCACTGTTACGATGCAAACCAAAATCACACTGATAAATAAAAACGTAATCTATAAAATAAATAAGCACAGTAATTAAAAATACCGTTTACTATTTTATGTTAAAGCGTAGTTTCAGTGAAAATTAATTTTACATTTCTTCTCGTACTTCTCTTTAAACAAATAATATTTAGTTAAAAGAAATAAAACTGGTGTTGTTTATTGAACAAATAACCATCATGTTTAGATATCCGTAAAATAATAGCACTCTATTATTTTAGTTTGAAGCTTCAAACGCAGAGCCTAAAGTACTTTTTAATTAAAATTATTTCACATATGATGTTAGCATCTGAATACAAGCGTTACTCCTGCTTTCGGTAACAATGGATTCCGACAGAAAATACTTTTCGAAACGCAAAGCCAAAATGAAACAATCAAGCAAATTCTGTGCTTAAAGCGATGTCATAGATTAAGAGCAGCCATAAAGAACAATATTTCGAAAGAGCGCATGGAAAAGAAAGAAGTTTTCGCATACGTAATGTTCATCTGAAGCAGGAGATAAAAGGCAGAAGGTCAAAAAATCATCGCGACCCTGTGCTATTAGCATAGGAAGAGTCCTGGAAGTTGCTAGTGCGGTTAGAAATTTTGCGATTAAATGGATGAAACTTTGCATCGGTGAGCTACACTAACGCATTTAACATAAATTTACATGCTTAAATGTTCGGATAACTTCGTACTTCTCTTTTGCGCGTATTTAGATGTATACGAGGAGCGGTTTTGCAACCATTTAAAGTAACCTTGCCGTGCACGAATCGAAGGTGAAACGCGGACAGTCCAACCCGAGGCACGCGGACCTTCACCTCGGTATACGTCTTTAAAAGTTTATAAAACTTTTTCTAGTGCAGTTGTATTTCTGCTCGTGTAGTACAACAATCCACGCGGAAAATTTATCTTCCTTTATTAACGCATCAGCTATCGATAAGATGAATCGTAGGATTTTTATGCTTAAACAATTTGCGTGGAAACGTTGTTGGAGATTTTTAACCGAGACGATTTTTAACAGATTGCATCTGTTGCGTTTCTCGGTTTATTGGAAATTTTAATATACTGTGAAAATTTGTACCAAGTTAGCAGTGGCTGACTTAATGACTCGGTACAACCCAGTTTAAGTAGATTTTATAAAATCAAAGACTTATTATTGTTACAATGTTACGACTTTAAGGTGTAATAATAATTTCGACTTCCTTTTATTTTCCGGAGATTTCTTTTGGAAAATGTATTTGTTGTACCAGGCTTAATGGATTAAGCAAATGAAACATATCGTATAATCATTATTTGTAAATTTTTCTTGTTTGAATTGAAAATTTAAATAACGAAAATAAGTACCATATTCTGTGAAATTTCATAGCTGTCTTTTTTATTTTTACAAGCTAAAAATGTGTTATTATAAGTTTATATATAAAAGTACGTAAAGCATATTTATATACAAATCGATGATTAACTTTCCTTTGAAATATATACGGATACTCGAATTTAATCGGGCATAACTCTGCAATTTATAATTGCTTATATTCTAAACTTCAATAACTTTTAATATGAAAGTTATAATATTTAGTTTCAATCCAAAAGTTTTTCATATAGCGCAAGATAATCAGTTTCAACATTATATATTAATTATAAGTATGAAAAATTCTGAATATTGCTACAACTTTAAAAAAAGAATATATGTTAAAATTTCATATGAAATTATTTTACAATAATTCTATTGTAATTAGTACATTTTATTTTATTTTAAAGAATTGGACGCAAGCTCTTACAGAAATGAAAAAATATATTCATTTTTTGTAGTAATGTGCTTTTTCATTTTATAATATATGTATTTTCAGGACGAAATTACATTTTTTTAAATTATATTATTCTACTCTAGCGCAGAAATTTTTCAAAAATTCCTTAATAAAATAATATTCACGTCGAATCTTCATGTTTATTATCTCATAAATTGAACATTTTTAATTTAAAAAATAAAAATACTTACTACCATAAATTAAGATATTTAAAAGTTGAAATATAAAAGAAGTGATATTATAAAATAATAAAGATACAAGTTAACAATTGTTAACAATAATTAACTTGTATCTATTAAATGCGCAGTATAAATATCTTTTTTAAGAAATTCTTTTAAATTTGCAGAATAATAAATTTTTGAACATAATAAATAAAACTGCACGTTGAATTAGTTTGACGAAACATGAATAATACATAGTACATACAATTCTTACGGACAAAAATTTAATTCTGATAAATAAAATATAATATAAGGGTGTTTGTGTATTATTATCACATTTTAAATATGCTCTTACTATAAGAATAATTCATACAGTATATTAAATTTTAGCGTATATAAAAATTCACTTAAAAATTATTCTTCATTTCTTATTTTTAATTAATTATTTTATTGTGTATTTTTAAATAAGGAATTTAGTTTTTAATAGAAATTTATACTCAGGTTTTAACTTAAAAAATAATTTATCATAAATACTCGTAATTATAATTTGATGAAAAAATTAATTTTCCTTTAAAAAATTAATTTAAACAGTTTGAATTGAGTAAAAAAATGATACTAAGTATGCAACAATATTTACCATTTCCTCTTTACGCTGCTATGAATTGTTTAACTTTTAATCTTTTCTTATGAAGGAAATATTAAATATCTCCAACATTATCAGACTATTATAAAAAATAAAATGTAATTATATATGTTAACATAAAGGAATAATAAAAAAATTACAAAAACTCTTTATTAACTGTTTTATATGTTGTTTTATACGTTGTTATAAAGTAAAATATGAATTACTTTAACTGCTAATAGGCAAGATAATATTTTTATTTTGGTAAAACTTAGGTACAAGGCACTGTTATTTTACATTATACGAAAATATATTTAAAAGTGACATGCAGTGCCATCTAAAAGTAAACGATCAAACATATTGCGGGCATAGAATACTTTATGTTATACATATATCATCTGTAGATAAATTAGGTATCCTAGTTTATGGATACTCGGTAAATATAAATTTATGAGAAAATGAGGATCCTCACATTATCTTCAGAAATTTGTATGATTTTACCAATAGTATTTTGAATATTTTAATTTTTACATGCGGTTAAAAAGTCGTTACAATGATTATGAAACAAAAAGTTGCTTTTAATAATTATTTTATTACTATTTATTTTAAGAGTAAGATTTTTTTTCTATTAAGCCAACTTTTACTCGGTTTTAATCAGTAAACAGTGGTGCAATTCTGTTTTAATAAAATATAACCTAGAAATCCTCATTTTTTTAAAAGTTTGACATATCAAACTTGTGAAAATAATTGTAAAAAATAAATGTACGATTATATTATATTAAAAAATTTTTTTTCCTTAATTCAAAATATTTTACTTATAAACTTACGAGAGCACAATGTTACATTTGAACAAGACTGTGGTAATTAGATATTTTACTCCTAATTATTAAATGTTTGTATTTATTATGTCATATGTATTACTTCTCCTTTTAGATACTCAAAGACATCATATTTAATAAAAATATATTGCGATTCTTTAGTTCTGCAATTAATGAAAATTTAAAAGAATGGAACCAAATTAAATTAAAGTATTCAGATAAGCAATTGATATATGTTTTAAAACAGTTAAATAAATGTAACATGAATGAAATTAAGAAGTATATAGTGCAAATTATAAAATTATGGTACATTTGCATACTGTGATCTAATAAAGCTTTTTAATATTGATTTTTAGGCATGGTATAACAGAAAATGAGATAAAAATATTTGAATCTATCAAACAGGAAAATAGATCATATAGCACACTAGACGATATTATTTTACATGATGTAATGAAAGTTTCTGAATTAGATAGAATATGTGAAAATATCACAACAAAAATGATAAAAAAGTCTAAAAAGCCTAACGATATTTCAACTATAATGGGAAAAAAAAATTTTAAGGTTAGAATGTAATAATTCCTAAAACTTTTTCTGATAATGAAATAGAATTTTAATATATAATTATTGATTTTTTATATTTTTGAACTATTATATTGAATTTTTATATATGCAGAATATTAAAACAGCTATAGGAATTCGGATAGGAACTAATTATGTAAGCTGGTCTGAACTAGATTTAACTAATTCTAATTGTAATATATTAAACTGGAATTGCCAAAGTGTTTTTAATACATCTTCAACTGCAAGCGCTCCTGAAGTAATTAAGATGGTAAATAAAATAATATGAATAATTTCAATGTTAATCATTGGATTTAATTTTAAATTACATTATTGTAGGCCATGAATATAGCTAATAGTATACCAAATGCCAGTGCTTATGTTATGGAAAAAGAGTCATCGAATATTCAGTCATCAAAAATAAGTCATTCTTTAGTGCGATTATTATTTAAAAAACAACAGTTGATTTCAGGAATACTTACAACATTATTTACAAGAATTAATGCAGAACGTATGTTAAACATTTAAATCATACAAGTATTTGCTTTTATATTTTAAAGTATTAAAATAATATTTTTATATTTATTAGAATCAAATGAAACTCCAAGTTCATTTTACATGATGCGACCATTTACTTCGGCTCAATATTTTAAATTATTTCTTGGCAAAGAAACTGTATCATCGACTAAAGTTGTTGAGGCTATATTAACAAAGAAATATGATGGAAATGGTTTATTTATTTCGGTAACTGATAAAGTTTTAAACTATTATCATACAGTAGATTGTTATTCAAAAGAAGAATTAAATATAACTTTACTTTTGACCATAACTTTTGTTCAAAAAGTTGTTCTAGAAAATATGTTAAGAACATAATGTTGAGTATTTATATGTGACGTGATATTGTAAATATATTTGTTAATAATATTTAGATATAATAAATATTATTAGAATTATGTTTATTGAATATTTACTGAAAAGTATATCTATATCTAAATTATAAAATATCTTTTTTAACATTATTTGTTTAATTTAGTTGATAACTATTAGGAAAATAATTTCAAATAACAATCAGGTTCAAATAATTATTAAAATTAAATCTTTTTATCCAATTTCACCAAAAGATGAGAAAATATTTGTAATTAAAAATATTTTAATTTACATGAGTCTTGATAATAAAAAATTAATAATATGATTAAACGAAAAATTTGAAAATTTACTAATTAGAACAGTTACATTTTCGTATAAATAAAAAAGTTAATATAAAATTGCAAGTCTGAATTTTTAATTAACAAAGATTTAAGTAAAATAAAATTCAGTTGATGAACAAGAAAAATAATTTAAATCTAATGTTATATAAAGGCAGTTTTAGAAAATTTCAGTTGGATATTTTTATACACATGAAATCAGTTTGATAAATTTATGTAAAAATTAGAATGTTTTTTTTATATAGGTACTTGATTCAATTGAATACATTTTATTTATCCTTGCATAGAACTTAAATATTGTAGATTTTAAAAAATAACGAATATAGAAGACAAATTAATACAATAATTTGATAATTTTTGAATTGTGTATTCGAATTGTAAAAACATTATTAATAAATTCTTCTAATAGAAAATATTTTTTTATTAAGTGCAGCCATCTTTTCTTTATTTCAGTCTAAAATAATTTAGATAAAATTTATAATATTTTCTAACTATTTTTCAATCATTTTACATTCTAATCTAAATACTCTACTAAAATGTTGCCATAAATTTCAGAAAATGCTTCCGTAAAGTATTATGTATGTGATCATTTATTATATCTATGTAATATAATCTTTTAACTTTCACTATCATGTAATAAATATTTTTATTTATATCTGGAATAATTATTTTCATAAGATGTTAAGAGTGTTTTGCATCACTTGACTTCATTTGATAACATCGAAACTCACTAACTTATGATATAGGTTGTTCGGTTTACATAAATAATGTAAAAACTATTAAATCAATAAAGACTATTCATTTTTCCCTCGAATAAAATAAGTCGTATAAAAACCAGATTAATAATTTTACGTTAAATCTCAATTGACGTGTATGCTAGTACTTCAGTTGTTTAATTTAAAGAACTTTTTCAAGTTCCATGTAAAATCTTAATAACATTTTTTGAAAATCTGTGTTATAATAGAAGCGATAGCACATATAATTTTAATATATCGTGAATCGTGAACGATTTTCATAAATGATTTCTATCTTTTGCTATAATTGTCATTGAGATACATTTTTATAAATTTGATTAAAATTTTTCGTATTCCCGATTAAATTTGATACATTCTTGTAATTTTAATCGAGTCATTTTTAATATATATATATATATATATATATATATATAAATCGTTGGTATAGTATTTTTTAAAAATAGATTTTTCTTAAATAGCTTTGCGACTATAAACATTTGAATAACAACTATTTTATTGCATTTAAATCAGTATTAATAATTTTCAATAATACTTCATGTTACGTTTTAATATTAAAAGTTGAGTTTGAACTTGAGTTTTATTTTTAAAGAATATAGTAATAAAAGCTTCCTTAACTTCTTTAATATAATTTGTAATTTTTAATTTATATTCTTTAGATTCGCTTGTAAGTTTGTAGCGATTAACCTTTCTTATAGTTTATTACAATTCAAATATGTAGTCATTAATATTTCGCGACTCTTTATGCGAATACTTGCACACCATTTTTAATTCTTAGTATCTCAATTGCTGTTTCCAATCATATATCTACAACGATGGTCTTTAATATTTCAATTTCAATTGAGAATGCAAAATTTTGTCGACGGCTTAATGTATATTCCATCCATGCTTTTCACCACTCGTTCATCTTTATTATACTGGGACGTTTTTCGTCTTTCTTCTATACTTTTACCGAATTTTACGCGAAGAAAAACGATATTCTAGAATATTGTCAAGCGAACAATAAAGATTCACCATTTAACGAAAACTAGAATTGATTGTTTGTTATATATATATATATATATATATGTTTATTTACGCATTAGACTGCTTTTATAAATGTAAATTTTACATTTTGTCGTGGTTGTATCGCTAGAGAAGCAGAGGTTACGAAATCATTTAATATTTCATTTCATAAAAATTAAGATAATAACAATATTTCAATTTGCTTTTAGCGTACTGAAAGGTAATATGTTTAGGAAAATCTGTACATGCAGATATTTGCACGTGCAACTTTAGTGTAACTGGATAAATATATGAAAAACTATTCGTAAAAACATATTAATTAAGAAAATTGATGGAGAACATTACTTTTAGTACTTTTTCGTGTATGCATATGCTTATATGCATGTACAGATTTTCTTAATAGCCATGCACTTTTATATTAATAAAACTAACTATTTAATATTAGTGAATATTTGATTTATGAAACAGATAGAGAGAGAGAGAGAGAGAGAGAGAGAGAGACAGACAGACAGACAGAAAAAAACCAATAGTTTGATGTACTCCAAATGGATGAAACGTTTGTTGAAAAATAGGGAGGATTTTTCAGCAGTTTTTGGTGTCCATTAGTATTTATTAGTCAACGATTAGTAGTGAACACTAATAAAAATTTTGTCGGTGCATCGTATAATCTTAAAGAAATAACGAAGTAACGTTAGTTAAGAAATTATCTATATTTCAATCATTCACTTTACGATATAAAAAATTGTGCAATTAACGTTGACAAAAATATTTAATATTAATTACGTCCAAAAGAGTAACTTAAATTAATAATAAATTTTGTTATTTCCATAACATTTTTGAAGAGTAAAAATTGCTTTTTTGTACTAAAGTCAATTAATAAGAACAATAGAACATGTCAGTCTAACATAAATAACAAAGGAATAATTAAATTAATGTAACGGATGTTGCATTAAAGTTGCATTAAAACTGCACTAAAGGATTTTATCGGTTTCGATTCGTCCACTCGACATCAGCTTGACCGTGATGATATGCCAGGTTTTTACCGAAACGCAATTGATTTGCAAGGACATCGAGATTTTACCATGAAAACCATAGAAAACCATCTTCTTTCTCTCTGAATTTTTAGATGCGAAGATCTGGATGAACCACCGACGCGGAAATTCTTCGATGGCAACAGCTTACATTCGGCTATTTGCTATGCGACAGACGCTTTGACCAGATCCGCTCACTTCGTAATCCGCGAATTTTGATTCAGATTAATTATTTTTTAGTGAGTGTGAGCAATATCGTTTTTTTACGTTTGAATTACATATTTATTATAGCTGAACTTTCTCTGGAAATATATAGAAAAATACAATATAAGAATGCAGATAAAAATACGGTTGCAATTAAGGTAACAGATAAACAAAAAATGAGTTTAGTTATCAATAACTAAACGCGTGGGAGACAGCTTGAACGACCTTAAGAATGCAACGATAAAACTAAGAAGTTCGCGAGTACGAGTTTCGCTGAGGAAAGGAATCACGGCTTTTAGTACTTTCAATGTAGTGTAATAAATAAATGTATAATAAATATTTAATAAATGTTGTATAATTTATTAAGTTCATAATATTACATAAATCTTCTAATTATTAAGGCTTCAGAATACAGTTTTGATTTACTCATTTTGTCAACGTTGTTTTTAGGTTTAGTATTAAATAGCTGTCAATTATAATAAATTCTGCTTTATTAGATAAAGAATATTATTGCGATCGATAAATAATTACAAATGATACCTTAAAGTTAACAATTTGAAAAAATTTATGTTTGTCGAATTACCGTGTAGTATTTTTTATATACTCAAGCTATTCGTCGAATTCGTTAAACGAAGAATCCAATAATCAAAAGAATCAAGTAGCGTAGCAAAACTTGATTATAGCGTTCGATTCGTATAACGTTGTCTCCATTGATTTCTAATTGCGGTTCTCTCGTATTCTCGGGCGCGTCTCGATGCCGCGGTCGGAGCAGTTTATGGCTGTGCCTGGAAAAAGTTGACCGTAAGAAGGAACCTTCATCTTTCATCCGTCAGCTATGATTTTACTTATTAATTAACTGCGAGGGGTTGAGGGAGATGTAAATTATTGAAATTACTAGAAAGTCGTCCACACACTCACTCTCTATCTGTCTCTCTGCCTCTCTATAAAGGCTTGTTGATCCACTTCGTATGATTAATTTACAAATCTTTTTTTTACGTTAGGTATTGTATAAATAAAAGTTAAGAAACTATATTTTTTCAGTTAAGGCAAATAAGCTCATACGAATTATTTCGTAGAGCCTAAAATCTCAAATATCCATCTTTCTAACTTTAATTAACAAACAAGATTGTATAACAAAATTTTATCGTCATTTTTAAAATTTTAAAACGTACTCCATCGAAAGGAGCACATTATTAGATATCACATATTAATTCTACAATGAAAGGTAGGGGATGAAATGTTAACTTGAAAGATCGTATAATGCCGCCGCGATCTATTTAATCGAATCAGTGGAACTGGGTCGGTCGGTAAAGCAGAGCCGCCAAAACTGTCCGATTCCCAGGATCCTGGTCGGTTAAGTCAATTTCTACGTACGCGGGTGCCCCGGGAATCGTAACAATCTCTTGGATTTTCTTCAAAGCGACCTGACACCGCTTCGAGAGCATTCGCACGCATTGTGCGCACCTGTGAAGCGGCCTCACGAGCGACACACCGATTCAATTTCCAATCCCTTCGACCAATCGACGATCTTGACGAACCGACACTGTAATTTCGCTGCTTCGCAACCTGGCAGCGTCTTTTCTTCATTTCAAAACACGTATCTAAAACTTAGTTTGTGACTACTAGAATTGAAAAAGTAGACTACCTGGCTCATACCAAAACAATTCTGAATACTTTCTAATGTCGGAAGTATTCAATGTAATTTAAATTTTGGGTAAATCCAAATTGAATATCAATTTATTGATTTCGTACAAGTACTTAGAAGTACGTAACACACGAGAAAAGAACATTCTTTTTGTTTAGCAATTTACATAATAATTAATTCCCAAAGTGAGGCTGACAGTAAATTATTCTAGTAAAACATATTGAATTGTTTATTATTACCATGCAGTGGTAATAAACACAAGTAAAAACAAATATTGTTATTTTTGTAACTTTACAATATTTCTAGTATTAAATTTAAAAATACATACACAACCGCAAGTGAATCTCAAAGGATGCAACATCAAGTTCAACAACAATTTTGTTTTTCGAAATAAACATTTTGTACGTTTTTTGTTTATTACGATCACTGATCCGTTGAAAAACATTTCGATCAATATTTGAAATAAAGTTTTTATAAACGGATTCGGGCGCCTCATGTACATATTAGTATAAGAGCGAAATGAGACTTTAGCTCACGTAATAATATTTCGTGGCATATTAAAATTATCAATTTTATTAGTACAATAATGCGTAGCTATTCAGTAAGCCTATACATGCATATGTACAGATAATGAAAATGTACCAAACGTAACGTTCCCGTTGCAATGGCGTTAGAAAGAAATCGGTGATAAGCGACTTGACTCATACGTTCGTCATCGTCAGCAAATCTTCACCAATTGATCGCCAATTGTCGCGGGAAGAGGGGCGGCGAAAAGACGAAGTCCTGATTACGCTAAAATTATAAGACATTAGTTTTTAGTAAAAAATTAGGCATGCGCAATAAATGTTATGTTAATATTTATGACTTTAATATTTATGCGTGTGAAAAAATGTAATACTACAGTTTGACAATGACCCGATTCGAAGGGAAGCAGAAATTCGAGTATCGTAATCCAAATGAAGAAAAGGAGGAGGAGAAAATCGCACACGGAAACCCTATTAGTTTGGTTGTTCCGAGGAGAAATACCGAATGAGTTCCGTACTACCTGAGCTTCTTTCTATTTATTCTTGATTATTAGATTTGACATAAAAAGAAGACAGGAAGTGTCATTTGCTGGCAAAGGAGTTTCTCCGACGAACGAGTATTTTCTGTGCACTTAATTATAGCTAAGAGTAAATTACCAAAATCTCGCGAGACCGTTCGGTCTTTGTTTTTGCATTTTTACAACGAGAACATTTATTTATTGCGTTTCTAAAATGGTTTTAATAAATTATAGTACTTGTATAGCAATTTTTCTCAATTATTAAGTGTCTACCGAATTATATTATTTTTCGCAAATTATGCCACCCTGTGAACATTGTATATCAGAGTATACAAATATTTAACCGATGCTGCGAGCCTGATTTTCAAGAGTCATATTCTCCTGGACGCGGTGAAAAGTCTACATTCTTTCAGATAATATACGTAGAATTACGAAAAATGCCTTGTTGCAATATTTAATGATCTATTGTAATGCACCAAATTTACAACAATAAAGAATAACAAAAGATACTAATTTGAATAATTGCAATAATGTTGACTAATGCCTGCTAAAATAATCTTTCGATATAAATTGTTTGCGCTCAATAAAATTTCAAATTAAAATTTTCAATTCGTGACCTATTAGCATCTGTAAAAAATTCTCGAGGAAATTTACAAAAAATACAACTGTGTAGAGAACTTAACAGAAAAAATTTACCGTATTTCAGAATCTACAAAGTTAAAAGTCTATAAACTTTTTCAACCGATTAACTCTTTTTTTCAGAAATTTACTGAAAGCATCCCATCAGTAAACAGACTTTTTCAAGCTTCTATAACAGTCTTTTAAATAATATTATACAATGAATAGTATGAAGAATTAGTAAGAAGAAAACAACAATTGATTTAATCTATAAAAATTATTAAAAAAAAACGGCCTTTTCAACGAGTATTACCGATATACGTGAAATTATACTTATTGTAAGATTTAATGATCGTTTTTTCGTTTTATATTTTTAAATTAAATATATTTTGTTTAAAACTCGATTTATTCAAACTTTTTACTTTATATTTGAAAATATATTATAAGAGTCGTTGATTCATATTATTGTGTAATTTTAAATGAAAATTTTCTTTTTTACAAATACTTGCTGAAATTAACCATTTTTTATAATATTGAAGCTTTTTACATTTTCGTAATGAACGTTACATATTTCAATCGCAATTACATATTTCAACACTTTTTCTCAGCTTTATAAAGGCAAATTAGAACTATAAAACGTTCATTTCTTCATCACTAATTAAATATAACAGATATAGAGATGCGAGTAGTTCGTAAGTTGATTGTTTAGTAACATATTTTCAATATTTTTATATGAATATCGATTGTGCAAACGTTTTAAAAATTAGAATACTTTAAGAATAGGGATACAAGTACGTGAAAGTAATGAATTCAATTTCAAAGTTAGAAATACAGTATTTATTTGTTAATTTGTGTTAAATGAAAAATAAAAATAAAGTTATCAAGTTATACTTGAAGCTAGTTTAACTAGTCTTAGTACAGTCATTTAAAATTATATCTAAGGGCTAAATTAAATCAGGTAATTAACGACGAATTACAACTATATGGAACAGTAATGGTTTCGTGCCAAAGTTTAATCATCGTTGTTTGTTAACAATAAAATACGTTTGTTAACAAGATAAATTGGGTTTTTATGGAAATTCTATTAGTGGTAATGCTATAATATAGAAATTTTCGAGTCTTAATATTTCCAAGTAAAGTACTCCAATGACAATTTAATAACTTTCTATTGTTGAACACTATACCTTAGAAATATAAGAATTTTTGTAAGTAAGAGTAATACGTTATCTCGTGAGAAAATGTTATTTCGAAGGTACAAACGTCAGATAAATATGCACGTAGAGTCCATCTGACGTATATAACTGACAAGTGCGTTTAAAGTGAGTAATATTGGTTTCTCAATTTCTCTTTCAATCAACAGAAGAGCAATTAGTAGAAACGTATGGAGCATCTTAAAATATTGCAAATAAACAACGCACCGTCTGTTAGATGCGCATACGGCGATCGCGTAAAGCTCGTATTGAGAATATTGCGTGTGCGAGGGAGAAGATTTAAAATAGATAAATTTGAGTCCTAACGAAAGAAGGTAGAAAGTAAAGATCAGAGAAAGCATGCACCAAAGCGAGTCAACAGAAGCACGTTGACATGCATTATGAACGGCTGATCGATAGTAAGAGTGATAAGGTAGATAAATAAAGATGCGCAGGATGTTGCGAGTAACTTTATCGTTTTTTCTTTGTTTCTTCTTATTATTCAATTGTTAATATACAAATCGCTCGGTTGAATTTTCTCATTTTACGTACCTTCCTTTTTGAATAGTCCAAATTGCATCCCGAGTCGAGGACACCGCGAGGTACGCGCAATATCATGATGATATTGGATGTAATGGCAGCAGCTCGTATAAATTAGAGGCGAGAAAAGCCGGAGCGCAAGGAATTGCACTCCACGTTGCAAGGAAACGCGCGGGAGCTTGAAAATTTGCATTAATAAACTTCTCGGTGAAAAGGTCGCGTGACAATAAATCCTATTTGAAGAAGTTATTATTTTACGCGTTAAACGTAATTCATGTAGCGATATAAACAATGTTATGATAAATTCAACAGAATTATCGATGCAAACATAGTATGAAACGTTATGAAATATTAATATAATGCTATTATAAGTTATTTTATTTTTTTTTTATGTACGTAAAGTAGCTATTGCGTTTTTAATAATCTTACGTTTCAACTTCGAGGAGGATTAAAATGTAAATGTTTCATGATACCCTCGGGATAAATTTTAATTTTAGATTTAATAAAAGTAATTTTTGAATCTTATCTTTTAGAGATGATTTAAATGTTTCCATTTCTCTTCTGCTCGTGCTCTTAAACTGCAAATAATTTAAATGTGTAAAAGGATGCCATTATAATAAAAAATTGGATATTGATATCAATTATATATTAAAATGATAAAACCTCATAAATTTCTAAATATATTTGATTTCATATTTTAATTCATATTTTATTCGTATGCCTAAAATGAAAGTTCTGGCGTTAGTATACTTCTTATGTGTTGACTTCTTGCGTATTATGTCGTATGGTATCCACCAATTAAAAAGACTTAATCGTGAAATTGCTTTGACCTTATTAAAATATTGAAAGTTTATAGTTTTGTTGACATAGTATTCAAACAAATTATTAGTATTTTTTAAAAAAAATATCTAACAGAAATGCACCTGACACTAAATGAAAACCGCAATACAACAGCTAAATACGATAGCTACAATATATAAAAATAATCGTCCTGTGTCACATGTGTTCATTTTTACCTCGAAGAAAATTTGCATTTAACTGTCTATACGTTTATAAATTTATATTACGCCTACATTTGTAAGTTTAATGTGGATATTTTCGCATATCCTGCAGCCGTCTGAAATTATTTGTTATTTAATCATTATTTTTTATTTAATTGTTTATAGCTGCCAAATTAATTTTTGTACGCGTCATTTAAGATCACAAGATAATAATGAGGCAATTGAGTCGATTTCTCGAGTACTACAAGTATTTGAGTTCGCGGTCACGAGTCGTAATTAATTTATGTCAGTTCCATTTATTATACATATGTAGATATTTCCTTTAATACAACTAATACATTTTAAATGTATTAGTATCCGACTTGATATGCTTTAACCAGCCGGTCACGAGTACTTAAGCGCTATCCTAATGGCTTAAGGATACGCTCTGCAATAAATTGAACGGATGCAATTCTTGTAGTACTTACTAGCATTGCAATTATATAAATTATATAAAGTACTTAAGAACGCTTGTTGTACAAAATTTAACGTGGTAAAAATGCAATATAATAAAAATATAATAAAATATTTTTAAATGTAATCAGGTATTATATAAATAATTACTCAATTACATAATAGAATGAGCCTTATTTTTCTGGGAAATATTTTTAGAAATATTATTATCATTAATATAAATTATTATTCACTAAGAACTTTTACTAAGAACCTATTATTATTCACCTTAGAGCATAAACCTAACGATGTTATCTCAGATAATGCTTAAGATTCCTCCTAAGTTAAGGTTTCGTCTTTTGCACTCGTGTGCAGTATGAAATGCTTCATCAGAGAGGCAAAAGCGATGTATACAGCGTTGATGATTATCCGTGCGATATTTTTTATATTGTACCGCAATAGTCTAAATTTGTTACAGTGCCGTATTATTAATTATACATGAGTAGGTGTCTTTTTTCTGACATTGATTTTTTATATGATCCTGTTCAAAACTATCATCGCGACTATCAGCTTGTCTACTGATTTGTGGACCTCTTAAATCTAAAAGGTGCCCTTATTATCAAGTTTAACAATAAATTTTGTTAGTGTTTTTAATTAGACTATAAGGACCCCTACTCTGCGTAATACATTCATAATCGATATTACGAAGTACTCGGATCTGGATTCTTCTAATTATAGTTCGGATTCTCGACTTCTTTTTGCCTTATTCTCATTATATGGATAACGGACTAATTTGTAGGCGTTAGTACTTGTGTTTTTTTTATTAGCGGCCTCTTTTGCGTTCTTAAATCAACTAGAATATTGTTCTTTATCGTTACTCTTACGCTTTTGTCAGCATAATAATTTGTAGATTTATTTTTAAGGCTTTTTTACTTCCTTTTTGATGCTTCTTTGTTCACCAATCGTATTCTCTATGGACTCTAAGAAGATTTCGGTTGTTCGGTTAACAGTTGGCCTATTTTTTTGGCGCTAAACAGACTATATCACAATAATATTTTCTTCAATAACTTATTTTGTAATCAATGGATTCGAAGAAAATTTTCTCTTAGCTTTTTTCTTCATTGCTGAAAATATTTAGCTACACTAAATATTTTCTGGTTCTGCAGTCTCATTTTCTTTCTATTCTTGGTTCGTGCAATCTTCGTTCGTGCAATGCTCTAGTTTTATATCACCTTATATTTTCTTGATTTTTTAATCATTAATTTATAGGAAAGCTACTCGAAAGCTATTCCTCTGTCTCTCCGACATTTCTTCACGATGGTCACTTTTTCAAACTCGGTTAAATTTTGGTGGATATTGATTTAGTCTTCTAACATATTCTCGTTTTCAATTATAACCACACTGATGAAATCTATCATTTATTATCCGGTTCATGTTCAATTATTGCTTCGCAGCATCGACTGTCTGTCAGAAGAGTATATTCTTCATAATTTTTTCATTCATTTTCTTTTCTTTAATAAATCATCAAAGAATATTTTGTTAACTATTACTTTTTAGCTGTTTATTCCTTATAATGATAACATATTTAATTTTCATAATTTCCAATTGTTTTGTTAAATTTGATCTTTCGTGTTAACTCCATGTGTAGCTTGAAAATTAATTTCTACCCTGGCAGAGGTCCATTAAAATACTTTATTGCCTAGTGGTAAGAGCCAATTAATACTTAAGCTTTTCTCGCTTGATTTTGATTATTTTTGATTTTATCTTTTATTTTAATTGATAGATGATATAGGAAATGGTCACGATAATTTATTAAAGAAAGGAAATCTGTAAAAACAGTTATATGAGTTACTTCATGAGTAAACAGTCCACAACTTTCGCTTGACTTTTCTACTAGAAATAATTGTAATTATTTTAGATGATATTTTAGATGAATTCAAAATATTTTCGAGTGAAACAATCGTAAAATATTTTTTATATAAACAAATGGATGCATTTATTTACAATCTAATTTAAATATTCGATAAAAAGTAATTTTTTCATTTTTTTAATGAACTGTATACCGCAGATTTGCTACAACTCCCCTTATATTACGTCATTGACACGATTAAGTTACTTACTGACTTTAATAAAAACTGAAAAATATATACTTTATATTTTTATTAGTAAGATATGTAATTACTTTATTTTCTAGGTAAATCGATATAAAACTGCAAGTAATGGTATATACAAGCAATGGTCCGTAAATTTTCCTATGGTGACCCTAGATTTATTTTAATCGGACTGCATGTAAAATACCTGAGAGCTTATAAACTTTCCTCAATTCTTATAGCTAATAAAAAAATACTTAAGTCAATCGTAATTCAGGTGTTTATTTAATTATTAATTATGACTAATTAAATATTGTTTTCGTAAAGAACGCTAAAAATATTGATAAAATATTAGTAATGAATTTATATCTGATCGAATATTATAATACTTTGTATGTCAAATAATCACTACTATCGTATAAAATATAATTGTGTTACAAGTACGATTTATATAACGACGTATAGTTTACTAGACATAATTCTAGTGTAGAAAGCTATCTCTAGTTAATTTTTGTTTTATTTTGTTTTTACTTCACTTTTAAACTCTATATTAGCCTAATTTTGAGGTAGAATGATTGTTGCATCACATGACTCCAGTTCAATATACATATTAATTGATAAATTATATTGAATGTATATGTTTAGTGTTACAAATTTCATAGATTAGAATTTTCAATTTCATATATCAGTAAATTAACAATCATTTTAAGTTTACTACTACTCTATGACAACGAAATACAATAAATTCATAATTATAATATATCAAGCAGTCCGAATAGTTTCTTGATTACAGTTACTGCATTTACAATCATTAGTTATAATTTTTAATCTATATTTTTAAAGTTATAGTAAACTTTTACTTTTAAGAGACTGATGTAGATTGCAAAGACATACGTTTCAAATTTTTTCATGTTCGGTTTCTCACTAAAATGGTTTTAATTAAATATTTATATATTTAATAAAATAATCAAATTCATAATCTAAGTTATCTTTAACATATGTAAAAATCAGTTAAAACGAATTAAAATATTGAAACAAAGAATAATTCGTATAAAAAAAAGTAAAGATTTAAAATCTTTACGTAATTTTAATTCATATTATAACGATTAAATTAATATTTTAAAATTCTCTTCTAGGGTATATTTGTTGAAAAATAGATAAATTCTTATTCATTATATTTAATTGATTCTATTTACTTTAAAAACACTTATTATTACTGTATATAAAATATTTTTAGTAAAAAGAACGACTTGAATTTTTCTAGGAGGAAAGCAGATGTTCGCAGATAAGTAGATTATCATAAACGAATCTGAACATGTAAAATTGCTCTAGTTCAATTCGAAGAAGATTACATTTTCAGCGTAACCTTTAAGCTTATTCAATCATCATATTTCTATTGTTGAACGGAATATATACACTTAATTCTTATTCAATTTTACATATATTAATTTTCGCTATTAATTCGATGAATTGTAGTTCAGTTTAAACTTTGTAGAGCTATAGAGTAAATTGACAGCCGAACTGAGAGTTCAAAAAAATAATTTCAAAACAAAACAAAAAATTAGTGCAACTTTCGTACGCGACAAAATCGTCGAATAATTACCAATTATCATCGAGCCATGAATCAAGTATTGTTGATTTAATAATAATATGAATTTTGCTTAACATTGACACATTTTGGCGGTACTTGTCTAATTATTTATTAATTTTATTTTTTATTTATTTCTTAAAATAATTATATTACTAGTCTCAAGTATTGAAATACTTGTGTTGCTAAGCACGATTCATAAAATAAAATTCACTTCTTTTACTATGAATTAATTTCTTTTATGACTGCCCCATAATACAAAATTTTTGAAGTATTTGGAAAAGAATTTTTAAGACATAAAAGATTTTTTATAATAAAGAATTGAATTATGGTA
Source organism: Wiebesia pumilae (assembly GCA_018907045.1). Taxonomy (NCBI): domain Eukaryota; kingdom Metazoa; phylum Arthropoda; class Insecta; order Hymenoptera; family Agaonidae; genus Wiebesia; species Wiebesia pumilae. Next base: position 1,037,102 of record JACCHZ010000123.1, read on the forward strand.
TGTTCTAAAGAAGTCGGAGATAAAATATTATTCTTTATGGTGTATTTAAAATATTCTTTTCACAGTAAAAGTATTGATATAGTACTGATATATATCGTGAATAGTTGTTAATATTCAAAAGCTGAAAATGTTCTTAAATAATTAAAAGTTTTACTCACTTGACTGAATAAATTTACCAGAGAATTTAATATATTTTTGTAAATACAAGCTCTTCATGATCTTAATTTTGACGAAATGTATATTATTATAACTTTAGAATAAGTATAATTATGCACTGTACAAGAATACTCTTAATTTAAATGTATCTAGTTATGTATCCATTTATTAAATTAAAATATAGATTCAATTTTATGTAAATTTGAAATTTGTAAGAGCGTGTGCTTTAGTAAGTTATACCGTGTCTCCGGCTCAATTGAGTTACAAAGCCCTTATCTAAATGCACATTCTCACAATACCTTTTAAGAAAAATTACGATCACAAATAAAGATTATTCTATCGACAGAGAAATAGCTCTTTATTTAGAAAATATGGCAAACACGACTTAAAAATTAATCAATGGAATAAAAAATTAAAAGCCTTCGTCTAAATTCAATTTATACCGACAAGAGAAAGAAAATAGCAATAATATGTTTATTTCGTTGATAATTTTAAAAAGTGACAATTAAAAATGATTTTATAATCACTAATGCTTATTGAGTCATTAATTAATAAATTATTTTGTTGAAAATAGCGCGAGACTTACTGAGAGTATTTTTTAATATGTATTTACCCCTAAATTTATTAGAAAAAAGCAATTTTATATTTTTTCTTTATTTTAAGCAAAATACGTCCACATATTCCTTTTGATAATTAATTTAATGAAAATTATAGTATTTATACATAACTCTTGGTATTAAAACTTAAATTAGAAACTACTTTTAAATCTTGTAATTATTTATTATTTATCATTTGCGGTAAACAATCGCGTATTTCTTCAATAAAAAATTGATAGAGTACAAAACTTTATAGATTTGGTAATCTATTTTTTTAAGATACTCAAAGTTCAAAATAGAAAAAGTTAACTGCTAACTTTCCAATGTAAAAATTGAAATGATCTTCCTAAACTTTATTTTTAAAAGAAAAGAATATAACATATCATAAAGTCTTAATAAGTATTTCATTCTTCATATTGTTCTTATTTGAATGAAATAACGCTCGTTCTATTTTAATTTATAATGAAACCTTATATATTGTAAAAAAAATAAAAACTTTTTTTTTCAGAGTTTGTTATGCAAAATTGACAAAATTATAATTGTAGGTCTCTGTAGTCGTATAATATTCAATATAATTATAATTAAATGTGAGCTCTAAAGTTATAAAATAAGTAATATTATTCCAGAGAAATGGAAATGTCATTGATAACGAATGTGCAATAAAAATTACAAATATTATGAATTAATAAGAATTCAATGTCCTTGTAACAATAAATGGTAAATCATATAATTAAGTAATACTAATTTATATATCTCTTTAAACTAACTAGTATTTAATATAATCTAGCTTTTATGATTATAAAGTTATCATTTAAATGTACAATATACAATAGTGATACGTAATATTCAATAATAATAATCGTAACTAATATTAGTAATTATTATAATACGTGTAATATTGAATAAATACTGAATAATCATATATTTCCTAAGCGATAATGTGTTAAATATAAAAATGTTAACAGCAAAATAAATTATAATGTAAATTGATTTTTCTAAATATACTGTGCAATTACGTGAAGATTTGCCAACAAATATTTGTTACTAACTATTCAATAACCTCTTTAAAACTCTTTCTTCGCGAATATTAATAATTAAAGGAATTTGAAATACTAATACTGAAATTGTAAATAATCATTATTAATAATTAAGCGAATTTAATTAAATTTCGTATGTAAATTCTGATTCGCATAAAATTTTCTGAATAATCCGTAAATATATTTTAGATTATTTTGTTTTGTATAAAGTAATTTTAGAAATTTTTTTCTAAGCTTATAAAAATATTTTGTTACGATTTAGGCGAACTGATTTTCTAATTCTCTTTACAATCGTTACCTCTGGATTCTGACTGATGATTATAGAGTTACTTCGCTTAACACTTACTCACTTTTTCTATTTACAATTAATTGCTCTATTGTCAGCACTGCTGCTTTTGATCGCGCAAAGAATTTCGTAGAGTATATAACGCAAAATATTTAATATTATCCAAAAAAACAAGAGGACAGCTATAGATCTAATATCTCATCCGCGTATTTTCCAGGCAATCATTAAGTTGATAAAAAAATTAATCTTTTTTAATTTTTAAATTTTACACCGTAAAATACTTAATTGTGGAAAATTTTATAAAGATGTAAACACAAATGAAACTAGATATAACGGGCTTGGATTTAATTAAGAGTGCAGTATCGTTGTGTACTTCATTGATTACTTAAAGTACTGCAACTCATACCAGTTTTAAATTAAATCGCATAATAGTATTTGGTATAAGATTTCTTATTGGTGATAGAAAGGGGCTCGATACGTTTTTTGGATTTACGTATTCTGACTGTGGCATTTGTTACGCGTATGGGATATTATTATTTGTCATATTTAAAAGCCAGGCCATGACGATAATTGATCATTTGTGCAAGAAGACTGCGAGTGACAAGCAAGAGCTTAATTCGCAGCATGAAAGACTTCGAAAAGTATTTAAAATATCGTAACAAGACTTATTATTGATTACAGTCATGAAAGCAAATGCTATGCAAGTAAAAGAGACTTATTATCAGGAAATATAATAAATATTTAACAAGGCACGACGAGTAAGGTTGTATAAATCATATTAATTCCATCGGCAAGATGGAAGTTGATTTAACGAAAAAAATGTTTTTACGCTCTGAAGAAAATCATGGCATGAAATACAAAAATTATGTTGGAGATAGAGATTACAAATTGCATAAATGAATATTCAAAACGTAATCTTTACAGTAATGAATTGTTAGTATTACGAAGTGAGTGGATTAAAAGGTTAAATTACAGCAACCGTTTATTTTTTAATGATTCAAAGAAATGTTGGATCTATTACCATTATGAAAATGGTTATTTTGTTTGTATTAGTCGAAAAATTTTCGTAGGGTGCCAACAATTGGTGTAAAGCAATTGTTGGCAAGTTGCTAATGGTGCAAGAAAAAGAAATATAAACGTCCTATTCTTTTAGATTCCAAGAGATATAACGAAGTTATTTCAAAAGCATTAAACAAGTCTTATGATAAAGTTTTTTACAAACAGTATTTTAAAATTTTAAAAGCGTATCTCTCTAAATCATCTTTACAAAACTTATGTGCACGATCAAATAAAAAAATAAGTATCAGATAATAATTTTTCTTTTATTTCTGGTAAATTAAATTTTAATTAAATTTACTAATAAATTATTAAAAAGAATTAAATTTACTACGCTGTTTTTAAAGTAAAACGTTGACAAATTCCTTGTAAAAGGTGATTTTATTGTTGAATACGTCACCAATGTATAAATTTCGAAGTTTCAAAGTATTTTATCGATGTTCCAATAATTCTTTTACCAATATCTTTGTTTCATAAAAGTTTTATGAACATCTGTAGGTCAGACGATAAAGTATCATAACTTGATACTAAAGCGTCACATACACGAAAGTTTTGTATCATTAAAGATGTTTTTTGGTAATTAATGTCATTAATTAATCACTAGAACGGTTTAAGAATTTGATAAAATTTGACATTTCATTTGAAACATTTCAGGAGGAATAACTTTCCTTCATATCCTAATAAGCTTTTCCTCTTTAATAAATACCAAAGCTCAGCACCGTATCATTTACAATTCTATCTCCCCATCCATCTCTTTTTTGTCTTCTCTTTTTTTCTCTGTCTCTTTCTCTTTCTCTCTCTATTTCTCTCTTTTCCACAAAGATATATTTCATAATGATTGAACAGTATTACTATTACTGGAAAAACCGTGATTCACATAACAATTTTAACTACTTACGGGTGAAATTTTTTTATAAAAATTAAGTAATTACCGTCGAGAAAGCTTTCATTGCGAATTAAATCGAGATAACCGGTGACTTTCATTTATACAGGTGTTTGTATCTAACAAATTATGTCTAATAAGCGATTATGTATAAATGAACTGCAATAAAATTTTGGTATCGTCGCACTTCGAACTTGTAAGGTTTTAATGTTGTTGGATAGAAGGAATTTCATCTAATTACTTAAAAAAACGTTGAGGGAGCGTTATTAACAAACTATATTCTTTATTTCCAGAAAGACAAGAATGGGACTGAAACGTAAAAGAAGATAAGCGCTATGGGATATGGAAAAACTAAAACAAAATTATATTCTTTTAATTACAAATAAATTACACAACTTATTCACAAGTAATCATTAATATTTTTTCAGTCAAACGATACCAACATTATACAGGTATGAAGTTAAAAATTTTTTCGGTTATACGATACAATGAAATTTATTACCAACAACGGGACGAATTGTTGTATCGCACTTATAATTTGAAGCAACCCTTAAGAAACAAGTTTTGCCTTCGAAACAACGTAGTTCTTCGTCACTTGTGTAATGTTACGAATATTATGGATAAAAATTTTAGTACATATTTATGTACAAAATATTGAAAATACTATTATCATTGAAAAAATTAATATACAAAAATATCATTTAGCTAATATTTGATTTTTTATGTACATAGAGTAATTGTATTTTTAGAAAAGCCTTGCTCTGCTGACTTTCTCGTTGATTAACTGCTCGTATACTCTTCGATCGCTTCGTTGTTTGGACTTGGGATCCTCTTTCATAAACCTTTTGCGGAATCCGCTTTGACTTCCCCGTTGATTATTTGTCGACCAACTCATTTCATCTCTTTTTCGTTTTTATACGCGTCGCTCGCTCATCGGAAATTCCGTCGAATTGCCTAAAACTCCACTGAGATATTCAGTCACATTTGGTTTCCCTGATTTTATTACCAGTTGAATGTTCACCAATTGAAAGTACGAGTTAGTTTCGAGTCATTGAATCTCGATGCGGCACTAATTACGGGCGCATCGGCACTTCATTATGGGCTTTTATGCATTATACTCGCATTTTCTGCAGCCTACTGCGAGTATCGAATCTTGGTTTTATAGTAGGTCACACGCTCGCATGCGATACGTCCAAAGCCGCAGCTTGTCAGATGTGCTTGTCAGCACATAGGATGCATGTAGTGCATTGGCAGTGCCCCTGCGCTAATGCTCTTGTTTCCAGGTCGCTCTGCTTGTTTCTTGGTTGCTTCTGGTACATTAGTTTGCTGCTTAATAGCAAATGCACACATGTGCGCATACGTGCACGTTCATGTGGATGTTACAATTATTTATCTCTCCAACTTGTTTGTAAAATTATTCTTTCTTATATCGTGATATATGCTTTTCTTTTTCCTTGATAAAATTAGTTTATTAATAACACTTGATTACGTTTATTCCATTGTGTGTCTTTGCATTCTATGTAAATGCAACATTGATATTACAATGCCTCCTCCATCTTACATTTATGAAATACATCTATATCTTCCTTTTTATATTGTATCATCGCGATCGTGTCATAATAATATTTAAGAGCTTAATACATGCTTGTTTTTACATATTATTTTTCTTTACTGTCAGTCTTATCTGCTATTTATAATTCTTGTACATTATTAATGCATAGTCTATGGCACCAGAGGCTTCGCTCTTTTCAGAGTAGTTGATGCGAATGCTTCATTAACTTCGTCACCAACCAACCACCAACCTCTCACCCTTCCCACAAGGAATGCCATTTCTGTTACATAATGTTAAAGATAGAAAAATTTTGATGAAAAACGTGACTATCCGTGACAATTACCTTCCAACTACGATACTAACGACTGTACGTCTCTTTTTTATATCATTCTCACACAATTAAAGCGCGAGATCCAACACATTGCGCTACGTCCCATACGTGATACTAATAATATTGATTTAAAATATGATAATATAATTCTAAATTGATAATCAATCTTTTGCTGTAAGTGAAAAGTACTTCGAATTGTGCAATTACCGCACAGTTTACTTTATATTCATCTACTTGTCATACAACCGTATTTAAATAAATAAATGATAAATAATTGAGTAAAAAATAAATTAGTTTTATTTTGCTTTTATTAATCGTTATAATGCCAGTGTAATAAAATACCTTGTGTTCGTTCAGGTGCATTTAGGGAATTCTTGTAAAAAATGTACGTGTTGAACTGACAAAGATCAAGATACCTGCAACAGAAGTACCGAATGTAAACTATATTTCTACATTTGCAACCGAGAAATTGTAATATGAAATTTCTACTCTATATTTGTAAGTTAATATAAATGAATAATTATAAAATTGTAAAATACATGTAGAAAAATAACCCAGTAGAGGAATATCTCATTATATAAAATGCTACTACGAGATTCCAGATTCATTTGTATTTTAAGTAATGAGTAGTATTTTCAAAAGCCTACCATCAATGTAATAAATAAATTCATCATTTTGCAATCCATTGAAGATTTGTTTTTATGAAAATAAACTAAACATAGACGAACAATTACAAAGTAAGTAAAATTATTATTTTATCAGATAAAACTATAAACGCTTATTTGTTGTTAATTGTTGTTATAAATTGTGTAAAATGCATATAAGAGATTTATCAGAGAGCGATTAATTTATCGAAATTATCTTTTTATCTCTATATATCGTATTCATGTGATGATAGGAAATATGTAAAAAGTTTTAATTAAATGAAGGTGGTGAACCAGAAGGATTGTAATTAACTAGCTGATACAAAAATACAAACGGAAATTTCCATGTCAAATTTTTATAATTATATAGACTATGACTCGTGTATCACAAGAAGAATAAATAACTAAATATAAAAAATACAACTTCTACAATAAGACCCTAATTATAAATTCAAATTGTACGATGATATTTCTACAAAATTTTGAGTAATGTTAAAATCATACTTTATTAGGGGTATAATTAGGCGTATTAATGGATATTTAAATTTCAAAAGAATTCTTTCTTTTATGGTTTTGTGAAAGAAGCACAATACAATTTCATTAACCAGTATAGCAAGCTTTCATAGAATCTAAGACTTATTCAAAAAATTACAAATGTTTATTGTTATTAATTTTGCTTCCTTTTAAAATCATTTGATGTATATCTGAACAGATTTTATACTTGAGAAAATTATTGTTTCATTAGCAATTTTTATATAATTATATAATTTTCGTACTAAAAAATAAATTTTAAAGGTAATTCTTCTGTTTATTCAGAAATTTTTATTACTCGATATCTAACCATTATTTTATTAATCCAGCATGATATAGTTACATTAATAAAGTACGTTTATATTATTATACGAATTTATATTATTATTGAGATATATCGTAATGATATTTTTTATTCCTAAAAGAAAGTCTTTTAACAGATGGCATCTTGTATTTAATTTAAAATAAAACTTTGTATCTTTCTAAATAAATGTCAGTAAAGGCTAAAAAAATTTCTGCTCTCACCTACTAGCAGAAAATTGTACAAATTTATTCTTTTTCGATATTACGAGTTTTACGCTCCCATAGATTTCACAAGTTTTTAGTCTGGAGGGTCTTTTTTAAAAACAGTTTAGCTGGTTTTATTACTTTACTAATTGTCGCAATATTTTGTAAACAGTTGGATTTTATTTTTATTTTGGCTGAAAAAGTCCGAGATTACTGACATTAATATTTGTGGAAAATTACATTATAAAATGATACGTTTATTAAGTATAATTTAAATTTGTCTACCTAAACACCCTTTTTACCTAATTTCCGAAACGTTTGCTTTATTATAAATAACTTATTGAATTTTAATCGTGTGAAAAGTTTCTTTTAAAAAATTAAAGCCAAGTGTCAATTCACAAATTGTTCAAGAATAAAAGTTTAAGCGATATAAAGAGGTATTGGCATATTTACAAACGATAATATTAAAGCATATCTTGCAACATAAAATATTCGTCGAGTTAAAAATTTTAAAGCAATTACGTCCGAAGTGAAGTGCGCACACAGAGCGATTATCCAATTACGTCGTAGTGCTAAATTTAACGAACTCCCCTACGAAATCGCTAATCTTCAGAACCAAGTTGGAAAAAGTGTCCTTAAAAATAAAAAGTAACTTCCATTCGGAGACGCAATCATAAAATATATATTGTAGAGCACTGAGGGAGACGCTCTGACGCGTTTACGTGCGCTGGCACTTGAAAAAATTGAAGAAAGATAGGGACGCGCGCACCGTACAATTGCAACAAAGCTGTATACGTCCTTCATACCAATTCCCACCAATTCCCAAGCGCGCACTATTGCGCACAACATCCACTTCCACCCTAATTAACAAATTCGCTCGCCTTCGCCCTTACCCCCGCGGAGCTCGGGGCCATCCCAAGCAAATCTCCGTCTCGATCCTCCGAGAAATCCTCCATTTTCCCGAGCGCGCGCCTCGACGAATCGGTAACAGAAACTAATCCCCCCGGCCCCGCCGCCAGTTGGCTTTCTACGAGCGATCACCAGTTCCGACGCCTTCCATTACCCTAATCAACCGGAGGTGCTGCACGACGCCTCCTCCTGCGGCCGGCGGTCTAGGCGGTCTAGGCGCTCGGTGCTGCTGCAGACGCGTACGCAGCGGCGGCGAGGCAACGACGCTCCCGGATGACCGGCGTCGTTCGCGTGTCGCACGTAGGAGTGCGAACCCGCAAACAAATGGCGCGACGAGGGGTTGATGGGGGGGGGGGGAAGAATGGGAGTCGAGGGTGAGAGCGGCCGGCGGTAACAACGGCGGCGGCGGCGGCGGCGCGGGTGACGGAATACGCCAACGGCGCCTCGTTCGGAGCTCGCGGTCGCCTACAAAAGGACACGACGACCGAATCGGTCGCTCAGTTGCCGAGAGCCGCCGACTTTACCTCCATTCGCGAGGCGACTCCTAGACGCACGTGCTGACGATTTACCGTAGGCGAGGACGACGCGGCATTTGAAAATCGCTTTATTCTTTTATAATCCTCAATCCTTCTCTAATCCAGCGAGGGATGGACGCGAGGCGTTTGTATTAGTGCGCGTGGATCGACAGCCGTTGCCTTTCGAAATTCCGGTGCGCGCTTTTAAGTTTGGCTTCGTTATCTATTCGTTGTGCTTTTATTTGCCGTTTCTCGTCGAATGCGATACTCTCAATCGACATTAACCTGCCCACATTTTAACCGCACTTGTTATAGCTAAACGTATAGTCAAAGCTTGTTTGGTGTTGCAGTAACGTAAACTTAGAGTCTTGTTACTTGAACTACATCGGCGATATTTAAAGGAATGAAATCACATGTTAAAAAAAGTGATAATGACCATTAAACTTAAAATATTTTAAAACTTTGTCGGTTCTTTCGTATGAAACAATTGCTTCGTATTTACCTTAATTTTAGTAAGTTTTTATTCGTTGGTTTTCCAATCTCTTAAATATTTCTACAATAGAACGTTGACGTATGATGTGCGTAGGTATGCAGTACGATATGTATTTAAATGTCAAAATTTGAGGTAAATATTTGGTATTATGTTCGGATTTTCAATTGAATAGGTAATGCGCGGTCGGTGTTCTGAATATTTTAAAGATTATTAACTTTAACTCGCTAATCACCGATACACGCGTATTGCAAGTATCTGTAACACCTTCCAGTATTTTCATTTTTTAACACGTATCGCTAATTTATTGTTCTATATTTGTAAACTCTCCTTTTAAAGTATTAGTTCTCAATCTACCATCTTTCAAGTGTAATGTTCAACGATAATGTTAAGTTCGTGCTATTTCTTATTACTTATAAGAAATTTTGATAATAAATTACTTAGCATTCGAAAGAAAATAATATACTTGCGATAATTTTATGGTACCAGATATAAATTACGTATATTCGTATCAATACGTGATAAAAAGGCGCATATTTATATGCGTATATACAGTCATATTTGATACTTCTGCTCACATTAATTAACAGGTTGACCAGTTACGGATATTTAAGTTAATTGGAATTTATTACGTTAAATTCGAATAAGAAATAATAAATTTCAATATTTATCCCGACATATAATATCGTGTTATCCATGCTACTTATAAATTCTTCTTTTCATTTGTAAATTGATATAAAGAACCGATTTTCATTAAATCAGGGACGTATTGAATAAAAAACCTCATGTTTCTGATTTTCTTTCGACCCATATTTTCATCGCCCTTACAATTGCTTATATAGATGTACATTAATTAAGTTCATTATTAATATAACCATATAATAATAATATACACATACACGAGTACTACGTAATTTCAATTACTAAGATATTTTTTACTTTACGAATGTCTGTGGGATGCTATAAAATATTAAAAATTACCATAAAACATTTATCAATATTCTAAAATATAATATACGTTATTCATATTTTTTTAATTCGAAACTTAAATAACGAAATTTGAATTAATCGGTTCATATTTTGTTAGTAACATTTTTATTGTAGTAGGATTATTCTCATGTGTATTATGATAAAAATGAATTTTTATCAATTACACTCTGCTAGTTTATTCTTTCAAGTAGTTTAATTCTTAAATAATTATGATTTGTAATATTATAAAAGTTGATGCGACATAACGCGATAAAATTGCCTACAATGAGGATCAAAATGAAGAAGAAATTATTATAGTATGAAAATGCGTTTAAATAAAAGAAATATTTATGAATACATGGAAAATTATCTCTAGAACCTTATTTTTATGAGAAACTAATCGTTGTAATGAAACACTTGATTGATATCTGCATTTGATATTTGCATTAAAATAAAGATTAGTTATTTAAATATAGGTAAATATTCAATTAGAATTTCCTTTTATAAATAGGAAAAAGAAATTATGTACTTTGGATAAGCAATTGATAACACAATAACGATCGTTGAATATAATTTTATTCCTTCTATTGGAGAGAAAATGAATGTATATTTTATCTTTCATGAAATATATAATTTTTTCTAGTTTATTGACTTTTTCACTTGTACTCTTTAACTCTGTAATTGTGTAATGAATGAATTATTTACAATACATTTCTCCGTATTAGTAAAATTTTTAGTAATATATAGCTTAAAGGTAAAATTTGGACATTGAATACTTTGCTCGATTTTTCAACTTCGCTGTTTTGTAGTTTAATTAATTTATCGCATAGTAAATTATAAGAAAATTTAAAGTTTATTTCAGAAGAATAATTAACAGACACTGGTAGCAATATTATACAAAAATAATCAACGATGTAAGCACTAATCTATTTTCTTGTACAAAATTGATCTCTAAAATAAGAAATCTTTATTAATTACAAAATTCGTTTGTCTAAATGTAATAAAGATTTTGTACCTATTTTAGTAGAAAATACAATTTATAATATTTTCTATTTACTAGCATTTTCATCGATTTGGTAAAATTATATTTAATTACGTAAATTAATTTATAAAAGATTTATAATAAGTATATTCAATGCTTTCTTTAAAGTAACAAAGCAGATGATTGTAGATATTCAATAATTTTGAACCAAAATCATTGCCTAAATAATTTGTAGATCTCTTATTATGTAAGTATCTTCTTAGATGGTAAAACGATTGGTTTTAATTAATAAAACACGTATATTATTTTACATTATGGGTGAAAAGTTATGACTTGTTATTAAATGGCTTTTATTCTAATGAAGATGCTGAGTCTAATTGAATATTTTAGAACGGTAATCGAAAATGTATTCATGCTTTTAACATAAATCAATTAAGGGTTAAACATGGAGTGGAAAAAAATATTAAAAATCTTTCATATTAATGAAAGTGTTTGGAACATTAAGAATAATAAAATCTTTAGAAATTTGCGGAGAAAAGGAACGCATAGTGATAATAACATTAAAAGGCTTGCCGAATGTTAAATGTAAACGTAAGAAATGAAAAGCTTTTCCATCGCAGTACATGGTATTGGTTATGTTCTTTAATGTAATTATAATTTAAGTACATTATAACGAGATACGAATTATAAATGCGCGAATATTAAATTTTATACTCGAGTATTTTAATCAGAGGTATTTCACAATGCGTAGACTTTCATATTTGCATTGAAACAAAGATTAGTTATTTAAATAAAGGTAAATATTCAATTAAAATTTCCTTTTATATATAGGAGAATGAAATTATGTACTTTGGATAAGCAATCGATAACACAATAACTAACTACATTTTTGGAATCATGTACAAAAGAATTATTATAAATCATTATGTAAGCTAATATTAGTTTTAAAATTTAGCAATATTACTGCCGAGCACACAACTATTTCACGGTATTCTAAATAAATTTGCGAGTTTACATTCTCGACAAAGATGGTAAAGAACAATAATTTCAATGAGCCTTACTTTGTGTTTTTAATTTGATAAAAGTTCATTAAGGTCACCTATTACTCGTGTAGGCACTTAATGTGAGAATGTCTTGTCAACAGCATTAAAAACTCGATTTCTTAAGTATAACAACAATGTTTGGGAAGTTATGATTATATATGTGCTCACCCTCTAATAATGAATATTCAGAAAAGTTGAATATTTATCGAATGAACAAATTGAATTAATAAGAAATACGAAGTAATTCATGATGAAAGATTAGTTTTTGATTTGAAAAGTATTTGATTAGTATTTGATTGTTCTGATCATCTCAATTATTTGAGATGGGCATTAAATGTAACTTTATTGATTCGCCGAGAGTGTCAATTGAATGAATCTATGAAATTTTCTGTTTTTCTGTCCTCGCAGTCGTAGGATAAGATGCGAGCTAGCATATTTATGAGTGTGGCCCTCATAGGGGTTCTCTTGGGCGAAGGCACGAGTTCTGGAAGCTGTGTACATTTCATAAAGCCACGGACAAAACCCAGAGAAATCCGAGGCTTCCAACCAGAGTATATTTCGACAGCCATTGGTTTTGGAAAGCGCGAAATCGCCAAACAGGACAAATACGAGAAGATAATGCTACTGCTGTTGCAAAATTCTCCGCAAAGGTTCGTCATCCTCCGTCTAAATAAGTAATTTTAAGGCCGATCCCTCGACAAACCGAATGGAAATAACACTCTGTGCTGTTCTTATCCTTGATTCCATTGATATAATCATTATTTACGATTGATACGTGTTTTATCTTGAGGAATTTTTCAAGCTGTAAAGTTGAAAAAAACTGTAAACATACGAGTTCTATTCCCTTTTAAAATACTGCACCTATTATTTTATAAGAGTATTTAAGGTGTAATATCAACTGTATAAGTAAAGTGGGTTGCTTTTTACAGTTGAATCCATTAGAATTTATGCATTCGATCTCATTCGCAGTTTCAAATAAAGAGAAAATCTAAAATCTAAACTCTCGGTGGTCCATTATCACGATGTTACTCATCTACGGTATTTGCAACTAAAATCAAAACTAAAACTTAAAGCGTATATTTGTATCTATTCTATATCGGTATGAATTTTATTACAAATTTAGATATGTGTTAAAATCGTGATTACAGAGGTAGTTGAGATCTATATAAAAAGGCATTTAGCGTCACGATTAATCTGTCACAAATACAGCTTCATATTTATTATGTTAAATAAAATGTTAATAATACTTTTTCTATCAATTTTTGCAAGTATAAGGTTTCAGTATCAATCGTAACATTTTGTTCATGTATCTTGTACACTATGGAAAAATTGATTGGATTGTTATACTTTTTGGTTTATAACTACAGTTTGGAAAACCATTAAGATCGTTTAATAACTTAACCAAATTTATTTACATTAATACCGTTGCAAAATTTTGATTATAACTTTTAATGCATTAATTAATATGTGCATTTAAATTAATAGAAACTAAATTGATTACACATGCGCGCGCGCGCACACACACACACACATATCATTATCATCATCATCATCATCTAAAAGGAAAGGCATTAAACAAGTATTTTATTTACCTTTGCTCTTAATATTCTGTAGTTCAATTTTATTCAAATAACACAATTAAATACAAAGCACAAATTTTCATAAAATTACTAAATAGTGTGTATAACTATAACCAAGTAGTTTCCCTTTATATTTTTTTACTTATAATAGATTTTACAGAAAAAATGTAAGTCTCACTATGAAATACTAAATTTCACTTTATTACTTTTTTTGTATTTGAATAATTATTTCTTTGATATTTTTCTCAATGGTATATTTAAAAGTGCAATGTCTTGAAAAAATTAAACAATTAAGTCATCCCTGAAAAGATCGGCGATCTAATAACCTAAAGTCCTAAAACTTGCTTTTATTATATATTGATAATATCTACAGTTTAAATGTATCAAATAACTTTTAATTATTAAAAATTTATTCAGCAGCACATAAGAAAATTATGACTTCAAATATAAGAGTAAATAAGAATTTTACTATAATTAGTATTTATTTATTTTTACAAAAAATTTAGAAATTTTGCTATAAATCATTTTTAGATTTATACCAAACTTAGAGTAAACATTTCAATGATTATTTATAATCTTAAATTTAAATAAAAATAGTTACTGTCAAGTTTTTTTTATATTTTATGTTAATCCAAATCCATGTAACTTTAATCAACAAGTTATGAAATTTTATTAATACAGTATATATATACTTCGATTATTAGTATATTAAAATATAATATAATAGTATATAATTAATAGTATTTTTCTGAGTGACACTCAGAAAAATATTAGATAAATGTTTGTATGTATTGCAGATTTCATATGAGAACTATAAAAATAACATCAGAGACTAAAGCACAAATAATATTTTTTATGTCCAATACAATCATACATAAAGTTTTAGTATGAAGATCTGAGAATCTGTGTAGGCATTAACCCGGTAAAAACTACAGTATCAGTATTTACTATGTAATAAGTACAATTTTTATATAATAAATAAGACTGTTCTAGATTATGATATATATATATATAATATTATATTCAGAAAAATGAGTTCAAAATTATTCAAAAAGTTTATATTTATATTCATTTAATCTGGAAAACTTAAAACTAAAATTTTGAATATATAAAATTTCACAACTACTTTATATTTATTTAGTCAACATAATAAAGCTTGATATAATATATAGTATGCACTTTGAAAAATAAATTTTTATTAATAATGTTAAATAAATTATACCTTATAATACATAATTGAAATAATAAAAATTTATTATAAGTAGAGTATGTAGCGTAATTATTACAATTAAAAATTTTGAAGTATAGTCCTGCACCGCACATTTTTAAATATTAAATAAACTTTATTTTTCTAATTGGAGATTAAAAATAATCGAATTAGTAATTTCAGTTTTTCGTAGTCTTAATTATTAGAATAGTTTTAACATTTATAAATTACGTAATATATGACATGAAAATATTAACATATGTAACAATATGATAATATTATCTATATTCAATAAAAGTAATTATCTAGATAGTTCAATTAATGATTTTTATGATTATAATAATAATAATTATTAAAATATTAAAATTAAAATCTACATAATAATGTGAAAATAGATTTCTTGGTATTTCGTATCAAAATGACTGTAATAAAATTTCTAATAAATTTGATAAATTTTAAATATAATACAATGGCTAATAAATAAATAAATCTAGGATAACAAGTTTTATATAACCGATGTATGTATTAAATCTACGATAGTTTTATTTCGAAATTATATAATAATTGGTAATTAAAATATTCATAACATACTTTTCATTCTTGTTTATACAGATGGAATATATTATATATTATAAATATTTACAAAACATTAATTTTTATGGAGAATAATTGATTGTTATAAATCTTCAACTGTATATTTTCAAGAGACTTTATGCCAGTAAAAATAAATTTTACAAAATGTTTAATAAAAATACATTAAAATATCAAATTCACTACGTGTATAAAATTTGCAACTATTTTAATACGTTCACGTATTATTTGTTGCGCTATATTTTCACAATCAATAAAAGAAATTTCTAATTTAAATTTAATAGAAAGTTTTATAAATAAACGCTATCATATTTATTGCAGTACTATAATAATTTAGTTGTATAGTGAAAATGTATATAATATTTTAGTATATATGTAGTTATATGATTGAAAATGATGATGTTAACCTTACACATAATTTACTTCCCTAATTACATACTTAGGTGACCAATAATGGAGATCATGATGAGCCCAAGCGTAGTGTCTATCTTAATTTATTCGAAATTTATGAATTATTTGCACGTATTATTAATTAAATCTAGGCAAGCTATCTTATATACATTAAATTGCCTTACATGAAATTTACAAAATCAAATACAAATACTAATGATAAATAAAATGAAAAACTTTTTGCTTAACGTCATCAGTAATAAAGTTTTGAAAGTCTTTTAGTATAAATGTAATATCTAGTTTCAGATTATGTTTTAATGCGCAATATTGTCAATAATAAAATTAAAACATACCCTAAAACTTACCGTTAGATTTAAAATACAATTGATTACTACAGAATAAGTAAATTTATACCACATAATGTGAAATAGAATTGGTAGAGGAATATTTATTAGAGCTCATTTTTCAACGTACGTTTAAATAAATAAGAATTACACTTAATGTATGCCTATAAATACACGTTATCACACGTGGAAAAATGTATGTAGTATAAAAAATAATATAATAATGTATTTCAATTAATTTAAATAATTAGTAAAATTGCGAAAAGAAATAAAACTGTTTATTTTTTGAATTTTAGAAAAAACTAAGTAATTTAATCATTGTAATTTGTATAATACATGATTTATTAGAACAAAAAAAATACAATACTAATTTGTAATAAATTTTAAGACTTTGTATAAACAGTAAAAGAATTAGTACGGGAAGTATTAGTGCGGATAAGTTATGTTGAACAGACTAAATTCGACAGTCCATTTGTAAAAGAAGTGTTAAATTTCGGCAACTAATGTTTTAAACGTTTATTCTTGTTCCTCTATTTTTTCTACGTTTAACTGAAGCTATTTTCGCATTATGTTTATACTTTAATATTTTAATAGCCATTAATGTGACACGTAATGCGTGCATTTCTTCATTGTTCATTTATAAAAGAACATTAAGAGCTATTAAAGCTACCATCTTACTTGTTATTGCCCTCACATTCGTATTATTATTGATGCAAATCGCTTCGATGTAATTTTCATGATTCTTATCGACCTACAATGTGTTACTATTGATGTTTAGATTCTCTGGTATCATGTATTATTTACATATTTGTACAGGATAGAAAAGCTTGCAGTTGACATAATCCAGGGACATCTTTGAGGTTTGATAGATATTAACATGATAATGCGGTGAAAATTTTAATAAATCGTTCGAAAGTAATTATAGACTCTACAGATGTCCCTGGATTATACCGAACCATGCCGTAGTTTTTATCAAAATGTATAAATGATTAGGTTACACATATTACATTATGCGTGCGTTAATTTCTATTTTTATTTCGAACAGCTATATAATATTTATAGTTCTAAAACAATCGTTACATATATCCCTTAATAACGCGCTGATGTACAGTATTCATTTGTTTCGTTTTTGCTTACATTTCCCGTACAATAGTACAATACATCATCAGAATCTGTACAAATTAGGTTTTATCTCATGATATTTTATCGTATTACATTAAAGTCGAACTGTAGTAATGAGATAAAATGATTTTATTTTTGGTTTATCAAATTTTAGAAATTTTTCTAATCCACTATCACATTTAGTTTACTTTGAAATAATTTGACGGTAATTTTTGATAAACATTCTAGAAAATCATTTTCATTTTTATATTCTTAATCAATTTAATACTGCATCTAATAATTATGTATACTTTTTTACAATATCGAATACATTATAAATGGTTAAAAATATTTTAAAACATTTTAAATGCAAAATCAAATTTCCGTAGTATTCAAGTTTTATTAAAATATGAGGATAATATTGATTTTCTGATAATACAATATATTTTTATACATAATACAATAGCATTTTATTTTGATATTTTTAAAAAAAGTAGAGAAATTTTGAGTTTTTAATCGATAGTGGATAAAAACATTGGTTCCGGTGACATTTTATTATTTCTTGTTAGAATTCCAGATAAATGGTATTGAAACAAGTAAGTGTCAAAGTTTGTAGCACGTGTGATCACATATTTATAGTATATCGCAGGCTTTTTACGTATGCGTAAGGTCCGGTAGTGATATTCTCAAGCACAAAGACCGAAAACTTACAAGATTAACGGGTTGACCTCATTGAAGCTTCATAAAATAAGCCAACGAGATGAGTATTACATTGTTGTTGCAACTAGTTAGTTTAGGCGTGTTATCGGTTCCTAAAGGCATAATTCTGTTAGTATACGTAATCACGTTTATTGAATCTCGCATGTACCTTTATAAGAAAGTGTATGCGAAAGCCGACAATAAGCGTATACTGCTCTGTGAGCCGCATATTGCAGTTATTAAAATAACATATTGTAACAAACGATTTACCGTAATATATTGGCAAATAAAGAATGAATTCATAGCATTAATAAAATATGAGTTCAATATACCTAGTGGTTCACACCGCTGTATATAAATATCAGAAAACTAACATAAATAAAAGAAATATACATGGAATTGCATTAAATGGAAAACTTAGTACTTTCATTTTATTATGAAAGAACGAAAGTGAGAAAACAAAATTACTCTAGAATTTATTTAATTAATAAATTCAGTGATTTAATAATTATTTAATTCGGTAACTATGATATATATTTTATACGTACACGTTAATGTTATCGATATTCGCGTGTACATGCTTTTTAAAAAATAACGTAATCAACTTGAAATGTAGCTAAAATTCCTTGTTGTTCAAAAGACACGTTTTGATTAATTTCAATGAAGATAAAGTAAAATTAAGAAGTAGTTTTTACGCAATTCAAATTTAAATGATATATATTACATTCCTCTAATTATGCGGTACATATATTTCAATTTTAAGAGAATATTTTACTGGACAGATACGAATATGAGTCTGCCTGACCGTATTAAGTAAGTATTTCGGACTAAGCATATAATTACACTGCTATAGATGTGCATGCACATAATGTGTAGGAGTAATTAGACAACGTAGTATAAAAGCTAGGATGCGTTGGCAGATCGGAGAGAAGGTAATGGAAGGACGAAATGCGATGGAACCTATACACATATATATAAATGACTAGGAGGGGGCAAATATAGCGATACAATGTCATATAATCCGACATATTAGAATGAGGCAAACAATTTCCAAAGGAAAAAACACGATGAACTTTTGATGCACGTGTAAAAAGTTATGATGCTCTCTAAGAAATCGTTAAAATGCACATCACCGAAAGTAGAGTAATAATACACGAAACGCAGTTTGATCATATATATACAGGTAAATATCTCCATAGAGAAACTCAAAAAGGTAAAATATAGCTTAGCAAATCGAGAATACAGGGAGTCATAAATAAAATGTAGAAAATCAAAAATGTTGGGAAAAGTCAATACGTACGTGGACGACAAGTTATTCTTAACGTATATATAGTATGTATTGTATATACGTGTAAACGATAAAAAAACATTAAAGTTTTTGATGAAAAATTTTTATCTAGTGTAGGAATAAATTATCGAAAGATTGTCAAGTTTATTTGACAGATCGTAAAGTTTTAGCCCAAGTATATTAAAGTATTGAAATAAATCCTCGTATATAATATTATTTAAGCACATAAATTTTAAATACATAAATAATTTGTAAATTACAAAAAATATCTTTCAAAAGAATTCTATGGTAAGATTCAAATGTATTACATTACCAACAAAAATGAAAAATTATAGCTTTTATTATGTCCGACTAATTCGTATAGCCACGAGTCACGCGACTATCCTTTTATTCGATAATGAGAATTTAAATACACATGACTAAAAAACCAAATAGGGTATAACCTTATTATTTCGTAAAATATTTTAGAATTCATTAAATTAATATGCAAGTAATAAAAGATGTAAAGGTAAAAAATCAGGCACTAAGTGCTGTATAAGAGATTATTAGTATACCGATGTTGAAGCATTAATTTATTTAGTCTTTCTTCACATATCAATCACAGACACACTTACGATTTAGTTTGGTATGAATTTCTAAAAACTTATTTTATTGAGTTTGACTAGAAAAGCATAAGCTTTAAATTTGAAGAAGATTATTATAAATAGATACATTATTTCAGAAATAAACGTACACTGTTTCGAGTTAGTATTATCTACGTGATCGAGTAATAATCTAATTCAAGAGCTTAACTTATCACTTATCGGCACTCACAATTTAATCATAGTTTTCAAAACATAATTCATAGTAATTTTATTAAGTTAATGCAGCATATGTAAAGTAAAAGTCAATTTAAGTATGACTAATATTATAATTACTAATACCAAGAAGGAAAATAATGAGAAAACGTAATAATTATTATAGTTATTAATAATTCATTCAATAATATCAAATATTTAGTAATATCCTCTGGAACTAAATGATTTTATATTTATATTATTATATTTATTAATTTAAACATTCATAATTTAATATTTTCATTAAAAAGTAATTGTTGATTTCTACCACAACGTAGATCTAATAATATTTCTATAAAAATGAAGATTGTTTGTTGTTGTTGTTGTTGTTGTTGTTGTTGTTGTTGTTGTTGTTGTTGTTGTTGTTATTATTATTAATTAAAAGTTCAACATTTCATCAACTGAAAAAAGACACCTTTCCTAATTTTACACAAAATTTATTCAAATGGAATATTTAACCATTTGGATTCCATGGAATTTTATGCATGGAATTGAACTAAATTATTAATGAATTATTAAATCTATCACAGTTCCTAAATTTATACAATTATTATCTGCATATTTTTATCTTAGCTTAATCAGAAAATGATTTATATTTAAAAAATGAATCTTTGATTATTTAAACAGAAGGAAAACACGTAAGTAAATTTTTATAAAATTGGTTTAAATAAGTATAAATAATTCTTACTATAATGTACGTGTGTTCATTTATTTCCTATTATTATTTTCTCATTCTATTTAAGTATTTTAATATTATGCGACAATATACTGCATTTGATAAATTGTAATACGGTTTCAAGTATCATTATTATTTCTGTTTGATAATCTTACGTCAAGATGAGCTCACGATAATTTAAATTTGTTCGTGATTCTCTACAGATAATGTATCATTATTATCGTAACAAATAGAATTTCTTTAAAACAAACATCATAACTGGCACAAAAAATTAGTAAGGAATAAAAATAAAAATATTTAGTATTGATTGTGTCAGTTATTCTCGTTTCTAAATCTGTAAAACATTTGAAATAAAGGTTTTTTTATTTGAGATATTTTTTTTATCAAAAAAGTTTATAAAAAGAATTTGTTTGATTGAAGTTTTCCATTTCATAAGCTAATATTTAAAGAAGATATTTGAAAATATCTACAATTTTTATACGATATTTATTTAAATAGTGAAAAGTAATTAATTAATAAATATCATAAATGATTTTATACTGATTAATTTATACCGATGAAATGAACAGTTTGGTAGAAAAATATCGTAATTAGAAGATTATGTTTCCTAATATGAAGAATAAATATTTGTGCTTAATTTATTTGGTTTTAATGAGCAAGCGTTCTAATTTCAATGCTGCAATAATCAATAAATATTCTTCGTCTCACTTTAATAAATTTTCACAGTTTCAACGAAATTTGTGATTCCTTTCAGAAATTCCTAAATACATAAATTATCAATTTAACGAATAATGTGTTAAAAAGATTTATAAACATGCATTATTGTCAAATTTCAGTATTCCTGTGAGCTGGTTCCTTCAAGAAATGAGAAAAAATCCGGAGTTGGCAAAGCGAATAGCAAGGAAAATTGTTGACGGGAGCGAAGCTGAAAATCCAGGAAAACTCTCGACAGCAGAACTCTTCAAGTCCGAGCGAACGATCTCCTTTTTTTAGAATTTCGAATAAATAATCGTCAAGACTCGTTGTCTTTCTTTTATTTCTTTCTTTCTCGCTGTCTCTTTCTACATCTTTAGTCTTAACTCTTGTTGAACCAAGATTCGAGAAAAATCGAACTCGAGTTCATCAATATTTACAACCTACGCTCTGTACACTAGCTTATGTACGACTATGTAATATTCATCTTTGAAAGTAAATATCGAAAAGTAAAAATTTTGACCAACAAGTGCATCTGTTTGTCTCTCTCTCTCTCTCTCTCTCTCTCTCTCTCTCTCTCTCTCTCTCTCTCTCTCGAAAATTTTAAAGCGGTACTTCAATCAACAAAAATGGGTTAAAGTAAAAAGAAAAAAATAAGAATAATCTATTTTCATTATTTCTTTTCATTCATTATTCATTAACTATTTATTTTTAGAAATTATTATATTATTAAACTCCTTGCTTTCTCATAGAAATGGTGAAATACTAAGCAGTTTTTTAACTTATCAATATGTTCACTCGTAATCGATACTTCATTACAAAAGCAATTGATAGTTTTAAAGTGTAATATACGTTCATGTTGTACACTACAGTAAACAAAAACCTTCATTTCGAAAATCCTCTATTTTACGTTTACATTTTTGGTTTTTATGTAATTCTCAATTTATTTATAAATATGGTAATAAAATTGTTATGAATCGATGTAATTTGTAAAAAATTCTTGAAAACCCTTGTATCCTATTTTAAAATTGTGAAGCCAATATTTGTCATTGACAGACATTATATTTAATAATAGTTTAATGATAATTTTAGATTTAGTAATAAATGATATGCTAATGATAATTATTGTATTTTTGAAATATAGTTTAAGTCAGAGATTTTCGACTCGCGTATTTCGATTTTGCAAGTTTTTTTTTTAATATCGACTTCCCGAAAGAAGATAAAGTCCTAGGAATTTTTTCGAATCCATTCATTATAGTATATATCGTTTGATTTTCGTTCTTATTAATGAAAAAAGTTATACAGATCTTCGATAAAACAAAAATAAAGTGATCTCAAATGTAGAATATTGTCAGTACGACTACATGTGCTGGAAAAGTTAACATTTTGTGACTTTCTATTTCCTGTTTACATTTTATTAATAAATTAAAACTAATATTTGTCTTTTATCTAATGAAATTAAATGTACCTAACATGTGATATTTAAGTTTCCTTGTTCCGTTTAATGGCATTTCAAAGGCTGCATTTTAAAAGTTATCGACGTTTGCTGATGTATTTGACTCTGGCCCAATTTACTTTTAATTTCATCTCGCCTATTCGCGGTTTCTTCTTGGGTTCTAAAGCAGTAGAAGCAACAGCACTGGTTGAAAAGGTGCGTTCGTCACAAGAGAACAACAAGACCGGAGTGTTCTGGCGCATCTCTAAAGGTTAAAATGAGAAGAAACGGTCCCGAAAAACAACCACCTACCATCATCGAAACAAAAAGCAACTTCAACCGCAAGTGTCCAATCACAGTTTCGAACTCCACGGTAAAGTGTAATGACGAAATTCGACCAATGCTTCGCTGCCTCTCTCCCACTTTCACCGATACTACGTCCGACAAGGCCGACAAGGCCGACAAGGAGCAACGGAAAGAGGGTCGTTTCCAGCTCACAGCGACATCGCGACACTATTCCACGCCAATTACACGAGTATCATTTTACTTTTACGGCCATCCAATTCGCCTTTAACAAAAAAGGGGATTGTCTACATTAAGAAATCAGCCCTTTTCAGGATGCAGATGTAGATTACTCCGTTACAATTAGCTCACGTGCGGTGAAAGCGATTCGTTATTACTTCCGGCCGAATTAGAAACATAACATAATTAAACGTAATTAAAATGCGGTGATCATCTTATTACGTAGCTTATTAATACATTTATAATAATTAGTTCAATGTTCTTTCAGAAGAATATTAATAAAGCTTGCACGTTTTCTAACTTTACAGAGTATTTTTTTTCGTATTAAAAATAATTACCATTCAATTGGAAGGAATTATCGTGTTAAACAAAATCTTGACTTTTTTTAATAAGAAAATTTCTGAGAATTTTATTGTAGCATACAGTCTTCGTCACTAATATATTTATTAATATGAAAAGACCGAAATTCAATTATCAGCGTTGAAGGTTATAATAAAAGGGGAATACTTTACCTTTTATGTAACCTCCAACAGTTTATGAGTCCAGACTCTAAGCTGTGAAAACTATAATAAGGGCAGTTTAAAGTAAGTCGACGTATCATGATTTTTTTCAAATTGTTTTTTTCCTTATTTTATTCGTGTCTTAAGATATTTTATATAAACATTTTCACGCCTTTGAAGCTAGACTTTTCGATGCCAATGTTTTTGCATCAAAAACCTTTTGCCAAGACAATTTTTAGCTCATATTCTCTTGACTCTGGTAGTTTTCGTTACCTTTTAAATCTATGGAAGCTTTCTGCTTCTGTTTTTGAGCTTTCGAGCTGAATATTTTATTCAAAATAACGAAATTATGAAGACCAATTGACACACACACATACACACACAATTATTTCTAGAGAAACGTATTGATTTCTGCATTTATTAGCAGACTCACCTTTTAATAAAGTTTTGTATGAAAGGTAAAATACCTTTTTTATAGAATCTCTAAGAAACAGTTATTCTTTTCGAGTTTGTTATAACATTCTGTATAATATTAGCTGTTGTTTATCCATTGAAAACAGTCTTTTGACACGAAAGACGAGCTAAGCTAAAGCAATTAAACAAGATAACGATATAGTAGTCGTGAATACAAAAAGATTGCAATGTTAAATGCTGTAATATTACATTCGGTAAATATAAAGATCTCACACTTTCTGCTTGAAAATTGTATTAAAATCTTTTGTAGTCCAATATATCTCTGCCTACTGAAACAGTACTTTATAGTTTTTATTAAAGAAATTATATTTTATAAAAGAAATTTCTACCGATTCAATTTAAGTATAAACCTAAATTAGACAGTATTCTAATGAAAACAGAAAGTTTTTAATTACAATACATTTATACTGAATAACAAGATCAAAGTAAGAATACAAAGCATTTGTAATATTATTTAGGGTACTGTTTTTTTATCATAAAGTTTACGCGAAGATTAATAGTTTTATTATACAAAAAAATATTTCATATTCAAAGCTATACAAGTCATCGATATCACTTTTATATTCATGTTTTCCTACAAGTAGCTTATAAGGGATGGTCATTTACTTATGTACAATCAATTATTGAAAAGTAATTTAATAGTATTTCTTCCATTATGTATTAAATGCGTCAAATTTAAATAATAAATATTATTATTAAGGTGTGTATAATAAAAATGAGTGTCAATAGAGCGATTCCATTAATTATACAACTCAATATCTCTTATTACACAATCGTCAATTAATGCAAACTTGAAATTCATTTATCTTTTGTGAAAAATTGTATATTAAATAATGATCTCAAGTACATCAATGGTATGGTTGAAAGGATTTTTAAACAAACTGAATTTGTATTTATGCGAAATAAAATATTTCTTTCATCAATACAATTAAGTACCATATGGTACTATCATCAATGTATTTTACCTTATTTTTCTTAAATAACTGATTTCTACTCTATTATATATAATATTATAGACTTTTAAACATAATTATAGCTCAATAATTAGTGGCTCAAATATACGTACCTTTATTTTAAATATTATTCGAATTTTAGTTTTGTGGAAACTCAATCAGAATGCCTGTGTAAATAATTTGACTTTGTAATTTATTTTTATGCTTAAGATCGAATTAATTTAATTATGTATTTTAGTAAAACGATGCCTATAAGCTGCTTTTCTTATATATATATATATATATTGTATATTTAATAAATTATTATATATGTCAGTGATATCTTTTAATTTAAATAAGAATATGTATTATTTTTCAAAATAATATCGACTGATTTGAATTACATTATTATCATTTTTTAGAAAAAATAAATAATAGCGTTTTATCAGTAACATTAATTTCTTAGCCGATATTTTATTTTGCAAATTGCTTATGTTTGTTTAAGATAATAATGTAACTTAAATCATTTTTAATGATTTATAATTTTTATATAATGTGCAAGAAAACAAATGTTTTTTATGCACGACCTCTAAAAAATAATTAAAACTTTAAAAATGACTACAAATGTTATTTTTATAGGTACATCTTTAAAGGGGAATGAAAAATAACGGGGGAGCATAATAAAACTTACTTCTGGTTTCTTGTGAAAATCGGAATAAAGGCATTTAACCTTTTATAGTAGAAGATATCTTTTAACTGTGAAAGTAATGTTGGCGGTTTGCTCCGTGGAAAATTCTTATGTACTCAGCAATAATTTACAAAATTTCTAATAAAAGTTTATTTAGCTGTACATATAAAGCAATTTCTATAGAATTACGGTACACAGATAAATAAAAATAGGCTGTTAAAATAATTTAGCTGTATTTTCCTATTACCATTAAGAAAAATAATAATAAACCATTCGTGTAAGAAATAGAAATATAGGAGATAATACAGGAACGTGAAGTACATGTTTGTGCACATACCTGAGTAGTTATCTGTTCCATACATACGTGAAAGAACATCCACATATAACAGCTTATAATTTAACTCAATATATTTTGAATTTTTAATTTGAAAACTTCTGTTAACTTGATTATTGATTTGATGTAACAAAACTACGTTATGCATTAAAAAACGTATTGAATATTTATTATAGGAATTGTAGGATAAGAAATGGTGATGAACATAAGGAACACATAGTTCTATTTTGTTTTCGAGCACGAATTTATTTCGAAATTATTGTACCGATCGAGATGCAGGTACTTATTACAATTTCCAAAATACTAAATAAATCGCTTATCAATGAGTCGTTGAAGAAGATAGCATTAAAAATCATTATTTACAAACAAATAGAAAATTATAGAGCCGATGACACGGTTTTGTACACTGTAAGAAATATACAAGATAAAACAAGTTTTGTTTAGTAGATTTTTCTTCGGATACATCATTTGAAGGCGCCAATATGTTTTTTAAAAACACCTCTTTAAAAAGCTAATACCGTTATTATTATTTGCAAAAATAAAAAACTTGTTTGTTACGTTCACAGCGAAATTTTAATGTTTGAGCTATGACGGGTCGTTTAACATAGAAATGCGAATTTGTTAAATTACGCGACTCACGTGGCACAATAGCTTCGACAAAAAGGACTCGTTTCAGTACTTTCCATAACTATTTTATCTCTTTTACCCATCAATACATATCTGTTTATTATATTATCACGCTTTCAATTTCTATATTTTTACAAATATTTCCTTTTGCCTTAACGTTTTGATACTCTTTTGAAAATTTCTTTGAAATTAGTCTTAATTATATTTTATATTTTAAAATATAATCATATTTTAAAACATTATTATTAAACAAATAATGTAAACGATCTGAAAAATTTTAATTATTAAATGAACAACACTTTCACAAGAGCATGTAACATTTTTATACGAAACATAATTTAACGCCGCTTTACGTGCATTTGAATATTAATTGATTTCATCTGATAATACGCAGTGAATAGAATTCGATGAATCAATTTCAGATTGAACGTTATCAATTACATTGCGTTCTGGGTGCTATTACAAGAATAATACGTGTAATATTCTAGGCATACATGTCTAACCGTTGAGGAAATTCCAATTTAAATCGTACTAAAAAATACGCTTCAGTCGAAATCAATAAAAGTATAGATAAAAGATATAAGTATCATTGTATTCTTTTGTTACTAGTTTATGCTACCTGCTACGTGCTATTATTTTTTTATCAACTTACCATCAAGTAACCTAGCCGTCGATGTGAACGTAGCATAATTCTTATTATTTATTCTTTTATCCATCGTTGTGAAGATGTATTATGGTGGAATAAAAAAGATAGAGGCAAAATGTAGAATAGTAAAGGTGAAGATCTGGATTTCACGTATATGAACTTTGTTCCGAATGAGCTTTATTGTAAACAATATCGACTTAACCCTGTACGAAATGGCGCAACGTTTGTACGTCTGCCATTCTTATCTACATGCGAAACCGGACACTCCCTGACAATTACCGATACCTTATGGTCGATAAATGCACGATGACGTCGAGCAAATAGATAAGTATCAATCGTTATATTAATATCTGCATGTCCAAAAAAATTTCTTTTAAGCAACTCCATTTAAATGTACATATACGCGTATTTTTAATTAACTCGAATAAAATAACTAGAACGAATTTGTTTCATGAAGATATCTTCCATTGAAGAACGTAATAATAAAGTACGGATAATTTATAAGGATAATATTTTATCTTTATTTTAATTATCATTATCGAAAAGATGATAAAAGCGAATGATAATTAAGAAATAAAAATTCAAGGATTAATCATTCCATATGTACATTGAATATATTTATAGACTTTACGTACGATGATAAATAATAGATTTTTATCTGTAACTAACGAATTTTTAAATGTGATCGAGGAAACATTTGAAATGTACTAATATTAACAAATATGATCGAACAAGTAATATATTCTCTTAACCTGTGAATAAATGATCGTTATAAATAGATGTCAAATAAATTATTTTCAGTTTCAACTTCATATGCATTTGGATGGCTTAGCTTCAAACGTTTGTACTTTATTTTAAAAACATTTCTACATAATTTGAAAATGTTAATATTTGAAAGTCAATGTCACCAAGACAGTGATATATCTAGATCTTTTCAAATTTTCAATGCAATAAGTTTAGGGTAAAATTGAATACGATTTATCTTTAAAAAATTATAAGAAATACGTTACCTTGACTGTTATTAACCCACAGCGAAGCGTAAAAAGAAATTAAGTCGAGATAATGAATGTCCGTATTTTCATCGGAAAATTAAGAAACTTGATTGGTAATCGTAATTTTTCTTCGTTAAGACTGTATGCAATAGGCTCTAAAGAAAATCGTACAATTATGTATAATGATAATAGTCAACTGTCATTATGATTATCATTATTTTAGTATTTATACATGAACACTCCATCTAGGATTTTACTATTTCACCTTGCTGATTTTAATGCTCATAGTTGCGTATACGCATGTGCTTGTGTGAATGTACCTATATTTTGTATGTACATGCATACGTATATTTGTCTTCGTTTCTCAAAACTTGATACCCGAATCTATCAACAGTATTTTATAATGTATTGCAGTACGACTTTAATGATTCTCTTTCGCAGCAGATTCGTGTAGAATCGGCGTTCTATGATTACATCTGTTAATAAAAAACGAAAAGAAAAAAAAATGCAAATTTTAACAACAATTATAACGCGAGTGTTTATAATGTCGATGTAATTTACTTATATCACGTGCGCTACTTCGTTAATATTTTTTATATAATTATCGATGTTTTTTGCGTAGGAAGTCTGGTTCGAATGACTTAAGTCATAATTAATTATTTTAGTAATTTTAAGTAGAACGTATAATCAACATAATAGTGTTGCGTACGGTTACAGGATAAAAAGTAATTCTGGAGGAGGACTCGAAACAAAGTGGCACGCGACTTTCCTCGGCCGGTTATTGAGCCTCGGTAAAACCTTTCCTTTTCGCGACAAATGCTTTTCCCACTAAATTTCCCGCTCGAACATCGACGCGCTTCTTTCTTCGAGTCGTCCTCGTATAATAATCGTAGTGTGAAATCCGACACTACGTTACATCACAAATATGACAATAGCATCTGTCATGCGCAAAGCGTAATCGTTATTCTCAAAGAAATTGTTACAATAAAAAAGTCATTTGGAAATTTAAAAATGAAAGAGATCCTTTGTAATGATACATCAATGCGTATGAAATTGCAAAAAATTTACTGCAGTCTTCGAATTTGATTAAATACGCTTATTCATTTGGTAAATGAACGCAGCTAAGCTGATAAATACGTTATCCTGGTGACGATAACAATTTTTTCCGAGGGTACGAATCTCTACTTCAATTATTTACTTTCAACTTTTCAATCGCATTAATAGCTTATTTTAGGTGCATCGAAAATTCTCTACAGCCTCCCTCGAGATACTCGTTACAATTTCATGAACGTCACGTTCGTTTGTGTTAATTTGAGATACGTCTACTGCAGAAAATACTCATCGACGAACGAACACCGCCCTTCTACAAAGTAATTAGTGCAATTTCTAAGCTTAATACGACCGAAATGAAGACGACATCCTAACAACAACGTACGAACATTCGTCATTATACAACTAATTCAATCTAGAGAATAAAAATCAATGCAAATTAGAAACCTTGATAGGTTTACTTTATTTATGTATTCGCTTAAATTTGGATAGAAATATAGGCGCTGAAAAACTTTGAAAAAATTTTTCGAATTATTATCCGCGAGATTTCAACTGTTACGTTACTATTTTAATTCTTGCAGATATAACGGATAAGTTTAATATCAATTTAACATTAGATAGATAATATTATGTTTCTGTTGCATATACATTTAATTCATTTGCGCCTTATTTTTATAAGCATCGAATACATTCAATAGTAATAATAATAAATAAATAGGTTTGTTTTTTGCTTATAATTTTCATTACATAAAAAATTACCTTCTATTATATTACCATTAGAAAAAATATCTATAGAAAATATCTTACAAATATAAAATATGATAATTGCTTATGTACTTTCAGCTTTTTAATATATTATCTCTATAAAAACTGTATTTTTATATTCGATATATGTGTATATAGGACTACAGGTTGTGTAATAATAATAGATCGTGTCAGTAATCGATAATCATAAAAATTTGACGTAAATAATTTAATATGTATATATACCTATCTAACGGATGAATAATTGTTTTACTTTTAATTTACTTTTATGCTCTTTTAGCAAGTATACCGTATCATTATAGTTTTATAGTTTAAATACTTTGATCTTTGCTTTATAAATCGTGTTTCTGACTACGAAATCTGATTGCCAATCTACGCGTAAGTTTTTTTTTGTACGCGAGTAGAAAACTTGCATACTGGTATTTTTTTTATCTTAACGAAACTCGACTCGTACAAACATGCAAACCTATATAATTTATAAAGTTTCTAATTTGTAGTAATTTTCATTCCCGGTTGTTTGTAGTAGTCAACGTATTTCATAGAGGACAATCGAATACGTCTCATTGATCGAGTGTCGCTTCAGTATCTTTCAATTATTTAGGCGAATGTTCGGCGACAATAGGATATCACGTGTCGCTCCTCTGCAATGCATTGCAAATATTTTCCTTTTCTTGTAACTGCTTCTTGTCTCGTTCTTTTTAGTTTGCCTTAGTTTCCCAAACAACTGTACAGTTCGGAGTACACGCGCAAACGTACGTACGCGAGACACATAATTAAATTGCGAATTCGCACACATATGTTGTGCAAGCGAGGCGCCCACGCTTTTCCCTTCGCTATTTTCACGTCTGACGAATCGCCAAATGAACTCGCAGAGGCATAGGCAGGGTAAGAGACATTTTGTCATTTTACTTGACTCTGTTCTTTCTTCTCCTCTTTAAACTTACTTTTTACATTTTTCACTCGTGAGATCGCATGCCGTTTCATATATCTTTTGTATATTTATTTCTATATGTATATATTCGCGATAATAACAC
Source organism: Wiebesia pumilae (assembly GCA_018907045.1). Taxonomy (NCBI): domain Eukaryota; kingdom Metazoa; phylum Arthropoda; class Insecta; order Hymenoptera; family Agaonidae; genus Wiebesia; species Wiebesia pumilae. Next base: position 1,068,993 of record JACCHZ010000123.1, read on the forward strand.
AGCCATACGTAAATCAGGCTTCGAAACATAACTTTTTATTTCATAGTCCAGTAAATGCTTCAAATCTCTAAATCTGCTGTTATGCCTAGTAAATATCGTAGAATAACTAAACGTTTGTATCCTTAATTTGTCTAAAGCTTCTTATGTGTCTATATACCAGTTTATCGAAGAGAATTTTAATGTTCCTTACTGAAGATTTTCCTCGATGTCTCAACATTTTTCGGTAGAAAGAAAGCGTACGATTAATCCATAAATGACTAATTGCTTACTTCAATAATGCGTCGAAAATTTTCATTTGAAAATGATATCAGTACATGGCTAGTACATAGATTAAAATGTTTTTACAATTAAAATTCTTTTTTAATATTGATATATAATTTAAAAATCGTAAAAGTATGTTCTGTCTTTACAAATATATTCTATTGTAACATTATAAATATCCTATAAGTATTAAAAAATGTCATCCGAGTTCCGTCCATCGGTATATTAAATGAGAAGCAAATTCATCTTGAGCAGCCCCTTAAATATTTGAATTATAATATTCTCGTGCAGAATGTCGTACTTATACGAATCATGATCAAAATACTTAAATGGCAATCGTTAATAGTATCACGGGGTATGAATATACAACGAGGAGTAACAACTAAAATACTGTTTTTTAACAACTGTACCTGTATTGGATAATTTTGGGCAAGTACTGGACTCGAATGCTCTGCCATTGTTTCAATTTCTTTCATTTTCACCTGTCAGGTCATTTCGTAGCTTCTGTTATCCAGTGAAACGAAAATCCGCGAATTTACTTTCACTAGTTCCCATAATTTCGCACCTTATTTCTTTTCACTTTAAGCATTAATCTAACTAAAAAAACCGTGTACAACGACGCAAAATTATAGACATCTAATTTTATATTATACTTTTGTAATACTATTGATATTTCGTCGTTCCATTGCCATAATGAAGCTTTAACAAGAAGTAAGTATCGCGATAAACCTAAAGTATGATAAATGTGAATTTCAGCCAATATTTAAAACTCTCACGGTATTAAATTATACTACGTACTACCCTTACATGTAATAATAATATGATCTTTGATGACAATGCTGATACAACGGTGCACTTGGCTCTTGTTCGACCAACTTACTTGGTCAAATGCTTCTTATTTTATTAGTAACATTTTTCGTACTATCTAGGATGTACAAAATGTTTGCACGATATCTATGATATATTGCATGAGATTTCGTAGAAATCTTACGAGGGAATGGGTATTTAACAGTGCAAAGTTCTACTTGTATGTTAAGCAACAGTTCATAATGTCTTTGAATCAAAACTATTCTTCTTCTTCTTCTTCTTCTTCTTCTTCTTCTTCTTCTTCTTCTTCTTCTTCTTCTTCTTCTTCTTCTTCTTCTTCTTCTTAAAATTTAAAATTATTTCTAATTTCGCTCACAGCATCCGCACGGTTAAAAGTGTAAATTTTTGTTTTGAAATCGTTAAATATATACGAGAATTTTGTCTCGTAACATTTGTCAATGGAGTTTTGTTTTTACAAAAAATAAATGTGTACTACATTTGTGCTACAACTGTAGCGACGTTTTCATAATTTGGATTTGCTGGGAATTTCTCTAATTATATTCGGAAGCCTGACTGAAATGTACATTTTTGATCACATTAATTATTACCTAAATTCCTCTTTTTATCATCGCAGTTTACTAAAGCCTTAACAACTATGGTAAAGTTATCAATAACACAGTCGATCTGTTATAACATGTAATTTACAAGGGACATTACCTAAGTGAATATATTCCTTTTCGTATCTAGTTGCATGTCTTTTGAATATTGCAAACTAGATTTGGTATGCACTTTCGGATATGCTACGGTGAATCTCTACAGGGGAGATTTTTTTATTGTTATGCTTTTTTTCCCTCTTTTTTTAAACACATCTTTTTCTCACAGAGTTCATAAATTATAATGGTATACGTATATTATTTTCGGCTCTATCCATTCATCATACGCATGTGACCTTATCGTGCTTATTTGCTTTCACACTGTGCATACGTTCTAGATATTATTCTTTCATTTCATTTTGATATTTTGGTAACACGCATCTTACATGTAACGCTGTTAATATTTCACTCTTATATTTTTTTTTCTGGAAGTATGGTTAGCGCCAAAATTTGCAGGAGGACGAAGCTTGTAATTTATGTTATTTCCCTCCGGTTCATAAGTCGGTGCCTTCTTTTATAATAACAACGCGTATCATCAACATTACGCGTATTTCACATAACATTTAAAAACAAAAATTGTAACATAAATATCTTGAACTTTGTAAGAAAGCGTTCATCTGTTCGTAATAGAAAATATTCCCCACTCTGAATTATACTCTGAAATGTATGATTCAAAATTATACAAAACAGCGCTAAACATACGACAAAAATCAATTTCATTTACAAATTCACTGAAACGTCAGTAATCAGAAAATAATTTACAAATAAATAAAAATACGTATACGTATATTACAAATGTAATAAAAAATTACGGAAAGCTAATAACTTAATGACGTACATAAATACATTAAAAACTATTATTTACAGCAGTTTAATTTTAATTTTAAATCGAACATTTTGACAGTGTCTAAAAGCTCGCCATTTTAAAATCGACTTACATTTAAGTAATAAAAATCGCCAACCTCGTTACATTACAAAAACTAAGAGTGAGCGAAGTGAATGTTATAATAATCAGTTTGTAATCTTAATTTTTGCATAGAAAACGATTTAGTTTACATAAAAAAAATATCGTATATAAAAAGTAAGAAAATAGTGATAAACATTTTGTGTAAGATGACTGTAAAAGGATAATCGTTAATATGTATAGCGTTATTATTGAAATAATTGAAAAGTTTGCTTCATTGTAAAGCACCTTATATTACAAACATTTTCGAGCCATCTAACGGCTTCTTACTGAATCAAAATAGGTAGTTGCTCTTTGAAGATCAGCAATGTTTAATCTGAAAAAGTATCTGTACACTGTATAAAAAATCGAAAGCATCGTAAAATTGAAGTTCCTTACAATAAGTAACACAGACCAATATTTGATACAAGAAGAATGTTAAAAATAGCAGTGTTCCTAATCTTAAGCAATCATCGATTAGAGTACTTAGAAGTGGTAAAGGTCAGCAAGAAGAGCCTGAACCAAGAACGCGCAGTGAAAGAGCCCGTAGTAACATTCAATTCGCTTGTAAAGGAACAAAAGTAACGAATAAGGAAGAAGCCAGGGCGCGTGCTCGGTCCTCCGTCCGGAGTCAGGCACTGCAGGATTCTCATTGTCTGGCTACGAGGTCGAATGATAATCCTGGGGAAGACAGTGGGCTCCGAGGCCCGGGACAGACCTCACACCGGTGCTTGGTTGCTGCTGTTGCTGCTGTTGCTGATGTTGCTGATGTTGCTGATGTTGCTGCTGTCGCTGCTGCTGCTGCTGCACGTGTCGTTTGTCGATCTGGACACTGAGCTTCTTCGAAGGCCGTTGAGGTCTAAGCGAGCTCAGAAGTATCGACTGGTTACAGCTCTCGCGTTCTGGCTGGACATCCAGGGAGTCCTTGAAGCGGGGTTTGAGCTTCAGACTACGTAGCGGCTCGAAGGCCCGTTTATTCTTCTTCTCTTGCGTCGTCTCATCGCGCGCCTGTTTTTCCTCTGAAAGCAGAGTTAGACAGAGTTAGGACTCCTAGGGCGGCTTCTACCGCGTGCTTCGTCGACTCTGATTCTTGCTATTCTTTCATCTGGTGGTGAAGATTTTTTGGATTTTTTTTTTTTTGTTTTGATTCGAGAAAAGCTTTGTTTGTGAGTTAAGTTAGTAAGAAAGTTGGGATCTCCGTTATGTATAGCTCGGCGTTTGTTCAACATTTACTATTCATGATGTATGTGCTAGATCTTTTATGCAGGAGGTTTTGTTTTTTCAAGTTGTCTGTAATGCAAAGCAATTAACCGAATACGGGATTAACTCGCTAGTTGTCCTGATAGGATTGTGCAGACAAATTTATTATGATCTCTAGACAATTGTGAACAGATGCTTTATAATGTCAATTCTGGTATATCCTAACTAGATCGTAAAATAAGAATGGGTCTTTTACTTTGTGCAGCTGAAAGAAAAACATCTTCGTTTCGGATATCCTTTTTCATGCAATGGGATTCTCATTTGAATTCCGAGACCGATTAAAATGGGTAATAATTTATTTATAGCAAGACTACAACTATCGGAACAGAAAACAGATTCGTCTTTTTATACGAATTCGAATTAAATACAACTTACATGCAGAAAAGCTTGCCTTTTATAATGCAAATACTATTTCAATACATTAAGCAGTCTTATTTTATAAAGTTTCTTAAATTTATAATTTAATTCGTACGACATAATAATCACCAATACACAAAATGTAATTTTATTTTAAAAATAATAAAATAAACAATTACATGTACTTGAAGTTAATATTCAAATTACTGCTGATTTATTTTATAAAAGTGTAATTAAATTCATAATTACCTTACTAAAATGAAAACTTAATTTTTTGCTGAAATTTTTTATTTCCCCTTTTCGAACTATAATTTATTTATTTATTATTTTAAAACAAAGAAAAAATGTATTTCAAACTAATTTATATTTATTTCTAATTTATTCTACAAACTTTTTCGTTTCTTTATTCAGTGAAAACATACTTACATTATCAACTTTATTTTTTCAATTAGTATTTCAAGCACTAACAGCAATAACTATTTAATTGTACAATATAAAAATTACTAATCACAGTATCGGTACTTAATTTATAGCATTTATATTTTATTGCAACGAAAATGAAAATTCTTAATAAATTACGCGTGTATTTTTAATATTACTTATTAATATATATATATATATATATATATATATATAATATGAAACACGATATTGTAACATCGTTTTAAATGAAAAGTTTACAGAATGAGTACGTATTATATTTTTTTCACTTTTCTGCTAGAACAAAACAAATAAATCTGAAAAGCTAAAAGAGATAAATCTAAAACTAAAATTAAAACGTATTTATTGAAAAGTTTAAAACTTGTATATAATATATTTTTAATATTTTGAGTAAAAGGAATATAAATCCCGTTACTAATTTTATAAAAAATGTTTGCTTTATCCTACAGCTTTACTTTTTATACCTATTATAAACACATATATGTTTATTGTTGAAAATAAACATTAATTTCCAATAAATTCAGTTCTTAAAAATATAAATAAGCGAATAATATCAGATTTTTATTTTAAGTAGAATTCATTTATGATTGTAATTATATTATTTTTAATTTTAGCTAATTTATTAATAAATATCAATAAATAAATACTAAAATTCATACTAAAGTTTTGAAGATTATAAATAACTGAAAAGAAATTTTTTCGATTTCAAATCGCTTTCCACTTTTAATAAAATGAAATTGTAATGTTGCTCCGGAATATAATAAAATATGTACGATATATATCAAATAGAAAAAACTTAAAAATACTTACGTAATGTCTAAAAGTTAACAATTTTATAGAATTGAAAATGAAGATAAACATTAATATTGAATCGAAATTTCGAGCGTTGTTTAAAAAATGCATGAAATTTAAATAAAGTTTAAAAAATCGTGTGTTCAATGTTACTAAAGTTCTGATTTAATTAAAAAAATGTCGGTGATCCTATCCTAACATCAATCTAGTCTTCAATTTAATTTAATTTTTATTATTACTTTAAATCTACAGATTAGAAATCTTAATTTCAAAATACATTCAAAACCGAAAAAAGTATTGGTTTTAATACAAACATTCAAGATAATTACTTGCTATTTACAAAAATAATATGCGTGTTTCGTATTTTATCAAGAATGGCTTATAAATGTGTCCAACAAAATCATTAAACACCCTTTATGATCGTGATGTATAATATATTTAGCCATCGAATTATTTGAAATTTTGGATATCAAATATTTTAGATTTATTCAAGGAAAATATTTGTAATAAATGAAATAAATTTGTTTCACTGACATTTACTGAAAAGAAAATTAAATACTGAACGAAAATCAATATTAAAAATAAATATGTACATATGATCGTAATTATATTTCAATTTCAATTATCTTCCTTGACCAAGTATTTAGCGCGATATATTAGTAACATGATGTTACAGATATGTTTCATAAGTCGCACGTTTTAATTTGTAACTATGATTAGAAATAATTAATCTAAAACATTATTATATAAACAATATAGTATAAAACAATCACTTTAGCAATATAAAAACAGTGCTGTAAATGAATTGAAAAGATATATCATATTTAGTAATAAATATAAGAAGTAAAGAAATAGACCTTCTGTTAATAGTCAAACATCTGAAGATAAGGTTAAACAGCCTTTAATAATTTTTTATAACTTTAGGCATTAATTAAAAAATTTATAACTTGCTTAAAGTAAATTGTAAAAATAAATTTTAAACATGTAGTTGATATTTTTTTATTTAACATTAAGAATTCGTATAAAAATGAAAATATACTGTGCAAATAAAATATTTCTACAAAGGTTTGTGTATTTATACAAAAAGTAACAATTCCAATGAAGTAAATATTAATTCATATTGGATAACAACAAATACTATTGAAAATTAGATCTTATACATGCCATTTTATTAACTGTTGTCAGTAACTTAAATTATTTCAAAATAAATATACTTAGTATTATTTACTTTAATAATAATTTCATCCTACATTGAAAAAGTAACCAACAAAAATTAACAAATATCTTTTTAGTAATTAATATAATTGCGTATATTAAAACCTACTGAATAATAAATGTATTTTTATTTTGTAAAAGTATTTACATTTATAATCCAGTAGCCAATAATATTTTAGAATTTATTTTTCTGCAGTCCATAAAAAATATTAATAAATGAATGTTATCTAGTTTATTGTATAATTTAAATGATTCATTTAATGATTCATCTTATGAATAATTTGTGTAAAATTGATACAATATACAATTGATACGATGCATATAAATATATCTAAAGTAGCATGGATTTCAAACTTTGATTTAGCGCTGTGAAGAAACGGATGCTCATGATAAGTGACGTTCTAGGGCATTAATACAATAAAAATAAATTATCCTATTTATTATTATACAACTTTTACCTAATATCAGTAAAAAAGAAAAAATAACGAAAGTGATGATCTTAGAGAGCATATGAGAGAGTGTAGAGTGTATATGATGAGTATAATGTAATATCAGCGTCTTAAATTTCTTCAAAGCATTTAAATTTTGAAAGAAATTTAATTTTAAAGCAGATCAATTACTATTAATCCAATTCTTTTTACGCACTTTTTAATAAATAATACTTATTCTATATTATTAGCGAAATCATAATTTAAGTGTGTAGCAATATTTAATCATGTATATTATTTATTTTATAATTACACGCTTTACAAGTTACTTTATTGTAGCACTATATTACTATTGAACTAATCTACTACTATCCCATTCACTAGTTATAAATAGCGACTATTAAAATAAGGTCTTCCGGTTTCATGCATCTGAAATTTATGGAAATGAACAATTGTTTTTTTTAAATTAATTGAAAATAGAAGAAATATGCTTTTTATATTGTTTGACTTGAAATAATACAAATATTTTCTGGAGTATTTCCTCTATATTTGAAGTCATTCAAATGAAAACAAAATAATTGTTAATAATAATTTCGTTCCCTAATTACAATTTTGAAAATGATCATTCATAATACTTACTTCAATAATACTTAAATAAATATGGCATGAATATTTTTAAATTTTGTTAAAATGACAAGTAAATGTAAATATAACTTTTATTAAATAAAAATGCACAAATAAGTGTCAAATATGTTTTATATATTTTTTATTAACTTTCATTATTATCCAAAATAAAATTGATGAATATTTATTACAGTTAATATGAAAAAGTTCAGTTTGACCATTTTAATTTAATGTAGCTCATACTCAGATTCATATGTAATATTAAATAGAAAAACCATGTTTTCAAATTTTAAAGCATATTTGTTTCATAAATCATTTATTTAAAAAATCTTCTCAACATTTTCTGAGACTATATCACGTAGTTATTTATTAGTAGAACTTCAAACTCGGATAATACTATATAACTAGCTCCAAATAAAACGATAATTTTTAAATATAATAAATAATAATAATAAGCTTATAAATTTTTTCAATTTAAGACTTTCACAAGTACATATCATAATGTAATAGTAGTGCTGCTTTATGCATCTAATGAAACTAAAGTATATTATAAATATAATCAAATATTTATAATCAAATATTTAAACTACGTTTTGGCATTGCAAATTGTAAAATTATCTACTAATACATTAATAATATCCTGCATAGAGATTTCTATTATATTTATGAAAAATTAATAATGACTTTTGAATATTCTGAATTTAGTTAATTTAAAATCTTGTAAATTTATTGTTTACAAGAGATAAGAAGAACTTGAAACATATTTGTTCTTAGCAATATTTCAAGTAAAATAGAATTTTATAAATTCTTGTATAAAAAAGATTTAACATCTCTCATCTGCTTGAATATTCATTGGTTTTGGTACAATAATTATATCTTTATAATTAATTATTTATTTTCGCGAATAAAAATTGGGAGTCTCGAGTAATATATTTATTAACTTTTCAGCGTATAACCAATTAAGTCACTACAAAGTGATTTAAAAGTATTGTAAAATATTGTAAAATAATTCAAAAATTTTTTTCTATAATTATATACAGAACCAAGTGAAGAACTTAATAGTTATATATTAAAACAAGTCTAAGATAGAAATTTAAGTTATTTAGAAAATCATCATAACTGCGAATATGAATTCAAAAGGATAAAACCACTACAACTTATAAACATTAATTCGGTTTCAGTCGATTTCAGTTTTAATATAGTAGTATAGTAAGTACTCTGACTTGTACGTGTTCATTTATTTATAGCTTTCCATTTTGATGAATTTATAGCTTTTTACATTTTACATTATTTATCCATCACGTCTCATACGACAACTTTAATTTGAATAATATTTTCTTTTATACGGCCATTTAAAAAATCCTTGTATTGTCAATAACTTTTGAAAATGGTTTGCGCTACAAAGGTCTTAGTGTTCAAATAAGGGTTTACGGGAAATTTTTTATAATTTTATGATAGTCTGAAATAATTTAAATAAAATCTATTCCACGTGACTAATAATTATTTTCAGAAATCCATCAACACTTGTACGTATTATATTTCCTCGTGCCAAGAAAACTACTATATCATATCATGTAATACTTAAATTAATTTATGAAAATAATAGAACAAAGTACATATTCAGAGGGAAAAATCGTTGTTATTGCAACGTAGACTCGAGATCACTACAGATAATGCACTCGTGAATTTAATGGATGATACGTCAGACTGCATAACAATGATATTAAATAACTATCGTGAACTAAGTGTTTGTTCTTTTTGTTCAGTGTCATCGCGCGTACCGTAGACATTCGGGAATGCGTCGCCCATCATTGCGAGCCCACCGTCGTTGTCAGACATGGCTGTCGTGCAGAACATATTGTCACAGGTAATGAGCTTCTCGGTGTCGGAGTCACCACCGGCATTGCTATAATAGTTATTGCTGCTTTCAGACTTCTTTAATATAGATTTAGAAATGCGATGCCTTTCTATGAACGGCGTTGCTTCGCTGTCTAGCGAGTCGGCAGATTGTGATAGTTTACTTCCGGCGGTCTTTCCTGAAAAACGTTCAGCAGGCACACATAGGATATGAGACTCACGTTTTCTTTCTTCGCTTACTCACAGGTAGGCTTTCGAATTTTCTTTTTTTTTTTCGAGCGAATTTCATGCTTCGTTTTTTCCTCTGTTTTCTTTTTTTCTTTTTTTTCTGTTTTTTTCCGTTTTTTCTTTTTTTTCTTTTTTTTCTTTTTTTGTTTTTTCACCTCTGATGTCGTATAAATCTTTTATTTTCCGTTATTTCGTGATCTATGATTTGCTTTTGGCGATATCTCATTCTTTTCACAAATATCTATTATCTTAGTCATTTTTAGTCTATGATTCAAATTTCAGTTTTTTTTTTTTTTTTTTTTTTTTTTTTTTTTTTTTTAAACTCGAGTACTTCGGAAAAGCATAAGTTACGATTTTATATTGAAATAATACCATGTGTAATGCGATACATAATGCAACAATATTTCGGCGTATTGGTATCGGTATCACATAAACGCAACGTACTGTTCAATTTGAGGGTGCATTATTTTTTAGATCCATTTTGAAGCGAACGTTTCAATTAAAATTTGCACCGATTTGCTTTTACAACTCTTTACAAACTCTTGACAAATGACAACAAATATCGTTCGAAAATCGTTATTACAGCTGTAAATAGCACATTATATCACGATATTCTTTAAATCTTATTTGATATTTCGATGTACTTGGGATATTCATTTGTTTTGCTTAATAATATTGACGTGGCTAATCCTAAAATTATTATTTTGTCGAGCCGTTGAGCTAACCGTTGACTTTTATAGCACCTTAAACTATATCATAAACCTTGTGTATGTAATTTAATATTTATGTAAAACATTGGTAAAAAAGCAAGAGACATCTTCAGAAGCAAAACATTTTTGATAAAAGTGGCTGATGATAGAAGTAAAAAAGAAATTTTGATACGGAACGGAAGAGAAGCGATTACGCCGCAAGTATTTTTGAAATGTAGTCATATGTGGTCGACTAAGCATGACGAGGAATTGCCATTATTTAATCTCTTATTATTGCAAGACCTTAATGCCAGTCAAATCAATTGGAAATATCTTGTTCGTTTTCCCTTATTGAAAGAAACGAAGCGTTCTTTTGAGAACTGTTTTTTCTTTTCAACATACTTGCCACATTCGACATTCAACAATATCCGAATGACTTAATCCTTACTGCACATCTTCTTTTTCGGCAATAAGGATTATGAAAACGCGATTTAATTAGAATTCAAGCTGCTTAAAAGCAGGTAATAAAAGGCTATATATATATATTCGTTTAGAAAGTGTTAAATGTCCTGGTAATCGTGTTACAATTGGATGAACCACCATTAAGGTCAGGTTAATTTAAAACGCTCATGCATTTGCCGAGGTACTTTTATTACGATTTCATCAAATAAGTATCTGAAGTAAAGCAAATGACGGTGATGACTCAAATTGAAAATGTCCAGCAGATCGTGTATCTTGCGACGCTTAAAGCTGCGGCTAACGATGCACATGATGGTGTGCGCTAAACGTGCCCGGGTTCTGATGTCTTATTTCTCAACTATCTCAACTACATGGCTACTTCTGTACTAAATTCTGTACCAAGCGGCCATATCGTGACATTTTATGCAGCAATCTGTGTAATATTATCAACGCAGATACCCACCTATCTTCTTACACTGACGTTGTATCGAAAAGCGAAAACGAAAGAAAGGGAAATTAAAAAGGCAATCGAAACTAAAAAGAAATTATAAATGAATAATTACAAGGGAATGTAGAGTCATAGAAAAATGTACTCGATAATAGATTTTCTCTGCTTAAAACGCAGAACTTTATTGCTATCGTCGTTTATCGATCAAATCACTTTTATATATTGCTAAGTGCTTTGTACTGTAATCCGCGCACATCGTGTATAAATAAATTCATTCTCTGTCACACGAATATAAAGCATCATTTTTATCTTCGTGCAGTATACCTTGATTTTTCGGATAATTATCATCTTAATTTTGTCGGTTGCATATGTGCGTGTGTAAGTTTAATATCTGACATCGTCGTTGTCAACAATCAACGATCATCATCGACGCGTTCACTCGCGGCGATGAACGCGCGAGCGCGAACATTTGCCACATCCAACGAAACTTCTCCGCTTTATTTACAATAGATTGGTCGCGCATCCTTAACGACTGCTACGATAATTCATTTTAAGTCGTTATGGAAATCAAAATGAAAGAAGGCAGCGCGTTTACGGCTTACTTGGCAATGCTGCTTTCAATTACCGGTCTTTTGCTTGGAACTTGCAATTGTCCCGAAGAGATGGTGATTTATGACGCGCGTAGCCGAGGCGAAACTGTTGACGGGGGAAAACTGCGAGGTGCGTCCACCCCGAGGACCACTTCTGCCGTCCCCGCCAACGCCACCGCCGATGTTGCTGTACTGACGCTGATTGTTGTAGTTCTCTTTGCTCCCGGAAAAGTCCTCGCGTATCGTTGACGAGCCGCTCGAGTCCGTCCCGCTCGTTGCGACTTGTGCGAGGGGACGCTGCACGTTCTGAACGTTCTGAAAATTCAACAGCATTCTTATTTAAAAAATAAAATAAAAATAAAATATATAACGATGCTAAACTAGCTTAAGAAAGTCTTTTAGCTACACCGAACATATTCGCTTTAATAGGTAATTTTGGTTATCTGCAAAGCAAATTATATTGCGCTGTAAAAGTATTCCGAACGCGTAAGCATATGAATAATTTTGTCATTGAAGAATTCATATTTTTCATTTTTCACTTGTTATCTTATTACATATCTATATGTAAAAATACATTCTTTTTATTTACAGTTTGAAAACTCATAATCGATAAAAAAAATTCTTATTTCAGGAAAGAAATCGTTCGGTTGTACTTCGAATTCGTATTACAAGATTACGGACGAAATCTGTTTCAAAAATTTAATAATATTAACAACGTTTTAAAGGAAAGCAAAGCGAATAGAAATTTTTTCCTATATTTAAAGCTCCTCTCAATTGCACCTTGATATTTTTCAAAAGCTGTTATTATTATTTTACTGTAATGAATATATTGTACAAAAATATTTCAACCTAATGTATACAGATTATGTGAATTATATACATATTCAGACACTTGTATGAATTTCCAAGATTATTAGATGTCATAAATTTAGATTTATTAGATGTCATAAACATATAGCTTATTCAATTACTTATTTAAATTCTACGTTAATTTCTTATCTGACAATAATAATTATTGGATTTCTTTTTGCTACTACAGCATAATTTACGTTGCTCATATTACAACACGGTTTAACGTTTGCTGTTAATTCAAAACATTAACATCGATATTATTGATTTATATTACATTTGTATTATTAATATTATTTTTAAAAATAAATAAATTTATTGAATAGATCGACAATTGGTGCAATTAGCAATGGAATTTAGATAGATATAGCTACCGAATTTACTTATTAATAAATTCAATATAAATTTCTTTTACTGGGACTTATACTTTAATTTATTATTTGTACTAAGACGATGACAAATACAATAGTTACCGTTAAAAAATGTATCTTACTTGAAATATTTGAAAACAAATGCAACATATGCACATATGGATTTCTATTTATAAAATATTGAATAGGTTAAATTGATATTAAATTGTCGAAAATATACATAAGATAATCGAATTTATAGAAGAACGAATATCCGAAAAGATATATAAATGATAAACATTAAATCTGCCAATAATATTCGAAGAACCATTAAAACATTGTAACAGTAAAGTATATTTTAAGGTAAACTGCGTCTATGTATCCACAATTTTGAATATTTGAAACTTCGGTACTCTGAAATACGTAATTCAATGAAAAATTTCTGTTGAAACAATAATATAAAAGCATTACATTAACAAATATTAAAAATCGAACTATTTATTGTATAGTAAACATTTGTTTGATTATTTTATAATTCACTGTTTTTTCTGTTACATGATTACACTTTCTTATTTTTGAAAAGACACATTTGATTCTAACAATATTTAATAATTGAAGCTATATATACGAAAATATCACATTTAATATGTACATGAATCGTCATATCGTGATAGAGACATTTAATCTTGATTTATTTTTCGTAAATTTTATGTAATTCATAAACTTACTAAAAGATTCTTTATTAGATGTTCGATAAAATCACAGAAACTTATATTTTAGTTTAATACATCAAGTCTGTAAATTTTCTTTGGGAAAAATATATTGTATCTCAATTGACTTTATTATTACTCAATTCAAATTACGTTTGGCCTTAACAAAACTAAGTAATTTAATAATCAAATATTTTGTTTTATGAATATTATAACAGGCGATTAAAAAATTTGTAAACTCAGGGAGATATGATGTTCGGAATTTAATAAAGATTTTAATAACAGATTGAACAAAGTAGCCGCGATATATGCGATATTAAATTGTTCCGAAACTTAAACAAAATATAATATGTGTATGCAAAATAATGAACGCTTATAACTTCTAAATATCCTATAAAAATAACAACTATGTAAATATTATATAATTTTTTATAACAGAGTAGCATTTATTTAAAAATTTATCTACTTTGATAAATTATTTGTAAAAAAAATTATTTTCATCACGACACATTCCAAAGAATTTTACTTCATCAATATTCATTTAACTAGGAAAAAACATCTGGAAAAGGTCCAATGCTCATATATTTTTACTTGTTGAAATATTAGAGTATTACTTTTTTCAAACTGGCTCGTTTAAATGTTTTTCTATGTTAATAAGAAATTGGTAAAAAAATTTTGTTCGTTAATAATTTCTTGTATTATTGTTCATTTTGAAAATAATTTTTGAAAACATATTTTGTCTACTTTTTGTAGGCGATTAAAATATTGACATTTTTATGTAATAAACCGATGAACTAGAAAAAATATTCATTTAATGTCACTGAATAACACGTGAAATTAACTTGCATGTAGAAATTCTTCGAAAACCTAGTGTTTAGATTCTAGTTAGAAAGATTCGTATTAATAGCTAAGAACTTTATCCATTATATTCGACACATACTCTTAGATTTATCTTCGTTCCAGTCCATTCATTCTTATTAGCTGATTCAATTGTCCAATATAATATAATAATCTAGCGTTTCTTACAATATTTTTGTATTTGGTACTGTAGCATTTTGTATTTGGTATTTTCTAACTTTTTTTTTTATATTTATACAAAGTTTTATAACAATTAACTAATTCAATATTGCTTCAATAAACTAATTTTTTTATTTCAAGTAATTTAGAAGAATTCTATTTTTAATTTACACCTATGAGTTTAAATTTAAATTCATAAATACATCCTATCTTTTTTATGTATTTGAAAATCTATTATTTTTATTGAAATTAGTAAATTATAAATATGTTTACATTAAATTAATATTTCTCAATTTCTGAATGTAAATGAGTTCAAATATATTTCCAGCAGTTTTATGTTTTACCAGAAATTATAAATTGTGGAAATATTGGATTATTATGATAATTTCTAGTTTAATATCATTTGAAAGATAATTACGTGTTTTAATATTTAATATTATAAATTGTCATACTCTGAGAATCAGTTAAACGTGAAACTTAAATTAACAATGGTTCTTCGAACCATAATTATATTATTTTCAATTTGCATAAATCATATTTGTATAATTTCTTATTGATTAAAGTGTTAATGATTTAAATAAGATTGAATATTAAAAACTTTTGATTTCTTTTTGTTAGTTTGAAATCCATTAAATCTTGTAATTCCAATTAATTTGTGCCATATATAACGAATATAATAAAAATTATATTTTATACTTGTAAGGAGAAAAATTTTAATTTAGAGTACTAAACTACTCTATTGTTATACCGTTTTAAGCTTTTTATGTATAAATACCAAGTGAAAGAATAATAATCGTGATTTATGAAGCATTCGGAAAAAATTATTATTCATTAGGAATATATACTTACAGAAATTGTGTATGTATTAGAATAAACGCTGTTATGTAAATCTATGCAATCGTATATAAACCAAAAATAAATTGCTTCTTTTAAGTTTTACAGATTTCATTTTTATTGTTAACTTATTAAAATATGTATGAAATATTTCAAAAGTATTTATAAATTTGAAATCGCTGAACAGTTTGTCGGAACAGTTTAACGTTAAGTATTTACTAATCGTGGATGGTTATTCTTAGAATTTTTTTCGAAACTAAATAGATTATTTATTTTTCTGGACCGTTGTATAAAATATCATTGGATGTTTTGAGATGAAGCTTCAATGATATATGGATATAAATTTCATAAAATGATTGCGCGTATACATGTACATTTTGTACTTATAATTTTGACTTAAATGTAATTTCAAATTTATACTTATATTAATTCCTGTTACAACGAGTATAATAATGCTTGATTTGTACGTAAAAGTTAAAATGTTCAAATTATTAAGATATTTGTCAATAGGTCTTTCGTTTCAAACATTTTACAGCGAATTACAATGAATTACAATCTGTTTTTCAAGTTATTAGAAGACCTTGTAATAGCCACAAAATATTCACGAATAATTCATAAGCAATGTCAGCAGTTAATGACTCAATTGCATCAGGAACACAAAAATACTTTTACATCTAAATTTGAATTCTAATTTACAAAAAAGAGTAAATAAGGAATTTGAAAGCATCTAATAATTTTAATTATTATGCAATATAATAGATAATCCTATATATTGATAAAAAATCAATCATGTCGGTTCGTGCAATAAACCTTTGTTTCCGTAAACACGAGAACAACTTTTGAAAAAAAAACTTCTGTTGCATTATGTGAGTAGGTAATATAAGCGTCACTGTATTATCTTAAGACTCTTCTTTTGTCGAGATTTTTCCATTAGCTAATTGCATTCCATCCAAGCGTCAACGTATTTGCGGAGCAAGAAGCTGCGACACTTAAAAAGTAAGCCCCTTCTTCTTTCTCCTTCGTTCATTTTTGAAATAATCTTATAACGGCGGAAAGCCTCGAAGTGCGAGTCTAACAAAGACTTTAAATAGTCTACTCGACAAAGTGGCGATCCCTTTCTTCCTCTCGACCTCTTTTTTACGTCACTGAATTTCTATCTGTCTCACCTGTTGAATACGGGATTTTCGGTGTTTCGGTATTGCCTCGTTTGCGTTCGTTTTACCGCTAGTTTTGACGGGCACATTAATTTCCTTGAGAGACTCGGCACTCGGCGAGATATTGAGGGACGCGTGTGTCATCTCTCCCGATGCCGATTTTTTAACACAGGCATTCGTTCGGCTTTTGTCGGTGCTACCTTCCAGCGGATTCACGTACAGATTGCTGTCCGCCTCCTCCGTCAAGTCGTTCTAGGGCATGAAGTACTACTTTTAAAGCCACATGTTCGATATACGTACGAAGCTGGTATTTTCGAATGAGCTTTTTCATAGTCAGGCATTCAGGCGTTTGATCAGTGCAAGTTCGCGAATTAGACGTAGCCAAATCCTAGACCTTCCTAGACCATCAGACGGTTACCAAGGGAATAAAGTCGTATAATTAGTTATATCTTTCGTATCATCGGACTCTACGTGGTTTATGAAATAAAGATACCGATTCCGATGGTAACGTTAACTATGAAAAGAGCTCAAGATTTGGATATTTATGTAAAGATTAACCATCAATTAATCATCAATCAACGTCGTCTAATTAAATTATCT
The DNA here is from genome assembly GCA_018907045.1 of Wiebesia pumilae. Classification (NCBI taxonomy): domain Eukaryota; kingdom Metazoa; phylum Arthropoda; class Insecta; order Hymenoptera; family Agaonidae; genus Wiebesia; species Wiebesia pumilae. Next base: position 1,086,559 of record JACCHZ010000123.1, read on the forward strand.
CGTTGTTGCAATTAATTGTCACAAGAAATGTTAATTTGTTACAAAATGTTTTCATAATTGAATAATGACTTACGGTGATTTGCACGCAGTTCTTAAAGACAGATGCATTCTTGTAAAACATAAGCAGTTGACCACGACGTTCTTTATCATTATATATATATACGCGCGCGCGCGTGTGTGTGTGTGTGTGTGTGTGTGTGTGTGTGTACATGTACATGTATTTCAGATATTACGATTATTTAAAAAGGGAATGTACAATTAACTTTCGTTCGAGTATTCTACGAGCACATACGGAAGCTCTACACAAAGTACGAAATTCCATATAATTAAAATGTAATAAAAGATATTCATCGGAAATATTTCTTTGCTTGTGAGAAGAAATTTAATTTATTTAGTAAAAAAATTGTCCTAAATATAATGCTAGTCATTGTTAGTGAAATGAATACATAAACAAGGTAAGCAGATAATAGAGAATTATTCATGAATTTCAGTGTCATTCCATTATTCATAACTGATTTAATAACTTTTCTTTTATTTTTATAAGCAATGAATATCTTTTTTGGTGTACTTAATCTTTTGTAATCCATATTCCTATGAATATATTACGACAGCTTATATCACAAAGCATTTTGAGAGGTAGTTTTTTAAGATACGAAGAGAAATTAATTTACATTCCCAATATTTTTGTACATTTTGAGAGAGGAGTGTTTTGGTAGTGCATAAAAGTTAGTAACGTTACAGTGCATTTGTAAAAGATTTAATACAAGATACAATACAAATAGGTAGCAGTGTTTTATATGAAAAAGTCACGATTCTGATCGATAAGATTAGAATATGTTTGTGAGTAACCAACGAAAAGCTTGCTTGTTTTGATCCGGAAGCGTGCAGTTTTTTAAGAGCCCAAGCCCTCGGAAAACGAAAATGTAAATAACTTTGAAATTAGTTGTGAAATTAGTAGATATACCTCGGAGTAGAAAGGGTGAGTTTGGCAACTGGCATACGTGTCGGAGCTGTCGACACTGCCGCGCTCATTGTAGTTCTTGTTGAGAGCAGAAGAGGATTCGGCGGTCTGCGGTTGCTGTCCTGACGTTAAAATGAACGGTTGATGCAATTGTAGTTGCTGCTGCTGCTGCTGCTGCTGCTGCTGCTGTCGAAACTGATATTGCTGCAGCTGCTGTAGCTGAAGTTGCTGAAGCTGCAGTTGCTGTATCTCGTTGAAAATTGTCGTCTGGTCGAAGCTGCTCTTGCGCAGCGACTTCATTTCTTGACGTACCGTGTTCTTGAAGTCACTTGTACCTAACGGCATGATGTCCTCTGCATCTGTGTATTCCTTGTACTCCTGAAACCATCGTATATCCGTGCCTTAAAGTATCGAACGCTTCAGGACTCGAATACCAACTTATGTTTGTCTATTCAAAATGTACCAATTAACAAGGTGTCTGTGAAGAAAATTATATCTGATACATAGATATTGATAATAGACAGTCCATGCTTTTAACGTGCAGTTCTTTCGTTGATGTTTTGTGTGAATCTTTGTTCGTGACTTCTAAAATCTACGTATCTATATAAAAAAATTACGAAGATTCTATTAATACATTACACGAATCACTGCAATTCTAAGCTTGAATTAGGAAAATTATTCACAGTGGTAGAAAGCTAATGCTCTATCGTATGTACTATGTACTAGGTACAATCGTAACATTATCTAACGTTTTTGTATTTCATGTTAATATAATTTCTGCGCAAACTCAACTATGCAATAAAGTTAATTTAAAATATTACTTTTTATATTACGTACTGGCTGTTCGTGAGGGATTCTACTTACAAAGTTCTTTTACAAAAGTTCATCCTGTTTAAGCGCTACATTAAACGCGTACTTGAAAATAATCGCGTCATTCGGTTATGGATTTTTAATTTTGATAAAGCATTAAATATGGCACAAAGTAAGGATCATTTTCAACGCGTTATGATGCTTCATTTTTTAAAACGCAATCATAGTTCGCAGATGCCGAAGTAGATGTAAAGTATGCGCTAAGTACGACGAAAAAGCAAAAAATAAAATCATGTTTTTCTATGTACAACCAAATTACGCTATTTCTATACAAGTACTCTTTGAAATTCCTTTTATCAGGCAACATAAACCCTTACACGCGTGAAGTAGACAGTACGCAGATAGAAATTCTATCTAACGCCGAAAGCGGAAAGAACTCTTGCATAAACCCAATATTTGCCTCAAATAGTATGTGTTTGAAACGAAAAAATATTGATATAAAAATTACTGTGTATCTGTTTTCATCGACTACAGTGGAATAAAATTAAAGCGTTGCTTACAGGAATCATAGAAATATATTTTACGATATATTCCTATGATTCAATTTCTTCATATTTGAATTAGTATGGCGTAGAAATAAGATCTTCTTTAATATGTCATTTAATATGTTATTTGAAAAAACATAATTGTATGTTTTGAACTATTCAAGTAACCACGCCTTTTGTTATATCGTATTGTTAAATTTGTCGCTACATAATATTTAAAACATTTAAAATTGTATAAGACTGAGTGCAAGACAGATTGTATTACTACTTACAGATGATAACAAATAAATGAAAACCTCATACTTTGAATTAAAAGAAGTATCTATCTTCAAAAAAATCCTGCTTAAAATATGCATAAAGGTAAAGTAAATTTTAACTTTTTCTAAAATACAAAGTTGGTGCTAAATCGAAACGTTAATAAGTGTTACAGTCATATTAAAATGGTTGCAAATTCAACTCAATGTAATAAGTTTAAAAAAGAAAGATAATAAAGCTCTTATTAACAAAGATAAACGTATTATATAATTGATAACAGCTTCATGTACGTATTATCCAAATGCATATTGTGCCAGTTATTTTAAAATAATATGTTATTTACAATACTACTCTAGGAGAAAACATGCTACGTGAAGATGTTCTTTAAAAAATTAAAATAAAATTAAAATAAAAAACAACGTACATGTTGATCGATACATCTAAGGACTTACGGTTTTGCTGATTAATGTGTAAACGTAAATAATGAATCGACTACTAGAAAAAAAACGAGAAAAAAACGAGAAAAAAACGAGAAAAAAACGAGAAAAAAATGATTGTCCAGTTGTATAAATAAAAGAATATAGTCGTTCCGAAATAAAATGCTAAAAATGCCATTGTTCTTAATAGCCGAAAATCAAGTTTATTTAAAAATTAAGAAGACTGAAGCAACGTGAGAGTACTGAAACATCTAAAACTGGTGATTGTAACATTAATCAGAAAAAGTAATAACTGTAGTGCTTTTATATTATAGAGAGAATATAACTGAAAGAAAGTATTTAAACAGATAGAAGTGAAAATATTGTAAGTATTTTGTTATATGTAAATACCTTAGTAGTACAAAAGCAACACTCGAATTCGCTAGGAAATTCATCGATTTTCTCGATTTTGTCGGATTCCTGCTTGACTTTTCTTCTATCTTTTTTATCTTCTTCCTATAAATGTTATATACATTATGCCTGTAATGATTAGGGTTAGAACACAGCCATTTATTCGTCTAAATACGGTACAATCGCCATTGCGCTTAATTGCACATGAACAAATATAACGTTCACATGTGTTATTCATCCACATCACATAAAAAATAATAGCGATTTCTTAAAATACATTAAGGAAATAATACATTCAGTTGAACGACATTATTATATAATAAGAGCTTATTACAGTTTTTAGTATTTATTTACAGTGATATTGACAAATATTTCATTGATATTTCATAGTGAGTTTATAAATTCGAATAATTAAATGATGCACTTTAATGCAATATCTCCTTAATCACTTTAATTTGGTTTGGAAAGCAATAATACACTCATCGGTAGACATAAATAAACAAATTAGTACAAAGAAGTGAAGGCAATGATTAATAATTTTATGAAAATTTAAAGCCTTATTATAATATAAAAATAAGCAATGTAAACAGTAAAGTCATTATTGTTCTTTTTTAAGTCAAGTGCGTTTCTCTGGTTTAATTTTACATCTTTTTTTATTTGCAATACAATAATATAATGTATATGCATCCACGTTGCGATTGATGAGATAGCCTGTAAGAAGGAGACGGGAAAAAGAAGTAAGTCGCTGTTAATTAGTGAAAATGAAAACTGCAAACTGCATAAATCGAATTCATTGAATTAGATACGAAGGTAGAGAATTCAAGAAAGGCGCAACAGCTATTATTCTCTGCATTCGTATATAAGAAGCTTCCTTTTAATATCATTAAGCAGAGTAGTGGCGTTAAGTACCCAATAAAAGCGCTTTCTACGTTCGCGAAAAGGAAATATCTTTGTAACGCCACACGACGGTATGATATTTAAAACGACTTAGAGAGAGAGAGAGAGGGAGAGAGAGAGAGAGAGAGAGAGAGAGAGAGAGAGAGAGATAGAGAGAGAGGAGAGTGTGTGTGTGTGTGCGTGTGTGCGCGTGTGCGCGTGTGTGCGTGTGTGTGTGAGAAAGAAAGATAAAGAGTAAAAAATAGAATAAAATGAACGAAAAATATGTTACCGCAACTTGTTGACTTTTCTTCGATGAACTGCAATGCAGCTCTACGCTGATATCAGCCTTTGTAGATCCTCGGCAAAGAAGTAAAAGAAAATGAGAGGAGGGTAAAAAGGCGCAATAAAATTGTTGAGCGAAGCACCGGAAAGAAAATGTAAAAAGATCATTTTTTATATTCAGTGGGAGGGAGCGTCAAACGGAGTAAAAAAATTATTGACCATTTTACTTTTAAGCCAGTTCTCAATTTATTTACTTAAAAAGAGCCAACTTGTTATACATTGATTATAACATGACTTTCGAATCGTGCCACTTAACTTATTTCGGGCAAAAAACCCCTTATAGAGTACCCCTTATATATAACAACTTATTGCTAAGTCTATCACGAATTCAATTGAAAAAGTTTAGATTTTTTTATTAGCTAAATAAAAAAAAGTTTTATCAAATGTATAGGCGTTGCGTGTAATTATGATGCAATGTTTAAGTTATTCAATACGCCAATCAAAAGCAAGTATATTTTGCCCACGTTTTCTTCTATTCCTTTTCTTTGCATTTTCTTTACGAAGAAATATTTTTACAAAAATTCACAGATGGATAACATATCTGAAATACACTTTTCATTAAAGGCAACAACGGCTTATATATTTTTTATTCTAAAATACATAAAAACTAAAATTTTCTTCGTAATTTAACGATGTACGTATATTTAATATATATTGCTTAATCAGACTATCGTGAACAGTCAGACACAAACTAGCAAACAATTCGTTTACCTTAAGATATGATTGCATTTTTATGTATTGTTGCATTTAACAGAAGAAACAAGGATCGCGGGAGTTAATTTATAATTAAATTTTTCGAACGATATCACGCAATACTAGTTTTTGCTATTTCAAATACATTTTTACAACAATTTTCATCGATTTTAAGTTAATAAAGTTTTCACATACTTTTTTCTAACGCTATTGAGGACCCGTAGATAATCTTTTTAATAGCATCAACGAAACTTGAATTGTTTCGCGATTTTGTGTACCAATTTACAAAGGAAATTCATATAAAGTCAATTACTATTATTAATGTACCTATTATTATCGTAATAATAAATGCTTAATAATTGTGTTTAAGTTTAATTTGAAGAAATTTCAAATTTTTGTGCTTCTGCTCTCAATTTTATAATTGTAGATTTAAAAATTATGTATTCTACACAAATACAGAGGTAATATCTTTTACATTTTCTTGCTCTATAAAATTACATAACACTACTAAATTTAGTACGAGTAAGTGTTTCCAGAGCTTTTGTAACATTTTTACACATGAATTTTGTATAATAAAAATAGATCGAAGAGGCTTTTCGTTAAAATTAACGATACAGCACGACAACAGAAATTACTACATCCAATTTCATCAAATTGTATTTTAAAACATTTCAATTGAAACTAAAAAGGCTGTATTAAAAATAAAAAGTACTTTGCGCTATTCGACATAAATTGATTTCCATACGTTGATGTTGCAGCTATTATTGTATTTTTATTAAAGCAGTTAATATTTAATATTAATTTAGGCATTTCTTTTTATAACGGCAGCTTTTTTAAATCACGGATACTGAAAAATATATTTTTCACAATTTTATGATCTCAACAGGATTACTTTAGGATTTAATTTTTATCTAAAATATATATGGTTTCGTAATCTGCTTATAAAAAGAAAAAATGTACACAGCGTTGCTTTTTGAGAAATAAAAATATCTTATAAACAGCAGTAGCATTTTCATATCAAATCCAATAAATAAATATTTTTCTTTCGATAACGTTCAGTAACAAGTTTTTGTGAAAAACCGATACGTATGCCACTTAATATTGTCATATACTGATCATAATATTAATGTTAATGGGTATTTATCCAAATCTTATGAAATTTTTAAGTTTCGATAAAATTATCAGAGCCACGATAACTTTTCATGCACAAAAGCCATCCAAACTCATTATTTTACAAATAATTGCGTATTCAAAGAATTTTTAATTAACCGAAAGTCTTCATTTTTCAATTTCATGTTCAATAGGTCAATAACATTGCTATCCTACATCCACTTTCGAAGTAAAACACAACATGCAAAAAAATTAATTAGGAATGTATGTATTTGTAAGTGTTATATCTATAATATTTATTATGTCCGCATCATTGGAACAACTAAGCACAGCTCTTATTATTTATCATCGTAATTGGATTTTCAATTATTTTTGTTTTCGCGCGCGCGCTCTCTCTCTTTTCTCTTCGTTCCAAGTTTTCCAACGCAAGTTTTTCCACTTGACCATCTTCCTTTTACGTCCAAATATCAATTCGTTTTTGTCTCGCTCTCAATTTCTCTGCCTACGTGTCTATCTGTCTGCTTTTCTTCTCTATTACATTCTTGTTTTTCTTAGTATTATCACCGATACTGTTTATCACCGATATCCGCCGGCAAATTTCATCGAATACGATGTATTCGATTGAGTTGTTCAGTTGACTTGTTTCCTGGTACGTATATACTGCCCGCGACTCTTCATTTTTGAGCGCGTGAGTATATTTTCGAATTATCAAGGCAAGTGTCGTGTAATAATGAGTGGAGATAGAGAGTTATGAAAGGTCGTTGTGTTAGCCGTGATGGCTACACTCTGTACCTGCATTTTGCAAGAATGAATGTTGCTATCTCGATCGAGGCACGAGAGCAGCTTTTTTCAGATATTCGTGTCGGACAAATGAAACAACGTATTTCTCTCCCATCTGTTTCAGTTTTACCATTCCCTAAAAAATATATCAGTCTCTGCTCGCTTACTTCTGTACTAACTCTTTTTTTCTTTGCTTCTCTCACTCGGTTACAATTATTTTAAGCATTTTTTTTTTTCTTTATATTTGTTTCACTTTTCCATTTTATTCCAATCTGCCTCTTGTTCTTAGGATATCCTGTCGCTCGGAACTTTCTCTTGCCTTTAGAGATCTTCGTCGAGTAACGATTTCCGTCCCTGCAAGGTAAGAGGTTATAGCTGAAATTAAATTCAACGTAAAAAGGTCGCTTGGAACTGGCGTAAAAATGCTTGGAATTGTAAAGATTCTTAAAGATTCTTAAGTTTGTATCAGTTGAGCGCATAGAATTCGAGTTCTTTGTATTTATTTTAAATTTCATTTTCACCGATGAGTAAATTATGTCGACGGACATAATTTTCACGAGCATAAACACGTTTTTTTCGAGAGAACTGCAATATTTAATTTTACGATTTCATACGTCTTTCTTAAGTGTACCTCAGATGAAGTGTATTTGCATTTTACGTAATATTGTTTAGAAAACTATTTTTTTAAAAACTATGCTGAGTTTATTCGAATTGAGTTGCAAGTATGCTCATAATTCCTTGTAAGTACAAGGTTATAATACAAACCATCGTGTATAAATTGAAGTATAACATTTTTAGAGGATATGTTACGTTTACAATTATAAATTAACAGTTAATATAGTATATCGTTAAAAACGATCGTATACTTTTTCACGATAATTAGGACATTTATAAACTGTCATTAAGATACATTCTTTTATAATAGAAAATATAAGTTATTTGTCTTGCTTTTAGAACTTGCTTTTAGTAGAGCTCAGGCTATTTAGATAAAACTAATAAATTAACGTATTTTTTAAAAAAAATTATTAGCACTATTCGTATTTGGTATTATTAATTCGTCTTCTGGCGTAAATATTTAAGTTTACAGTGCTTTTAAAGTCCGTTTCTCTAGAGCACGTATGTAATATCTGATTTTACTTAAAATTTACTTAAAAGAACTAATAAAATGATTAAATTCATACACGAATTTACATTTGAGAGCACTTTCAATTAATAAATCTCAAAAAGATAAGTTAAGCTAATACCTTGCGCATTTTATAAATAGCTCTTAACTAAATATTATTTTTGGAAAATACATTATTTTTTTTTTAAATATTTAAATGCGTTTTGAAGTGCTCTTATTCAACTCCATGCATTTTTGCGCGCAAATAACAGTCGAGTTGCGACCCTTAATTTTTCTCCTCTTTTTCCTGCCGCTCCCTCCATATAAATAGCCATAGAGCCATAGAAAAATATTTGTGCTTAGTGCCTTTTATACATAGAGAAAAATCTCGTCTTTATTATCCCTATTACAGTCTTTCTAATGCATAAGCAGAGCAGAGAGAGAGAGAGAGAGAGAGAGAGAGAGAGAGAGAGAGAGAGGGAGGGAGGGAGAGAGAGAGAGAGAAGCAGACGATTGGAAACTCTGGAATTTATGCGCATGTACGGTAAGGTAAGGAAATAGTGCTTTACTAATATTAACAATTTTCATGATATCGTACCCGAGTGAACAAACTAAATATAAGCTGCGTGCGTAATATTCGGTTAATATGCGATGAATAATGCTGACAAGTTTTCTTTTAAACTTGCCATTTGGAGAAATTGACATACGACTTATAGCACATAAGTAGTGTTACATCACTGCACGTGATGATGTATTCAAAGTATTCAAAGCCTAATGTATGTTGCATTTTAGGTGAAAATTTTGGAATAGCGTTGATACAGTTTCATCGGCCAGTAGAAATTACATTTGGAGATGCGTATCGCATGCATTATGTACAGCCGAAGCCGAAGCTTATTATTTATTTGCTAGGTTTCTCCTTTGCAAGCTTCTTAAAATTTTAAATCTACTTTCTTAACATTCGAGGATCTTGTGCAAGCTTTCTTTAAGTTTTATATTTTTACGTTACTTTTGACCCTTTGAGAGCAGGAGTTAAATAAAAATATCAAAAGACCATTATATTACAATGAAAGTTCGAGGTTTATTTATAAAACATTTCATATGTATTTGTTTACCTTCGTATTGATAATCAAAGTAGCGATTATTTAACGTTGCATCAATTAGTTATTGCAATACATATTTTTTGTCAATTTCAAAAGAGCGAGTAGAGTTGTACGCCGAATATATCTTTTATGAATTTAAATTAATGAATATAATACGAAAAGTATATCTATTTTTATTGATTACTCAATTCATTTATTTGTCGGTGTGTGTGTGTGTGTGTCTAATAAATTCCAGATAAAATTACGCGGAATAATTTAATTAATCTATAAAAGAGAATCATTGTCTTCCATGACATAAACAGAATATTATATTTATTATCATTTCAAAGGGTACTTTCATAAGGTACTTTTAGTAAAAATGGTAAAAAAATTGTATAAACTTCAATTTAATAAATATAATGATTATACGCAGTATATTGAAATATTTTAAGTTTCATTTGTTTATCAATTTTTTAATTACAAACTTTTGAAATCAATTAAATGGTAAAAATTGGAGTAGAAGTTACATTAATGTAAAAGAGTTTAAGAAGATGAATATGTCAGTTGTTTGATCTTCGTCGAAATCAATTTTCAAGCTTTTTTAGGTCATTGATTTCGAATCAGATGCCAAAATTTTAAAATTCAAAACGGTGAATTAAATATAGTCAACTAACAGAATTAAATTTATTTTTGTGATTTGGCCTTCCATAAAAGAATTTAATCACTTTAGTTTAATATCCGTCTAAAAAGTATTTTATAAAATATTAGTTTATTATATTATAAAGTATTGTAAGAGACCTATTTGATTGTAAATGTATTTTTATGGATACAAACTATATACAAAATGTTATTTTTTTTTTTATTGAAAAGTACTTATTTCAATTCATGAATTAAAATTTTACAAATACGGATATTCTTTTTTATATCACTACCCTTAAAATACGTTGAAAAATCGTAATTTTTAATAAATGCATAGTCTGTATATGTAATGATTACTTTGAACAATTTCCTACTAATTTCGCTTAAAAGCATATTTTACAAATTTATTGCGTAACTAAAAAAGAACCGGTTTCACATGCATAGTGCTCGTTATTATTTTCAGTAATTAAAAAGGGTTAACAAGGGTAGTAAAGAAAAGCTCAAATTATTTAAAATTTTTATATAATTCGTTATTCCGTGTAAATATTTTCCAGAAAGTACGAATTACTAAAGCTATTCGTTTCTTATAGAATTATTATAATTTACAATATAAAAATAATTAGTAATAAGTGTAGTCTCTATGAAAGTACTATTAACTAAAGAATTATATTGTATCGGATACATGACAATTTAAGACATAAAACTCCTTTTATCGAATTAAATTAAGTGAGTATATTGTCTAGTATAAACTATTTTCGTTTATTATGCATACTGAAGTAATCAAAATTACTTTACTTTGTAATATAATTTGTAATATAGTAAAATATAGCATAAAAAAGAATATTAAACAAACAGATAATATCGATATAAAAAGACTGTCGTTACAGTCAATTAGCAATTATTATCTTCGATACAGTACAAACTCGTTTTATAGCATGAAAGGACTTAATTTATAACTGATGAGCATTATTTCATTAGCACAACAAATTAATATGATTTAATAAGCATGAGAATAATTTGCGTCAAAGTTAATTAGTTTAACAAAAATTATTTAAGGTAGTATCTTTGTAAACGTCTAGGAAAACAAAAATTTTCCTAGAAACCGAACAATCCAATACGTAGATACCTATTTTAATATTTTAATATTTTGATAATTTATTGTTATTGGCATAACTTTAGACCGTCTAAGTGTATTTTTCAAAAGACTAATAAAATTTAACGAGAATTTTGTTACGCAACGAAGTAACGAATATCTTAAGACGGTTAATTTGCAATTAGATTGCAAATTCCTCGTTACACCTTCCTGTCTCATAAGGGTAAATTTTCGAAAGATTCGCTCCATCGGAATATTAACGAGGACTCCCTCCACCAGACCCTCGAAGTGTTGTTAATTTATCAGAAGTAAACGTACCTTCGTCTCTCAGGCTCACGAGGACACTTATTTACGCTATCGTTCTTTCCTCGTATCGTGCATTTCCTCGTAACGGTTACGAAGACCTCGGATACGAAATACGCATTATTACAAGTGCACTTCTTGCACTTATCTCGTATAACATTATCTCCGTTTTAATAAAAGCACCGTGCATATTTTTTATTCGTCCCCGATAGCTCGTGCTGCCCTTGTACGACGCGTCTTGCTCTCACAGAGTGGCTCGACGCACGCACATCTCAGTTTCGCTTTTGGGAGACTTTGAGGATGCCACCGCGAGCTTTTCTCGCGCCTCCGCCAGCCTGAAAAGTGTAGCTTTATGTGCGTGTGTGCGTGCGGCGTGTTAGTGTTGTTGGACGCGGACGCGGGCTCCTAACGGATGGTGGTACAGATCGTTGGGGTACTTTTTGGATTTGTTGCTCGCGTAAGGTCCGCTTTATCGTACGAGTGGTTCACAGCTCGCGCGACAGAATATTAACTGAAAAGATAAGCGTGGAACGAAAAACAAAAAGAAATCCATAAGATACAAATAATGGAGGACACAAACGGATCGAAATTTATTTCATTCTGAGATTTATAACAATTCGAGTCTGTATCCGGAGCTTATGTTAATGTCAAGTCATTCGTATAAATGTGTAAAGTATTATTTCAGCTTACGTTGGTTACGTTCGATCGAGTCCTTAATGGTAAAAAATTAATACGTACTAGATTTCTCATGATTCTTCATTCTTTTATTTTTAATTGGGATAAAAAATTCTTTATTTAGGTTACATTTTTCAATTATTTACTCACTAACGAGTACGTACGAAACATTTATTTATTATTCATCGTTAAGTGAAATATAAATTCCTCGATGCTTGTTTGTTTGCTTAATTTTTAATGTTTAAATTTTATTTTTTTTTTTTTTTTTTTTTTTTCTTTTTCTTTTAAGTGAGAAAGCAAAGAAAAAGTATAATATACACAAAGCCGACTTGATATTAATTTTAGATTTATTATTTATATTTTTTTTATGTAAAATTTTTTACAAACGTATATATTTTTCGTACAAACGGTTATTTGTGATATAGCGAATAGTCATTTCACGGCTATTCGTTATAATTTAGTAGTATTGCTAGTAATTGTGCGGTTCAGTAAATTTTTCAAATAATTCTTTGTATACGTATACACGTGTACGTATACGTGTACCCCTCCAAAATAAAGATCTTTGACGAATAACCTTCCCTCTCGTAATGGCAATAAGTAACAAGCTATCAGTGTCCAACGTTACTTGCACTTACTCTATTCATACGCATTTTTAAAACGTAGTAAAAAGTCAATGTAGTCAGAAATATTAGCCTTCTACATTTTGTGCAAATATAATGAAGCTTTATTTTCTGAAATTTTTGAGAAACGCACTGTAACTTTTCCGCTCCAATTTTTTCGAAAAACTGTTTTTTCCACGCTCACGATCGCAGTTAAGCTCCGTTTCGATGAAATATTTATAATATACAAACAAAGAATTTTCACTAGCAAACCGTAGCGCGGACCTTGTGCTGTTAAAAGTGAGATCTCTTGATGAATCATTGTTGCATTAATCATTGAGTTAAGACAAACACTTAAATACGTAGTCGTGTTTTGTCAATCCGATGCAAAACGCAAAAACCACAAATAGAACGATAAAATGAAGCAGTTACCAGTTATCTATAAATAGCACTTATTTCTGCCTCGCACAAAAATTATTCGGTGGAAGAGACTCGTTGCAATTTTAAGATAAAGTTTATACATTTCTTTAAATGCAAGTTGCTTTAATTACCCGACAAATAATAATAATAATAATAATAATAATAATAATAATAATAATAATAATAATAACCACCGTGTATTACACAAAGATTATCTTTCACGGTTCAAACACGATAGTAAATAGTTGCTGAACGTACTATAAACTAAAAATATGCATGGCAGTAGAGTATACTAAATGCAATATTTCTTCGTGGTGTAAAAAGCGAGAGCAGTTTGTCGAACGTGGTGAGAACTTTATGTTTGAGCGTAATAATCTTTGTGTCGATACGCAAACCCGGATTCAAGCCGGAATCAAGAGCCTCCAAAAGCTATCAAGTCAAGGACACGCATAATCATCGTAGTGGAGCGATTGAAGTTTACGAGGCAGAAACTTCGGCCACCAACTAAATTGCAGCTCTGCCAGTAGTCCCGAGTAGTAACGTATCAAACTCGATTGTTACCTCAATCGAATGTGAATTCCTTACTTTAAATTTTCTTTAAAATTCATAGCTCTACGTCAATTATGCAAATTAATGGCATTTTAACTTCATTTCTCTTCATGTTTGTAGGAAGTGCTTATGAAGTTAAAAAGCCTTTCGAAATTGATTTTCTCTTCTCTCGCGAAGCTTAAACGAGAAAGTATTTACTTTTAAATTTCGTAAAATATAATCGAATTATTATACAATTCCTCGATACTTAATGTTGGACAAATGACAAATTGCAAAATCTTTTATTTTCATGAAAAAAGTATTCGCAGACTCTGAATAAATTCTCTACAAATAGCTCCTTACGCTACTTATTATTCATCTAATTTATTTATTATAGCGATACCATTGCTTTTACAAAACGGAACTTACGTACTTTGCACATAGTGCTTTCATAATTAGTATCCAAGAGTGTGGGATTAATCATTAAAAATACTTACGTTATTTACTTAAATCTCTTATTACGACAGGTCTGTGTACTAAAAAACTAGCTCTACCAAAGTCACGATATTTGTACAAAAACTATAAAAGTAATGAAATAAAATAATAAAGGAATAAAAGTCCGGTATTTTTTTTTTTGTTAACTAAAATCCATCGTTACGTAGTCTCAGAAATGTCTGCAAAAGAAATCGAACAAGGGAGGCGCAATTTATTTTACAATAATTTTACGTCACTTGCATGACTACGAAGCATTACTCGGCCTCAAATGTAGACTTTTGTGCGAGATTGGCGCCAATTTGTAAGAATGCTAGTAAAAGTAACCTATTTTTCTTAAATATTTTGATAAAAGAGATAAGGAAGATAATTTTTAGAGACTTTTCTCTTTCACACGCTATATATGCACTCTACTAGATGTGTATCGATACGTAACCGAAAGAACCGAAAGAAATAGCGACAAAAATGGAAAAAGCCTCGACAAGAAATTAAGAGCGCTTGACCGATTATGATTATCCGTGACCGAGGATTAAGAGGATTAATTATAAGCCCTACTGGGAACCACTGATTTACCAGAGCTGCCCTAAATACTCCTCAAGGAAAAGTGCAACAAGGGCCACAATGAGGTCGATGTCCTCGAAAACAGCGACCAAGTAACAAATAGTAAAGACTCACGTTGGGTGTGGCGATAGATTGGTTGATTTGCTGGGTCGGCACCTGGTCGTGATAGTAATGGTCCGCCTGGTTGCTGGATATGTTCTGGGCAAAGTCGAGGAGCCGCCTATTGGGACTGTCGGGCGTGTTGGATAAGTCATTCTGCAGGTTCGGGAAGCAGGAGGAATTGCTGCGCCTGTGCTTCGAGGACCCGTAGTGCTCGTAGTTGCGATAACATCCGGCCCCGGTCTGGGCGGGTCCCCGACCGCAGGCAGATTCGCCCTCGGTGCTGTTACCGTCTACCCCCGACATATTATGACCTGTGGAGAAAAAGAGGGCGCACAAGCGCGATTAGCTTCCGCGAAAATTTCGGGACCTGGATCATTGGATCATTCAAGCGTGGCATAGTTTCTCTTTGTTGTTATCTATCTTTTTCTGCTTTCTTTTTTTTCTCCTTTTGTAAATTGCGTGCGTCGCCGGATGGACGCCGGCGCTATATGTAGTCGGTCAATGCTCGTGGTTCTTTTGCACAAGCGTGTGGTCTCGGCCAATGAATAATAGTCGAGTGAGGGGAGCCAGCGGAAGCAATTATACAATGTATCCTGCGCAGGATTTTGTCGTTTTTAAGGGAAGAAGCCGGCTGCAAACTTTTGCTCGTTGCTTGGATGAGAATAATTGAAGCGCAGAAGAAGCCAGCTACGAATAATGAGTAATTGCCTTGTTGCTAAATTTATGCGCTTTATATCGTGAATTGCGCCTTCATTAGCCAGGTACAAATATCCCATCGGATGGATGAATGAAGATATTTGGTTTGGTCGATTTCGCGAGTTAACCGACGAATATTACATCGCGTATTTATCGTCCGTTCGTCGGGCACATACTTTCGTCTCGAATTTTTCGACATTTCGCTTTTGCTTCACGCTCAAGATAATTCATTGCATTCGAAACAGTCCAACAAATTGTACGGGAACCTGATCGTGGCAGATGAACCGACTAAAACACGTATAATTGCAATTTCATTTATGAGTGGTTTTTCAACCATCAGCCGAAATTTCTATGCAGCTAAGGGAATCCATTGATTTCAACTTCGTAGTAATTAGCGAATGTCTTTTATAAAACAAGGAGTTTCAAGGAGTTTTACAAGGATATCGCTAGATCTTGTCGCTAACTGCATCGGATGGACAAAATCGACTTACCGAACAAAATATTTTCATCCATTTTTGTCAACTCGTGCAGTAGTTTAATTAATTTGATACAATATACCGAACCAACGAACTTTACCGAAATGAGAGAAAAGTAAACTCTTCGAAGCGTTCTTGAGCAGCAAGATTTCTCTCGCGATCTTCGACGTTGGAAGGTAGCAAAACTTTTGTCTGCAGCGATACCGTTGGAACAAATGTGCCAACAAATATCGCTTGAGTCTTTCAAAGGCTTTTGCACCCTTGGCGATCAATTATCCATTAAACTAGACTATCCATTCTAATCTAGAAAGCAAATCTACAACTACAACCGTAAGCAAAGCTCTCTTTTACAATTATAAATAATAATATTGGTTGCATCAATTGAATTAAACAAATCTACGTATTACAAAATTTGAATAAAAATGTCTATCAAGCTATGCGATGCAAACTGCGAGGAGTTATTTTTATTATTATCCAGTAGAACTTTTAATAAAGTGAATGTAATTTTTTTTTTTTTTTTTTTTTTTTTTTTTTTTTTTTCCTGATTTTTTTGGAGTTTCGAATTGAAAAATTCATTATCGCATGCGGCGAAGGATGCACGAAAGTTATTGTATAACTTATTCAATGATTTGACCTACTTTCTAATCTACAAAATCGCAATTCTTGTAATTTCATTTATTTTTAAACGAGACAACTGTAGACACTTTTTAATTAATCGAATGTAGTAGATCTCTGTGTTACGTATAAATACACTTTTTAATTAAAATTTAACGCGAAGGCATATTTCAAATTTCTCGACATATTGCTTTTAAAATCATTTATTTTTATGACAAATCGTATTTATCTAATCTCAAAACTGTTTATTATTCTTGTTTTTAATTTTTACGAAACTTTAAACGGACAAATTTACCTACTCGTAGTTCTGAATTAACGTAATTTACGCGTGAAAACCAATTATGAATATAATTTGATTTGTAATAACTTAATACAAATAATTGTAAATTGTCTGCAGTATGATACTTACGTTAATACTATCGTTCTCTTGTTATATTCTGTACGTGCGGTTAAATTGGTAAGTAACGTATTTATTAGATTCAGAGTACAATGAAACAAAGGCATTTCGTAGATTGAGTTTTAGAAGCCTCTAATGAGATATACAATTACTCGCCTCGTTATTTTGCCAAAGGAAACACTAGCATAATTTAGTCCAACGTGTCGTTAATTCATACTCGTGAAATAACGCACCGAGATATTAATACAGATGATGAGCCACCATGACTCACGATATTGCCAAAATTATCCAAACCCCAAGCTCAAATAGACGCGCAAACTTTTTTCCAATTCGAAACTCAAAGCAGACAGATAAAAATACCTGTGCTCTTGGCCTCCTCCACTATGCGACATCCGCCATTCCGAGCACGTGGCGAACGTGTAGCATACCCAGTGTGCAAGTAATTCGTGGATGCGCGCACGCGTATGAACGACTACGATCTCCGCGCACCGAGAACAATCGGTCCACGAGCAGATGTCGACGAGCCTGAGGCGCACGCGCCCACGCTCGTAAACCTAAAAACCCAGAATCCGAAGTGCACGCGAGTGCGCTCGAAAGCTATACGCTCGAAGAGATACGCGCGCATCGTCTCGAGCGAAGCTTCCCTGCTGCACCTTCATCACGCTTCGTTACGCTTTGGACCCCTACGTGCGAGAGAAAAAGAGAGAGAGACAGAGAGAGAGAGAGAGAGAGAGAGAGAGAGAGAGAGAGAGAGAGCGGATGAGTGAAGGAGTCACTGTACTCTGTAGTAGCCTCGTACTTCTACTTGCGGATAAGCGAGCGAGCGAGCGAAAAAGCCCCTTATAATTACTTTTATTACCAACGGCTCAGAGTCAATGAAGCTGCTCGAGTGTATAACTTAATGCGGGGCAAAATAAAGAATAGAATGATAAACGTAACTTTGCTTTCCCTGTGTAACTTTTAAGCGGATGTAGATATAGTCTAACTCTTACTTTACAAACAATACATCGAATGCATGCAATAACTCGTATACTTATTCCTTTATCTACTGATTTTTATTCAATTTTTCACGATTGTAATTCTTCGCGATGCTTCTCACGCGAGTAATATTATTTTCGCTCATTAAACGCCGATACTTGAGATGCTGTAGATAATACTGTATCATTGGTAAATATTCGGTAATACCGCCGATTTTAGCCTTATTGCTACGTTACTCATTACAATTTGTAAATGCTAATTATTGATAAATGGATCGATATTGAATTAATTGTAATATAATCCGATCGAGCTGAGCACGTGCATCGTACTTGCACAGAAAACAAAGTCAAAAGGTTTTTATGCGTTAAGAGCTTTAAAAATCGGTCTCCAAAACAGCGATGAAATGGCAAAACTCGGAATAAAGAATAGGAAGTGGCAAAAGAAGTAGAGGAAGCATGTACATTTGTTTCTTTTTACTTCATAGGGATATTATGGGAACGTTGAAATGATTGAGCGAAATTGAGAGAAGAGCTGCAGCTCGCCGAGTGCGCTGATACAGATGATGCGCAACTGCATCTATTGACTCTCTATTGAGTGCTGCACTTTGCATTTAATGTTTATAGATTCGCGGGATTTATACATTTGCACAGAGAAAAAAATGATCGTTTTAACAGAGCGGAAGAATAGTAACCTTCTTTCTGGCCGATGGCATTCGTTAAATAAAATTTACTGAAAATATCGAACTGTGTGTATCAAATAGCTGGTTCATTATAAAATTATAACGACATTTACTTTTTAAGCTACCTACGATATTGCGTTTTTTCCATGTGCATTTACATTCATGCGTCAACGCATGTATGCCGTAAATAAATTATCAGTGCGGCAACACTAAATAGAATAATTTGGCCGTACAACAGCGATGCTCTTTCAAAGTCGTGTGTGCAGCGTTAAAATTCGGCAGCAGCTTTAACGGTTGTTTACCTCGGTCGACAATCCCGTTCGCGATTCGAGCTGAAAGGAAAAATCTACTGGTTTTTACGTCGTTGAATACAGCGCAGAGCCTATTACTACTTTCTTAAATACTGGGGTTGAGGCTATTTTCTCTTTAAAAGAAAAGCATCTTGCGTTAATTAAAAATCTCGCGTCCGTTATCTTTTCAATGCAATTCTCCATTAATTTCAGTCGATCGATTTAAAGGGACAATGGAAACAGATGAGAGCTAAGAACGTAATTTAAATAAAGGACACATTTTACTACTGCGCAACGATAGCAGTATAAAAGTACACATCGATGCACCAAACAACAGTTACAAGGAGACTTTAGTAAATCAAAGATTACGTTATGGGAGCAGCGCATACATATTTTCGGTTAAAAATATTTTTAACTGAAATAACAAATTTAATAAATCAAATAATAATGTACAGTAAAATATGGACGTACTGTTAATTAATGTTGACAGGGTACTTTTAAATAACACTGAATAGCAACGTGATATAAGGAACAATGAGTCGAGGCAAGGGTACCGAATATACGAGTTTTCAATAATACTCATTATCAATCGGCAAACGAGGAAAATAGAGAAAATTGTTAAATTATCGAATTATTGACTTTTCTAAAGATTTATTTACTTTTGACGGACTAAATCTAATGATACGAATTTAACAAAAATCAATAATAAAACTTAATTAAGTAATATTTATTTAAAAGCTGAAATATTTTTTTTTTTCACTTGCTTAGCTTAATTCGTTAAAAATATAATTGTTATTTTTAAATATTGAAATATGTGATACGTAACGGCTCTAGTGGAAATAAAAGAAAACGCAATAAAAATAAATTATTGGAAAAAGTTATACGAGTAATATGTATAAGTATAACTGTTACGTGATTAATTAAATACTTTACAGTTTATTGAAAGTGTTGTACAATAGCTTAATTAATAATGAAACATTATAGATTTTAATAACAATCAGTAAATAATAATAATAATAATAAAAGCTAACGTGTATTTTAATAAGTCTATTAATGGTCGTAGATAATTAAAACTTTATAATTGAAATTGACGAAAAAATAATTAAAAAGTGGAGGAGTTACTGATTAATTGGATTAAAATTGATTCCCGTCATCCTTTGTTCTTTTATAAAATTTTATACGGCATAATCCGCTTATGAATATTTAAATTACTTTCAAGGTGAAAATAATTAATTGCATATTTCTACAAGTTCTCGGTAAGATCTCAAGTGATAATAAATCATTTTTAACTTTTTATATAATTCGTCAAGTATAATATTAAATTACGAATTATCAAATGCATAATTATGATATTACCACATTTTATATGTCAAAACTTTTATTTTTCGAAAATCATATTTATTAAATAATGGGATACACTTATTAGCTCATACGTACTGACGTGTACTGCTTCATACAAAACTAAATTATCATTGATAGGCAAAGGTAAGTACTGGTATCGTAGGTTGCTTATATTTATTTCTAACATAAATTTTTAATGTACAATTTTTAATTATAGTATAATCTAAGCCTAGAAGATTTTCATTTCGCATTTTTCATCTTAAAATTAGTTATAAGAGTTTTATTATTTTTATTGATAATGTGCAGCAACGAAGTTTGGAATATTGTCAATATATAAAGAGAATGTCTTTAGTAAGTACCTAATTTTTACTGGCGAATAGAAAATTATTAATGTTGAAATAAGGAAAGTTAAGGTTAAAGAAATAAATACGCCAGTTTAAAAGAGTCGAGTAGTTCTTCTTTAAATGATATCAAAAGGAGAAACAGTAAAAACATAAATATAATGATTCACAATAAATTTAATTTAATTCCCAAACATTATATGCTACATTGAAAGT
The DNA here is from genome assembly GCA_018907045.1 of Wiebesia pumilae. NCBI lineage: Eukaryota > Metazoa > Arthropoda > Insecta > Hymenoptera > Agaonidae > Wiebesia > Wiebesia pumilae. The sequence goes on from JACCHZ010000123.1 coordinate 1,107,383, forward strand.
TCTTTTATTTCGTTGGTTATTGACAATATTTTGTGAAATCATATGTTAATCGTCATTAGTTACTTGCACTGTATTTTATACGATCAAGAAACAACTTACTTTAATATATTAACATATGACGTTAGCAACAAGTTTATCCAAGTGTGTAAAAAAGGAGGATGGGTATATATAATATCTAAATCACTGAACTTACTGCTTCTGGAGCTTGATCTTTTAGAAATGTTTAATTAAAAATATTTCCACTTTAATTGACAATTCTTCTGAAAGATTAATGATATATTTTCTGAAATGGGTTTTCTAAATCATCTTGAATTAATATCATAATAGAAAAAAATATAACAGTATTTAAGTAATAAGAAGATGATGCAAAGATCGCGTACAAGTATATGAAACACTTTTCCGAATACACGCAACATTAAATATAATCGTTGCATTACTAAAAATAATTCGAAAATCTAAAGCAAAGTATTAAGAGTGAACTCTATACATTCATCGAGATAAGAGAATGTATCGTTTATCGTTTATATCCGAATGAAGTTAGAATCTCATCTAAGTGATATTAAGAAAACAATTGGTACGCACACTTTTAAGAGTAGGATTGAGTAACGTATCAAGTAATAAATAAATGGATAAATTAACCTGTTATTATTCTAATATGATTAAAGCAAATAATTATTGCTGTTATAAGAGTTAAGAAATGAAAATTCAGAATAATACTTTTGCTTAAAAAGAAAAAGGCAAAACTAAAGTAAAACAAAATTTTATTTGTAGAAATAATATTATCTATATCGTTGTGATTTATTTTAATGAGAATTAAAATATAAATTCTATATTATTCATTAATTAAATATGAATAACGAAAGGATTTTAAACAATGATAAGTCAAGTATTAGAGAAAGCTCAGCTTCAACGGATTGAGCAATAAATAGATTTTTTTCAACTTTGTAACAACCATACCGAATGATGTAAATAAATTATTGCAGTAATTTATGTATGAATTCAATTTATCATTTTCGTACATTTCTTATGCGTCAATTATCATTATAATCTAAATATACGTTAAAAGAATCAATAGTCGATTATAAAATCTGTTGAGATAAAAAAATTGAAAATTATCAGAATTAGTTTAATAACTATTAATGCTGTTAAATAAGCACACGTATCAAAGTAATTTAAAACAACGGTTTTTAATTTGAAAACATATTCAATATAACGAAACTATATTAATGGGGAGTTTCTTTTGTACATGTTACAAAACATTTTTGTGAATGTTACAATACTCGAGAATTTGTCACCCGAGTAGTTTGAAGAATTTAAAAGTGTCTTCTTGGTAAAAATCCGTTAAAAAATGAGCTTCTCAATAAGCAAATAAATTTTTCTTAAGAATAAACAGTTCTTTAACTTTTTAATAAGGAAAATATTTTTAAATAATTATCATTACTAATTGCAACTGTCTTAGATTATCGAAGAATAAAAAGTTCAACGAGAAATAATTTTGATTTGGAAAGAATTTTAAACGTTTATGTATTCCAAGCAATCAAATTAATTTTCACTGTTCTAACTGTATGGCTCAATAATTGCATATTATTTACTTAAGATCGTATTATTGAAATAAAAAGTTAATTTAAAAAATATGCCTTTGTACATATTATTTAACTGAAATTCTCGAATTTATAATAAAAATAAAAGTCTTATAACTTGTTAACCTGTATCTTTATTGCTTCCACTTGAATAAACTAATAACTTTTTCAATAAAAATAGATTTGCCGTGGACGAAACCATCAATATTTAGCTCAAAATATTTTACTGGTGGAGTACGATTCGTTTAAAAAAAAAAATTGGTAAAAAAGTACTGAATTTATTGTCGCTTCTTAAAGGTAATAAAATGGAGGAAGATGTCAATTCTAAGTCACAAGGTATGTTTTTTTTCTCAGAAACAAAATTTGCCATTAAAATAAAATAGTTAAAATAGTTAAAAATCCGTATATATTGAACTTGTAGTATAGATGAGAAAAATAGTACAGATTAGAGAATGATGGACGATAATAGTAATGGAAGACGAGTAGCAAATACATATTTGTATGATTGGTCATATCTATGGATTTTACGATTTTTAAAAATTTTCCATAACGACTTGAAAAAGGAATCTTGGTGGTTATAATATTTTTCATACACGTACGTACTGTCTTTTCAAAGTTGCGCAGAAACAAAAAGTTGTGAAAGCACTATTTTGACACTCTATAATGTTCTGCTTTTATAAGCTATAGGGCACTTTCTCCAATAATTTTTCTCCGATAATAATAAAAGAAATTTACGGGGAAAGAAAGTAGCACGAAGTAAATAAGGGCAAAAAGGGTGAACATAACATAACGACCGAGTTGAAAATTGAAAAATGAAGTTTAAAAGAAGTTTTAAAGTTTTAAAAGAGTATAATAAGTGGATAAAGATACATAAAATAAGATGTCTCACCAGTGTCGACGATGACGTCGATGAGGTCCATGCTCTTGGCGAAGGCGTCCCTCAGATTGATATGATGGAACGACACGATGCTGCCCTCGCGTTTAGCCCTTTCGAGGGCCTCGCGCCTCTTCAAAGCCTTTTCTCGCCTCATCTGATTCTTGTAGAACTCGGCAAAATTATTGACGATAATGGGAATGGGTAACGCGATTACCAGGACACCACATATACAACACACACTACCGATGACCTTGCCCAACGCCGTGGTGGGGTAAATGTCGCCGTAGCCAACGGTGGTCATGGTAATGCCTGCCCACCAGAACGTCTCCGGAATGCTTATGAATTTGGTCCCGGGCTCCTCCTTTTCCGCGAAGTAAGCCAGGCTTGAGAATATCAATACGCCCATTGCCAGAAAGAGCATCAATAGGCCCAGCTCTTTGTACGAGTTTCTCAGGGTGAAACCCAAGCTCTGGAGACCCGTCGAGTGCCTCGCCAACTTGAGGATTCTCAGAATCCTCATAATGCGAAATATTTGCACTACCCTCCTCACGTCCTGAAATTGATCGGTGGCATTCTTGTTCGTCTCAACGAGGAAGAGCGATACGAAGTACGGCATTATAGCTAACAAATCAATGACATTCAGTCCACCCTTGAAGAATTTCCACTTGTCGGGTGAGGCACTGAAGCGCAGAACGTATTCAAGCGTGAACCAGGTAATGCAGACGGCCTCGACCATCGCCAGCTGAGGATTGTCTTGGATGTTGCCCTCTCTGTCGTATACTTGCATGCTGGGGATGGTGTTGAGGGTCAGCGCTATCGTGGACAGCACGATAAACAAGATCGATATCACAGCTATCACCTGCAATTTTACAAGCGGGCCATGCGTAAGACATCTTAGCGTCCATTGCCACCGCTTTTGCGCTTTTGGAATTGGTTTTTTCGATGTTACGCCCCGATGTTAAGTCTACTGCGATGATGGGACGCAACATTTCCTTGGATTACAAGCCGCCGTAAACAACAAGCCCATTCTCACGTGCACGCACCCACAATTACACATACACGCATACACATTGAGCTAACGAATTCTTTAGTAACGATCCACGACCTTCGTGTTTCGAGGCTGTTTGCACAGGTCGAGTTGCCCTTAACGTGACGGCTAACTTACGCCCCCACCAACACCTCCGACACGTATAAATGTACGCCTAATCAAGATCCTTCGACTTCGTTCTCGCCTGCTCACAGCTCACATCGCCAGACAATTACCCAGATCTCTATCGTCCACGGGTTAATTTGGATTTTTAAGCTTCTCGCACTATGACATTTGTCCGTTCGCAGAAGGGAAGGACAAGAGAAGACCATAACGGAACACTAGCTTCGGTTAGTACCACTTTGCTACTCGATCGTTAACCGAGTTTCGCGTGTGGCCTTACATACGTACACAACGTACACAAGGAGTGCATTTTTTCGTGGGGGTAACTGTGGTTTCTTTCGTTCTTCCTTTCTTTCTTTCTTCTTTCTTCCTTTCTTCCTTTCTTCCTTTCTTTCTTTCTTTTTTCAAGCGATAAGTGATGGCGGCTGCGCAACTGCGGCTGAAAGTGAGCATACGAAGAGTAGAGCTTCACTGCATAAGAGCAAAATCAATCGCAAGATATCGACAAGTTTTCATAAATTTGATACGAAATACGGGAGCATAGCAAGTAATTGTATAAATACAGTACAGCATACCAATATAGCCAAATTTGCAATTACGATAGATAATAGCAAGTTTACAGAGAGAAAATAGATGTTACTTTTCTTACATGTCACGATTCAACTTCCAACGTGTTATTTCTACGTGTTATTTCTAAGAGACAAGAGGATTAAAGCATTAATTTAGTATTTAAGTTTAAAGTGTGAAAAGGATTAAAAGTAAAGTTAATTTGAAGAAAGTTTTTATTCGTAATTCGTAAAACAATAATATCGTTAGCTCACGTTACATTATTTACCGGATATTATCTCGCACGATACAAACGTTCGCTGCACCAATTAAAAATAACTTTCTCCTTTATAAACAAATAATAGTTTATGAAAAAGAAATGAAATACAGGACGTTCTTCGTTCTTTTTTCTCAATGCAACTTTTCCATGGAACCTTAACCTTATTCCAACATAATACGAAACGATAGTTATATCGATAAGCAACATAGAGAAATTGTGAAGCGATACAAAATAAGCACAAAAAATATAACAAAGTACAACAACATATTTAAATTTCATCTTGATTGATGTACCTTTAACTCTGTCATCTTCCCACGTGTCTCTTCATTACTAAAAGCACATGTTATCAATATTTATTATTCATAAAATAATTTTGTAGCGATAAACGATGTACATTAGTTTAATATACACCATTATTCGTCCTTGTTAAACTAGAAATAGAGATTTTATTGCACAGCTCGATAGAGATCACATCTCGATTAGATTAGCTTTATTATGTAATCGAATCATATCCATGAACTTTTTAAATTATCATGGAACGTATTATAATGCGAAAACGCAATAATCGAGCATCGGGTAAAATTCAAGGAAACTCATCTTTTGAGTGTATTTCATTTCCAGAAAGCCAAATTGATCGGTCTCATTGATAATCCTGGAAAGTAAGAGGGACATCATCGACCCTTTCTATTTCCATTCGGTCAATGTCTTTTCCATCGCACACGTATAAATCATTCTAGTTTCTTCCGTAACTATAATTCAAATGGAAATTCAGGGATATTCAAGGATTAGTCAGTGAATTGTATGCATGCATCCTGCAAGATTGGTCGATAATGGCTTATAATACCATACATATTCTTCTATTTCGCTGTCGCTGTCCCTGTGACGCTGCTCTTCCTTTCAGCGGCTAAACAGCGGCACATTTAACTTTGTTTTTATTTCCTCTGAGTACTTACTTCTGCTATGAATCACGAGCTATTGAACTTTTCCCTTGATTTTTGCTTATTTTCTGAGTCCCTTTTCCTTATACACGATCAAAAGGTGATTTTTAATAGCATACATAATCTGTTTTTTTTTTTTTTTTTTTTTTTTTTTTTTTTTTTTTTTTTTTTTTTTCTAGTCTTATATTTATACTTCAAATACGTATAAAGTACTAGATATGAATATTGATCTTTTTTCTACCTCAATTGAGACATAGTTTTCGTTAAGAAAATAATAAGCATAATTATACCCGCTGGTACAAAGCAATAGTAACAATTGCCTGGTAAATACTTTCAACGAAACGATAAGGGATTATTAAATTTATTAAATGTAATGTAAAAATTAATATTACATTTTTCATTACATTGTCCGTCATAAATCGAGAACAAAATACTCGATACATCGAAGAGACGTAATTAAGTGAAAAATCCCTGTTGGTGATTATTTACATTTTTACTTACTTCAAAATTAATAATAATTTTTGATTTGTAAGTATCTCGTCTTTTTTTAGTTAAAATCGATAGTTTTCTAAAAATATACATGGCTGATATTTGTTCATCTAATGCCTTGACCTCCTCCTCTTTCTTGCTTTTTACACCCTAACTCATAAATGTGGCATAAAATAAATAATTGCACGTACTTAAATAAGCAATTTTTTTATGTTTATATTTCTACTAAGTACTTTTCAGAATTATTGATTCATTTTTCATTTACATTTAGTTAAGTGTGCGCGTGTGTCTGCGTGTGTCTGCGTGTGTGCGCGTGTGTGCGCGTGTGTGTGCGTGTGTGGTATGTAACATATTGTTAAATACTGGAGCATTTTAAGATATAAATTTAGTTTTCAAGTATCCTGTAATCTTCCCTTTTAATTTGATCCGATGAGAAACAAATTATTCTTTATTTGAAATTCATATAATTAAATAAAAATGAACTCGTTACTTGTTACATATATTTTATGTTAACAATTTAAAAATATCTACGCTCTTGTAATTCAAAATATCAGAGTCGAGAAAAATATTCTGTGCTTTGAATATGAAAAATCTCTTTCATCAACGAAGAAGGAATATAAATGTTTTGATATGACGACAAATTTAACGAAGAATTCGAGAAACAAAGTAAACCGAGGAAACTTGTGTGGTTCACGTAATAAACTAGTAGTTATTAGTGAAGTCCATGAGAAGGATATAGAGATTATAATAGATATTAAGGAACACATTCCAGCAGACGCAATAATTGTTTCCTGCGACAAAATGACACAAATAAAAGACACCCATCGTCAACCAAGTATTCGAATGCGGGCTACTCGATGTCAACTTCGTTCTTCGCTCGCACACGCAACATTCTTAGTTTCCACTCATCTACCACACACCAACACAAACGCAACATTACCGATCCTCCTCTGAACAACGTTCTCGCTGTCGCGTGTCACGCGTGTGTATGTGTCTGTTTTGTATTGCCTGCGCGCAATAACCCGCGACAAAAGCCTTATCGAAGGAGATGTGGCAGGTCACATTTCGGAAACCCCGGTGCGTGAATTATGTGCCACGCGCCACCGCCCGAAACGAGAACGCGGCTAATTTGTCTGTCCGTCCTTGACAAGGACAACAAAAATTGGAACGACGAGACGAAGAAGGGAAGATCGTCGGTTGCGAGAAACCGTAGCCATCGTATAAGGACTTATATACGAACGCAGTGCCCATCGCTAATTACGCACAGATAATATCGACCTTCTGTTCTATTGCCGTCTGTGCACGTCTCTGGGCTCGGGAGTGTGGGTGCGTCCGTGGGCTGTGGAGGTACTCGCAAGCATCGCGCTCTATATCGACCGACGTGCCCTATGAACTGAACTAAACAGCATTCCCGTATGTTACAAATATAGGAAAAATCGATATACCGGTGACAGCGTGTAATATGCGCGAGTTGCGCTTCGCAGATATTCTTCTTTTTTTCAACGCTATCTATCCCTCGCCCTCTCTCAAGCCTCCCGTCCTTTTATTCTTTTATTCTAAAGTATATTTTTACCACTATACGTACACGGAATATCTCGCACTGAGCCCTTTTTCTTTACGTTTTATTTCACATCGCACCCCTAAGCATGCAGATTTGAAAAAAATTATGAAAATTTTTGACCCACGGATTATTATTATTATTATCATTATTATTATTATTATTATTATTATTATTATTATTATTATTATTATTATTATTATTATTATTATTATACGTGAAAATAAAAATTGAATGATGTAATTTTATAAAATTAGCGGATATGAGAAATTAAAATTCTGCTGATATTCAGTTTTACGCGTTGAGTACTTAATTAAATACTAGACCGGTGATTGAAAAAGTGTAAACATTTAATTTAGATATTTAAGCACACATACTGCACGGAATAAATGTTTTCTTATTTACAGATATTGAGCTCTTTTACATGTGATATTCTTTGCCGTTCAGATAGCAAAGAAATAAGGTATAAATGCATATTTTATGGCTCTCCGTCAATAATCTGCTTCAAGAAAAAAAATCCAATGGTCTCTTTAAACTCTCGCAAATATATTATAGAGATAGTTTAGAAAAAAAAATTCATTTACAATGCTATTACTTACAAATCAGGTTAAAAGTTCCATAACTACATAAGTAAATAATTCCTTAAATTTTCTTTATTAATTATTATTGTTTACAAAAGGAGTAATTCACTTTGGTCGTGAATTATCTAACAGAAATTGGCGAAATTAAAATACGTGGAAGATCGTAAATAATTAAAAATTTAATATTTATAATTATAATACCCTTATATAAAATTTAGAAAATCTATCTTTGAAATCTTTCGTTAGCTTATTCGGAAGTTACAGTAACGCACTTCCTCATCTCGCTCTCAAAAATAAAGCGTGTTTTAACGGTACGTAATTTCGTCCGATTATATTTGGGTCAAATTTATCCAACTAGAAATGTGTAACAAAGCAAAGTTTCCAACAGTCGATCGTTAACTATGTTTGTTCAACTATGTTTATAGATTCAAGTCAATGTTCAAAATTCTTTTGATAGACAGCTATGAAATTTAATAACTATAAATGGATAAAACGTATGAAACAGAGAGAAAAAATGAAGAAGAAAAGGCGGATTCGGTTATTACACTCAACTTCATCTGCCTGTGGCGTATAAAACATGTACCAAATTCTCGATATTCTTTTAAATTTTATAGTTAACTGTTCTAATCGTAATTAATGCATACTCTGTTAAATATTCCTCGTGGGCTTGTAAAATTTCACACGGAGAAATCGCTGCGTAATTTTAATAATTACAATGCGTATTTCAATGCAATAACCAAAAAACTGGCATCAATTTTTACGTAATTTGAGGGAAAAAACACACACAAAAATGTCTTGCTAAGCCGAACAGTTGAACAATCGTGGTTCTTATTTAATTTGACAACAATGAAACACGCACTACTCGTGTTCTCGTGTGGGGTAACGCAACTTATGTACATTAGTGCAAGACACGTATCGTCAAATGCGTAGCATAATTAAAAGACGATTTTCGTTCCCAAACTCCAGAGGTGCGTAATTTTTATGGACGCTCGCTTAAACATACCCTCGGTAAATACTAGAGTATCCAACTTCATTCCTTGACGAGCCAAACGTCTAAAGAAGTAAAAAAGGTGGCACGTGACAGGTTGGTGCACCTCGTATAAATGTCATTAGAGTAAGGAGGGGAACCAAGACCTTCAGGATCGAGGTTTCAGCCCTTCGATGTAATAATTGATGCGTATTTGGTCGTACGCACAGACACACACGCGCGCGCGCATTAGGTAATGGTTTTTTCGTTACGGGTGCGGGAACGGTGTCGAGAGGCCGGACGTTAATTTAAAATTAAAGAGTGATGCCTGGTAGTCGCGTTTAGACTCTTTCCCATTATCATCGTATCGAGCTGTGATCACAACTGCGCGTTAAAGCGTTATTTCGGTATACGATTCCATACGGATATATATATATATATATATATATATATATATATATATATACACAACGTTGCATGCATATATATGTATATATATTTATGTGGTACACAGTTGGAAAGCATTTTATTTTATACGATCAGATGCGATATAATTTCAGTATAAAATAATAATGTGCAATTAAGTCGAATATAAAAATCTTGCTCGATCGTGTTTTATTAATTGATAATTAAAGAAAATTACCTTTGGATCAAACAGTGCCGTTGATATACCGTTAACTCTTCATTTTACAACGGTCTTCTCAAGCGAGAAATAACCAAATTGTCTCTAGCTAGTGATCTACTTACACATTTTCTTTTATTACAACGCGTGCAAGCATTGCTAATGATTTTTTGTACAATTTTGATACAAACGATTGGTAAATCATGATTATGGTTTCATTAAATATGATTATCCAATGGTCAATGATAATTTACCGTTATTTTTATATAAATATTCATTGCACAGTACATTTTTTACTTTTTAAACTGCAATTGAAATATATAAATTTTTCAGCGCGTACAACAAGCAACTAATTATAATTATTCTTCACGGCATATATCGATAGCTTGTACACTAAACATACAGATATCACCAGTCGATAGCGTTTTCTTTTTCCAACTATGTATGATGCAACGAAAACATAATAAGAACAATATGTAAATATATAAAGTCATAAATATGTACAAGGGAAACAATCGTGTAGTAAACACCACCTAGAAATAAAGCAGACATGTAGTACAGTATAGCAACGTTACAGTATAGCAAAGGGTAAAAGGGATGAGAAGTTGTGGAAAGTAATACGTAAAGGAATTACGGATGTAAAGAAAGACTATGGTAATAGGGTCAAGGAATGGAAATAGACATTTTAGCGGCACTATTTAATATCGCAATACGATATGGGCTTTTGTTTTATAAACCGCATTAAGCAGTTCTAAAGGCTCTCTTGATACAATGATAAAATCCAGCAAGAAATCTACACTGGGTTATATATCGATTAACGTCCTCTCTGACTTCGCTTCTCTGTTAGCTTTAAGCGTAATGCAAGCGAATCATTATATTATAACAGTACGCTATGCCAACACGTCGCCTACTTTACCTAAAGGCCAATCACATTATGACATATCCGATTCCTCTTGTCGATTCTTCGCGAGTACTCGTTTCGTTTATTTATGTGTGTCAAGTTGCGGGGCTATTTATTAAGATGAGAGGCCGGTGATACCGTTTATATCACCGGCCTCGATACTCGAAGAAATTTTGATAATGCCGGCTTCGCTATTGATTTTTCGGGGTTCCTTACCACCAAAGGCAATTTCAGTATGTTAATCGCTTAAGTTTTAAGAAAATAATTGCTTTTTCGAAACGACCTGCATCTACCGATACACGTGTATATTATTATTAAATATTAGTTTAGTCATTATTATGATTAACGTACATTTACATTACCTACAAAATAAATACAAAATACATGTAAAATAAAAAATAGGTTAATATAATTATAAGTTTGTACTAGGAATAAGAACAAGAACAATTTTTTTCATAAGATCGATTATTTATCTCTATCTTCTAAAAGAAGCAACGATCAATTAAAAGTAGTATATTTTATTTTGATATTAGGCTCTTCGGTAAACTTAGTTTAGTTCATTCTTCATTATAAAATGTTGTTACGTTTTTATAATATTATATTTGGTAATTTTTTCACTTCGATCTGTTTGCTTTGCCAACAACTTATCGCAAGAGACATAATCGCCTTCGAGATTTCTAATGCAATCCAAATTCAATTTAAATGTTTTAATTAAGTTCGAATTTTCCAAGTACTAACTCTTTTGATGCGACAGCCGACATAAAGCAGCACACCGTCCTCTTTCGTAAATTGAATTAAAATCAAAATTTAAGTATTACGCTCGGTACACGGCTGACGATATTATTATTAATCTCAAATGTGCAGCGAATATGAACTGCGGCAAAAGTGCGAGGGATCGTAAATTTTGTCCTTTGCGATACATCTTTCGGCATTATACACTTGAACGTTGCGCGTGTAATCCATTATTTCATCTATAATTGGAGCGATGTAATTCGTTCTTGCATCGACGCGTTTTTCGGAAAACTAAGCTTAAGAAACACGTCACGTGCAGTCAGCACTTTAAACGAGTACAAAATTTACATTAAATGCTTATCCAGCGCGCCAAAGGCGTTACACAAAACCCGAAGAACGAGAAATCGAGTCGCCGTAAAATAATAAGCTAATTCAACGCGACGTTCGTGTATGTTGTACTTTTCTTAAGCTATGTTGCATCGAACAAGTTTCGCATTTAGCTTTGATAACGACAAAAAGAATAATAAACGTACAGCGACAAAGATAATTAGTAACAGATCTATCGACAGATCTAACAACACCCAAAAAACAACGTCTATCTGATTAATCGCGGGCTTTAGAGAAAACAATTAAAGTTATCCGATCGCCTTTATTGCGCCAAAGTTATTTAACCGTAAATTGCAAAGTTGCCAGTATCGCGACGTAAGGTCCCAGTGGATGTATTTCATTGCTGCATCACGCGGTTAAAGAAAACAAGATCGTCAAAACGCCATTCGCACGGTTAATTACGTGTGCAAAAAAGCAGACGTGATAGAGCGGTAGCGACATTTATCGCAAACAGATTTTACGATATGGTAAACATATAATGGGCGGACAACGCCATCGTAGGTACATTACGTCAATCGACTTCTCGCGCCTGCGCAGCGCCCAAATAACAGAACTTTCGCACGGCTACTACCTTTTTAATCACTGCATACCTTGGCAAAAAATAAAGAGGAAAAGAGATGCAATACTTAAATGGAAAAAGAAGCGTCGGAGCAAGAGGTAAAAAAGCAGGGGAGCTTTACGACCTCCCACGCAGACTGAGAATTGTTTGAGCTTTAACTGTCCGTGATGAGAAAAAAAGTAATGGTAACGAAAGCCGTGTTCGTGGTTTTTTTCATTGATGACTAATTAGTTTATTCGATTAACTTTTGCACGTTTAAGCTAATTTTATTAACGTTGATTTCATAAATATCAAAATCAACACTTTTTTCATTATTTTTTTTTAACATTTCTTAATTATTTCTAGAAATATTCGTTTATCTCAATAAATTTGTTTGCCTTCAACGGAACCGTGAAATTGCACAAGCAAAGCTTATAATCGCGTTATCGATCTGTCCAAGAGAGAATTGAAAATGTGAAATTGAAAATGTGTAATAAAAAGGAAATTCGTAATTGAAATTTTTAAAAACAGCTGCATCGCGTTCAATTTCCTTTTCCTCGAAAAATGTGTCGTATATGCCTATTTTGAACAAATACTCAGCTCAACAACTTTATACACTGTTAAAATTGATGAATTTTCAAAAGTTCATGCGCGTAAAATAAGAAAAATCTCCTGCTATGTTAAGATTACACGCTCTCTAATTGTTCTTTCTTAAGTAATGCTTACTTTTTAAGAATTTAATCATCAAATGTTTGTCAATTTAATATTTGCATACATTACGAATATACGAGAACGTAACGTGATAATCTCTGTTACAGAAATTATATGCTTAGACACGAACCCCAAAGGTTCGTTACTAATTACTCCAGTTGATGTTTCGTATTTAGCCTTTAGCTACATACGCCCAGTGTCCTTCTTTCGCGTACATCAAATAGTTGAGGCGTTGTAATGGCTCCAGTCGATAAATTTAATTAGTTAATACACACGACAAACTTGACATAATGATATTTTTTTATCGGAGCGATTTAATTTTGAAATTTGAGGTTTATGATACGAAGATGTTTCTTTAATACATTGCCGTGACATTTAATTTCGCGCTCGACTTTACGACTCGACTTTACTTTGACATGACAAGGAAATTTCATATATGAATTATATACTTACGCGAATGCATAATCATTCGGAAACAGTTAATTCTTGTGTTATTGATCGAATAATCAACTAGTACAACTAAATTAATGTAAATTTTCAACTTGAAGAATGAATAATACACTATATTTCCTATGGTTAAAATCATTAAAGGTAATTCGCTTGCTCGAGTGATTTTGAAAATTGAACGCATTCTATTGAAGAAATCTATTATTTCTGAATACTTTTTTTAAGTACGAATAGGTACGAATGCGTAGTACATTAATATTTATTTTTTAATAAACAGTTAATAAAAAAAATTATTGTTTACTTGAAACATCGTTAAATGCAAATATCACTGTTTTCTATGTATAGAAGAACGTATGGCGTATCTAAGAAGATTGAAACGAGGAATTAATTCGCATCATAAAACCGGATGTAAAAAATATTTCTGATGGAAAGTTAAACCTCCAGATGTAACGACGAGCATGTATACTTTTTGAATGCTCTATTAAAAAATATAAATACAGGCTTTTTATCGCTTTTATTTATCGCACCTTCTCGTGCTTTCAACGTACAATTTCCTCTTCGCTATCTTGCACTGTCAGAATTTAATGGCGAAAATATTTCTTTTAGCATTGACGTATTCTAAAAATCTTGCATTTAACACGTTAACGGTAAAGCAGTCATTTTTAGTTTATGACAAACGTACAGGAAATGCTAAATCAGAAGCTGCTACCGAAGAAAGAATTTCTTGGACACGGTTTAGAAAATCTAAATATGTTTTAGTTGCCTTAACGAGCCATTTTTTCCTAGAAATCTAGACCCGTTATATCTTTCTCTGATATCTAACAACTTTTCTCTTCTAAAAGTTCGAATATTTCGTTTACATAATTTAAAATTTGAACCACTAGTGTTTTAATTCAGTTCACGAATTTCACGTAATGAATTCGTAAGTTTCAGACCGAAATTATTACCAAACGGTAAATACGGAGGCATAACTTTATTCAACTTTAATTGAATAATTAAAAACTCATTATAAATTTATTCGTTTCATGGCTTATAAGAAATGTCTTTCGATCTACTTGGAAGCTGTTGAAGAATCGATATCTTATTTGTCAATTTGAATACGTACAACATAGTAAATTAAGATAATATTTTATTGCACTCCCTTATCGAAATAAAAAGAAAAAGCAATGTTGGCGATCGCTTTATAAACTCTGACAGTGCAGAACGAAATAATTGTCAGGAGCAAAAGAAGGAAAGAACAAAGAGAGTATAAAAAAGGCCATAAAAAGCTGTTAAAGATATATCGAGACTTTACAAAGAGAACGGCGCTCCACCTGAGCAAGCGATTCGGATAGACAGAGGTGGAGTCGGATTTAAAGATAGAGATGCAGGGCCGAAAGAGTGAGAGAGAGAGTGAGAGAGAGGAAGGAAGAGAGAATTTTACAAGAAGAGAGAGAAATTAGGTATAGAGAGGAGCGGCACAGAGGCGACGCAGGTGCGATGCACGCAAGCGTAAACTCACCCTCGCAGCGATCGACGTCGTCGGTTTCTCCAGCAGGTCCCACAAGTACTTCTGATACTGGGAGCACTTGCCGTCCCCGAACTCCTCCTCGTCCCGCTGCCGCAGCGACTCCGCCTCCTTGCGCATCTCTTCGTGCACGTGCTCCTTGCGCTGGTGGTACTTGTGCTGGCAACAGCTCTCCAGGTACAGCTCGTCCACGCCCCAATACTCGAGGTCGTCGCTGAACGCGAGCACGCACATCTCGTCGACGATGTGCAGCTTACCCGTCCGGTAGAAATTAAGTATCGAGCTGAAGGACTTGGGATGCCGGTCGAAGAAGTACTCGTTGTCGATGAGCGAATAGTCGTCGCAGATCTCGACGATGGCCTCGTGGGTGTTGCAGTCGCGAAGGCGGCCGAGTCGGGTGTGCGGTAGCCGTTCGAGGGTACGCCAGAGCACCTCGTGCTTCACGCCCCCGACGTTTATGGAGACGCGTCGGTTGAGCGCTTTGGAGCGCATGATCATGAAGGGCTCGGGCGGCAGCGAGCTCATCGACTGCGAGAAGCCGCGCTGCTGCATCTCCAGGTCCGACTGACCCCCGGTGCCCGGTAGCGGGGGCGGCAGCGGCAGCGGCAGCGGCAGCGACGGCGGCGGCGGCGGCGGCGGCGGTGGCGGCGGCGGCGGAAGCGCCGGGAAGCCCGCCGCGTACCGGACCTCCTTCGGGGCCGAGGACGAGGAGGAGGCGGTGTTCAGGCTCGTCGCCGTCGCCGTCGCCGTCGCCGTCGCCGTTCCCGCCGCTTCCTTGGGAGCGACCGGCAGCAGCGCGCCACCGCCGACGACGCCGCCGCCGGGGAAGTAAGATCCGCCGGCGCCTGGCGCAGCCGCCTCGAAGCCGAAGGCCTGCTGCTGTTGCTGCTGGCATACCGCGAGCCCGTGGCCCTGCAAGCTGCTGCTGCTGTTCCCGTTGCGATCCGGCTCGACGCCCGACCCGCCGTCCTCGCCCTCGTACCTCGACTTGCTGTCCTTGAGCATCGGACGAGCCGAGACGAGGGAAGAAGAGCCACCTGGCAGCTCCTCCGCCTGCGCCCGGCTACCTCCTCATCCGCCGGTACAAGGGCTGCTCACCAGCTCAGCCGAGCACCGAGTCACGGGGATGCCCGGACACCGAGGCGTCATAATACAGCCTGCGAACAGAGGACGTGAGAAGTCGATTTGAAGAAGCGTCCTTCGGTCCAAACGGTGCGGGGCTCTGCGGTTCATTTTATAGGGCCATTTTATAACAGGGGGTTCCTATCGAGCTCGATACAATCCTGCTCCCTGTTATCAACGATGCAGCGATGCTCTACGTTACCAACCCCGTCACTGACATTTCTACGTTAATAACCGTTGACGGACTGGAAACGGTAAGTGATTGCTCCCGTAAAACTCATTTTTATTTTCGTAGACTTATGAAGTGCAAGGTACGTAATTAGCATTCCGTATTATCGCCGTATTTATCGTACATCTTAGACTCGTATCCAACTTCTAGGAATTATGATAACCTATGCACAGCAATGATTTATTTTGCGCTCGTTTTTATTATCGTTTCGCTTTTATCGTCATTCGACTCTCCGATTTTAATAAAGAATTTAATAATTAAATTATATTCCTTATACTCCTAAAGATTCCTTTGAAAAATTGTCAAGGCTAATCATTAATTTCTGTTCATTTATACGTTTTATTCGTCAAATTTGAGACCTTTGTGAAATGTAAATGTAAGTCTCGTGATATTTGCGTCGATATGTACACCCTCTGTCTGAAATTGATTTTGAAAATTACATCTGTTTGTGGTAAATATGATTAAAATTAATATAATGCAGAATAAAAAAATGAATTTTTTTGAATCCTTATATAATCTATACGATGAGATATTTAGGTAAAATTAAGAACTATGCTCTCGTCTACTTATTAAATTTTTGCTATTAAATTTTCAATCCAGTCAATCTTGTTATGCTTTCTTTTTGTAATCAAATTTCGTACATTTGTTATTTCCGATATATTATATGCTTCCGATGTGTGCCTCGTTGAAAATAAAAAATAATAACTATCAATGAATAGTAATAAAAATTTATCTGTTTTATTTGTGCATGAAACGTTTCAAATGATATAATGTATGTGAGATAACTTTTTTGAAAGCTTGATGTTATCGATGGATTATTCACTTCGTAAATATATGTTACAGCTTTCACGAAGAAATTTCTTCATTATTAAAATATTTATTCTAAAAGACAACGCTAAATTGAGTTCTTTTTTAAATCCTTAATGGATTAATTAGCTATATTAAATGACAATTTGTAATTAAATCGAAGGACTATTTAAGACAACTAATAAATTGTCTTTCAATTTTAATACTGTTCTTTGAATGCTGTTTTATAAGAACTACTGTTTTTTCAGATTTGACAATACGATGATTTTTTTAAACCATTAAAGACGCAAATATTCTTAGTGATAATTTTAACTTTAATACATCTGAAAATTCGTCATAACGAATTTCACTAGCACGTGACATACGTCGATCGCAATTAATTTGCATTGATTTTAATTATTGTAAAGGCTAATTTTTAGAACTTTTATGCACGATTAAAAGAGATATTATATTGTACATGGAATTAAAAAGCAATGCGTCAATGGTTCAATAAAATTACTTTGTAATCATCCACATCTTTCTATTAATAAAAATAAACATCTTTTTTATGTTATAAATGTTAGTTTATATGATCATTAAAATAACTATTAAAATTAATTACTGTATGTTCACTAGTAATGGCGCACTATTTTATCTTAAATTTCTACGGCATTTTATGTAATAGCTCTTTTCGCGTAACGATGTCATTACCACTCGATGAAAATTAAAATTAAAATCCAACTATACATTGTTCATGTACGGCCAAGTTCCATTTAATCATTTTCAAATATGAGATAAACTCAGTAGACCAGAATTCGTATTATTCGGGATAAATACGATTGAACGAAGGTACGTAGTACCTCCTGTATGTTAAATTCAAGGTTATACTTTTCTCTGCTTAATCCACCATTCTATTAATAAAAGGAAAAGCCGTAAAAATACAAGCTTTCACTTAGTTTCTAATAAATTTATATTCATGGTCCAAATAAATTGGCAACAAATGTTTGTGTAGAATAACACAAGATTTGAAGATCTAACGTGGAGCTCAAATTTCTATAAAAGCTAAAAAAATAATGTCTGTACTAAAGGTAGTGTGTTATTAAGCTGACAATAGCCTTCATAAATATATTTGCGATAGCTCAATAGTACAAAATTTTATACTGAATTAATAAAGCGAGTTTTATAACTACAGAATTTATAAGAAAGTTTTTCGTGACATCACATGACACTCACGCGAATAGACCAATTTTTTCAAAGACTTCAATAAGGACATCATTTTTAAAACATTTCATTTGATTAAAACATATTACAAATTAAACTTCTACTTGGATCTAACGCTAACAAATTTTCCATATTTTTCTTTAATACTATAATAGAAGCAGCAGTTGTCCAATTTCGACATTGTTGAATTTGAAAACTGTTCACGTTTGTTTCTTTTCAATTAAACAGTTTGATTGGGCTTATGTGTCTTCAACAATAATACATTTTTGCAATTTCTTTATTTATATGCTTAATTAATTTATACACTTTGCAATTTCTTATTCAAATACATCGAATAAAATTTCAGAAATACTTTACGATCGTATCGATTAAACTTTCCGGAGTTAGGGTATATAGAAAAAGTGCTTTTGATCTTCGTTACATATTAACACAAATATGTGCATTCTGCCCTTTTATTGAAATATCATGTATCGATAAAATTATGATTTGTAGTAACATTTTATACATCGTATTCCGCGCAAACATGATATTTTTAATGCACACGATTTAAAATAAAATAAAGCTCCTACATATATATTTATAAATGAAAATATCTTGGGCTACCTGTATTTTTTGTAATACTTAACCTACAAAATATGTATTTCCTAATTTCCTTCGAGCTCTAATTATTGTAACAGTTCATAATTAAAAATTGAGTTTTATATGCGCAAGTTACTGCGATATACACTTTACGATATGTGTTTCATATCGTTGAGTACGTTATTAACATTTTCCCTTGGATTAAAGTTACAAGCTACTCAATTAAATGGCCTTTCATTGAAATGATTTTAATATAAGTTGTTGTGTACTGTCAGAAGAGTTATTTCATCTTTTTTTCTGTAACAATCTACAACTTATAATTTAAAGGACTATATCGTTTTAGACTCTTAATTTGGTTAATTTAGTAAGTGTCAAATTAAAGTTACATTCTACGATCGTTGTGTGAAACGTGATAACATTGGTTCAAGTAAATACTTTTTAAATATTCGCTTGAAAAATAAATCTAGATATTTATATTATTAGTAAGTAGTGAAAGCGATCCAGTTTAAGCAATGAAAAATAAAGTCCTTTTCTAATAAACTTTCTAGTAAATTTTTTGATAGATTATTATCAAAATTAATGAATTATCATGGGAGTGGCGTTTAAGAAATTTAAAAACTTATTTATAATAGTTGAATTAATATATAAAAATTAATCACTTTCTATAAAATATAACATTTTTACGTGAAATAAATTTTTTATAAAACGTTTTACTTTTGAAACAAGTATGATGATAATTTTATACAAATGGAGCAAAATCAAAAAATAATTCACATTCACCTTGACATGCAGAGACAAATGTAGGTAAGCTTAAAGATTTGCGAATGACTTGTTTATGTACGAGATTTTATTGGTTAAAGCGCTTTTGTTTGTTTGGACTTTGAGAATTGGAGTGACAGACTCTTGCAACTTGTACAAAAGCACAGCGTAGAATTTCAGTGATGCTGATGCCACTCATTTACATATCGTTTCTACTTTGAAAGCTTAAACATACGTTTCTCGCTTTAAAAATTAAACTCCTTCCAACGTACCATTATTAAGTATATGCTTACAAAACCGAACGAATTTATTGTTGGTATCGTAATAAATTAAAATATAACACAAATATTATTTTAATGCAAATGCTATTTAATATTCCAAAGTGCTTTTGAAGAAACTTGTCGGTAAATATATCATAAATATATGCATTTCTAACAGCAAAATATTTATGGCATGAATATGTTTATCTTTAGAATGTATCTGAGCTACATTGTCCACATATAGATGATTTTCTGAATATAAAATGTCAATAAAGAAAATATTTATTTTTAACATTCATTTCAATAATAATGAGAAAAATTTCACTGAAAACATTCAGTGATATTATTTATTTTCAAGTGCAATTGAAACATCGCTTTTCATTATACTTGACTAGTAAAACGTCATTCTTAATCATAATCGCTTACTTAAAAAATGCTCTGATAAATAGATTAAAATTCTATGGTAAATTGCTTATTTAAAGAATTATAAAAAAAATTTATCGTCTATTATCGTCTCGTTCTAAAACACATTTGATAATACAAAAATAACACCTGTACGTACAGCATTTTACTTTCTATAAGAGAAAATTAACAAACGCCTTGATTTGGGGTAAAAAACTTACAATTGAGAAAGGTTCAATTTTTTTCAATACTCGGAATGTTAAATGAAAAGCGAAAATATTAAAACTTTTAAGAAAGTGGAAATCAACGATATTTCTCTAATTAACAGAAACATCAAATAAGTGCATTTAACCTTATGAGTATTATTCTTTAAAAGTTTTATTTACAAATTTAAACTCATGAAACGTATACATTGAAACTTGTCATCTAAAAGAGACAGCGCGTACGTAAATTTCGACAAATGTGCTAAAGTAACTGCCACTAATATTACGAAGCTACGGTTTATTTTTCCAGTTTACAATCCATATTCAGCAGCACGCAGAATGTTACTCAAAGTTTCATTCCTCAGCCGAGAATTTGCTTCCATTCATCATAATGATAAAAAAATAAATACAACGTAACTCTGAGTATATCCTGTATTGGTAATTACGTTATGTTTGAAGCGTGCAATTACGTAAGACTATTGCACATAACAGATTAGATGTGTATTTGAATAACCGTCAGACGAGTAGCGTTAGTAGAGAAATGAAAGTAATACCTATTCTGTTTTTAGCTGTTTTAAATTATATTATACGGCCATGATGTAATAAAGAAGTAAACGAGTAAACATTTTATTAATCGTGTTTTTCAGTATAAGTATTGTTCTTAAATCGAAGATTAAAAATCTATATTCTATAAAATAATACAGTTTATACAAATAAGCTTTTTGCTGAGATAATGTTTGGAGATAAAGCAAAAACGTTTGCCTTATATTGGACATTGACAATGAAAACTTTTATTATAAAACACGTTAAGAATGTTTGAACATTCTTAAATGTTCAAACAATAGTTTCTTTTTCTATTTATATTGATACAAGCTGTTCGTCCATTCGTTTACATTTGAAGATAATTAAGCTGAAAAATTATGTAATAATAAGTGATATGCAATATAACATTGACATAACATTTGTCACTATAGATGTTATACAAACATAAACGAACAAATAAAAATAAAGAAAGGTAGAAAGAATTTAAGTGTTTTTATTATAAAAATAGATGGAACCTGAGGAAGATTAAAGTAACATCTCGACTTTTTAATTATTGATCTCTTAAAGAATTCGTATTTATTAACGTATAAGACTGCTTACCATTATCATTATTATTCTTTTCTTGTATTATTAAACTTTCTGTCAATACGAAGTTTGAGAACATCGTAAGTGTTTTGATACGTAGAATCGCATTTTTGTACTTAGCAACAAAAATACATACGAAGGGGGTGGCAATCAAATAAAAGAGCAGGATAAGGGGAAACACAAAAAAGCAACAATGAAATGCAGGGATTTGTAAGGGTAAACCCGAGAAAAGTCATAATTCAATCAAAGTACTCATGAATGCGTATATTTATTTAGGGCTCGAGTATATCGGCTGTTTTGTGTTCATTTGAACTTTTCACTAGATTGGCTGACGAGTTCAACCGTGTTCATCCGATTCGGTCCTCAAATAACGGTAAATAACCGCATGACTTATCTTCCATTCGTGTATGATTATATACATTTTTCAAGTATACCTAGTAATATGAGTAAAATACACAGGGAATATGTAAGAACATGATCAATTTTCCTTTGATTTAGTAGGGTTACTTTTATCGATATAATAAAAACTTATTGCTATTATATCCTACATATATTTTATAATATTTTTGCAAATATTATTCATGGAAAAAATCGCCTTCTTATATAAAGATTCTTGGCAGTGTATAAATTTGAATGTGTGAGTAGAAAAAATTATTCGACGAACGGCAGAGGATAAACTTGGAAAAGTTAATTGTGAGATAAGATTTTTAAACGTGTTTGTAGTTCTTTGGAAACGTGTCATATTTCGGTTACTCCTTCGTACATATATCATAATAATTAATAACAAAGTAATAAAATTAACAATTAATATCAATATCAAGAACATCAGTAAATAGGTTCACAGCTGCAGTACAAATCCATGTACACAGGAGTAATTATAGATTATTTTGTATCGTAATTACATATCGTAATTATATATCTCAATTGTTATATTTGTATTTTATATAATTATTCTTTATTCTACATATTGACTTTCAAATTTACGTGAATATATTTATTAAAAATTTAATTCAGATCTTGATTACAGTACAAAAGGTTCTGTATATATAAAATTATCATTTCACCTTTTCGAATTAATTTTGAAATTAATTTTTTCACTTGCATTTTTAAAAAATTATTTGACAACTGCCAAATTTTAGCTTCTCTATTATTGTTTAATAAGTGAAATCAATAGAAATATCGTTGAACGCGATAACTTTATTATTCAATAAATTAAAATATGTGGCGCTCATAATTAACACTGAAAGCGAATGCACGAGTCTATTTTGAATGCCGATCATCTATTTCTAACTTTTTAGACGCTATTTTAAAAATATTTATAGTTTATCGGGCATTTTTATGTAGATTTAACAGTTACCTTAAATAGATGAAAAATCAATATTTAGAATTGCATGATTTAAATCGAAACCGCACGATTAAATATAAAAATACGATATATTTGTCAGGTTCAGAAGCAATTTTTTCATCGGATAAGATTTAAATTTTCTCGAAAGATGAATTATTAATTTTTACTTATAGCGATTAATACGTCTAATATTTTTTAAGATTATTTTCTATTAAATTTTTCTTACTGGCCATGATTTTTTAGAATATTTCATATTTTTATACGATAATTAACTCAAGAACAATATTTCACGATAAAATATTCACTATTCTAAATCACTTACTGCTTTTTAATAATTACTTTTCCATAATTTTTGGTATATCGTGAGATAGTAAGATTTTTTCTATGTCTTTTTTCAAATTCAAGTCTGTAGCGGATTTTGTGTGCACTATTAAAGTAGCGATGAAAAAGAAAACATGAGATATATATCGCTATTCGATGTATTTAATTCTATTCTGAAATTTTCGATTACATAAATTATTTCTCTGAAATTAATCTGAAAAACAAGGTATTTTTTTATCTGATAAGGAATCTTAAAATCTACAGAGAAAATAATTTTTCGTTTAAATGTTCCTTTATGTCATTAATTCTTTCATAAGTTCGTGTACTCGACCGAAATGTTCACAAGTTTTCTTGACACAATTCAATTTTTTATGTGTATTTAAGTTACAGTTAGATGTATCTATAGTAGTTACCGAATAAAAATTGCCTAAATATGCTTCGATTAATTCTATTACAACCTTTTTCCTTTTTTCGAATTTAAATTTCAACCTTCCATAATAATGATCTTGTTGAGAAAATTAAAAATAAAAATTGATTTTCAAAGACGCGTTATAGCTTTTTACAATCAATATTCTTGAAAATTAATAAGTTGTAGTTTCTAGTCTACTTGCAGATACTTTATTATGGAACAATTAATTTATCGGGGTTGCTCAACTTGCTCAATTTGCTTGCATACAGTTATCAAAAATTGTCTTCTAAATAAGTATTCCAAGTTAATTATATATAGTGACAATTTTTTGGTTGACTTCAACCCTATATCAACTTCATTTTTTCGCGATGGTTGAATGGTCGCATAACTTAAAAGTTCGTTACCTTTTATTGTAAATACTAACATATAAATGCGGCTATTACATAAAAATGACGTAGGCGATACGTTACGAAAATCAATATTCTACAAGACCGTAGTGCTCGAAAATTAATGTAAATTTCATTATTCTAGATAGAATAAATAGTATAAACTAAATTTTCCAGTTCTATAAAATATGAACCCTTCATATTTTATGACACCAACAATATTTGTCGCGCAATATCTTTCAATTTTTGCTAAAAAATTTATAACAATATTTGTTCTCGACTCATTTTTTATATGCAATAGAATGTTAGTAAGGGACATTATACTTGATATAAACTTCAAATAAAAATCTTTAAGAGCATATTTTTAAGAACACGTTGAGAGTTCATCATAAATTGGCCTGATAATTCGCGTAATATTCACGTAATCGTTAGCTTAAACTTACAGGAATGTCCGGTATGATCAAACGACAAAATTTTGTTTCCCGTCCATAGGAGGATAATTATGGTATTGCTTCACGTATTGATCTACAATGGCTGAAATTTTATAAGCTTTATATTATAAGCTTTTAAATACATTTAAAAATCAGTAGGTCAAACAAATAGAGAAAAATTTCTGAAGAGAATCACTTAACTACATTTATAATGCTTTGAAAAAAAGTTTAAATCTTATTAACAATATCGCGTATTTACTTGTTTTCTAATTGGACTTTAATTAAGCACAAGTGTCAAAAGTAAAATAAAACAAACGAAAATTTATATGTACATTTTTAACTACAAAAAACATTTTTTACTCGAATAATGATATTGTCTTTAAAGTATATAGTTATTAGCACTGCTGATATTGCATTATTTAAAAAAAATACTTTATAATTTTTTACCTTTGCCTACATATTGAGTATAAAAATTATTGTACGTTAATAAATATCTGAATTTATTTTTGTATCTGCTCATTGCCCATTCTAATAATATGAAAAATAAATTTTAAAAAATTTACACACCAAGTTCACGTAATGCATGCGTATGTTTTTATTTGAAATAGAAATCTGTGCAATGATTATAATTTTATAGAACGAAAGAAATATAAAATCAGTTCCTAGTCGACCATTTTTTAAATACTTTTTTCTCACGCCACTTAAAAATAAGTCAAATAATGTTGATGTGTCGACAAATTACTAAAAGTTTGTCATTATGCATAAAAATTTTATTACGTTAAATTTAGTTTGCTTATGTAATGTACACAAATATCATCGTTATTTCAAGTAACAAAAACTTTTATACTTTGTTCTATATTTTTATCCACTCAATGAAAAAGAAAATCTACGTAAAATTTCATATAAATGACATACAATTCACTTATAATGAAAAAGAGAATATAAAGAGAACCTTAAACACATTATAAATATATAATTTACCTTAAATATTTAATTATAATTAATGTTTTTAAATTATAGTACTTTTAATTTGTACAGCTATTGAGAAACAAATATTTAAAATAATATATACTTGAAATTATTAGAGCACAAACCATACATTACCAAATAATTATTTTTATTGACTTTCAAATTAGAATTAGTGCATGAAATTCGAAGTATACATATTTTATGTACCAATGTTTGTGCTTGTTGTCGGTAAATGTGACAAAAGAATATATAATCATTTATATTTATTTTTTTTAACATTAAAAGTTTTGTATTCTATATATTTTAATACTAGATAAAATCTGAAGCATTGATAATTGGTGTAAATGAAAGCAAGTTTTTTCGAATGATAGTTCCATCTAACCCTTGTTCAGCAAATGCAACTGCGTACTTATAAAATCCAATATTCTTAAAGTAGTGCGAGTTATTTTTATCTGATTATTTTAATTTAAATCTATGAGCATACAGTCATTCATGGATCATTATAACGTTGATAGTTGATCAGATTTTTATTTATGAAATGTAGAAAATTCACTTATTTTATGTTTTCGAGTATTACATACAATCAATGCTATGAAAATATAATTATAACATCGTTTGAAAAGAAATTGCAAATTTTAAAAAAGATTAATTGTATCTGTGAATGTTTGTACACGCATGACATTCGTGCCAAATTTTGGACTACAATGTAAAATATTCAAGATGATTTAAAAAGTATCAATGATGTCGGTGAAGACATTATTGAAAGAAGGTTAAAGTCTGTGATACTTATAATAGCTTTCAATGGCAAAATATTGTTATTAAGAAGGTCTTGACATTATATCTTAAACAATAATGCGTTTATATCGTATACTATTAAGTAACTTACTGCTTTGGTACTCTAGATACCACGTATAACGCCAATGAGTTACCTAATAATAATTTCAACGATACTTTTAGTTTATCATTTGTTTAACTGTATTTACACGTATACGTACTAATGAAAGTGAGTAGTACAAGTGTTCTTATTTGAGACTAAATCTTTCCATATTTATCAGCTATTTTAAACACGTAAGCGTGATAAATATCGTAACTAAAATATGTAAATAACAATAATATCCGACAATTTGTAATTATCCTTTGTATCAGAGTATTATATGAACGCCCAAAGACAAGATATTATATTTAAATAACGTTTTAGACATATTTAAAAATAAAATAAAATAAACGAAGTATATTTGATTGTCAGAATGAACGTACAAAGTTTCCATTATATTACGAATACGAAGTGCTTGGAATATTGGTGAAAATTCTAATAAATAAAGTTGTAAGATAAGAAAAAGCCTTATAATTTAAATTTTATCGTCGACTTTATCGGAACTGAATAGTAATAAAAGTCATATTTGCAAGAACGAAACCTAGAAACGTTTTAAACTGCGCAATCACTCTAAAAGCAGTATGATCGTCCATCGTGGTTGAAAAAAAAGCCACGTATGCAATCAGAAAATGAAATCGGATGTAAAGAGGTAAGTGCTTGGTTGGTGCACACGAGTAATAATTGTTCTAATTATTCGATCTATCTCGAATCGCCCGAGGCTCTTGAGGCTCTTTTATTTTGATGTCGCGGGCGTTGCGACCCTGGCTCCGGAAAACGAAAAAAGATCCAGAAGGTTGCACACACCACATTACCCATTGCGTAAAAGTCATTTTCACGTCCCACGACTTCGACACGCGCACAGTATGCCGGGAGTTTTCCACGAAAATAAGTGACGGGCAATTGGCGCTCACGCAACAACATAGACTTTACAATGAAACGCGACCTATGTGTAAGCGAATATTTTCAAATGCATAACTGCCTAACGTAAATTCACAGAAATTGATCTTCGATAAAGCTTGCAATAAATGGCTCTTTATCTTAAGAATCATTGATCGGGAAGAAATGATCGGTCGCGTTGTTCTTTTAAATCAACGGCTACGCTTTCGCGAATAGCACTCATCGCGAGATATTTAAAATGATACTTTTATCACAAGTAGAATGTACGAAATGTAGAATTTGACACCGTCCAAGTTCATTCGAGCTTTAGCTGCGTAATCTCTTAGTTATACGATTCTTACCAAGAGCAAAAACAAACGTTCAACGCCAAGTCAATTTAAACGAGGCAGTTTAAAGGCAGTCCAAGTCGAACGTTTAATCGAACTTGGGCAAAGCGCACACTTGTCCATCCGCGGATCAAAGGAGATCGCGCGCGTTTAATTATCACTGCTCTATGATTATTATCTCGTCAGCCGCGGTGACAAAGTCAAGTTTAAATATTTGTGCAAGCCATCAAGATCGCGATAATAAACACGGCCAAGAAGGATGGAGTAAAAGTCCGTCCAAGAGATGAATTCGAGCGAAGAGAAAAGCAAGAAGAAAAGGGGAAGGCAAAAGTGCGATCTTGGCGAGTCGCTATGACGAATAAAGGTTACGTATGTTACGTAAGCGCCGATGAGAGAAAAAATCGCCCCGCATCGCGGCCATGGGGATTGACGCCCGAGTTTAATCCCGGGAAGACTGCCAGAATCGAGCGGTGGCACGTCCTACACGTTATACATTTACCTACGTGTGCCGTCGTTCGATCGCAATCGACTCTGTCGCCGAATCTCTCTCCTCTCTCTCTCTCTCTCTCTCTCTCTCTCTCTCTCTCTCTCTCTCTGCTCTCCCTCTCCCTCTCTGTGTGTGTCTCACTCTCCCACCCTCCTCCTCCTCCACCCATGGCACTTCCTTTCACGCTTGAGCGCTTAAACTTTGAAAAATACAGAGTACAATCTTTGTACACAGCTAACGGGTGTTTTTCCGTTATATTTTTACCTGTTACGTTTTACCAAATCAGTTGTCCTCTTATTTTACCTTTAAAATATCATACAAAATAACGTTACAATTATTGGCATTTCTCGATGGACGGAAATATGGCGTATCGCGGTACGTTTTATCGATTGCGTAAGTTGAATTATGAATTATATTAGATTTTATAAGTGACATAAGGATTTGCGTTTATTAATTTAATTTCTTACATCGATATAAATCTGCTTACGTTTGCTTTTAAAATAGAACGAACAAATCATACGACGTACGGTTCTATTAAAGAATGATTTAAAATTTACATAACGTTAAAGTGTACGTAATAAATAGAGCATAATATACGGTATTTTTCGCCTTCAAATTTTGTAAGGACTTTCTTTTTTTTTTTTTTTTTTTTTTTTTTTTTTTTTTTTTTTTTTTTTAACAAATACGCGTCGATTATTATTTCATATTTGATGTAAAATAATAATAGCTTAGCCGACAGGCCTTGGATCGTAAAGGAAAGGGGCAAAAATTATCGGGATGAATTAACGATGAGACTTTTGTTTACGTCTGTAAGAAACAAAACATGAAAAAAGTAGAGAAGAGATAAAAGTGTCGCGTGCTTGTGCGCGTGTACGTGTGTTTGAAAAGGTAGCTTCGAAAATTAACGCGAATGTCAGATATTGAGAATGAGTAGGCAAAGATTTGTTGTCTGTCAAAGAAAACTCATTTGTTCGGAGATTAAGAAAAAAAGACTTCTGGCACTATCCGTTGGAGTACGAGTATACTTGTATGCGGTATATTGTATTTTCAATAATTGTGAAAGTCCTCGGTTCCTTTTTTATCACCTCGCATGTTCCCTAAACCAAACTAATTTAATTAAAAACTAATGGTCTCAAATATTTTAATTATAATTTCGTTGCTTTTTACAATTTTGAGCCATCAAGAACTTCTCCGAATTAAAACAAAGCTGATAATGTTCACAATTGCGCATAATAAACGAGTAACTCCCACGAATTCACACAATAATATGTATTGTTTTGATTACTTATAATTTAATTGCATTATTTTAGAAATAATATGTACTTTGTAAATGTACAAAATGCAATTCAAATGTACCACAATGGCGTCAGTTTTTACCGTGCACTATTGATACAACGCAAATAATTCCTTATTATTAGCATAATTATCAATTATTAATTATATGAAATTTCTATAAAAAATTTTGAAGGTCTTAAAATTTATTAATTGATACCTATAAAGAATATTCGTTCGATGCAAATGATTGGATGTAATGATAGAAAATCTTGTACAAATGCTCCGTTACGTTTGTACGTTTCTTTCGAAAGATAAAAAGAAATTCTAAAATGTTGTCAAGTATTTTTGTTAATATGTGCACGTGAAAATTATAAGCACAAATTTTATCACGTAGATTGCGATAGCTTTGAATATATTAAATCTGATCGGTTTGAAAAATTTTTGTTATAGGGAACAAAATCAATAAAGGCGTGTACTTTAATTTAACCGGTTTTTAGGACGCGAACGTTAATAATATTGTTCGAGGTATACGGAAAATAAAAAAATTAATATACGTACAGATTGAAATACATCGATTGAATTGAAGGGGAATAGCAGTGTCGTGATACACGATATCGAATACGTGTACGTATGTTCCGATAAAGAAATTCACGTGTAATATGTGTGTGTGTGTGTGTGTGTGTGTGTGTGTGTGTGCGCGCGCGCGCGCGTGCGTGCGTGTAGAGGCTATTTAGCTAAACGAACCTACCTACACACATTTCGAACATTGTCGTAGCCGAATGTAGGTGATACGTAAAATTCTATAATAAAAAATGTATTTATAAACTAATCAATAAGCCATTGAAGTTCGATGAATTGTATGGAAATATTTTAACTGCGAGTGAAATTTGCTTTTAACTCATTAATAGCCACACGCACCGATCGAGCATGTTCTTGTATGTAAATGTAAATTTTAACGTAATATCCTACATCGTGTTCACTCCCAATAATCCCCTTCTTTAATAGCGGTCGTATTGTTTATGACTTTAACTACCTATTGACACATATACAGCGCCACAGCCTCCTTGCGAAGCAGCTCACGCGCCAACTAAATTTGTCGCAGGGCGATTTTCCGCGATGCTAAATCTTTCCCTCTTTATTTTTCGCTTCTCCTTCTTCCTCTAGTTCGTATCGGGCCGAGCATTCGCCTATTTTAACTTACTTCGGTACGCAACATCGCGTCTCTACTTTAGCTCACTCGTCTCTTTCGGTTTCTTCCTGAATTCTTCGCGCAATCGAACATTCTTTTCGAGCTTCAACCTGGCGCATCGTCATTTAACAATTACGGACCGTATTTAAAAATACCGTTAGCGAAATTCAGCATTTCGCCAGCGGTACATCGTTTATTCCAACGGTAGGACGAGCGCCGACTGCTACGATTTGTATGCGTCAGTGGATGAACGATGTGCTGACATCATCGAACAAATTTTTATCCCTTCTAATACAGTAGCTGGTGCTGCTACTGGGGAACTCGTGTCTCTCTCTCTCTCTCTCTCTCTCTCTCTCTCTCTCCTACGAATCGTTGCCAATGCTTCGCTCAATTTATTCCATTTTCTTCTGCGCCAGCAGAGTCTGTGGAATATTCTTATCGTAATCACGATCTAATAAATGAATAGGGCTAACTTTGTCTGTAGTCGGTGGATCTACGGAAAGAGTGACGTATCTCTGTAGTCAAATCGGTTACATCCACATTTCGTCCGTTCATTAAATTCGCTCAACGGAATCTCGCTCGACGGAAAATAAAGAAGATTGAACTTTTCAATAATCTTCAAAAAAAATTAACATCATTTTTTTCAACGCTAGACTAAACAGCATATTTATCTTTTAGCAAAGATTTTGTAATTATCTCCCGCGTGTATATTCTTACGCTACTACTCGATATCGACCTGTAAAATCGACCTGTTGGGAAAAAAAACGTTTTTTTTTTTCCAGTACTTTCCTGCAAATCTATAATCAAATAGTCCCTTAATGCAGTTTAGACGTATGTCTTTTCTCAGATTATACCTCCGGATTACTTGGAGTCAACTATAAGCATTTAATAGCTCAATCGTTTGAAAAGATAATCGTGTAGTAGTTACATAATTATATTTGAAAACATAAGAACTTGAGACATCTTATAATCACAACAGGATATACTTATATAATACTTTCTTAACGACATTCGAATAGATTATTTTGACTTTTTCGATCTCTAGGATTTTTTAAGCAAAAATGCTTGCCGTATAAAATTGTCAATTAAATTAAAATAAAGTATGTTATAATTTCAAATACTAATAAACATTTTACGATTAGCTTTTCAACTTCTCTATCTTTTATTAGAAAAAAAAATTTCGATACCTTTTTGTTTTAAAATTGCTTTCTATATAAAGCTAAATCAATTTTCGCTTGACTTTCAGTTGCAAATGATTAAGAACAATGTAACAAAATTCATAGATTATGCAAACGATCAATTTCGTTAATTTCAACAATGCATCTTTTTAGTATCTCTTTAGTAAATTCGTATATTAATAAAGTAAATTAATCTCATTCCAAGGTAAACAACAAGTTTTTAACATACACGAGAAAGAAAGTTTATCTGTTCTGATAATCCATTGTTGTAATAAAAAATCAATATAATTTTTAATTCCACAAGATCTTGGAAGAAAAACTTTTCACGAAATAACCTCGGATTATATTTGAAACGTTTGGTTAATTGTATTTTTTAAATAAACAATAAAACTTAGCCCCTGTAATAACGTATAAGCGATAAACAAATAATTTACTTCTACTTTATCAACTCGTTTTTTCAACAAACAAACGAAAATATCCTAGTCTTAAAAAAGATTGCCGCTATAAATAAAGGAACGTGGATTATAAAAAGTATAATCTATAAATCCAACTATTCTGAAAGTAATCTGCTGGATTTTTCATAAGATTCTTAAAATATGAAATCAATGATTGCTCAATCTTTTGATTCATATCGATACGAATCATGAAATTATAAATAAATGCGGAGAGACAGCTTAATATAAAATGTAATTGTTGAAATTTCAAATTTTTCCTACTTAAATTAAGTAGAATCAAGTAGAAGAGTCAATGCTGGATTCTATTTATATAAAAAAAAATGAAAAACAACTGTAAAAGTATTAATACTTATATAACAATAATACACAACACAAGCACATTTCAGTTCCACAAAAAAAATTTGTGTAAGCACAAACAGGCCATCGTTTATTTTAGAATAATATGTTCCTATACTTTGGTCTAAAGTAAAACAATAGAATAAAGAAAGTGTTAAAAACACAACAGCTATAACTATTACTAATAATACATTTTACGCTAAATAAAATAATCGCGTATTTTTATTTTTGTGATTGTAAATATACCATTGAAAGAATAAGTTATTACGAAATATCTACTTCAAAATGTTTTGAATCGCTTATGCTTTCTCTTATTTCATTGTATAAAGCTCAACTATTATTTATCAAATATTTAAATTTTATTATTTTTTATGCAAGAAAAAATTATCATAAATCCTTAACTATGTTATGTACAATTAAAATAACATAATATATGAAAAGTTACTTTAGAAATATATGCACATACTTTTTTTTTTTTTAATAAACTGAGATATAATTATTCAAGATATTATTATTGATATAGTAGCGATGTAGAAACATTTTATTTTCCATAAGTACGACAAAATCAGAATATTAATAGCAATTGTAGTAACTCGATATCTAACAAAATTCATAAGAACATTTGTTCGTATCAAATATATTGACAACAAAAATCTGAGAAGCTCTTATAATCTTAGAATACAGCATATTTTATTGATTATTTTATTGACGCAATTAAATAAAATGTTTGAATTTTGCAACAAGGCTACCACCATCTTATTGAAATCGTACGGAAACTATCAGCAACATAAATAAATACGCGTATAAACTTATTTTCTTTTGTCGTAATCGTAATCTGATACGTGTGTGCGTGTTTCCCAGAAAATATTTAACATTCAAACGCACTTTTTTTACGATGCTACATTATTAAACATTATATCATATTAAAATAATAGCATAATTTTACCAATGGAGAAATATAGATTAAAATATACTAAAATTTGCTAATTAAACATTTCCTTAAATAAAAACATTGATACGCACAGTGTCATAAATAAGACATTTATACTTTAATTTGACAAAGATAAGTATTAAATTTTAATAGCTTTGTTAAACTTTTATATTTATATAAAATTTAGCATGTAAAAATTATAAACGCAGATTATGCTATAATACTACTGTTTCAATTTTAAGCTTTCAACATAAATATTGATTCGTAAAAAATATATATATATATTATTTATAAAAGCTTTTGAGGCTCTAATAACTAATCGAGTATCTCAATCGTTCTAATTTTATTTTAAAAACGCATTTGTGTACTTAAAATAAAAGTAATGCTCGTAATAAAAATATTTTTATATGTACACGCAATATCCAACTGTACTATTTTTTCTTTTAACCTTTCGAAAAGCAAAAACTTTAAGATATAAAAATTAATAAACGTACAATTTATTGTTAGTCACAAGTCCATTGTTAGTATAAGTCTCATTGGTATCATTGTTGATCCCATGACATTAATTTCTTTAGGTTTGATTTATTCAAAATATGTACGAATACGAACATAGTCACGTGCATAATATTTTAGTTTTTGATAAAAAGAAAAACTCTAATTGATTCGTGTGAATTATAAGATCAAAACTCGGTAGCGTTAGAGTGGCAAAAGCATCCACTGTCTAAATTTTTCTATTTTAGTTGAGATTACTCGTGCTTATTTTTAATGAAATAAGTTGTTCATCGTTAAAAGGCATATAATAGAGAATATCAATACCAAGAAATAAATCGTGACACTATCTAATTTGACAACCCGAATTCTCGGAACGTTGAGGCAAGTGAACGAAAATAGAAAGTATAAAGAATACTGTGCAGAAATTACATACGTAATGCACCATTCCATCAAAAGAAAAAAAGTAGTCTACTCTTTGAATAGGATTTTTTTTATGCCTTATGTCGTTACTAAAGCAGCTCATAATGATTTGTTTTTTGTCGAAGAAAAATTTGATGAAAAGCGGATTTTTGGAAATCGTAGGTCGCTTGACGGGGCTCAAAGAAGCCAAGCCTTTTTGAGCTCCAGTAATCCAGTAGCGCAAAATCCTAATGTCAACACTGACACTTTCCCTTTGAACTCTAAAGGAAACTCTGGCTGCGATTGAACGTTAACCGCGCGGAAGTTTCATATTTTATACTTCCCTGTGGCGCGCGACCAAGAGAGAAGGAGAGTGTACCGGGCATCAATCTTGTTCTTTCTACTGCACGACGCTCACGTGTAACAGCGACGACCTCCCGCGCGCGTTAAACGATACAGAGAGAATGACTAAGAGCTGACCTTCGCCGAGGAGGCGTCGGGGCGTCGGGGCGTCGGGGCGTCGACGAGCGCCTAATCTGTCTCGCTGGATCTACCAAGGTTCTCGAGCCACGGCGTCCATATCACGTATCGTAGTGCACGCACGCTGTGTGTTTAGCACCTGTTATCCTCTCTCTCTCTCTCTCTCTCTCTCTCTCTCTCTATCTCTCTCCCGCCCCCTTCGCCGGTGGCGCCCTTGCGTGGCGGCACACCGGTATGTAATGCGCGCGCCACGCGAACTTGAAGCTCGAAGGGGTTAGCAAACGGGGTTAAGGGCTGCGGCGACGACGTTGGCGGCGTCGGTGCTTTAACGCGTCAGAGCGCACTGTAAAAGGGGTCAATGAGGGGCAGGGTTATTAATAAGATTTCGGTGGGTAAAAATAAGCTCGCGCGCTGTTCCGCTTCGGGTGAAGAGGGAGAGGGGACGCGAATACCAGGCGAGGTGGGGGCGAGTCGACGCTTTCTTTCGGAATGCGCCCGAGTACTGTGTCACCGTAACACCAAGATGCGAACGGTCAGCGAGAACGCGATATAGCCAAAGACTTGGGGATATTTTCGTTGAGCAGATACGCCAAAGGACGTTGCACTTTCCTTGCGATTGATTCTTGCGTTTCTGCTACGCTTAAGTAATGAACGTTTGACGGGCGATGGTTGCCCGTTTGATCGATCAGTCTTTCGGTCGTGCGCTCGTTTACCGCTTCTGATTACGTGACTGGCAATCACTCGCCGCTCATTACTCGCCGCTCATTACTCGCCAAAGGTTTTATGCGCTTTAGAACGCGAACGATGTTCCGTCGATTACCTTAGCAAGATGCGTTGGGATAATATTTTTCCAATGAATCGTCTACTCTCAAATTTAATTATCTGGCTATTCCAAGGGCAAACTCTTAATTACAACCGTAATATTGAGGGACTGCGCCAACAACCCTAATCAGTGCTACCATCGACATCTTACAATACACCAATAGGCTATTAGTAACAATATTTTATAAAATAGATATTTATAAATATCCTCGATCTTAAAATATCGATTTCGGGCCAACAACTCGAACATAGGTATTTAATAATCTATTTCTACGAAAAATTATTAGTGATCTCATTTTTCTCGTTGCCTACTCCTTAGTTATATTTACAATTTATTAACCCAAGCAAGTCATTTTTCATTGGGTTTGAAATAAATTTAACTTAAAAATGTTCAAGTGAGAAAGCGTGAACAAAGTTTAAGAAAAGAAATAGTAAATTAATTCTGCAAGATCGGATTAATCTCTAATAATCGGATTATTCTCTACTATTTTGCATATCAAATGATAACTGTAATCGGTTTAAAGTCGTGGACATTTAACATGCGCTATAATCTAATCCTTCGTCAGAAGAAAAGAAGGATAGAGGATTTTTAACGCATTTGACTTCTGGTGCTCAATTTGAGAAAAGCTTTGATTTATATTTTTTGTAAATTTCAAATATTACCAAACTAATTTATTTTATTCGGCTTAGAATAGATATTGTGCAATTCAACGTATTCGTAAAAGAGATTTATAAAATTGCACCAGGTAATTCTTATTATGAATTTTTTGTTAGTTGGATTAATTAAGTACCGTTATAGTCTCTATCTTCGCTCGCATCTATAAAGATATAATTCTATTGCTCAAAATTGGAAACTCTGATTCATCGGACGAATATCCGTTAAAAATAATATGTATTATTCTGCACAATATCAATAATGATATTCCATTATGAACTCTCTTCCAAAGATTCAGTTCGCTATATTATAATTGAACGAAACAATTAAATAATATATTTATATCAAATTAATTATTACTACCTAAACGTTGAACGTCGGATTCGAAACGGTAACTCAAAAGAGTTTATTATTTTGCAACCATTACGTTTCTCAATTGCGTTACATTTATTAAGTTATTAATTTTAAAAGAAAAATAGAAGAGTATAATCTATAAGCGACTTGCATAAATCTAAAAGTTACTTGCATTAACAACCAACTTGTGCACTTTTATATCGAGAGCATAGACTGTAAGAAAATTGAACTACTGTAATTTTTTATCAACGTATATAATGCCTATTCTAACCAGAAAGAATTGAAAAATTTATTTAAATAACTTTACAGTATAATGATAATTTCAATAAATTGATGCTCCATTATAAAATAATAGATTATCCTCTATAAAAGAAGGCATTTATTAGAAATACAATGTAAACCAATAATTGTACTTTTAATTCTAATACTTTCGCTATATTTCTTTTATAAATATATAAATAACAAATTCTTAAAACGTATCTTTCGTTTCGTATTTTTTCAATTTCCCGAGGCACATTCTCATACCATTATTTTACGGGATAAGGGTGCTTTTGTGACTCTTTCACACGTGAAAGTATAAAAAAAAGAAAAGAGCAAAAGTAAGAATAAAGTTAATTCATCGAGAGAGTAGAAGTAAACGAAACAATCCTAAGGAAAACGGAAAAATCTACGAGTAAAGCTTGTTCGAGTGAGTATTGAGTATAAATAACGAGATAACTAGAAATTTATTCGCAAAAATGAAAATAAAAGACTTTGCATATGCATGCGAATGAGTTGTGCACCTCGAGAAACAAATGTACAAAAAAGAGGTCAAATTTTCAGCGTATCTTTTAAGTTTTACGACTGAGAAAGACTATGTAATATGAAGGAAAAGGCTCGAAGAAGTATTAAATCTTATTGAGAAATTTTGTGTTCTATTGAGTCAGCCGATAATACAACTAAAAAAACTTATACGCATGCATGCGTATTAGTTATTTATTTATTTATTTACTCTTCCCTTTGTAAAAATAATCTTAAAAAGCGCGTTCTTTTTTGAAAATAACAAGAGCCAGAGAGCATTAGCTCCTTTTTCCTTAAATGTACACGCATATTTATATCTCTCAATTGACAATACAAGTTAGATAAAGAAAAATGAAGAAAAATGCGATATTAACGACTTAAGAAGCGACGTTATTCATTTAATCCGTTTCACTGAAAAGTCAGAGAGCTTCTATTACTCTTATGTTTTTTTATAACGAGAACGTTTTAAATTATAACATGACACATTTAATGGACGTACTAACGTGTAAATTTTTCACGAAGAGAACAAAAGATAATTTCTTTGCAACAAAGTTGTCCTGTACAAATAGTTGTACAATTTTGGGAAACGAAGCGACGTCTTAAATTTGAAAGCCGTTAAGCTTATTACTACGTAAACGAAAACGCTTAAATTTTTTAAATATAATTGCAATAGTTCGCAAAACCCCTTCCCATCCCTGAAACCTACCCCATTTACACTTTTCTTTTCGTAAAAAAACTTTCACCATTCGTACAGTTAACATAATGGGCATAGAGAACGAGCTGAACGAACTCAAAAGAAAAGCGACAAGTGCACAGAGAGAGAGAGAGAGAGAGAGAGAGAGAGAGAGAGAGAGAGACCGAGCATTTACGAGAGTGTAAAAGAAGGAGAAAAAAGCGACACAAAGAGCACATGCCAGCGCGTACATAAACGATCCTCCGTCAATTCAAGCAGCGCGGCGCAAAAGTCGCAGCTGAGCTTTAGAGCTTTCCCTTAGCAAATTTATGATAAAAACGTTATCTTACGGCACAGCGATGCGCGGGGGCGCACGAGGACCTCCTTCGTCACAGCTCGACCCTTCGAGGCAGCGTCGCCGACATAATGTTCGACCGAAGCGTACGTACGCGCGCGCATATATGCGGGGATTCACGCGCACGGCGTAATGAAAGAGGGAGAGGAATTCGGATAGAGAGAGAGAGAGAGAGAGAGAGAGAGAGAAGGTGGTAGGACAGATACCCAATAAGGATGGAGGACTACTGGCCTAGATATCGAGTGGATTGGTCGTGCAACTTTCTTTCTCTCCCTCCCGCCCTCCTGGCGCTTCGTCGAGGGAAGGCGAGAAGCGCGCAAGCTCTACAGGCCCTCGTGGTAGTCCCGCGTAAGTAGAGGTGGCGACGACGGCGACGACGGCGACGGCGGCACGAGGACGCGCGCAGGGTGCCTCTGGCAAAAGGAGTGGGTGAGAGGGAGCGCACAGAGTCGCGCACAGCTGACGCACAGATGCGCGCGACTACCCGAGCCCCTCGCCCCCCACTCGTCGACGAATAATGCGCGGGGTACGCGTGTCAATTACTACAGGAGAAATAAGGGAGTCGGAGAGAAACGGAAAGAACGAGGAATTATGGGGCAAAGCTTCGCGAGTACAAGAAGGAAAAAGGCGGAAAAGCAAATTGCGGGTGAATTAGCGATGGAATGAGAGCGGGAGAGCGATGGCGGGAAGAAGGAAGATGGGAAGGGTGAGAGAGTAAACGTGGAGAAAACGAGAGGGGAAGCGAAACCTATCAAACAGACATAAAGATTAAGAGAGTCAGTGGGGGGTAAACGAGAAAAAGAGGGCGCACAGCGTGTAAACCGCGAATCGATTTTTAGCGCTCACTTTGGCACGGTTCTCGTGAAAGCCTCTCTCTCTCCCTCCCTCTCACTCCCTCTCGCTCCCTCTCGCTCCCTCTCGCT
Organism: Wiebesia pumilae; assembly: GCA_018907045.1. NCBI lineage: Eukaryota > Metazoa > Arthropoda > Insecta > Hymenoptera > Agaonidae > Wiebesia > Wiebesia pumilae. The sequence continues at coordinate 1,146,625 of JACCHZ010000123.1, forward strand.
CCCTCTCGCTCCTCTTTCTCCCGTATGTTTACAAGGCCTGCGAATTGCACGTGCGTGTACGACGCGAAGAGCGCGCAAAGCAACGGCGCGAAAAATAATCACACCGTTTATTCGATCCTTCCTTTTCAAAATCGGATACTCGGGCGCCGTTCCATCCAATCTCGATTCTCGTGATATTCCTTCTTTGATCTTCGACGCTCGTCGCGCTGTGACGTTATAACCACTGTAACCGGGCAAGCGCTCCGAGGCACAAGGTAAGCCGGGCTCGTGTTGAAAATGTTCGGCCTCGACGAGAGCCGATGGAGCAAGACTCGCGACACGAGAGTCCATCTCTTATTCTTCCTACAATAATTCGTATAATCTTCGGCTCTTCAGCAGTTGACGTCTTAGCGGAATCTTCCGATTGTTCAGAAATTTAATCGCGGCTTATCGATATCTCGCGTTTCCGAAAATACTGTCGTACATTGTATTTCAATTAACGATATTTAGCAAAGCCAAAATTCAAGTCTAGGAAAAGATACATTTTCATCTTCTATTCGCTTGTTTAATCCCCGTATTTCGATGAGTCGAAACTATTTTTAAGCGAAACAGCAGAGATTAGTTTACGCCGAACGCGTACACTTATCAATAATTATAGATAAACGAGCGTGAATTACATGCAAATTACGCGATATACGCGTGCAAGTTCAAATATCTGCGGAATTCTTCGACACACGCGCAGATATAAAAAAACAAGAATATGACTTGAAAATTTTCAGTCGTAATAAAGAAAATAACGACCGAAGCGTGCAAACACGAGATCGTAATACTAGAAAAGAATCAAGTGGATGATGTGTACGGTTTAAAACAACATTGCCACGTGCGCGTTACGCTGTAATTAATAAAATGCCGTTAATCATTCGAGCGGCACAAGCGAAGAGGAAAAAAAACACGTTTATCATCGACAAAGAATACACGGATTCTCCGCCTTCCGGTTGTATTAACGCATTACTCCCGAATGCTTGCCAACAAACTAAACCTTCCAGCGCATCAGCCAAGCGCGAGAACGGAATGAGCCTCGGTGCACTTGAAAAATCGCGCGCGATTGTTTTCGTTGGACGGGAGTGTCGGAACCCGCTCGCTTCCGCGATGCTTGCCACACGCGCGAGACGATGACGGTGCTGGCGTCGATGGCGTCGATGGCGTCGATGGCGTCGACTGCCTGACAATGGGACGAAAATAAGAATCAAGTTCGCATTCGAACGTCGCGGGCCACGTACTCGCGTATGGGTCCAAGACGTTCGCCGGTCGAGGGACACGCGCGCGCTATTTTCGATGAGCTTTCTCGCATCTCTCTCTCTCTCTCTCTCTCTCTCTCTCTCTCTCTCTCCCTCGTTGCGTCGTTCGAGGCGCGAATTTCAAAGCCGAATCACACGCGAGCTGCTGCTGGTTACCGGAATCTTCCCTCCTCCAGTCCCTCGAAAATTTTCGTCGGTGAAAATGTACGAGCACTGCGAGCTTATCGATCGATACGATACCACGTGAAAGGCTCCCTCAGCGAGAGGGAGCAAGAGGGAGGAAGAATGCACATAAAGAAAATACGCACTGGATCCTCCCTCCGCGTTAAGCATAAATCTTATGCTTTATACACACGAGACTGGTGCTTGTTTGTTGTTTACTCTGATAACTCACCCTCCTATATCATAGCCGTATCTCTTGTACGCGATTTGAGGAATAAAGGGAAAGTCCGACCGATTCGCCGTTGTACGCGTATTTCGTTAAATGAAGAAAAGTCGTTTGGCCTAGATTTTCCGGAGCTCCCCCTGTTCGCGCGTCAATGCTCGCTTTCGTTCCCTCTATTGGGCGTGCCAGGGCTGCTCGCCCCATTACGTGCTCGCCTAAAGGCTCGTATTAGGTACGATAATTCGGATTAGAGGATGCTCGAGGGGGTGAGAGACAGAGAGAGCGCCTGCACGCGCACGCACGCACGCACGTCGTTGCGCGCTCTGTAGCCCGCAATTACGTTGATCAATCGCCCGCGCGCTCTTTACGTGCGCACAATCGCGTACGACAGAGGCGAAAAATAAACGCGAACAAGAACATGAGAAGGAGGAAGAGTCGAGGTGAAAACACGCGTAGGTAGGACACGCGTCGCCCCGAGCGAGACAGAACTAGCTCGATGAAATGCCGAAACAAAGGGCGTGTGCTTCCTTGTCCTTCTTTCGCCGTCGTCTAACCCTCGAAAATTTAGTGGACGGTGCATAAAGCGAAACAGGCGTGCAACGGAGTTCGCGAATGAAGAAAAAGCAGGAGGAACAAAGGAGGAAAGACTTGCGCTCGCGTGACCCGTAGAGAAAAAAGCTGACCGTGTCGAGGATCGATCGATAGCGTGAAAATTTTATTACACTTTTCCGTTTCGCCGGTCCTGTAATTGTTTGCTTTGCTGCTAATGCTCGAAGCTTCTCAGCGGCAGGTCTTTACTTTCACAAGGGGATCATCGGCTTGGCAAAATCAAACACGAACAACTCACTGCCACGCGCAAGAGAGTAAATAAAAATTAAGCCACCGCTCTCGATAGGGGTAGGGAAAACAACGCAGGCTTATATTTACTATTGCTATTTCTGGATTCGTATGAATGAGGGTATTTGGAAGAGCAGAGGAGCAAGAGTAATATAGCGTAGTGCGACCGACATATCGACCGGTGACCGGATTTGCCGTTTGCCCTTACGAAGCGCTTGCTAAGGTTACATCTTTTTTATTGGCTGGACAGCTGGAAGCTCCGCTTTCCATCCGACGCCGCAGTTGGAAAATCCCGAAATCTCCGTTGTCGAGCAACAACGTTTACGCCTACCTTCCGTTAGTTGTCCACGTTTGCGAAAACCGTGAAAGATCCACGCGCAAGCCCAACGGATTCTTTACGAGCAACGATCGACCTTAGCAAGTCCCGTGTCGGCCGCGAACACTTGTTGCGAAATTTGAGATTCGGGGATGTCGCGGTACACTCGTACCCGAGACACCCGTTAGCCACGGCGCCGATGCTTTCGTCGCCATCCTCGTAATCCTCGCATCCAGGTGAGCGATCGGGTCCAGCGGGTGCACGCGACAAACGACGGAGCAAAGAATGGAAGAAAGCGGTGAAGCAAAGAAAGGTATCGGGGGACGCGTCCTACCAGGGCCTCGGCCTCACCTTTTCAAAAGAGTCCGCAGTGTCGTCGAGTCGTTCCGGCCACGAAGGTCACACGCAGCGTCACGTCGCGCATGGCTAGAGTACCGCTGTCGCTGCCGCTGTCGCTGTCGCTACTGCTGCGTTATCGTCGTGTGCACGCAACTCTTGATTCGGGGACACGAAGATCGAGCCCTGACAAGCTCTCCCACTTTCTCCCCTTGCTTCGTCCTCGCTCCCCTGAACACCGAGTGCGCACTCGTTTCACCGTTGTGCCCGCATCCCCGTCCTCCACGCCCGATCGGCGACCAACTTCACCAACGAGAGCACGCACACTCGCGATGCTTCAACCTGTGCACGCGTTATCTCGCGCTATCCCACGCTATCCTCTCCTTCCTCCTTTGGTTTTGTCTTTGTTCGGTCGTGGCAACAGGAGGACGGGGACTACGTCGTCGTCGCCGTCGTCATCGTCGTCGTCGTCGTCGTCGTCGTTGTCGTCGTCGTCGTCGTCGTTGTCGTCGTCGTCGTCGTCGTCGCCGTCGTCGTTGTCCCAGTCGTAGTACCAGTCGTCGTCCTCGCCGTCGTCCTCGCCGTCGTCCTCGTCGTCCTCGCGGCTCTCATCGTTGTCGCGGTTGTAACTCTTATCGATTGCCGTCCGCGGAGCGCCCTTGCACTTCTACCACTGTGGGTACTACTGCAGATCCGGACACTTCTCGACGCCGACATTCGAGTGTGGAAGAGCACCGCGCGCGCGTCGCCGCCTCCCTCTACCGCTGCTTTGTCTAGCTCGCTGTCCGCCTACGAGCAGGAAGAGACGAGTGTATCGAGACTCGGGCGGGAGAGAATCAATCCGCAAGACGGCGAGTTTTCTTTTTTCCTTGCTTCTTCCCTCTTGACACCTCCCTCTCCGCGAAATTTTATTTAAAGAACCGTCGTCTCGCGAGCGAAAGCCACGAGAGCGCACCGAGACAAGAGTAGACAGACGGATCGAAGAGAGAGAGAGAGAGAGAGAGAGAGAGAGAGAGAAGCTAAGGAGGTGTCGCGAGTGCCGTTACTCTCGACCAAACGGAATCGCGTGTCCGCCGCCCCCCTTGAGAATTTTCGTATCCTTCTTTGCGATTCGCTGCCCTTTTTTCATTTCTTTTTTTTCTTTCTTTCTCTCTTTCCTTCTTTCTTTCTTTCTTTAATCTCTCGACTTACGCTCGGAACACGGAACTCGAGGCGCGCGCTCGCTTGAGTTCTATCTTTCGGAAAAGAATAGAATTGAATAGGGAATTCGAATAGGGAATTTGAATCGTTGTTAGAGATTCGCGCGAAAAAGTAAGAGATCCTCTTGTGTTACACGCGAGTGGGATGAGATCGCGGTGGGCGAGAGGATAATGAATGTAAGAGATAAACAGAGAAGGTAAGCGAACACTGACAGTTGATGCGAATCTCGGCGCTCGCGCAAGTGGTAACAGACGTGCTTCGCTCAGGCCGCTGCTACCGCTACTGGCGCTCGTAACTAGCGCCGCTGGCTTCACACTACTGCTGCCACTGTCTCTACTTTTGCTTCTGCCACTGTTGATGCCTCTGCTTCTGCTTCTGCTGCTGCTGCTGCTGGTTGTGCTGTTGTTGTTGCTGATGCTGCTGCTGCTGCTGCTGCTGCTGCTGCTGCTGATTTTTGGAATCGGGCCAGCCATGCGCCTCGGTCTCGTATGCGTATTCCACGGAAAGACCACCGCGCCGACTCACCACCACTCCTACCCTGTACGGGGTTCGCCTTTTTCTCTCGCAAAGTGCGTATGCGCGTGCGCGCGCGCTAACACAAGGCCGCGCCTCCTCTCGCGCTTACGGCAGTCCTGCACGAGCGATTACGGACGCACGCACGCCTTTCCTGCTCGCGGCGGAAGGATGAGGAGCTGAACGACGGGGCAAAAAATGGAAAAATCCCTTTTCTTACCGATGCCTACGGTGTTTATCCGGTAAACGCTGATTCTTGCGGTTATCGAAACCTAATCTACCTATCGTTTGCACGAGCAAGATAAGGATGAACAGCTTCCTCTAGTGACCCAGATTATCTTCTCGTCGTTTGTAGCAAAATGTGGCGGCTCGGTTAAAAATTGCAAAACACTACAATACTAATACAAGGGAACGAGCTAAATGATCAAATATATTATACATTTCTTATCAACTTATGTAATTATACGTCTCTAAAAGTTCTTGCCCGCGAACTATGTCTTTTTATATACAAATATGGATGTATAGTTAAACCTAAATGGATATATAAGTTGATCTAAATACTCTCAGCTATTATTTATAATTTATAATTATGATTATAGAAGCAGAAAAAGAAATCAGAACGATGTAGTTTATCTTTTAAAACAATGTCGATAGTTCTTAAATAGTAAGTAATTTTATCGATTTGCTGAATAAGAATTTTAAGAAAATTCAACGTTAAGAATTACGTTTGACTGTCGTTTTCTTTACAATATTATTTCCAATCAGTTTTACTAAATTTGGTACAAACAACTTATTTGTACCAAATTTTCAAAGAAACAAATACCATTTGTATTATAAGTGGCTAAACCTTCACAGAACATAATCGATCGCCGATCTTTGTTATTAAATGAACAATGAATATAATACTTTTGAAATATTTTACTCTTGTCATTTTGAATGGAAACATGAAATGCCTTAAAATTGTTGTTACACGATGTAATATATATTCTAATACTTTTAAATAGAAATTCTTTTGCAAAACCAAATGAACGAAGAAACATTGAGCTTATTAGAAAATATTAGGAAAACTTGAAATGCGAATGAAAGTTACGGAACATGGTATATTCGATATATAATGCGTGACATTCGAAACATTAGCAAGTTAATGCGTTACCGAACGAAAGAAACATAATTGAATGACGAAATTTGAAACGTATAAAAATTTAATTTGTTTTATAGATAAGTCAAGAGTTAATTTTATCATTTTATTGATTGTGAAATTTAAATACATCACTTTGAAAAACTTATGGACCTGTAAAAGAAGCTTTCTATTGCTAAAGTTAATTGCGATGATTTAATATATTCTTTTACGAAACTATAAACTTTTCATCATTCCTATCGTCGTTTACTTTATTTAAAAACTTTGTTAATTCATACTTTACTTATAAAAATAATATGTATTATTTATGTTACATAGAAATATAATATATTAATTATAAAAGAAATATTTATCAAATATATTGATATTGATCACCAGTATTACAAACTTTTTATTTTTTTTCTTGTACATTAACGTAGTATATTAAATAAAAATATTTATATCGGAAAATCCTTTTAAATATGATAATTATAACTAAGTTTATTCATTTCTATCAAGAGAATAAAATTTATGTTCTGAAATTTCTTAATTTTGTAATTATATTCTTCGCATAAATCCTATCATTACAATAACAAAATGAATTAGGATTTTGCTTGATCGTATACTAAAAATTTATAAACAGCCTAATATCATCTAATTCAAAAGAATCATTGTAACATTGTGCATAAATAAATTTCAATGCAATAAATACTACTTTGTTCTGAAATGTAAAATTATTTATTTTTAAGAAAATTTCATTTAAAAGCTGTAAACGAGAATATAGAATATACACTGTTGAAAGCAACAGATTAATTTTGAAATTAGAATTTTATATTTTAGATTATATTTTTAATAATGATATTTTTCAAGGTGATGAATTCCTTGTTATTAGATAATTTTATTACTATTGACTATGCGATAATGCATGGTTTTGTAAAATATGATAAGGTTTTAAATAAAATTATTATTGCCTGAAACATCATTATTTTTATTTATTTTAACGAAAAAAAGTCAGAATCAAGATATAATGAAACTAGGAAATCGAAAATGAATACAAATTATAATATAAAAATAAGTAAGATGTGATATATTATTTCATTAAGCGTGTAAGAAATATCAAAACTAAAAAAGAAAGAAACCTGAATTTATAAAGATAAGAGTGATGTAGTAGAGAATAAAAGTGAGAGTGAGAAAGAGAGATGAGAGGCAAAAGGCAAAAAGAAGAAAGCAGTAAGGAAAAATTAAGTATGAAAAGTGAGAAATAATGGTAAACCAGGGTCGGAAAAAGTAGGATACGAGAAGAAGGAGAAAAATCGAATTTGACGCGGATGCAAGAGCGTACAAGCGATTTCATCTACACGTTAACGTTGAACTTGAAGCTCGCAAATTATGAAGTAAAACGAGAACTCGACTGATTACTCGGCCAGAGTCGCTTGTGTCCCTTTTTCCATCTTAACCCTTCTTCTTCACGTTTTCCTACTTTCAGTTCACACATTTTTTAACTTTTTCGGTCTACTTATCCTTTCTTCTTTTTTCTGCTTTAATGTACACGCACATAAAATACCTTCATCGCTCTCGTCACAGTCAGCTGCAACTGACAAACAAGTTATAAGATACACAAGGATTGATGAGTCTTTTAATGTACTCTTGTGGATGGATAATATTTGTATGTAAATATATAAAAGTCACAAAAAATAGAAAAATAATCTGTTTGTATTATCTATATTAGATTTGTATTAGACACCTCTAATATCTATGCAATACTTGCACAGAAAACTTTTTCAATAAATAACCCTAAATATAGATAATTTTATTATTAAATCATTGTTTTTAGACAGAAGAGTGATGTAGATAGATGATTTGCAAAATGTTTACTTATAGTTAATATTTTAATAGATGATAATGTTCTTTTCATAATTAAATTTAATTAAAATTCTATTAGCGTGTATTGAATAAAAAGTAATACTTGTTGTGTTGTTATTAGATATTTAAGTATATTTGACAAAAAAAGTTCAAGGGACATTTCATTATTTAATAAGAAATCAATTAACATATCCGAAAATGATTTATTCCTTTTACTTTTCTTTTGCAGTCCATTAGAAAAAATTCTTATTTAAATCAATTTTTATTATACTGTACATAAATTGTGTTAGAGATAGCAAATAATATAATCTGTAAATACTTTAATCGAAATACTTTATTAACTATTTATTCTACAAAAGTTTGATACAAAATTTTAAAGGTATAGTGTAATTTAAAAATATCTAGAAGTATAACCCTTGAATTAAATTTATCAAGACAGAATCTGTAGAGGTCATATTAAGAATAATAATATCTACATCAACATTTTACTATTAGTTTTAATATTAAATTGTGCCAAGTTAAAACCTGTTTAATCACGATAAAAAACCAATTCAAAAAACTTTCCTTGAACAAGGATGTGACAGAATTTTATATAATCCCGTTTTGTTTTAAACTTATTTATTTTATACTTTATGTTCATTCAAATTTTGTTTAAAATTAAAACTATTCTATTAATAACAGAACTGTACAGATCTCTGTTATTTATTTTTATTTTTAAATTTTAAGAACGAAAGTTTTTACGAAAATAGAACGATTTAATTGCGATATTAGTGCCCTCTTATCAGTGATTATTTGTTATTACATTAATTCATTTAAATTGAAATATAAAATTCGAAAATAAGAATTCCATAATTAATACACATTCGTACAATAAATAACACGTAAGCAAGCTGATAACATTTTTTCTATAAATGTTTATATATTAAAATAAAAAACGTCCGTTAAGCTTTTAACGTATAGCATCTGTTACAATTCATTATCATGCATTTATTTATTGTATAGTCAAAATCGAGAACAAAGTTATTTAAATATTTATGCTCTTAATTAACAAAAAATACAAGATTTTAGATAATTTTAATCAAGATTCATAAAATTCATGATGCATGTTATAAGTTTCATGTAATTAGTGTAATACACAGCAGTTTATATTTTTGTAAATTTAATTCGGTATTTAGTAATTTTAAAATAAATTATATCTTCAAATAAATGGGTCTTTATCGCCAGTTTTTTTTAATTACAATAGAAAGTTGATTTATTTTTAAATATATAAGCATATATATAAATCTTTAGTAATTACACATCAAATTAAAAAATTTTAATATGAAAAAAAGACAAAATAATGCTTTTCTACGATTTAAAAATACTCGACATATACGAAATAAAATAAAAAATATATTTTTGGTAAATGCATGATCATTATTTCGTATCCCGAAAGTTGTGCCAAAAGTATAGAATACAAATTTTTTTGAATGATCATTTTAATAAGTATTTATATACGTATTTATATACGTATTTATATACGTCAAAACTTACGTATAATAAAGTGTATTTATGTTATATGTACATACCATAAGCTTTTAAGAAATATCCAATTTGCAATATCAGAATAAATTATCAACGACTTTGAGTAATTTCAATTTTATTTTTTGAACAGTTTACAAGAATACATATTCACTTTATAGATATTTTCTATAATTTATAAATTAGAGTTCAACTACGATTTTCAGTATCCTTATTAAATCTCTATGACACATAATTTACATACAATTCAAGTATTTATGAGTCGCATTATGTTTAACATTTAATTTATTGAAACATTATAATTAAAACGAACGTAAAGTTCAAAATAAATATGCGTTGCGTTGCTCTATGCGTAAATTCGTTATTAAAATTAATTCACTGAAAAGCAACGTAGGCGGTATTTTCAGTAGTTTCACGCTATTAGATCTTATGAGCACACGGTGCATGTAACATGTCCTGCTTGTACCTTGTGTCATTCGCGCCAAGTTACGTGTACGTCATCGGTGCGATATCTCTGCACGCAATCCGTTTTGTTCCAGACAGTACCGCGACCTTCGGTTTTGAACTGGAGTAGCCCGGCAACGGCGATCATCACTCCATTGTCGATACAGAACCGCTCATCCGTGGCGTACAGCTTAGCATTGCGCTCCTCACACATTATGCCCATCATCTCCTGGAGTCGCTCGTTGCATCCGACTCCGCCGACAATTAATACTTCATCTGAACCTATGTGTGCCATTGCACGCTCTGGAAAAGTAAACGTGTGCGTGTATTAACGTTACTTTAAAAAAGTTTCATGTTTTCATTACATATTAATATTTTGCTTAAAATCACAATAAAAGAAATATTTACTTACATTTAATCATTTTACATTATAAAAGTTTGTTATATAAATAATATAAATAATGCATTAAATGTAATGTAATTAGACTTTTTACTTCGTATTAAAATATCGTAAATATTTAAATATTTAGTTTCATATTTTGTGAGTACTCAAACAGTTTAAGATTATTTCACATTAATTCGTATAAATGAAAAGGATATCAGCATCATCAATCAAATAGAAAAAGTATCACTCATTTTATTTCTTATTATTTAAAAAGATTTTCTTACCCATTTAATGTCTATAATGTAGGTCTGTCGTATGTGTAAGTAACATTTAAATAATTTTAAATTAATTTACATTAATTCTTATTATTTTAACTTTTGGCTTTGTATAATTATTATTGATTTTAGTAATACTTTACCATAAATTTAACTATATTTTATACTACTAAATATAAACATTAAATTACGTATATTTATACATATTACATATATTATAAGACATAAGTTTGTTTTATATTAGTACATATATGTATTCTACGTCCAAATATTGATAATATTATCAATGGTAAAAGCATTTAAGAATTAAAAATTTTTATTAAATCTAATATTAATCCTTAATCGTTTTATCAGTTATATCGTTTCTTACTCGTCGCGTATATGTTTCCTATTTTTAACAAATTAAAAAGGAAATTTTAAACGAGTACTTTTTAGTCAATAAACCCAAATCTTTAATCTATTAACAACGGTTTAGATAAGTATATTTTATTTAAATTTTCACATTTTAATGTGAATTTTTTTATGTAAAAATTTCATTTTTAAAGTATAAAACTAATACTATATTATTATTATTTATATTATTTTACAATAAAAATATAAAAAGAAAAGCAGCAAAGCAGCAATTTTTATAAAATTTTATTTTTCTATTATGCAAATAATAAAAAAAATTATGAAAACTTTAGAAGTGAATATTACTAATATTATATTTAGAGTATATAGAATATTTATAATATTTAAGTATAGAATCAGCAGAATCTATTTTGGCACTACAAGTATGATCTCAGTTATTTCAAGATCAAGTTTATGCTATGTTATTATTTCAACTGCATGTCAGTGCTGTAATTTCTAATGTGTTAACTAGTTTTGAAATGCTGGAGCTACTTGTGCGCAAAGACTATAAAAAGACAACTGTGATAAATGTATACCTTTAACATTTAAAAACATTATTAGAATAAATCAAATTTGTAAAACTATTACAGTACATTTCGTACAAAAAAAAATAATAATTATATTTTATATTTATTTTTCAAAACTGAAAACATGAAAATATAAAAAAATAAATGATACATTAAACATTAAATTTTTTCATCTTTTGCAATATAAAAAATTTTTTCTAAAAAAAAGCACTGATTTAACTGTTACTTAATTATAAAAATTAAAATGTTCAATTTTTCTACATTCATATTAACTCTCTTGTATATAATAGAAGCTCTACAGATAAAATATAATGTATACTTAATCAAGAATTCATGTTAATAAAATAATTGAACAGAAATTAGTAAATTAAAAATATTTAATTTAATTTCAAGAACAAAATTACCTGTTATTTCAATTAACATTGCAAATACAGTTTCTTGCAGTGAAAAACATAAATCTTCTGCAGTATATTCTTTTGACTGAAGCCAAGTTTCAATTCGTTCTTCTACGTGACTTAAAATTCCAGAAAAAGATACATCCATTCCTTTAACAACATAAGGTAGCGATGCAAATTTTTTACCTCTGTACAAACAAGATTATTCTTAAGCAAAGTACAGCAGAAAAATTATTCAAACTAAATTTGAAACTCACTTTTTTGCTAATTGTTCAATATTATATCCAGGACTAGGATCATTCGATAAATTTAATAGCCTTGCAAACCGATCTAAACAATTTCCAACTGCGATATCAATTGTTTCACCAAATATTCTATACTTTTGTTGAGAATAGGCAATAATTTGTGTGTTTCCTCCAGATACATATAATACAATAGGATTGTTACTTTTAGTTATCAATCTCCCCATTTCTATATGACCTATACAATGATTAACAGCAACTATTGGTTTATTATACAATTGTGCTACCGTTCGTGCTACTAAAGCGGTTACTGTTAATGGTGCACCCATTCCAGGCCCTTTGGTGTAACAAATTATATCAACATCTTTCATTGACAACTTTGCATCACCTAATGATTTTTTCAAAACTGAAATAACATGTTCTCGGTGATGCTGTGCAGTTTCCTTAGGAAGAAATCCTAAAAAAATAAAATCACATTTTCTTTGGATATTTATCGAAATATACATATATTTTATAAATTAGGTTAAGTGTACCTTCCCCAGGAGGACTAATGTAAGTATGTCGAACATTAGATAAAATTTCATCATTTTTAATAATTCCTATGCCTAACTTATTAGCACTACCTTCAAATCCAATAGCAATCATTTATATTCACTTTTAATTGTTATTCAAAATAACTACTTTTTAACTTCGTTTAGTAAAACCTTATCTTTCTTAAAAATTTTAATTCTAAGAAAAATATTTAAACATCTGTTTTAATAATTATATTATTAAATATAACATTATGTTTAAATTGTTAAAAAATTGTATTAATATAGAAAAAACTAAATATTCTATAAGCACAACAATTCTGTTTTTACCGCTCAACTCAAATACCTTTATCAGCAGATAAAGTAGAAATTAATTTCAATTTATAGGTTAATAATCGAAACTAATATTATTTATAATTCAAACTAATAGAAATAATTTGATAAATAAGTAAATATAATATTCAGTAACACAATTTCTACACTAAAGAAAAAGTCACTTTTAACAAAACATAGTTTAAGTAGTAAAAAATATCTAGATTTTTAATACAGTCTGTTGTACATTATAAAGTTCCTAGAATTTGTTCTTTTAACCTACTCTATACCGAAATCAAAGTTTCAGAAAATATTATGAAATGAATATTTAAAGAAGACTTTTTAAATTGACAAGCTTTTCTTTGCAATAAACGTAAAATGGGTCTTTTAACTGATCCTAGAGCCGGAAATGGGGAAGTGGCTAAATTTATTCTAAAATGGGAGAAACCGCTGTGTTATTTATTTTACTTAACTGGGATAATTTGGACAATGCTATTAGCATTACCTTATTTTAATGACAGTATGTATAAATTTTAATAGATGATAATTTTCTGTTAAAAATTCTTATAAATGGAATTATTTCATGATATAATTTTGAAATTTGTACACATTTTTTTCTTAATCACAGATACGTATTATTCTGAAAATGCATTGCTTCCTGGATTAGTGAAAAAGGAGAGTAATTTAATGCCTTCTGCAAAACAATTTTATTATGAATTAAATTCAGAAAGGGAAAGATATCCTGGTCAAATGCCATACTTATGGATATTAGTTAAGTTTCATCAATTACATCTTGAAGTATTTACTCACAATTTTACTCTTAACTATCCGTTTCGCAATCAGAAGGTAATTACTTTAACTTTTGTTTAAAATATTAACTAATTTAATTTTACGAATTAGTGATCTAAATTATAAATTCTACAGTATGAAGGTCAAAATATTTATGGTATTGTAAGAGCTCCAAGAACTGCTAGCACTGAAGCAATAGTTGTAAGTGTACCATATCGTCCAATAACCAGTGTTCATCCAGATACTACACCATCTATAGCATTGCTTTTAGCTTTTGCTCAGTTTTGTCGCAGTATGTATTTATATATAATTTAATGTTTATAAACAACTATCTATAAAAGTTATAAATTTAAATATAACTAGAATAGATAAAAATATTTATTGCATTAAGATTATAAAAAAATAGTATATTAGGCATCCAATGATTTTAGAACAAAAATATTGGGCAAAAGATATTATATTCCTAGTGACAGAACATGAACAATTAGGAATGCAAGCATGGCTAGATGCGTATCATGGAGTAACAAGTGGTCATGATGGTATTCTTAATTCTGGAGATTTATCCGGTAGATCTGGCTCTATTCAGGCTGCCATTAATTTAGAACTGCATTCAATGACTATTAACTCTATTGATGTGAAAGTAATAAATAATATAACTTATAGTACATTATGTACATTATATAAATTACTGTAATTTCATTTTTAAATTAAATATATTTTTTATTCAGATTGAAGGACTGAATGGTCAGTTACCAAATTTAGACTTATTTAACTTAGCACAAAATATGATAAGTAAAGAAGGAATACGAAGAACTTTCCAGCGTCGTTACGATATTTTTGAAAAAAATAAATTCAAAAAGTGGTTATATCATTTTAATACATTAATGTCGATGACCTTGACTCAAGCAACCGGGGTCCCAACTGGAAATCATGGTTTATTTCACAGGTGAAATTATATTTAAATACATAAAATAAACTATGCAATTTAAGTCATTTTGAATTTTTAATTTTGACATCATAGATTTGGTATTGAAGCAATATCTTTAGAAGGTTTTGATAATTCGAAAGATGGAACTCAGCGTAATTTTTATCATGTTGGTCGGGTAGTAGAAAGTATTGTACGTTCATTGAATAATTTGTTGGAACGTTTTCATCAGTCCTATTTCTTTTACTTACTTCCATGCACTGACAGATATATTTCGATAGGTAAATTCGTGTACAAACAAGTATATTTTGTCAATTAAGTTTTTCATAATTATAAGAATTTTTTAGCTCTCTACATGCTGTCGTTAGTCTTAATGGTAGCAGGATTATTTATAAAAGCCTTTTCTATTTGGCTAAGATTACAAGATTCTAGTATCAAGTCAAACGATGAAAAACAAACCGATGAAATGGTAGCACAAAGTCAAACGGTAACTACGTTTTTTATTAAAGAATGTCGTACTAGTCTAAAAATATTTTTTAAATTTTACTAATACTGATTGTCTAGATATCTGAAATTAGCGTTGGAAGTATAACTTCAACAATTTTATGGACTCATACTATAGGAGTTAGTTTGATGTCATCACCAAGATATTTTATATCATTTATCACACAATATTTAGGCTTACAAACTGAAGATGCAATATATTATAGCTTTTTATCATTTACACAATTATCAATTTTGTGGACAGTATATACTATGAGGAGGTATATTATATATTTTAAAATACACATATTTAGTTAAAAATTTAATTATTATAATTTTTATTTTATCATAGAAAATCCAAATACAGTAATATTGCTCTTGTTTGCGTTATAACGTGCGTTGAATTTGCAACAGCTTTAATATGCATTGCCATGCACAATTTTTCCTTAGCACTGCTCGGTGCAATAGTTTACGTACCACTTGTATTAGCTATAAATCCAAAACAAACTATTTCTAATAGGTGAATGTTGAAATTTATTACATTTCATTTTTGTAAATAAAAATGAAGCTGTTATTCGTATATTAAATTTTTAATATTTTCGCAATTTTTAAGCTCTAGATTTCGAAA
The DNA here is from genome assembly GCA_018907045.1 of Wiebesia pumilae. Classification (NCBI taxonomy): domain Eukaryota; kingdom Metazoa; phylum Arthropoda; class Insecta; order Hymenoptera; family Agaonidae; genus Wiebesia; species Wiebesia pumilae. The sequence goes on from JACCHZ010000123.1 coordinate 1,162,315, forward strand.
AATTTTGTACATAATATGGCCGTTGTTACATCCTTTCTTCGTAGCATCTCTTGTAATACTGATTTATACATGCACAAATTATGGAGATGAAGCAGTTATGTCTGTACTAGTCAGATCACTGAAGGCAACAAAGCAAGCTTTTGTACTCAGCCTCATTGATTCTATGATTTATGGCAACTGGTTTTACAATGTTGCAGTTGGAGTAATGTTACCTATTTGGCTTTTGTACTGGAATGTGATTTGCCAGAATACCATATAAAGACTGTTTAGATAATAACTTTTAGATTAAGATAAAAATGATTTATTACATTCAATATTATATTCAATAAAAATAATTTCTACATAATTGAGAGTTAACCTTTATTTTTACGAATAAGTGTTGTGGGTACTTTTTGTGACAAAGTGATAAAGAGGACGTTTTATAAGTTACATCAGCAATTCACGCGCTCACAAATAAAAAAAAACTCATAGTTTATATAAATAATAACGCGATCCCAACAATCTACGCGGTAATAAGAATTCGTTTATTTATTCGTAGGATATTTCCGTAGAGCTTTCCTTTCTACGTACATGGAGGTTAAGCCCGATCCACTATGCACTTGAGACTTGCATTACACCCAATATACAATACGGACAAGAAAATATTAAAAATCGAAAATTCATCGGTTAATTACATCAGACGGCTAATTACATATTGTAATTAAATTGATATAAATATTTTAATAAGTACTTGTCAAAAAACTGTTGCTAAAATTTTTGAAATATTTAATGATACAATGTATCACTCGGATTTTTGCCAGTAATAGATATTGATATATTAAAATCAGTTGTACTTTATATATTTATTAATTTTCTCTTATTTTCGAGAAATCTCTCTCTCTCTCTCTCTCTCTCTCTCTCTCTCTCTCTCTATCTATCTATCTATCTATCTATCTATCTATCTATCTATTTCATTCCTTCGCATTACATTTACTTATCTTATTATAAGTGATTTCTCCGTGAAGTATCGTTTAGCTTTACTCCCACTATTTGACTAACTGCAAGAAAACCGGTCACATGAGTATCTTGAGTAATTGCGAATGCATGCAACAAGCATCAATATGTAATAAAATATTCCGCAGAGCAGTCCATTCGCAATCAATTCAATGCAGAACATGAACGTATTGTGAAAAATTGACCTATTTTACTTCATTATTAACAGTTTTAGAGATGGAAACTAAGTTTATAAATAAATTTTAAAATACAATTATATTAGCGCGTATCAATAGTTACATAAATATTCGAACGTTATTATTTGTGAATATTTTTAAAAGACTTTCGCTAAATCTGTCTGAAATGGAGGCAAAGAATGAAAATAATATTTCCAACGATAAAGGAGATAAACCGTATAATCATGATACAGAAGAAATAAGCAACATTTTGGTTTTTTACGTCAATGGTGTTATGGTAAGTATACGTAATTTTTTTATTAATCTCGTTAATATTGGCAGTGGATGAAAAATGTGACTTTCATTTATCCTTATGTATGTAAATGAATTAAATTACGTATTTAAATTATTTTATTGTTAAATAATTATACTCTAGTTAAACGATAAATATATAAAAAAAAAAAGACAAAATGTGCATTTAAAAGGCACTTAAAATTATTTTTAATGAACCAACTATTTATAAATAATTAACGTTAAAATATTTATAAATGAACATAAATTTAAAAAATACGTAGCGTCACCAGTCAATATTAAAATTCGCTTTATACCAAGTGATCTTCTGTTGTACAAATTTAATTTAATATACTTCCAGATAAAAGATAGCAACATCGAACCAGAATGGACATTGATCTATTACTTGCGTAACAAGCGTATCCTTTTACAGTTTGTAACGCGGATTGATTTTTCCTTTCCTCCTTTATCTTCCCTGCTGCTCCTCTCTGCTTACTTGCACACCCCTCGTGCTCCCTTCCTGTCCAGGAGCACCGGCCCGGAAGGCTCGATGTCCGGTTCGAGGACCGGTTTCGTGGCGGGAGTTGGAGGCGTGATGAGACCGGGGCGAAATAAGAATGGCGTTTTCTTTGTCGTTAAAATCAAACTCGTTTATTTAATCAAAACCTTGTCTTTTGCAAGTATCCCGAAAATCGGCGGGTAAAAGTGCGACTTGCGGTACGCTTACGGAGTTTTTCATGTTACGACGGCGATTTAACGCTATTTTGCGCAGGCGATTGGATTACAATAATTCCAGCGGCGATTTTTATTTGATACGAATTCTACAAAAACGCGGCGATAGTACATAGTACACTTTAACGGCGATGGTACATAGTAAACGCGAATTTCGTGCATTTAATCGGCGGGCCTTACTTGCTGTAAATCGCGGCGACGGATTTTATGACAAAAGTAATTCCGGCGGCGTTTGTACATCCAAACACGGGATCTAGGGATAAGCGGGAGAATCTAGCTAGGAGGCTGTGTCTTGGAGGCACGACCAAGGACTTGTACCTCGAGTCGGGGTCACGCGCCAAACGTCACTATTCTCTGGAACCGCTCAGAATATCAGCACGACCCGGACGGAGACTTTCGACTTCCAAACTCTACCTCCAACTCCCTGTTCTGCGTGAGCGCGCCCCTTTTATATGTTTCGCGGAAGCTTCCCCTCGCGCTTTCGTTCTCCCGGGTTTCTCGAAGGGGTTGCTTTGCCTAAGGCATGGCCAGCAGCGGTGAAAACAGCGGTGACGGTGGCGCAGGTGCGTTGCGCTTATTCGCGCATTGTCTAGCATTGCACTAACTAGGACACAGCCAAGGCTCTCACCCACTCAGGCGTCCGCATGCACACTAACACGTCTTTCGCACAAACGCTTCATTACACATCCACTTTATTATGTATACACTTCTAAGTTCGCGACGGATTTTTCCGTCGCAAGTTACCGCTTTAAGCTCAGTGATCTCTAACCTAATTCGTGTATATATACCGTAGAATAAATGATTCCATTTGTGAATATGACTCTTCTTATTTAATACGAAAATACAGTAGGATTAACTGGGACAAAACTAGGATGTTCCGAAGGCGGGTGTGGAGCTTGTACAGTGATGATTTCCAGATACGATCGAGTACACGATAAGATAATGTATCCTTAATCATTTTATTTCTATTTGTACCATATAATTATCAGAAAGATCTGGATCAAATACATTAATCAATATGTTCATAGTATATAAAAAATTAAATATAGTTTCTTATTAAGATTACTAAATCTTGCGTAGAGCACCCTCTATTAAAAATATTCTTCCATAGCCATGTGTTACGTCAAATGCCCTTCTTGGCCTAGAATTCTTGGCGAGAATCAAATGTAATAGCCAGGAATGAGCAACGAACCTAAACTTTCTTGAGATAACCTCGCTACGTATATATATAAAAGGGAAATGCACGTAGTTATATATGAATACGTAGGAACGTAAAAACGCGGTCAGAACTTTGTCTCGCCCACAATTATGTAGAATTTACGAATTTACTACGAGGACGACTACTTAGATTAGCGCGAGGCAAGGGGTAGTATAGAGAAGGATTTCAAGGAGTGGAAAAAGGGAAAGGTCGAGGACAATCCCACAAAAAAGAAAAACTACATGATGAAAATTTAAATTTATTTACTCACTTTCTTATTAAAAGTCAGTAGGTTAACTACCAGATACAAGGTTTGAACACGAACTCAGATTTTGCATAGAGAAATGCGCCCTTTTATACAAAATTTAAAGCGCAGGCGGTATGGGCAAAATTTGTTTCAGTTTTTGTAGTCGCTATTATTCAGTTATAATAATCATCGTTATTTTATATGTTAGTATTTCTAATATTATTATTATTATTGTTGTTGTTGTTGTTGTTGTTGTTGTTGTTGTTGTTATTTTCTTTAAAATTTTCTCTAACTGTTTGCTTTTCTTCCTTATTTTCGATAAATACAATAAATGAAATTGTAAATCTTTTACATATATTGTTTGAGAAAGACTTTTCTTGTTAATAAAGTATTGAATTAAATTTAAAAAATTGTTCTAAACAAGTTTACATAAACTCATAAAGTTTTACAGTTTTAACTAATAATACCTCAAAACATTCAAAAATCAAAAAACCAAGAAATTAGAATTTCATTAAGAACAATTTAATTTAAAGTAATAAGAATAATAAAAATGTAAGTATTTATGATAAATCGAACTCTATCACTTGCTACATTTATATAATATATAAATGTGAAGAAGCATTATAATTATACATCCAAAATTATATTATATTTAAACGTAATATAGTACAATAAATTCTGTAGTAAGCATTATAATAATTATATGTGAAAACATAGAAAAGAAAAATATTATTAATAATAATGATACTGGTTATATATAGAATATCAACTAAAAATGAAAATATGATTTGTATTTTTGTTTCCTTAGAAAAATATATAATATAATAATCTATAAAGACAGAAGAATTTTACTTTCCGTCCTGTTTTAATATTAATAACAATTTCAAAGTTATACATTTAAAAACTTTTTCTATGCTATTCGTGAAAATATATACTCGAATAAAAGCATTTTATGATAAATCACGTAATTTCGACGAAATTTCAATAGTTTAAATTTAACATTTTTTTATACGATTCGTAATAAAAACCTCTTTCGAATTGCAAATGAGATCGTCATAATTACTCCAACTGACACTTATTACGTTTTCCTCAAAGTTTATTTACAATATTTTTAATCGATAGTAACAAACACATTATAGCACAGCATATTTATATTTATGGTTACTCAACTAGAAGTACGTCTATGTACAGTTCCGACATTGTTATTTGCTGTAATTGTGTTCAATCATTGTTTACACATATATGTACTTAAAAATTCTGTTATTATGAAAAAGAAAAGATGTTATTTTTGAAATATAAGATAAATTTAAAATCTATTTATTTGAACACTTTGGATTAGATTTTTATTTAGATAAGATTACAATTTTTTTATTAATTAATTAATAATCTAATTAGATTAGAATTTAGATTAGAACGTATTATGCTAATGATATCAATTAAATGTAATGATTTAAGGGGAAAAAATACAAACAAAAATTTTCAGTGCCTATCGACGTATTAATTTTACGCAAAAATTTATTATAGTCATTTAGCAGTAAATGCATGCCTAATGCCGGTGTGCGCGATGCACGGGATGTCTGTTATCACCGTTGAAGGCATTGGTAATATCAGAACTAAGCTTCATCCAGTGCAAGAGCGAATAGCCAAAGCACACGGTTCGCAATGTGGTTTTTGTACTCCCGGTATCGTCATGTCTATGTATGCATTACTGAGAAGCAAATCTAATCTCACAATGAATGACATAAACGTTGCATTTCAAGGTAACTATGTCTTATATTTAAAGCCCAAGAAGAGCCTTAGTTGTGGTCATAATTTAGTTGTGGCAGAATTTATCGTCAAACATAATAGCTTACTTTCTGCATATCTTGTCTAATACAGCCGATTCAATTATAAAATCTACCCATTTACAACATGCTTAGGTAATTTATGCAGATGTACTGGGTATCGACCTATTATCGAGGGATTACGAACTTTTACCACCGAATCTCAGAAATCGAATCGATTAGTATCGAATAATTGCGAAGAAGCAAAAATATGTTCTCTTGGCAGTTCATGCTGCAAGATGGCTTTTACATCAGAACCCGCTGCAATATTAAATTCTGAAAAATTCACACCATATGATCCTTCGCAAGAACCTATATTCCCATCGAACTTACAAGTAAGGAAATAAAATCGGCAATTAATTGACGGACCACAAATACGTTATTTGAATGACATACTCGTACTTTTAGCTATCGTCTGACTTAGATAACGAATACTTAATTATAAAAGGCAAAGAAATTACATGGTACAGGCCAACGACTTTGAAACAGCTTCTCGCATTAAAAAATCAATATCAGAATGGAAAAATCGTAGTGGGTAATACGGAAGTAGGTAAGGTTAAAGCAAACACGTGAGAATTTATTCTTCCTTTACTTTCTTCTTTTTAATAGCATTAATAGCTGTTAAATATGATGTTAAAAGGTGTGGAAGTAAAAGTAAAACATTTTACGTATCCCGTGCTTATTCAACCTAATCGCATTGACGAGTTGAAAAAAATTGAAGAAACGCACAATGCGATTACGATCGGAGCTTGTGTAACTTTAACAGAATTGGAATCTGTACTCCAACATCAAATAAATACTAAACACGGTAGACAACCGATGCTTTTTAAACGATGTATATTTATTGATAAATACATCGTAATGATTTTATCTCAATTTTAATTGCAGAATCTAAAACAGGAATTTTTCGAAGCATAGTGAGTATGTTGCATTTGTTTGCAGGAAAGCAAATACGAAATGTTGCAGTAAGTAATATTCTTTTTAAATGAATTTACGATATTTAGGTTGCGTAATCTGAAATGATTTTATGATGTTTGAGATAATCATAGTAGAGTGAAAATTTGATATTAATGAATTCTTATTTAAATTACAATCCAGTATAAAGTTCGTAATTAGAATTGAGCTTAAAATAATATTTTAAATATTTTAAATAAATTACAAATTTTATTTACGTGTAAATAATTGAACGAATGGAAGAATAGGCGACGTCTTGAGTAAATACTATTTATATGTAACGCACTATGTATTTATTTGCCACGCGTTTCTGCAACATTTTATTACGTGGTTTTTCAAATTTTGATCCCTATTTATGTTCGTATAGCGTTGACCGTCGTGGCATTTATCTTTGTTACAATATAATTTTCCATATGCATTTTAGCTATATGCATAAATATCTGGGCTTTCACAAGTAAATAAAGATATTTATCCATATGCGTGTTTCGAAAGTGCATTTATTCCTTAGGTTTATTAGATCCTATATACAGAGGTGGGGAACATTGCGACGGTCAGGAAAATTGAGAAACCCGTGGGTTATACCTACGACGCTACAATATTCTTTAAAATAAATAATTCCATACTTTAAATATTGCTTGCAATTTCATAAGAAGGACTAACATTAATTATTTACTATTAGTATAATTTACAACTTGAAAATAAAGACTCATTTTTTTATAGTCGGGAATAAATGCATATATGTATATATTTAAGACCCGGAAGAATTTATCTATTTTTTAAACTATAAAAGAATTAATTAATAAATACAAAGATTTAAAAAAGAAACTAAAAAATAATACGACTCCAAGTACTTATATGTTAGTATCGAGTTGATACATCACTTTATAGACTAGCAGCTACTTTTAGCAGCTACAATTTTTACAATTATTTGAGATAGATGACTTTTATATCAATAATTTCGATGGCACACTGTGATCGATTTTTTAAATTTTTCCATAAGTATATGAAAACTCAAAATTTAAGACCACGAATTATTAAATTTCAAGGCGCGATAACATACTGATAGGTGTGATATATATTTGTCAGCGTCTAAGAAGAATGGACTCTACGTTTGTTTCCTATCTCGTATTCTTGAGAAGTCGCTTAAATCCTGTTTTCCTTTTTCTATTCCAAAAGTACATAAATATGAAATTGTTAAAAAAATTACCAACTTTTATGAAGTATTATTAAAAAGAAAACAGTGACCGTTGAATTTAATATTTCGATAGGAATGCTATTTGTATTTATATATTTCTTAATATTTATAATTTTAGCAAAATTAAAACTATTGAATTGATTTAATAATACGTACAAGATATTAGATTTACAAGTACTTTTTAAGTGAGAAAAAATTTGAGACAATAATATATTTTCAGAATTTTATAAAATATAAAATATAATTCGTGGCACGCATTCTAACAATTGACGACACCTTATTATTTCTATATTTTTTATTATGAAAAACTGAGTTTTTTTAATTAAAAATAAATATCCTTTATAGGCAATAGGTGGAAACATTATGACCGGAAGTCCGATTTCTGACTTAAATCCCATATTTATTGCTGCTGGTGTAAAGCTGAACGTATGCAGTATCAATACAGGTTGCAGGACAATTAAAATGGACCGTACATTTTTTATTGGTTATCGAAGTAACGTAGTGCGCCCAGATGAAGTATTAATATCAATCGAAATACCTTTCAGTTCTCCGGTGATTCAATTAAAGTTTTAATGAAATACGAATACTTAATATGTCAATCGTTATCAATTAAATCGTTGCAATGAACCTTTTCAGAATCAATATTTCGTTTCTCATAAACAATCTAAAAGACGAGACGACGATATAACGATTGTCAATATGGCATGTAACGTTTTCTTCAAACCGAATTCTATCGTTGTAGAAAAGGCGTTTTTGACCTTTGGTGGAATGGCACCTACTACCGTGTTAGCGAGTAAAACCTGTGAAGCTTTAATCAATAAGTAAAATGTTTTACACACATCTATGGCATCTCACATTGAAACTTGATCGACAATCATATTTACTTTAAAATCTACCGATTTCGTAGGAAATTTACTGAACTTTCCTTAACTATATATTAAACATTTTTCTTTCGCGTTTGTTTTATCATAATGAAAAAATAATTTAACATAAATTCAACTGAATATCGTGCGAGGTACCTCATTTGTATATTAGAAATACATTTGCATATTTTGAATTGTTTAACGTCACTAGAAATTGGACGGAAGAGATTTTAGATGATATACTTGATAGCCTTGTCGATGAATTGCCTCTTCCTGGAGATGCACCTGGGGGTATGGTATTATATCGTCGTTCATTGATGCTAAGGTATACAGTACATAGATAAATATAACGACTTTCCTTACGTAAAAGATATAAATTTTATCAATGTTGTACCTAATTGAGTTATTTTTAGTTTATTTTTCAAAGGTTTTATATGTATTCGCAAGCAATTACAAAAGAATGTATTGAATACAACGACGATGTTAAAGTGCTTAGATTCGGCGTCTGATTCTTTTCATCACAAGGCTCCAAAAAGCTCTCAATATTATCAAGTGGTAATGATAAAATTATATAATATGAAAGTTTATACATGAATATGTATAGTAAAAAAATCATATTGCAAAATACAGGTTCCCAAAGATCAACCATCGACCGATTTAATTGGAAGGCCTTTAATTCATGCCAGTGCATTTAAACAAGCAACTGGCGAAGCAATTTATTGCGACGATATCCCTCAAATAAAAAACGAACTTTATTTAGCGTTTGTATTATCAACGAGTGCTAATGCTAGAATTATAAGAATTGATAAATCGAAAGCTATGGTCTTAGAAGGCGTTATAGCTTATTTTGATGCTAACGATATCCCTAAAAATCGACGATACTTCGGACCAATCAATAAGGATGAACAGATCTTCAATTCAGAATTAGTTAATATAAATGAATGATATATGTGTGCGAAATGACATTGTTTAATTTAACGCAAATAGATGTATTGAAATATTTCAGGTAACCTGTCACGGTCAAATAATTGCTGCAGTAGTAGCTAAAGATCAAAGAATCGCTCAAAGAGCCGCAAGAATGATCAACGTAGAGTATGAAGAACTCCAGCCTGTAATATTAACGATCGAGGTATAATTATTATTTTTCTAATATATTGCGAGAAATTAGTGGAATGTAACCGAAAAAAATCAAATAAAGTGTAACATCATTCAGTAAGTTTGTTCATTTTTTACACATCGCGAGTTATAGAATAAATTAGGTTTATTCAAAATATTGTGAATTCCCTTACAAGATACAACTATTTTATAAATTAATCGAAATAAATCCTTATCGCTCGCAGGATGCTATAAGAATGAATTCATTTTACCAAGATGATTACAAAAATATGGTGAAGGGAAACGTAGACAAAAAATTCGCAGAATCGGATCACATCCTCGAGGGGGAAATAAGAACAGGTGGACAGGAACATTTTTACCTAGAAACTCACTGTACCATTGCATCACCAAAAGAAGATCACGAGATGGAAGTTTTCACGACAACGCAAGATCCTTTAGCAGCGCAATGCTCTATTGCTCATGTTCTTAATGTCCCCGCCAATAAGATTACCGTACGCGTTAAGAGATTGGGTGGCGCCTTCGGTGGTAAGGAAACACGAAGTCTGCTTCATGTATTACCGGTTGCATTTGCCGCGCATAGGTAAGAGAACCCAAGTAATTAATTACACGATAACAGTAAATAGATATGTATATAACAATGTGTAGAAGAGGAATCTCTACGAAATTGTGTCGATGCACAATTCTCAAAGAAAATCTTAAAATTATCGCTCTACGCAAAACTACACTCGTTTATTTTCTTTTACAGTTTGCAAAAACCAGTAAGATGTTCATTGGATCGAGACGAAGATATGATGTTGACTGGAACGAGACATCCATTTTTATTTAAGTATAAAGTAGGCTTTACTAGTACTGGATTAATTAACGTTCTCCAAGTCCACATTTACGTTAATGGAGGTAATTCCCTGGATTTATCAGCGCCAGTAAGTGACAATCTATCTTTCTATATTTCGATGCACCTGAAAAAAGAGACTATTTACCAACGTTATTAATCATCCAACGTTTCGTTAATATTTTCGATCTTTTAGACGAAAGCTAAAATCATATTTTGAATGATATTCCTCGTTGTAAGATATAATTTAAAATACAATTAATTTGCATAGGTTGTATTCCGGGCTATGACTCACATAGAAAATGCTTATAAAATACCAGCCGTTAGAGCATTTGGATACGTGTGCAAAACAAATGTACCATCGAATACTGCTTTTCGTGGTTTTGGTGGACCTCAAGCAATGTTCGCTACCGAAACGATAATACAACATATCGCGGATTATCTTGATCGGGATGTTATACAGGTAATCATACGATTAATGTCAAAAGTTTCGAATATCTCTTTTTATTTATGTAAATTTATGTATATCATTTATAGCTATCTGAAATCAATTTGTGTAAAGAGGGTGATGTTACGATGTTTAATCAAGTGCTCGAAAATTGTACCGTAAAACGTTGTTGGGACGAGTGTCTTGAATTTTCCAAGTACAAGCAAAGATTGGAATGCATTGAAAAATATAATAAGTAAGTACGATGAACTCGAATTATACTCGAAGCCTTTGTGTATTGCTGAGCAGAAAATATTTTGTTATTAATTAAAAACCATGTAGACGAGAGAACGAATTTTCAACGAACGAAAATCTATACTCCTAATTACATCCTAAATTTTTCACTAAACAATAAAACAGAGAAACTTTAGTTTGTAAAAGTAGCTTTAAATAACGCAGGAAAAGCGTGTCTAGCAGGCGCACAACTTCACCTGATACTTAATACTCAATATCGCGGTGGCAAATCCAATATTCCAGGGGCTGCTTCCTTTCCCTCTATCCTAACACCGCTATAAGGGTTGAGTCGTCTATTCTTGTATCTCTTGGGATGCATTTCGATAAGCGTATTGTATTGATTCCAGAATATGCTCCTCGAGCCGTCGTTTGTTAAACCAAAGAGTAGCTAGCTCACATTTTTCAAACATCCATATCGATCGTGTAAATTTGCCTGTAAATTGTTTACAGTTCGCCACTATGCTGATTTTTTAGATATGTAAGGTATCGAGAAAATTGGTTAAATTGTCTATTATTTGATTATTTTTGCAGAGAGCACAGATATAAAAAGAAGGGATTATCGGTGATACCCACGAAATTCGGCATAGCTTTTGAAACGCTATTTCTCAATCAAGGTGGAGCCCTTGTTCATGTTTACGTAGATGGTTCGGTTCTTCTAGCACACGGTGGCGTGGAAATGGGCCAAGGGATCCATACCAAAATGATTCAGGTTTAAGGATATTGGGTTATTGGATATACTGGACTATTAAAGATCGTGCATAATAGATTGATTACATTTTTTTTATATTATTTTATCCAGCGCAATGTATCGTTGTGTAAAATTTATAAAACTATTATCTGTTCAATAATGAAGAGAATAGAAAGATTGGTGAAATTTCATATAAAATGGTTTTCCAATAATTTTAGGTGGCTAGTAGAGTTTTGAAAGTGAATCCAGATAAGATACTCGTAACAGAGACCGTTACCGATAAAGTTCCAAATGCAACAGCTACTGCCGGAAGTACTGGATCCGACTTGAATGGAATGGCTGTAATGGTTTGTAGTACATCTACGCAAATACTAATATTTAATTCGGTCTTTAAAAATAATTTTGTATAATATTTTATTTATTACGTCCATTTAAAGTATAAATAAAATTTACCGCTTCGAGTACACTACAAGCTCTTGAAGTGTACTTTATACATATTCAATAGTAAATATGTATCGGAGAAGCTTGTGTTCCGAGGTGTTTCTTTGTTTCTTATTCGCTCGAAGCGCTCGAAGACAATATCCACTGATACACTCGCTTATACTTTAACAAGACTATTGCACAACAAGATTATTGCACCGAAATATACGCATTGATAACTGACGCACTAATACTTACATATAATACTACTTTTTATGATTACAATACAAGTTTGCGATGGACTCGTTCGTCGCATATTAAATAAAAGATTTGCACTTTTTTATAAGATTTATAAGAAAACTATTTATTTGTAATTCAAAATTCCTTCTTAATGAACTTACTCTCGATGCGTACAATAAATATATATAGGACTGATATCACATTAAATAATTACTTACTGAAATTACACATATTCTGAAGCATAATCTATCATTGTGATTATCATTATTGTTATTGTTATTATTGTTGTTATTATTATTATTATTATTATGTTTAAAATTAGTGGAAAAACAATCGGAATTTCTTTCATAACGAAATAAGTGAAAGTAGAGAGGCGATAAGGGCGAGTAATCTACTTTTACGTAACCAAGATGTTAATATTATTTGATTAATTGTACAAAAATTTATTACGATTTGATTAAGAGATCGTAGCAACTCGCGATACTGAGGCTTTATTAATTCTAGAATAATCTTTATTGGTACATCTGTAAGAAATGCTTCTTTGTTTCCTAATCATGAAAAAGCTAACGGGAATCAACTCTTCACGAAAGAGCAAACGAGAGTAAAGACACAAATAATTCATTGTCAAATGAAATTGAGAATTATTAAAGGGACAGCCATTAAGTCTCTAATGACGGTTACAAAATAGAGTTTCATGCACTCGAATGATGTGAATGATATCTCGTACTATATAATTCGTAAATATTAACTTAGGAAAAGATCGGTAACTAAAGGGAGAAAGTGGCTAATAAAAAGCGCATTATGGAATTCATTCATAAATATTAGTTTATGTAATTGTTTAGAAGCCATGGAATAAATATTCATTTCAATTTAATTTGTTGTTTTTCGAGGAAAATGTGCTTTACACGTTACGTTGTCTGAAACCATTAATTATTTTTATCTGCAGATTTTGATAATGTTAATGTAATTATTTTCAACTACTGCGATAAGCAAATATTTAACGGCCTACATTTTTATTACAAATACTGACCTTTTTATTACAGAATGCTTGCAATGAAATAATGAAACGAATCAAATACATAATAGATGCGAATCCAGATGGGACATGGGAAAGCTGGGTGTCAACGGCATACCTTGATAGAGTTAGTTTATCTGCTACTGGATTTTATCGAACGCCTGATATAGGATATAATTGCGAAACAAATACCGGAATGCTATTTGATTATTTTACTTATGGAACTGCGTGTTCCGAAGTTGAAATTGACTGTTTAACAGGGGATCACCAGGTAATTATGTTTTTAAAAAACAGCAGAAATCCAGAAATATAAAGATTTTAAGCAATTAGAAAATCATTCAATTATGTACTTATAAAACTTTATTGTGCAGTATCCGAAATACGAAGGATTTACTTTTTTTAATACAATAACAAAATTGTAATCCCATAAAATTAAAATCTTTATCCGATGGCTGCTCAGCTACTCTTGCGACGTAAAGTATCGCGAATTTTCATGTCAAACAAAACCTGAATTTTCATAATTCAGGTTTTGTTTCAATGGATTTTTCTGAATTTGTGCGAGTCCCTAGAATTCTTAGTGCAATCTGCAAAGGTGCTCATCACTTACCGGCTAATCTAGATGTACAGTTGTAATACGAAAAGTAAATACGGAAGAAATGTATTTTCTTAGAATTGCAGTAAATGAAGAAAGTAAAATAGTGGTTCATATTTCCATTAAAATACCGAATAGACGATAAAAAATATAAAAGAGGACGAGTTTGTAACGCTAGTTGCAGATGCTGTCCCAGCGTGAGTTGAAGAAGGGAAAAATTTTTGCAAAACTAAACTGCAAAAGATAAATGTCACAGAAATAAAAAGTATATGTTATATTAGGTGTGAAATAAATTTTATTCAAAATTTAAATAACTAATCCATAGCACAATAAACATGCTAGACCTGTACTAGAAGACGCACGCAACAGATCGCTATTAATAGAAATAGATATTATAAACTATCTAATCGGTATCCGTGCATTAAAAAACATACTACTACCACGAGCTACTCATTAACAATACTTGCATAAACAACACTAATAAGAAGGATAAGATAATTTAAAATAATTATACATAACAGCTGCTATATTATCGTGAAAACTTTAATTTTTTTAAAACCATTACACTTTTTTCATTAAGATTACCTCTTAAAGATTACCTGGATTTCATTGGATAATCATGTGTAATAAATTAATTTACTTTGAATATACCAAATTCGTATTATTCTAGTAATTTCTTATATATTAATCTTATATCTCCCTGAATACGATAAAAACTAAAGTGGATTACATTAGAAACTAATTTAATAAAAATATATTTCTTATTTTTTTAAACAAATGTATCTATCTGCTTTACCTTTTAAATAATAAATGCGATAATAATTAGTAGCATTTGGGAAGCTACAATTTATACATCTATTTATATATCTATACTTATACATTATAAAAATAATAATTACCAATTAATATTAATTACTTATATGCATGAGATGTTATAATGGAGATTTTATTTGATAATATCGTTATAAAATAGACATACATAATTTATATATATATATATATATATATATATATAGATCGTGACATATTTATTGCTCTTTATGAGGCGAAGTTTAAGTAACGGTTTATCGACAACAAGCAAAAGTTATTCAGTAGTTTTTAAATTTCGCTTTGTACATTCGCTTATTCGGTTCATCGTTCAATACATTAAAAATGCATAAAACAAATAAAAAAAAAACTAAAAATTTGTCTTTATATGATCCTTATTAAATTTTTCAATTAATTTTGCATTTCTCGCAACATCTAGAAAAATTTTTAAACCTATTTTATGTGTAATATCTGAATACGGATATGTTTCATATTTGAAAATTGATAAAAAATTATTTAATTTATCACGTTACTTAAATTTAATACGTACGTTAAAATTACGCGTGTCCTCTATACTTCGAGGAAATTAATATTTATGTTTTATTTCAGTTCGCTTTTAATATTACTTCATACATGTTTGTAAAATTCTCGTTGGGATTTAAAAAGACGCGTTCGATGACTATTTTGCAGAAGTTCCTATATTATCACACAGTTCGAGTGCGCTCAACTTGTTTATGTTAAGGTATCGAAGCGCTTGGCGCGTGCAAACGGAAACGTCAACTTACAAGCTTACGTACAACCGCAATTGTTGAATAATTCTTTTAATTTTTACTTCGTGCATAGATTTATGTTACGAGTTATGCACAATCGGTTACTGTTTATATTCCTATTATAGATATTTTATTACACGTGAGAATCGTAAATTCAAGTAGTCATTTTTTATTGTCGTTAATTACTTTTCTAATGTATTTTTTGTAATTATTTTATAAATGAAGTTACGTTAA
Source organism: Wiebesia pumilae (assembly GCA_018907045.1). Lineage (NCBI taxonomy): Eukaryota > Metazoa > Arthropoda > Insecta > Hymenoptera > Agaonidae > Wiebesia > Wiebesia pumilae. The sequence continues at coordinate 1,178,198 of JACCHZ010000123.1, forward strand.
ATTGATTGTCGCATAAAATAAATTTATTGTCGATAATAAAATTGAACATGTTGTATATTTTTTAATTAAAAATGCACTGATGTATAAATACGTATCACTAAATTTTTTACGAAAACTCTTGGACTAAATAAGTAGTCGCAATTCTTACAAGCTATCGATAAAATAAGCAAAATACGTTTTCTTTTATTTATCTTATAGGTTATAAGGACTGACATTGTCATGGATGTGGGAGAAAGCTTAAATCCTGCAATTGATATTGGTCAAGTAGAGGGAGCATTTATGCAAGGCTATGGACTTTTCACGATGGAAGAAATGATTTATTCTCCTACAGGAATTCTTTATAGTCGTGGTCCTGGGGCCTATAAAATTCCCGGTTTTTCAGATATCCCTCAAGAGTTCAACGTGTCGTTATTAAAGGGAGTTTCTAACCCTCGTGCAGTATATTCTTCAAAGGTAAATTATTACTGGTGTTATATCGGCTGATCATTAATTACATTTTTCGTCATGCTAACCAAAGATTTTAAACATTTTTGTAACATCATCTACAGAAATGAAAGATGAATTTGCGAATTCCTTTAAGTCGGCATAATTTTTATTAACAAAATATTTTTTTCTTATTATTAAATTTTATTCTATTATTATACAATTCTTGCGACTATTACACTACTTTTTTATACTAACATTTTTCTAGCCCATTATTTAAAAATTAATTTAATCTATAGAGAAGCTCGAAAAATAAAATAGCAGCATTGCGGTTATACCTTTAATACGAGCAAATACTGCATCAAACGCTTGTAGCAATAATTTTAACTCTACGTATCAATCGATCATAACTCTACAAGTACATAGATACGCTTTTAGTAACTGTTTTCCTTAATAGGAAACACATTGAATTATGGTAGTATCTTAGCATATTTTGCCATAAACGCAAATCACCGTTTACCAATAATGATCTAATACCATTTCGTATTTCCGTTTATCTATTAGCTTTAATTTGCCCAATTTCAATTCGGTCAATTTAACTAATATCAATTATATAGTAAGTATTCTTATAATTTCTGTAACGTTTCATTACAAGTCAGTAGTTTCTTATGATTGTAATCCTACTTCCATTGTACTTTCACGTGATTTCTTTTGAGTTTGATGATAATTAGAATATATTACTATTACATAATAATCGTTTAGAACAAATACTCAAGATTTAAATGTGAAAAATAATTTGCTGAAATTTTTAAATATTTGAAGGCCGTTGGTGAGCCTCCACTTTTTTTAGCTTCATCGATTTTTTTCGCCATTAAACAAGCCATAAAGGCAGCACGTAAAGATATGAGTATTCATGGATATTTTAAACTTGATTCACCTGCAACGGCTGCTCGTATTCGTATGGCTTGCATAGATAAATTTACGAAAAAGGTATGAAACTGCTTATACTAATGTTAAATCATTATACATGTATGATAATCAATTGCAAATTTTTGTAAACATTTTTTTTTCTCTAAATTAGATCGGAGACGGTGATGGAAAATGCTCTTGGAATATCATCCTATAGGTCAACGATCTGCAAGTTTAATTATTAAATAAAATATTACATTATCGCAGGTAAATTATAAGTAAGATTGGATTCATTTTTTAAAACGTATGAGTTTTTACAAACTTTATTACTGATTATTAATCATAAGCATGACAACACATGTATCTTTTAAAAACACATCTAATTTAATACTTTAAATTTTAGGATATTGATATATTGACGTATATTTCATCTTAGAATTAAGCAATGAAATTTGTATCGGAGAAGCTTGTGTTCCGAGGTTTTTCTTTGTTTCTGATTAGCTCGAAGACATTTTATTACGAGGCTGGACTAGAATTCGTACGAGGAACGGGGAAAATGCTTATAAAGAAAACGAGGAAGGACTTGATGGATTTAAACTATACGAGATGCATGTATTTTAAAACAAGGATATGTACATTAAAGACTAATAGCAAACTTCTATTTCTTCTTAAATCTATGATCTAAAAATGTCGTTATGCAACGAACTTTAGTCTGTAATAGTGAATGCATGTGTGAAAGTGGGAAATGTATAAAAAATTGAAAAATTCCGTTTCAAAGGTGAAAACGTCCGATAGAAGCGAAAATCGCGATATCAAAGAGGATTAGGACTTAAACACGAGCAATAGTAGAAGTAGCGTCCTTACAGAGTTACTTATTTACCCTCTAACTGGTGTATATCCGGTAACAGTTTGTATGCTCTACACACTTAGAACTAACTTGATCATATTGTCACACTGCCACATACACTTTTATATCTTTATTGTAGATTATATGAAAACGGATATTGCATATACTATATACACTTTGAATAATATGTTAAAACCGATTAACGCTTATTATTTACAAATTGATCAGAATTGAATAATTTATTTAATGAAATGTTCAACCGGTTTCTTATCTTCCAGTCTGTCGCATAATTGTAGTTGTTCTAAAGGCGCATAGTTTCCAGTTCACATAGTTCAGTTCTTAAAATAAAATAACGTTTTATTTCGAAAATCGAAAATGACATTTTTATTCATTGATCTATTACTGTATGAAAGGGTGCATTATAATAAATGACATCTAAATCATCATAAAACAAAAGTTATAATAAAAAACATCCAACATCCAACAACATCCAACCAGCAACAGGTCACTAATATCGGATTCAGATGTTTGGTATCAATTGTGTAATGACTTGGTGCTTCCCGAGTGGTGAGAGGAGGTGGGGGTGGGGGTTACGGAGTAGAAGGATTGGATACGCTGAATAACGCGCGACATTGAATAACCCTCGACCGCAAAACAAACCAAAGGATTCTTACATTCATAATAAAATTACAGATTAAAATATAAATCGTGGACTTGCATCTTAAATTACATTGAAATATTTCCCTACGTAATATTATTTGAACGTGTGCACAATATAAACGGGTAAAATTATTTAATATTTCTTTAAATACAGGCCAGATTATTCAACATATTCGTTTGAACAATATCTTAAAGATATTGTTTATAAATTTATAAATCGATCATTAAACACGAATAATTTTCTCAAAAAACATTTTAAATATATGTGCAGATGAAAGTGAAAGTAAATTTTCTCGTTTTTAGTAACGCAACATAAACACCAACGTAAATTTTGAAATTCTTTGATGCTACTTCGTACTGTCAAAAAGATAAAACGACATCATAATTTTCGTTCATGATCGAAGTTGAATCTCACAATGTCCCATCAGACTTCACTTTTTCTAAATCTAGATCACGCGATGTCCAACGGTCCTTATTTAAAAAAGAAATTTACTCCAAGTTTTCCTTCCAAACGATCAAAAACATGCTCTTTTATTTTGAACGTCGAGTTTTATCCGCAGTAACCACTTGTTATTCGAGTTAGGTAAAAATATTAATTTATAACCTTATTAGGCTGAACTTTTGCTGTATTTTTATTGAGAAAATGAAAAGTAATTAAGGATCGAATTGAAAAAATCGCAAAGTTCCACTTAGTTTTGACAGCTTATATATATTTATATACAAACCTACTCCTATATTCCTGGTTTAGGTAGTCGCTAGGTAGGGACGTTTCTTTGTAATTACATTGTCTTGTCTATCTCTATGCACAGGCAGTATTTGATCATCTTATTCGGTACAATGTCTTTTAAAGCTTCTAATGGTCATGTAATCGTAGAAAGTGGATGCATCATTACGGAAAGTACTGGTCGAGTTTAGGTTTTATATACGTAGCAAAAACTCCGGATTAACGCCGAATAAATGTTATTATTGAATTTAGCCGTGTAACTTTAGTTTATACCTTGAATGACTTAATACTAATTTACTGGGAAAGTCCCAATTTTTATACGAAGAAGTTAAATAACTTTTGTTAATCGCTCGGACCAATTATGTTATCGTCTGTAATTTTATTTCTGCGGTCTAAGTAGCATTTTCCAACGTGCAATTAGAGGGATTAGCTAATCCCTGCTTTTACAACGGATATGTATCGATGCATGCCTTGCTACTCCCACTCCTTGACTTTTCTTCCTTCGGGTGAAAATTGCGTACGACAGAATACGCATGTATTGTGCTTTTGGTTCTTCTTCGACCGTTCATGACTAACGGTCAAAAGCAACTGATCGTTTATTTCGATCATACCGTTCATGCGTTTTTTTCTCTAAATAAATTAATTCTCTGCGTTTATTCGAGTACTTATTTCCTCGAGTAAAAATCCCAGGAATTCTTTATGAATTTGTAGGCGTCGTCAGAGTAATAACAATCCGTTATTCCGTTTCGTAATATAACTTATTTTTATCACAAATGCTCGTACCCTCGATTCCAACGACCGAGACGATATCGCCCTCCGCCAAAGGCACGAAGGGCCGAGCCTAGAATGGTCCATTGCTGAACGCAGAAGCCAATAAAGAAGAACAATAAAGATGTATTTTATTTAATAAACAACATCAACCTGTTTATTTACTCGAATACATCGCCCTTCCTTAAAACGAACCCTCCCCAGGTTTTCAACTATCCCGGTATACGAGGAAGGAGAGCGGCACAAGGAGGCGCCGCCGTTACAAGCTTATCAAGACTTCTCAACGCATTACCCTAGTTTTCTCGGTAAAATAGCTTTTATTCCAAACTAAGATTCCTAGAGTCACGTGGAGAATGAAGCATGACACGAAAAGGAAAACATTTCTAAATAATCATCTCATTTCTGACGGCATTTTCTCACAAACACGAGGAAATTTCAGAAACAAATGTATAGTATTACGATAATAATCTAGCGAAAAGGTCTTTATTTATTAATAGAAGATTTACATAACTAAATCTCGATCTTTCCGCTAGAGCGCCGAGGCTTACTCCGAGCTCTACTAAATCCCCTCGCTACTAATAACAAATATTCGAATGTTCGATTGCTTTTAACATTATATTGGGCTTACTACATAATTCTGTAGTCGATCGCCTCCCTTTTGTCGGCGATTGCTAGCTTTTATCTCTGGCGGACTCGAAAAAATCTCGTAGGGTAACATCTTTTATTAATTCACTATAATATAACATAAATGCCGTTTCGATGTTCAACAAATTTAGTACAAAATAATCAATACGAAGTAAGATAGACTGGCGGAACAGTCTAGAAGATTCAGAGAAAATATGGATATTGTCACATTTTCGAGGTCGTCGTTTAAGCGCTCGCTATTTAATGATTAAAAAGTGTTTCTTAACGGCGCAGTGGTGGATAAAGTACAGTATTGACGTAAATTAAGAAAAGCATTTCGAAAGGATATAATTTTGATAGGGATAACCATTAAATGCGTCGTACATTAATGTACGTGCATTTTTTAATAGGTGCACGGTTGATAAGAACAGTTATCACAACAAATGTTTGGAAAAGTTTATAATTCATAAAGAAAATTTTCAAGGAAAATGCCTTGAAAAATATGATATATCGGTAAAAATTAAAAGAAGAAGTGGACTGTTTACGTTTAGGAAATGCAAGCGACATATTTTAGAAGGCGTACGTTATAAACATGCGTCACAATTATTTTTACGTAGGTAAAAATCTTGGTACATACATTTTGAAATAAGATGATTACCACAAATGTATGAACGAAATTTTCAAAATAATCTTAATTCAAATAATCTTTGGATCATTCGAATTTGCTCGTATATCATAATCAATACAGAAAATTCTCATGAAGAAAGTACATTAAATATTAATTTTGATTGTTAACTTTATATTATCACGTACGAGCTCTGTATGTGTGCACATACGTAACTAAATAAATTTCACACAAACGTAACTTTTTAATATGTAATTAATTTTAATATATAATCGAAGGAAAACATGTCATTTAAATTATGAATAAATAAACGCGTGATATTTCGTCAGATTTCGATCAAAAGACGTATAAATTGAAATTTTCATCGTATGAAAAATTACTGTATTGCTGCGAAAATGGACAGAATTGATTGCAATTCCGTTGCATGCTGAAATCATTTATCTCGTTAAATTTCAGCTTGAAATAATTACTTTGTAATTTCGTCAAATGTTTCTTGATAGTTTTATGTATCATATAATTTTATGCCACCGGCTTTAAATATATTTCTTTATTTGAACGCAAGTACCAAGTACTTCGAATTAACAATTCATCAACATGTTATCGACTTACGTATCATCTTTCCTTAATACAGCTGCTGAGTGAAATCGATCTTTATCATTCATTGCAATGTCAACATCTAATAAATAAATATTGCACAGACAAAATATTTCTTATTATTATTGCGTTGATCGTTAACTTTCATATTTCATTATTAAAAACCTCGCTTTTGTGAGAATACAAATAATAACTGCAATTTTAACGAATTATAAAAGAACGAGGAATTTATAATTCATTCGTTCGTTAACTCTGAAACTTTTGTCTTAAAAGGTAACAATTGGGCGACTCTCCAACATTGTAGGTTAACGAATCAAGTGCTCACATTCAGACTCTCTCCCTTTCTCTCTCAATCACTCAGATTTTTTAAGACCCATTTTTATCATTATTTGCAATACTCAAGTATGTAAAAATTCTAAAGCATGATAATATATTTAAAAGAAAGTGTCTTAAATAATGGAGGCTACTTTCAATATATTCGTAATAGTTAGAAAATTTTAAATTGCGTTTAATGTATCACATTTGTCTAATAATAATTTTGTTTCTTCAACTCTGTGAATGCGTTGTAATTTTATGTATTAAACTATAATGTGCATTCGACTATCTCGATATTCAGTATTATTATTGTTGCGGGATTCTGTAAGTAAAAAAACACTCGTGAAGTTTAACTAAATACACATATAAACGCATATTTATTATAAAAACGAACTTTATTTAGAAAATAATATACAAATGAAAATACGCAAATGTTTACACAATGATGACGATTCAAATGTACAGGACTAACTACCTGGATCAGAGCCAGAGACCATTGACTCCTCGTAAAGGCTTGCAGCTTATACTCGAACGTACACCTTTTATTAGTTGTATCCATTGTGTACATCTGCTCGATAATTGCGGATTTTTCCCAATAACATTCATTGCAATAATGAAGAGTTTTCTCCAAGTATAAAAATTTCAGGAATTATAATTTCAACGTTTATGGAATTTTTTTTTCGAGTGTTATCCAAGGTTTTAATGTAATTTGTTAAGACTTGAAGCAGCTTATTATAAATTTCTTTAAACGACAAATATAATTTCAAAATATTCTTGCATTCTGCACTTGTTTTTATATTATATCTGTTTAAAATTGTTTAAACGGATTAATATTTACCGAGCATTTGTTGTTCGTTGTTTAAGAGAGGAGCAGACTCTACGTGTGCATTGCTAATATCTTGAGCATGTTCTTGAGCATCTGCTTGAATAATAAATGAAGGTAACTTTACCTTCGTTTGCCAAATGACGAGTCAATAATGATCGGCTACAATCGCTGATACGAAAAGTAGAATAAACAATATGAAGATGACGTTGACTCCTTCTCTTAAGATATCGCTTGATCTCGTTTGTCTCCCTCTTGTCTCTTCCAACTACTTGTATTTTCCTCCTGCCGATCGATCCCAGCTTGTGCCTACTTTATTGACTCGAGCAATCGTCCTATCACAGGTTGTGTCCCCCTTTTCGGTGATAACTTTACGTTTCAAACCTCGTGCTTGCGCTATTAACTCAACTTAACGTGACGCGTTCGCGCTCCTCTTCCGCGTAGATTATTGCGCTTCATCACGGCACTTCTCGAGTCAGGAGCACTTCAATTGTACGTATGTGACACAACACTTACCTTTCAAAGACATTTTAATGTCAATTACTCCATACATTCACAGTCTTTTTCAGTTTTTTCTATAAATATTTATAATTGCAATCGACAGATCGTTGGACATACTTGACGCTTCCTTAAATTTGATAAATAATAAATTTAATAAACTACAAAATTAAAAACTTTTATTAACGTAAGTAACAAATGAGAGCATTTCTTTAAATTAATACGATAAGCTTCTATATTATTACTAAATTTACTATTAGTAATATAAAAATATTACTAATGCGTGTTATTTCTACTCTGAATACTGTTTATGTGAAACATCGTATTAGTCGATATTCCTATAAATATTTCAATACAATGATTGTATGAGAGCAGATGTCAACTTAGAAGGCAACTCTCTTATTATAAGCGATATGTTCTTATCTTAAAGTTGCTTTTACAATTTCAATAAAAATTATTCATTTATATTACGTACGAGTTATTAATGCAAAATCATTTCACTACATGAGACCAGTGGAAGCTTGTCTTTAAATGAACGATTGATACCATTTGTAAAAAATATCTACTTTTCTGCAAAAATCATACGGGCAATAATTACTTGATTTTTAATAAAAAGCATTATCGCGCCTCTAAATTATCGCTAATATTTGTCAATGTTTCTATGAATTTTCTCTTATTACATTTGGTATTTCATTCGATCCGTGCAATATTAATTCATTTCAGAAGCATTTCAAATGTTTTTTTCAAAGCCTGATTTCTATGTATAATTTTCTGATAAGTTATCATAATTTTGACAGTAATTTTTAAGATTACTTGACGCTGAACTAACAGAAAAACTCTGTCTCTTTTTAATCAATCAGATAACATTTCTTTCTTGGCATTCACTTTTAATCTTTTTACCGGTGATAAAGCTAAGGTTTCATTAAGCTTTCAATTTTCCGTACATTGTGTTACAGAGTTGACGACATTTCGTTGAAAAAAAAAAGTAGTTAAAAAAAGGCTAAAATACAAGATTCTTTTAAAATATAAAGACGAAGTACCAATAAACTCTCAGAAGACTCAAGTGCGTAGACGTTCAAAAAGCTAACGTAAACACAGCATAAAAGTTTAATAAAATAACAGTTTGTTTTATTTAAAACGAATATACTTCTAATACTCATAAAGACGAATTATCTATTAAATAATAAGTTTATTATATTTGCTGCGAATTAATATTATAAAATTTATTATTATCAGTTTTGGTTGGCGGAAATTAATCTACTTGGCATTTGTGAAACTTGAATAGTTTACTATTTCATTTTTAATATAGCAAATTATTAAAAACTTATATGTAGGCTATCTGATTAAATTACTTGTTGTTACATTCGCGAATAAAACCTTTTAAATTATTAAAGTTGAATAATTTTTCAACGGAGTGAAACCACGATTTGAACAGAAATTGATTGTCGGAATTTTTACAAATGAGAATTGAATTAAATATTTTTATTTAATTAAACTGATAATTTCAAGGAAATTTAAGCATGTTTAAAAGTTGTTAAAAATGTAAGGGGAGCTCTTATTGAATATTTCCTAAATATGTGCTCAATTTACTTGAAAAAATATAGTGTATAACTTTATAGATATAAAGTTATATCTTTTGTTATGTAAGTTATATAAAGTTATATATAAATATATAATATAGATATATTTTGAAATTTTTGTCCCTTAAAAATTTATTAATTAAATGTATTAATTTTGTATAGAGAGACCGTTTTTCGTTAAAAATGGACTTATTTTTTGTTAAAATATTATTTGTAGGATGTATTTATAGTTTGAAATAAATTCTTTAATTTTTATCTAATATTTCTAGTCGTGCTTACTAATGCTAGAAATGTGTAAGCTGTACACCTAATGAGAGTATCAAGAAGTACTTTACTTCTCTTTTACAATTAATGAATAAAAGATAATTGGTAGAATTCTACATTAAATGAATGCGCAAAATGTTACGAGTTGAGGCTGTTTTCGAGTTCAAAGAAATGAACAAAATGAAAATTTGAATAATACTCGAATAATATGATAACACTTGATCTCATAGTGGGAATAGTACACTTAAACAAAATTAATTATAATTGCTATTGTCGTTGACGTCGCCGAGACCACGATAAAATAATCAGAATTGCAATTGGGAACGACAACCGGTGGAAACGAGGACTACCCTCAGGTCGCCTGCCCAAGGAGAAAATAATTCTTCCGTCTTCGGTAATTCCGTCATTCGGTTGATCGCGAAACGCTCGTTTGCCGTAACCAAACGACATTTGTTGTTAAATTGGCGCCATTAAATATATTCTATTTGACTGTTATATCGGTGGAGTTATTTCCTTCATTTTTTTAAATTTTGTCGTGGTCGACTGGTTTACTTAATTGTTCCGTAACAACTTTATCCGTATTAAACTCAAAAATATACGAAAGGGGGGCAACTACACAAAACCTCTTATGATATTACATTTACACGTAAATTAAAGTAATTATAATGAATATTCATAAATAATTATAAACATTCTTCTTGCTTTTAACATGTTTTGTTTAAAGAACGTTATCAATGGCTTGAACAGAAGCAAGGTAATCTCTTTTGGTATAATCACTTATCTGATAGCAATCTAACAGATTTTGTTTTTGAAATTTTGGTAGAGATACACAAAACGTTCAAAACATGTTTACCTCTTTCAACTTAGTTTAAAATAATATAATTCACTAATTCTTTAATGATTTACTTTTCAGATCTTTATTTCATATCTATATATCTATCTATATATATCTATATATATCTATATATATCTATATATATCTATCTATCTATCTATATTTTCATATCTATATTATAACTAAAAAAGATGCAGATAATTGTCTTAGGTCTCTAATAATAATAAATATTAGAGAAGCGGCAAGAAGTTAATGATATCGAACGAATATTTTAAATATTTTTTTTTTATATTTATATAAATTTTAATTTTCCTTAAACGTACAAAGGGAAAGTGAAAAAGTAATTTTTTAAGTCAAATAATAAACTTTATAACACTTACATTTGTATTATTATTCATTGTAATGACAGTATTAAATCTAAAATTATTGCATAGAATTGAATACTGCTATTAATATGTTCAAATATATGTAATACACTTTAAGGCTTATATAATTTTTGAATGCAAATCTATTTAAGTTTTTCCTTACCAACCATTCATAATTATTGACGGGAAATCTACCTACAAGATAATATAGAATAATTTATTGACGAAGAAAATGAAAATAAATTAAACGATTGGTACAGTAGAATGAGAAACTGTATTTACTTACTAGACTGAAAGCTTAGTAAGAACGAAATAAAACGAGTTAAGTTAAAAACAAATTGTGAATTATTTTTGATTATTGAGATTTATAAATATTTCGATACAATGAAAGTTGATGAACATTATGCACGCGATATTTTAAAGTGCAGCAAAAAGATAATTCACGCTACTCACGATTGATTGCAGTCTTATATGAATTATCTTTGAGTATATTTTCTTTGCACACTAAATTTATTCTTACATTAAAAGCAATAATAAGTTTTCTAAACAAATAATTTAAGCTCTTCGGTAATTATAATTTTAAAAAAGATTCTACTTTATCACGTTTATATTTTATTTACAAAGTTTACTACTATAATGAGAAAATATAATTTGAATATTATTATAGAATGCTATTTATTCAATTTTAATCATTTACTTTTTAAAAAGTTAAAGTTACGTTTACTTTTGAAATTGTAGAAATTTGAATAATCATAAGTGTTAAGAGATTTTTGAAAAATATTTAATAATATTCACTTTTCAGAAAATTAGTCCTTCGATTATGAGAATAATAAAAATGAATACATTCTGTTATCAATTGTGTTATATAAAATTATCAGTTTAATATAGATTTCACAGCGGGTATATAGTGCTTATATAATAATACAATAGAATTCAAAGCCGTTAATAACACTATCTAACAAGTTGATGTTGTCACTCTCTGTCAACAACTTTATGTGAACTCGTTGTCCTCCACGAATAGTTTGCGAGATGTGAACTGAAACTCTGTACCAAAAGTAGGGAAAGCTTTTATTCTTATTTTTAAGTTTTCTGTGCACATTATACGCGTACTCCAAAATATTTGTAATAAAAACATTAATATCTTTCCAAATTTTGATTGTATGATACGTGTGAAAGCAAATAATAAAAGTACACGTATAATATTATTTTTATTTTTCATTAATAATAAATACGGCGAATGTTTCGTTTTAATGTTTTTCATTAAATACGTATTACTAATATTTAATTATTTATACAATGAAAAATACACATTTTAAGAAAGCATTGGAAATTTAAATTTTGGTAAATATTCTTTATTATAAGAATATATATACGCATATATACACACCATTTATTCTGAATAAAAGTAAAATAAATTGCAAACATATGTCATACGATAAAAGTATAAGTTGAATTCTGCTTTAAGCGTCTAATAAATTAAATAAATTACACCATAAAAATATTGTTTATTATTTGAATTTAGTTCAAAAGTTAAAATAATATTCAATTTTGGTATTTCTTAAACGGAATATCTTTCATAATACTTTAAACATTTTCTCCTCGAATGATTTGAAAAATATTTATCTTTTATATGTTTAAATGATAAGTTTTATTAATTCGTATATAAATATATACTTATTCTTTTTAAGAAATAAAACCATAAATTCAGAATTGTTATAAACAACAAATGTAAGTTATTAGAATTGTACATTTTTTGTATTATTTTACAAATATTTAATGTGATTTCTAAGCAAATTTGTTGATAAACTAAGGGTTGCTATAGTGTTTTGTATGCAACAATTTACTTTATGTAGAATAATTTGAAAACTTCAGCGAATGTGTAAATCAGATTTAGAAATCATTATCTTTCACAAGAACTACTCAAAATATTTTTAATAAACTAATTAACCGTGATAATATTTCAAAATTTGAATTATCAAGATACTTTTCTAAAAATAATAAGCTTCGATAAAATATAATTCAACAAATAAAAAGCACAATCAGTACAAAATATTCATTATAAAAACTGCAATGAGGCAATCTAATATTTAATAAATGATGGTAATAAATAATAATACATACCTATGAAAAAGTATTTTAATATTTTGACTATATTTGTATTCGAAATTGAAATTTAAGAATCAGCTATCAAAGTTAAAATTTAAATTACAAACAATTTATCATTTCATGTACTTAAAAATAAACTTCAATTAATTAAACTTTATAATAAATAATCTGAGAAAAAGAAAAATAAAAAAGAAGATGAAGAAAAGAGACAAGTTTGTAATAATATTGCTACTAATAGAGAATCCATTGTACGAATCTATTCTACGTAAATGTAATTATATCGCGTATTAAATTTGGTAATTGCGATATTTGTTAACAAATGAAATAAATACAGTAGATATACTTCCATTGCTTAAAGTATAATTATAATTTTTATTTGGAACTACTTTGTTCTTTAAAACATTTAATATAAATATAGTTTGGTATTTTATGAATAAAACTTATAAATACAATACGTGATAACAATGATATATTTGTATTAATTTATTGACTAACCAGTTGAAACATGTAATACAAAATTAGTTCCATAAATAAATTATTTACTTTGAATCTAATATTAAATTTAAACATATTAAATTATTAAGATATCCCTATACTTCAAACAATATTTTTATGTTAACTTTTTGGATATATTAGCATATATAATTGGATTCTTAAAATCACGTGATCTTTTCTTAAATACAAGTATAAATTTTATACAGCCTTGTGTATTCATAATTAAATGAACAAAATCGTAGTATTTGTTTTTTTGTTCTAAAAATGAAAGTCTAATAATAAATAATCGTATTGATCAACTAGGTATCTAACGAATTAATTAAATAACCAAATTATAAAATGTAAAATAAGGAAATTTTTATTATAAAACACCTTTAAAAGAAAGTATTTTATAAATTTATTTTAAATCTTCCTTCAGAAATAAACTTTGTTATCAATACTTAGATAAAAAAATACACATTCTGCAGAGAGATATGAATTATCTCGATAAGTTAGATTGTCATAATATGATTTGTGAATAATATTAAAGAAGAATTTTTTCAAAAATACTTCTTTTAAGCAAAAAGTAATACAAAAATTAGAATAGGACTAGTTAATTTAAGATCATTGATTAATTATCCGAATTAGAAATTTCTTAAAACTTAGCAAAGAATGTAATTCTATTTTCTTAATAATGTTTATTACTCTAAAAAATGAATTTAAACATACAATTTATGAATGAATACAAGAACAAAACATTCTTGCATTAACGATATGCACTTTTTATAAAGATATTATCATGAATCTAGGCTAGTTAAATTAATTACATTAAATTAAATTAATTGATAATGATTAAGATTGGTCCTATTTTATTCATACGTGTCCCTTAATAATCAAAATATCTTTGCAATCTGAAAGCATAATAGAAGATTACTAAAGACGTTAATAAATAATTAACATCTAATGTGTATATTTAGTTTTGTACCAATTTGACAAAATAAAATATTTTAATAAGTCAGCGCCTTCTATATTCCGTATATTAAGAATAAACTTTTTTATTGTGTGATAAAATGTATTTTTTGTAATAGTAATACCTCTTGAAATAAAACGAGATTCTACATTTATCACCGTTTTGTGTGGTAGAAATGCAGTACATTACACTTACTCTATCCGTAGAATAATTTTTTTTTCGTTGTACTTTTTATTCACAAATTCCTGCTTGAACCTATTTAAAAAATATTAAAACATTTTTTTTTATCCCAACTTAAACGCAGACATTTACAGAAGTTTTGAAACACGTTTATTAATTCTATGCCATTGCTACAGAGAAATACCATTACACAGTCATATTTATTCAATCGAACATTTTTCTTGAAAATAAAAATACATGAAGCAACATCTCATTTCTGATATTTGAAATTTATGAATAAAATAGATTGCATCGATGAAATATGTATCCAAAGTATTAACATGAATCCGATATAATTGAGCCATAAGTTTAATTATAAGAATATTTAAATACATTGTCCAATTCAATAGTACAAACTAATGTAATCTTTATATTAAAGTAATTAAATTAATTCTTTAAAAACCTCTTTACACGGTAAACTACTTATGAAAAATAAAATTAGCAGAAACAGATTTGACATCACCGAGTAAAATAATCATTTGTAATAAAAAAAATTATTTAAAAAAAATTACACACGCGCAATCATTAAATAGTAAATTTAAAAGTAAATTTATCTGATCTGTACAAATACTTAGAAATACTTGTCGATATAAAAATCAGAAATAAATAAGTAATTTGTCTGAATTAAAATAATCCTTATGAAAAGAAAAGTTGAGAATAATAATGCAAATTTAAAATTTTAAACGATAATAAAAGTTTATGTATATAGAAACTTATATATATATTTATGATGAGAGAAAATAGAATTTAAAAAAAATTACATTTTTTTCTATTAAATTGCTTTTCTATTTTACGGATTACTTATTTATTTTTTCAAATAAATAAATTTTTTCAAATATAGCCCTTTTAACCTTTGCTCTTTTGAATATCATTTCAGTTTTATTGGATAGAGAAAATGAGTGAAACAGTTGCTGCACCATTTGCGCATATAGATATTGATATTCATATTATGTAAAATGCAATGTGTGCACTTACGTCTGCAGACACTATCTTTCAATCCTCGCTATAGTCTGCTTTTTATTTCTGTTTATTATTAATTTATACTTAAGTCGTCATCGGCTTCATAAAAATATCATTTTCATTTTTCATTTTGCTGCGTTTCACGTGTATGCATATCCCCTTCCAAACATTACTGATTATCCCTTCTTTCGCTTCATTTCTGTCTTTGTTCGTTCTAGGCTCATGTTATAACCGAAAAGAGATAACCTCCTCTTTAGATATAGTAAATACCGAACAATAACTACGTGTAGTTAGAAGTATATACAAGCGCACATATCAAGTATATTATCCACTAATAGAGTGTAAGGATGTGCCATGGTTATCAGTGTTTAATTTTATGTACATGTGAAAGTATGAATCTTCGATTAAAAGAGACGACGCAGTCTAGTGAAAGATCTTGCAGTGTTGATTTTATGTGAAATTAATACTTGATACCGCCTAATTCGTACCGAATTTCCGGGCGTCATTCTTCAAACGTAAATTATTGTTGAAATGAAGGATTTATTGTTATTTAATTATTTAATGTTTTCGTGTTTTTAATGAAATATTAAATTTTAGTCGTATAACCAATGTTAATGGCAAAATACTCAATTGCCAATAATTATTCAACTGATTATTTAACTGAAAAATTATTTAAAGAATGAATAAAATATTATTTTTCAACTACTTGTAACTTAAAATTTTATTTAAGACATCACAATTGTTAGCCGAATTTTGAAATTTTCCTCGGTAAAATAGCCATGTTTATCAGTAAATAATGAGTTAATTAAGAAAAGTTACTGACTTATTTTATATTAAAATTATGACATTGATATAAAAGCAGTGGTACAAATCGCTAATTTTTATTAGCGATATAATTATAATAAATGAATAATCTAAAAAGAAAAACGCTATTAACGCTATAAATTAATTTTTAAAATTCAATACAAATTTATATTACTGAATTAAAGTAATAAAACCATATAAAATAGTGAATTATCGAGGCATATTTAATATAAATAACTTTTACGTTGAATTAAATGAAAATTTACATATAACAACAAATTAAAGTATTACAAATCTAAAAATTATTTGTTTGTATAATTTAATAATTTATAGTTACTGATATTGTCACTTCGTATATAAAAAATTATCAGACTTTTGAATTACGTATTTTAAATTGCTTATAGTGTACGTAATTCAAAGATTTTCTTAACACCATTGAATCAGTATAATTTAAATCATAATTTGAAATAACAGAGTACTTACAAAATCTTTGAGGAATAATAATGTGTATATATTTATTATAAGAAAATGAATCGACGTTGAAACGATTATATCTCATTTCTGTAATGTTGAATTTCTGCTTTAAAAACAATTTATTCATCTTCGTACACACGTATGTATGCACTTTATTATGTAAATCATCGTTTAGAGAAAAAATGCTTATCTTGACATGATCCAATACAAAAGAATTTATTATATTTAATAATCGCGTATAAAATACTCTATGAATTAACTCTGATATTCTCAAAGCAACTGTATTTTATTAAATATTTTATAAATACCCAATTAATTTATTTTCTCGATTAATTAGCTTGTCCCAATTTAAATATTAAGAGTGTTTTTAAAAGAACATTAAACTATTCTTTTACTTACAGATACAATACAACGCGAGTGAATTAATAAGCGCTTGATTGTTCACTTTTACATTTTAATTTTTCACTTCAGCCGCGATTTAAGAACAAATAAATGGATTCGAAAAAATTGAAAATAAATAATATCGAAGAAGAAAATGGAATGTACATTGAAGAAGTTTGCACCAGAAACGAATATTCATACCAATCCAAAATTAGCAATGTTCTCGTCTTTTATGTAAATGGTAAAGAGGTAAGGACAAAATAATATTTTATAGATTTATTTAAAGCTTTATATTTTTGCGAGCAGTTTATAAAGCCTTTTTAAAACAATATCAAGTTTAATAATTAATTGAATAAACGATTCCTTAAGTAAATCTATGTCGTATATCTTTAATGAACTTTGTTCTTTACGTATTTTTAATTTGTACTTTACATAAGATCACGTATTTATAAACGTAATTTTAAACGATTATATGAAATGCAATACGAAAATTTTGTTATCTTTAAACGTTGATCTAACATGTAAATATTAATAGATATCTAAAATGTACGTAATATTATCTGCATGTATTATTCATGGTGATCAATAGCATTCCCCTAATACTTGTATACATAAGAATCAATTTAAAAGATTATTTTTGTGTCAAAATAGTATTAGTTATATAATACATGTATTAATATCTCATACGTATAAAATTAATATTAAAAATATTATTATCTACATATTTCATTATAATAAGATAATTGTATTCTATTAAAAAGAAACACATAATAATTGACATCAACTTTTGTAAGCATTATATGATGAAACGAATCACGTAAATATATTTCGTCGATTCAATCGCAATAATAAATGGTTTTATAAATCATCGTACAAACATCCGATATCTTGTTACTGTCTTGTTATTGATACGAAATGTTCATATATGTACTTAATTATAAAATGTGTTTTAACAAATAATGCACCATTACAAGTTTTATAGTGACACATTTTCATCTTATTGTAAAAAATGCTTGGTCTAAGCTAAATTTTTAACTGAAAAAGTTTTTTTATTAAAACGTTTTAATGACAGTATTTTAGTGCCGCATCAAAATTTACATCAAAATTTGGCCACAAATTCAATACCAATCTTCTATTTAACATTAAATTGATAGAGTATTTATATGCAACTGTATAAAAGCCTAGTTTTTAATTTGTAGAAACACATTCACACAGACGCACCTATATATATATATATATATATATATATATATATATATATATATATATATATGTAATAATTCAATGTAAGCTTCTAGATAAGTAAGAAATGTTGCAGTTGTTATAACTTTGTTTAAGTACGTCTCCGCTTACTTTAGATTCGAGCTTATTCCTGAAACTACTATCAAGTATTTGTACTTTCGCATTTGTATCTATCTGACGATCTACGAATACACAAATCTATGTATTTATTTGTCTATCTATATTTTCTATAATGTGAATGTTATACGTAAAAACGCAATATCTTTTTGATGCGTCATGATAATATTGTTGTTATCAACCAAATCATACATTATGCACTACAAATACAAATTACTATATGAATATCTTTATAGGTGATAGATGATAATGTTGATCCAATGTGGACATTAATTTATTATTTACGAAATAAGTGTATCCTTTTTCAATCTCAATAATTTCTAAGAAAATAAACTTAAAACGTTAAATATACAAATGTGATATACAAAAGTCTGAAAGTATATAAGGTTGTGAACGTACATTCTTCCTTTAGGATAATTATTCATCGACATTTAGTACTTCCTATGCTATTACTTCCTATCCTATTCTCGGACGATGTAGTATTGACAATGAGTTATCTAAATGACTAAGTAAGTCTAAATTTATTTAATTCTACACTTTATAATCACATAATACTAAACAAATATATCCTTGACTCTATTGTGAAAATTATACGAGTTTTCGTGTTTGTAATTTTTGAAATTACATCTTCAAATGTGTAAAATGTTTAAAATGAAAATATTCGATATTAGTATTTTTAGATCCAGTGACAGCAAACATTTTTTTTTAAGAAAGTTGATCCTAGACGTAATGCCCGAGTCGTTACACACGTTTCAACTTGTCAACACTGCACGTTTTTATCATTAAATAATCGAATCCATAAAGTAATGGAAAAATTTATTTAATACAACAGAAAATCTATAAGCCTTCAATTTCTTCGACAATACGTAATTTCCGCGAATTAGGTGTTTCTATAAAAAGTGATATTTGTATAACGTAGTCTATAACGATTGATTTACTGGTAATATTATAGTTATAACTGATAATATTAATATTATTATCAATATTATTATAATTTAAGCTGCTTTATTAGTTTACTTTAAACGAAAAAATTTGTCATCAATTAATTAATACCTACTTTAATAGTATTATGAAAAATTGCAAGTAATTACGTTGATTCCTATTAAAAATACAATAATTATTCATTAAATATTATTTTATAGAATAAGCTTATATCAAATTTGTAGAAATAATATTTACATTTAAGTCATTGTTCACTACTTGTAGAATTTTTGTTATATTACACGTTTAATGATTATACATTCACTTGAACTTTGTCGAAAGTAGTTTCATAAAATATTGAAGTGACTCGAATTAATGTTTCATTATTTGAAACACAAATATATTTCCTTAATAACACATAACAGTGGGTCTAGTTGGTACAAAATTAGGTTGTGCCGAAGGAGGATGTGGCGCATGTACTGTAATGATTTCAAAATACGACCGTAGCGTAAATAAAATTATGTATCCTTTTATTAATTATATTCGTATGTTTTACTTCATAAAAAATAACAGAGCCAATCACAAAACTAAATATAAATATTTCTTTACATATTAAACTTACTTTGCATGAAAATATTTTGAAACAAGATAAGACTAATTTTGTAGAAAAATATATATATATAATTCTAGAAAATTTATAAACTAGACTATTAAATTACTATATTTATCAAGTGTACTAAGAAATATTTATATTAATTTTTCAAATACTTTTTATTTTTAATTTTTAAAAACTATAATTTTGCAGCAAAATTGTATAATAAAAAGCTATAATTGCCATATTAAAATATGTATTTTAATTTAATAAAAAGTCTACGATTCGTACGATTTTATCATTAAAAGTATAGTAAATCATTAATTATATTAAAAGCTACTAAAATTACAATAACTATTAGTTACAAGTTTCTAGTTTTTAAAAGCATAACAAATATTTCGATATAATAGTAATAACAAATGTTTCACTGCATTTTTTTCATAATTTTAGAAATTAAAACATTTTTACATTTTTCGTACTATACAAGAAAATATTTGTTCGTCATCGTTGTACATCTGAAACTTGCATTTTTTATTACTCTATATATGCAAGTCAGTGTATTTCGTAGTACAAGAATATTTTCTTAAACTACAGAATAAATAAAATTGCAATAAAATAAAATACAAATTTATAAAAAATATTCGTATGTATTTAATAGAAGTTTTATTCGTTATATTAGAACGTATTAGAGCTTAAAAATTAAAATAGATCGATCAAAGTAAAATTATTTGTGATATTTTCATTGATATTTTAAAAATGAAAGATTACGTTTTCACACACAAAGTTACACCGTCTCAGTTTTATTATATAATGATACTTACAAAAAGAGAATAATATCGATGAATCACTTGAAATGAACTATCTTTGGCATATGCTAAGAAATTATGTCAAGAATGTTGGACCTAGATTTATATAAAAGTAAATGTAAAATTCATGGGTAAAGAATAAAGATGCCTTGTATTATATTTATGAACTTTTTGAAAGAAATACGCAATTATATAAAGATAGTGTAATAATTTTAATGTATAATAACAGATTTCTCACCTCTTCCAGTAAAAAATCTTTCTACTTCAGGTTATGAAATACAGAAAGAAGTTATGATTAAACATTAAATTAGCTTAAATTAAACAATTTAAAAAGTACAGTTTTTTCTATTCTGTTTCAACTTAACTAGAATTCTACGTCTATACTATTTAAAAATGACAAATTATCCAATTTCAAATCGGATCATATAGCGTACGATACTCAATACTTTATACTATCAGAAGCATAAACAATTTATATTTTAAATATTTCATCAATTACTTTATGAAGCGAACGATGATAAAGTTACTTGTGATTTAATACATTGGGCAGTACAGAAATAAACGTTTATTAATTTAAATTTAATTCTGAAATAAATATTTCACTATTCGTCTATTTTGAGTAATGACATAATTATGAACCGTATTCTTTATATGTATTGTTAATCTGAAAGTGCAACTTATTAATATATTATAAAAGAAATTATAAACACAGTGGATGAAGCTCTACAATAGTCTACTAGTATGCGAGCGAAATGTATAATTGTCACTTTAACGTAGTTTGAGAAATGCAAATATGTAAGTGACATAATGGCAGTTGCAGCTTTAGAAAATCAATGTAATACAACTTCGACTATCAGTTGTTTCCTATAACAACATTATATTAATAAAAACGTCCAAAGTAATTAAAGTAAATAATCAGAAGTATTTCAGTTAAACGAATAAATTACAGATTAAATTACGATCACGTATTTAACAATGAATATTAAAAATTGCATGATAATCATACATTTTGCTTGCTCATACAAATAATGAGCCAAAAATCGTTACGTTTAACATTTGGATGAAGAGGAAATTTAACACCCCGTAGAAGTGTTAAATTTATGCGCAATAAAAACTTTTTAAAAAATTACACACGATGCAAATTCAGTAACAGTTCTGCTGCGCTTTTAATTATTTTACGGTATCTGTATTAGAAAACTCACTCGAAAGCCGAAGATTAAGAAACGAATCGCGTGCTCAGTTAGTTTTGCCGTAATTCTCCCATCATGCTCACTTTACTGCACATCGCACATATTTAACTTAAAATATTTTTATTTAAAATTTCAAATTCTACAAATAGATTTAACAATTTCTTTCTTCGTTATTATTCTTTTATCAAAAGAAATGATACTTTGAAAAATCGTAAATTATACCGGAATTTGATCGATAAGCTAAATAAGCTAAATAAGCTACCGATGAATAAATAAATACTTGTAAAATATTTTTGTCAATAGTTTTGCCTTACACAAGAATTAGTCATTTAGCAGCAAACGCGTGTTTGGTACCAGTTTGCGCGATGCACGGGATGTCTGTTATCACCGTTGAAGGCATTGGTAATATCAGAACTAAGCTTCATCCAGTGCAAGAGCGAATAGCCAAAGCACACGGTTCGCAATGTGGTTTTTGTACTCCCGGTATCGTCATGTCTATGTATGCATTGCTAAGGAGCAAACCAAAACCAACGATGAACGATCTCGAAATAGCGTTTCAAGGTTCGTAAATTAGGCTTTGATTTGTCATTGCAACCTGAACTTCCTCGTACAATGGAAAATTATATTTACCTTCGTTCAGTCTTTGGTATGCGCACGTCGTACAATCAAAAATCAAATACTACTCGGCGTACTTTCTTATCGAATACCGATCATTGTTCTATAAAACGTAAATATTTTAATTAGATGAATAAGCGATGAAAATATTTTTATTAAAGTCGTTGAGATAAAAATAAGAGGTATAATCACAAGATTTTTGCAAAGTCTCAATCTTTTCAAATAACTATAAATCTATTTGTTGTAGGTTCACTTCGAGACAAAAGAACATTCAAACGCCGCTGCGAACAATTATTTATTTACTAATACGTGCCAAAGTGCCAAAAGTATAATCACTGTAAGATCGGTGCAACTCGCTTGATCTGCAAACATTAAAACTAACCGATTTAAAACTAACCGACATTCTCATGCAAAAAGTACATAAGACAAAAAATGTACGATCGTTCAGACTGTAGGATTACGTGTCCGTACTTACGTGACCGTGACCGTATAAGACAATGCAAGGCAAAAGAAAAACAACGAAAGATCAATTAGCCCTTCGCGGAACAAATAATAATATACCAAAGAATACGTAACGTTTAATAAAATATTTAATAATAAAAACTAAGTAACACGAAAAGTAGTTGTACGATTGTTTCACTCTAGTTTATCTTCTTTTTTTAATGCTGGAATAATGATTAATTCTTTATTCTTTCGTACAACCTGTTTACTTTTTATATGGTAAAAGAATTATTTTTATGGTATATATTAAACTTTATTAACCGTAGGTATTACATTGTTACATTGTTTAAGGTAATCTTTGTAGATGCACGGGATATAGACCAATTATAGAAGGTTTCAAGACTTTTACAGAGGAATGGGAAAAATCGCAAAGGCTTGCAGAAATTAATTGTACGCAGAACGATGAAAAAGTCTGTGCAATGGGAGATGCTTGTTGTAAGAAGGTGTTTACATCAGAACCCACTGAACTTTTTAATTCTAAAACCTTTTTACCATACGATCCTACTCAAGAGCCAATATTTCCTCCGAAGTTGCAGGTAATTCTTACCCCTAGTACCCTTCTAAAAGAGAAATTCGAATGTGTTTTTTATTCATTTACCGTTGTCGAATTTTAGTTATCATCGGAATACGATAACGAGTATTTAATTTTTAGAGGAAAAGAAATTACATTTTACAGACCAACGTGTTTAAAAGAACTTTTAATATTGAAGCAGCAATATCCAAATGCTAAAATTATTGTGGGAAACACAGAAGTTGGTATGAATTTATGTCCATATTAATTCTATTGCATGTGTTATTTATACTCATTTTATTTGAAGGAACGATTAGTTTTAATACATCGAATATACATTCGATATACATCGAATTAATTGTTTTTATACGAGCGTTCTTTTTCTTCTTCTTTTGCTTCTACGTTAATGTACAGAAATTATCGATAAATCTAAGCTTAACAATTTTCAATATGGTCGATCTTCAGGCATAGAAGTGAAATTTAAGCATTTCGTCTATCCCATACTAATATTACCTACTCAGATAAAAGAAATGCGAGAAATAACGGAATTAAGCAATGCAATGAAAATTGGGGCAAGTGTAACCCTGGTCGAAATGGAGGATGTTTTCAGATACCAAATGAAAGTAAAACCTGGTAATATTCAGTACAATATTTTTATACTCTCTTGTTTTTGTACAGAATGTATATTTAATAAACTTACTGTTGTAGAACATAAAACAAGAGTATTTAAAGTAGCAGTCGAAATTTTACATTGGTTTGCCGGCAAACAAATTAGAAATGTCGCCGTAAGCTTTTCATTCTACTATAATTATAAACATATTCCTATTGTAATATTCACATGGGAAATTTCATTATTCAGGCAATCGGAGGTAATATTATGACTGGAAGTCCGATATCCGACCTAAATCCTGTGTTAATGGCCGCAGACGTTACGCTAAATCTTTGCAGCCTTGAAAGAGGTTACAGAAAAATTAAAATGGATCATACCTTTTTTACTGGGTACAGGCGTAACGTCGTTGACGTAGACGAAATATTAGTATCAATTGAAATCCCGTTTTCGTTTCCAGTAAGTTAATGACAAAAAATGTACTTTTAATTAAATAAGAAGGAAAATGTTCCGGTAAAATTAAAATATTCTAGAATCAATATTTTATTGGATATAAACAAGCAAAAAGAAGAGATGACGATATTGCAATAGTTAATTTAGCTCTTAACGTTTTTTTTGAATTCGGAACGAATGTTGTTGAAAAGGCTTCTATGGCTTTTGGTGGCATGGCACCAACTACTACCTTAGCAAGAAAAACTTGCAGGGCTATGGTGGGACGGTAAATGTTATTTTTATTATTCTACCTACCCGCTTGTAACTCAACACTAATATTCAAACAGTTGGATTTTTAAAACACAAAAGATCATTAACTTAATTTATTTACAACGCTCTATTAACAAAGAAATATTTTTGCTATTTATTTTATGCTGGTTTACGAGTAAAATTACGAGTCGCGTGAATTGCGGTATTTTCAAAAATTATTTATAAAATACACCTAGTATACGCATTTTTAAAACATATAACACTGGAGATGTTGCGTGCAAAACAACATTTATAAAACAATTCAATGCCATAATTTACTTTTTTATTACATTTGTGAGTTAAATTCGCTTAGAGCTACATTAAAATATACTTTGATCACGCGCAGTAAATGGAATGAAGAAATCGTAGAACTTGTTACAAACTTACTTGTTGAAGAACTTCCTTTGTCTGGCGATGCTCCAGGTGGAATGATTTTGTATCGCCGAGCTTTAACATTAAGGTATGTAAATAAATGTACACATAATGTGAATATAACGATGCAGTAAATAATTATTATGCCTTTTGTTAAGTTTATTCTTTAAAGGCTTTGTGCATATATCAAAGCAACTTCAAAATGAAGTATTTAATTCAGAACCTTTGCCAAAAGAATTTGAATCCGCCGCAGAAGGCTTTCACTACATACCTCCGAAAAGCTCGCAATATTTTCAAATTGTAAGTGTTTTGAACGCTTATTGAGAATGTTAAAGACGCGCCACTCCAAACTCCAAACTCTAATGAGTAATTCACTTAGATTCCTTCCAATGGGAATCCAGATGACGTAGTTGGGAAGCCTATGGTTCACGCTAGTGCATTTAAGCAAGTGACAGGGGAAGCGACATACCTAGACGATATACCTAAAATTGTTGGGGAGCTTTACATGGCATTCGTATTTTCAACAAGAGCACACGCGAAACTATTAAAAATTGATCCATCTGAGGCCCTTGCCATAAAAGGAGTTATAGCTTTCTACGATGCAAATGACATTCCAGAACGAAATAGATTTGTAGGTCCAATTGTACATGACGAGGAAGTATTTGTATCCAAGCAGGTACGTCGCTACGGAAATAAAAAACTAATTGAAATGTCATAAAATTAATAGATTAATGCTATGGTGAAAAGTTGCGAATTCCTTTCAATGTTGAAAATCCATAGCTGTAATTAAACTGTTTATTGATTTAGTAATAAAATCTTCACCACATTTAATTTGAAAATATAAACTGTCTTAAACGATGAAAAATATAAGGAGAAAATCGCTTTACTAAGATTTAAGTCAGATCTAGAGAGACGTCATATACTGACATTGTTACTAGATCAACTTTCGAGCGATTATTAATAATTGTTCAAGAATAAGATAAGACGTTATACCTTGTATACCATTTATAAGCGTACATTGAATTAGTAACAAAACAATTTATATACTATTAATCTTCAACAATTTTTTCTTTTAATTTGTAAATCATCGAATACTTTGATAGGTAACGAGTCAAGGGCAGGTAATCGGAGCCATTGTGGCAAGTGATCAATTTATAGCTCAAAAAGCAGCAAGGGTGGTAAGAGTAGATTACGATGATCTTGAGCCCATCGTGATATCTATTGAGGTGCGGAAAATAAACGTTACGCTCTCATTTGAATTTTCCGTGATTAAATGAAAGGTTTCTATTCTCAGGATGCGATAAAAACCAAATCCTTCTATAATATCAGCGGTAAGAGTATAATTAAAGGAGATGTCGAAAAAGCATTTGCAAATTCTGATCATGTGTTGGAGGGTGAAGTGCGAATGGGTGGTCAAGAGCATTTTTACTTAGAGACGCATTGTACACTTGCGATCCCACGCGAGGAGGATGAAATGGAGGTTTATTGTTCAACGCAACATCCTTCTGAAATACAAAAACTAATCGCACATGTCCTTGATATACCCATCAATAGGATCAACGTTCGTGTAAAAAGGATCGGTGGTGGTTTTGGTGGAAAGGAATCTCGAACACAAATTATTTCTCTACCTGTGGCATTTGCAGCTCATAGGTAATATGCATCGTTCCAATAATTCTAACAATAAAAATACAATGTAGCACTTTTATCGGAGTAACTTGATTCTTATTTTAAGAAGTGCGCGTTATAATGAACGAAGTCGGGAAAAAAGATGCAATACTATTTGTTAAAAATAAGTACTTTAAAATGTACTTTTACAGCTTCTATTGATTATGTAATACGTATCCTTCGGCATAAGAGTAATAAATATTAATGTAAAATAATTAATTATAAAGTTTTAATACCGTACAAAGCTAAAAGTTAATCAAATTTAAGTTGTCAAATCTTATCTTTCTAGCTTACATATTATAAGAGATAAGCTTTCTGTAGATAAAAACATATTTCTGCTTTAACGCATTTTATACTATAAACACTTTATTTTCTCTTCTCTTTTAACCACTCTTTTAACTACAGTGTCTCTCACTTTAAATTAATCAAAATATTGGATATATAAGATATCAATATTTTCGCTAATTATTCAATTTCATTTTCTCTTGTAAGGCTTAAAATTAAAAGTTCCGTAGAATGAACTGAATTTGATCCTGAAAGTACTCGAATAAATAATTCGTATAAATTTTCATTATGAGAATTAAATAAATGTTCGATATAATCATTTTAAAGTTAAGAAGTTCCATCGATCTACGCGTTGACATGCTCTTACAAATTAATTTATTTTGCCACAATTTAAAGTTTTCTACAAGTTCAGTTATTTGATTATAATTTTGTGTAAGATTGAGAAAACCAGTGAGATGCATGTTAGACCGTGATGAAGATATGCTGATGACTGGTACAAGGCATCCATTTCTACATAAATATAAAGTAGGCTTTACTAACGATGGCTTAATAAATGCTATTGAAATTCATATTTATAATAATGCTGGATATTCGCTAGATCTTTCGACATCTGTGAGTATACGCATGAGTAATTACTGAAAATAAATGAACAAATCTTATGTCAAAAACGTATTTTAAAAAGGTTTTGGATCGTGCCATGTTGCATTTTGAAAATTCTTATAAAGTACCGGCTGCGAAAGTTCATGGATACGTATGCAAAACCAATTTACCATCGAATACCGCTTTTCGAGGTTTTGGTGGGCCTCAAGGAATGTTTGCTACGGAACACATTATTCGTCATATTGCCGACTATCTTGGACGCGATGTTGTAAAAGTATAAATAACCCGAATTTACAATTCTGAGATAATTATATAATTACAAATTTTAATCTTTTATTTGTTGCTATAGATTTCAGAAATGAATTTGTACAATGAAGGCGATACAACTCATTATCATCAGAAACTTGTCAATTGTACATTAAGACAATGTTGGAACGAATGTCTTGCTTTAGCAAATTATAAAGAACGCATAGAAAAAGTGGAAGGATTTAATAAGTAATTTACAGATCTTAAATTAATAATAGAGATCACTTTAAATATTTCTTATCGCTTAAAAATTATTCGTCACTCTAGAGAACACAGATATAGAAAACGAGGTTTCGCTGTTGTACCAACAAAATTTGGTATTTCTTTTACAACCTGTTTCTTAAATCAAGGTGCAGCACTTGTTCATATATACACTGATGGTTCTGTACTTTTAAGTCACGGAGGTGTTGAAATGGGTCAAGGATTGCATACGAAAATGATTCAGGTGATTTTTTTATTAAAGATACTTTGAAAGAAAAAGTGATAAATACTTAATTTTATGAAGGTGGCTAGTCGAACCCTAAAAATAAAACCAGAAAAAATACATGTATCTGAGACAGCGGTAGATAAAGTTCCTAATACTTCAGCAACTGCAGCTAGTACAGGTTCGGATATAAATGGAATGGCTGTTATGGTAATCTAATACTTAATTAAGTGCTTTTAACGTAATAAGTATAATTTATTATTACTTTATTCATTGCGTTCACTTCTAGTATGCATGTAATGAAATTTTGAGTCGAATCCAATACATCATAGATGCTGATCCAGAAGGAACATGGGAAAATTGGATAAAAAAGGCTTATTTGGATAGAGTAAGCCTGTCCGCAACAGGATTCTATCGAATACCTAACATAGGATACGACATGTCTACAAATACTGGATCACCATTTAACTATTTTACATATGGTGTTGCCTGTTCCGAAGTTGAAATTGATTGTCTTACTGGAGATCATCAGGTGTATAAAATATATAATATATAATATCAAAATTATTCTTATATATAAGTTTATGTAATTTGATTTATATTCTGCTTTTAAAGGTTTTACGAACTGATATTGTAATGGATCTTGGAGAGAGTTTAAATCCCGCTATAGATATTGGTCAAGTAGAAGGTGGATTCATTCAAGGTTATGGACTATTTACTATGGAAGAAATGATTTACTCCCCAACAGGCATTGTTTTCAGCCGAGGTCCAGGAAGTTATAAAATACCAGGCTTCGCAGACATTCCTCTAGAATTCAATGTGTCTCTTCTAAAAGGAGTATCGAATCCTAGAGCAATTTATTCATCAAAGGTAAGAAAATAATTTTAATACTTTCACTAGTTTCAGAGCAAAAAGAATTAGTAATAAGAAATAAATAAATTTACAGGCTGTAGGTGAACCACCATTATTTTTAGCATCTTCTGTTTTTTTTGCAATCAAAGAAGCTATTAAAGCATCTCGGGCAGAAATGAATATTCATGGATTCTTTAGACTAGATGCACCAGCAACTTCTGCGCGTATAAGAATGGCTTGTATTGACCCATTAATAAAAAAAGTAAGAAACATAAAGATCCATTTATGCTAAGTTCAAAATATTTTAATCGTTATCTAAACTGTACTTGTATTGTTTTAGATTGGAAATGGAGATGGAAGAATAGCTTGGAATATCGTACCTTAAGAAGAATTTGTTAAAAACAATAACTGATTGAAATATGAATATAAATTTATGATTAGAATAATAAAATTTAAAATATGATTACGTATTTATATATTTTATAAAAATTTATATTAAATATATCTTATTTTTTACATAAAAAAACTTTTCAATCTATCTTTAAAGATTTAAGCTTTAAATTATGTGTACTTTTAATGTACAAATATAAACATCGACTTATTTACAATTTTTAAACAAAACATTTTCATGTATAATTATTGACTTTACTATTTACAATTTCCTACTAATTATTATACTTATATTATACATTGCTTACACCAGATTTTTCCACAGTTTCTAAAAGAATTTGTAAGTTTGTTTCAAAAAGTTCACAACGAATTGGCATTTCTAGTGAATAAAAAGGATTTTTTAATGCATAATCTGCGTATAATTCATAAACTTTCTTTGATAAAATTTCCATGCCTGGTTGAGAGGGTTCAGATATAATCATGAACTTAACACCGGTCAAAGTTTGATAACAATATAATCGAAAAGTATCTGCTTCAAGCACTTCTATACCGGAACATCTAGGTTCTGGACTAAGTTGACTTGCAATAGCAAAAAGAGGGTAAAACATTGAAGCTAAGAAAATCTTCTCATTTGTTGTCATCTTTGATCGACTAAATTTTAAGGTTATAGGAAACTTCTCCGAATTCTCAAGTATTTCTAAAACATCTTTACCATCTTCCACTTCTCGACCAGTTACAGGATGACCATTAACAGCTGTTAGTACATGACCCACTGGAATTAAATGATTTATAAAATTGTTAAATACGACATTTTTTATTTGAATATAAGTCAAATTGAATTTAAAATAAAATATTAATATCTTGTCATTTTGATGTATTGATAAACCTATTTGTTATCTTGTTTTAGCAATTGCAAATAATTAAACAAATAATTAAACAAATATTTTTCACAATATTTTTATAGTATACCATTTATTCCATCCCTTTGACCAAAAGCTACAACTATCTTCTTGTTTTCATAAACGAGTTTAATATCAAGTGGATAATTGAAAACTTTCTCAATTTCAATTTTCGGAACATTATGATCGTGATTAAAAATCAATCCACCTGACTTTGAAACTATATAAACTCCATAAATCACCATTTTACAAATATCAACAGTTTTTTTATTTTTCAATCTTAAGATGCATTTAGTGACCTGTGAAGCAATTACTTATGTTTACACTTACACTAATCTTTTAAAGGTTAGAGATCCAAATATCAATAACATTTTATTTAAAAAATTATTTATAGTTTAGTATTGCGCGTTATTTTCAGATTGCAATGATACAATAAAATATATTGTAGAAAATTTTATTTCTTAAATATTTTAAATATTTATGCAGATACTATCACAAATTTCAAATACTTTTATAAAATTATGTAAATATAAACTCCAATTTCAAGTATTTGTATTGTTTCAGCATATATTCCTTAACAACATACGTATATTTTAATTTCTTTAAATAATAATCAATTCAAAATTTAATTTTCTGAGCAGCTTCCGCAAATTTAATTCTTCTAATTCAGAACAAACTAGCGCGCTAAAATTTGAATATGAAATTGTGTTGAAAAAAACTGAAAATTGTGTTTCTAATTTACTTTTATAATTAAATTAATAATAAAAATTAAAAGGTAATCATAATTTTGCAAATAAGGAATAAATAAATAGAAAATAGTGCTCAAAATGATATCCTTTAAATCATTTTTATACTATTTAAAAGGCACTGCTTAAAAAAAATCAATAAAAATAAAATAAAATAAAATCTTTGTAAACCTATACATTGCTATTTTAACAATTTTATGTTAAAAAATTAAATATATGAAAAAATCTTCATCGCTGAAGTAATGGACATATATTATTTAATTCTGCTAAAATGAAATATTTTCTATCGAATCCTGTTTTCGTAGTTGCAAAAAGAAACATACATTTGTCACCATGTTTAGCATAACAATAAATACGTTTAAAAAATATCTATGTAAGAGTTCCGAGGTGTTTTTAATTTTAAATTTGCATTAAAAAAAATTCTGAAAAAATGACAGTTTTAAAGTAGTTTTTCTGATTTTTACGTTATATATTATATATTTTTAACTTATAAGAAAATATGTTCTGAAAAATAAACTTATATTACTATATAATTAATATAATAGGATGGTAGGTATTTATTGTAAAAGTATACACAAAGAATTTTGCGTTCTCTATATTAAGAAATACTTATATTTCAAAAATAAATGTATATTTGAGAAGTTTCTTTTAGTAAAGTATTTATCTATATGAAATAGTATTTCTACATTTTTAAAAAATACATTTATTATTAAACTTATTAAGTGCATATAACAAAATATATACAAGCAATATATTTTGTAGTATTTTACAACATTTTATTATGAAAAATAGAGAGTAAAATTGAATAAAAATTAAATATTTAAATAAAGATATTATCATAAAAAATTTAAATTATCCACCTTATTAAATTTTGAATGACCACTTTTATTAATGATAAATTTGGGTATAATGTTGGGTATAAGGTATAATTTAATACCTTTCTGACTACATCCAGAAATTATAAATCTATTGTATAAATCATCAATTCAAATGTACCATGTTATTATGTGAATATTAATAATTTTTGTTTTCCAAATAATACATCAGAACTCATAATATTATTATAGCTAATAACATTATTATATTAGCTCTTATTTTTAATAAAGATATTTAATAATAAAGACATTTTTTTTAATTACAGCTAAAATAGTTGTTCAATAACATGTAATAATAATTATACTTTCTATAAATGTCAATTTATTAAAATATTCTTCTATATTAATATAATAATCAAGGATTCATCAGTTAAAATATTAAATATCATTATCATAAAAAAAGTTTTGTTAATCAGTGCAATAAACATTCATGTCATAATCAAATTTATAATGCCATCATTTTATATGTAATAATATATTAGAATAATGCATGCACGTCAATATTATATATTTATGATATAAAATAATATTCACTGAAAAAATAAATACAGTAAGATTACAATGAAAATTTAAAGACTTAACAAATATTTTATATAGAGTTAAAATATCATCACCTATAAATCTTTTGAAATGGAATAATCGTTTGATAATTTTTCGTTAGTTACAGTTGATATAAATTCATTCATAAAGATGTTATTTTGTACTCGCGATTGATTATGAACTTCATTAAATGATTGAATATCTAAACATAAAATTAAGAAAAAATTATGATTTAATATTCAGCTACTATAAAGGATAGATTATATATTAATAAAGATAAATAATAATCAAAGATAAAAAAGAAACATAAAATTGGAACTTACCAAAGTTATATGTATCTATAGGATTCTGTTTCTGTCGTACCATAGTTACATTATTGTATAAATTTGAGCTTTGATATTTGTATGGATTTCTAGTTGGATAATCAATATCCTGTATATCATTTTTTTGCATTTGTTGATTCATATAACGAGATTGCGAATTATTTACCACATTATTGAATGATGTAGCGCTCTCGCTATGTTGGGCATAATTAGAAATTCTACAAATAATCATCTTTCATACATAAAAAAGTTTCTTTTCCTCTCGTTTTACTTTACCTAAATATGTTTAGATCATTAGCAATTGGTGGATAAGGCCATGATGGTGAGATAGAATATTCTGGTATTGTCGGTTTAGTTTTCATCATTACACAATTTTGTGATTCAGCTAATTTAAGCAATGCCGCATCTCAATAAATCGTTAATATGATATTAATAAAAGTAAATCAAGCAAATGTTCAATATCAAAAATTTAATTTAGTGACTTACTTTTTGCAGCTTCTGCTTGTAAATGTCTAAAAACTAAACTTCTTGGTGCTTCATTGAATTTCCGTCGTTTCCTTCTTAATACATCATGATCGTCTAAAATTTAATCAAATAATAGTAGCATTTATCAGTAAGTTCGTGATTTACACAATAATTAAGTGTATTAACCAGAAAATCTTTGAAATTTTTTAGAATAAAATTTTTATTTAAAAAAGGAGAATATAAATTGGTTTTAAAATTCCAAGTAACCTAATTAAATTTTTTTTATCACATGTTTTGTCATATTGTCATATAATTCATCTATCATTATTTATCTCCATCCGATTTTATTTAAGACTTTTCATATTATTACATGCAATAGCACACAAAGTTAAACCTTGTGTAAAAGCATCAATGTTTTAAAGTAATATGTAATTGCGTTCAAAATCTAAATAATTTTATCACGGTATAATAATGCATAAGTGAATATTATATTTTTCATCAATAAAACTTTGAATGTATGGTTATACGTATATAATTTTCCTGAATTCATCTTCAATCCAAATGTAATATAAATTTCTATTTATATAATTTTCTGTCGAATTTTCGGTTTATAATACAAATATATATTAACAAATATAAATCAAGATGCAATTAATTTAAAATTATTTAAAAAGTCATATTATAAAGAAATACAGTATTTACTTTATCAATCGAATTAATTTTATAAATTACAAATAAATCATTATTAATTTAAAAATCAATTTAAACCATGTTACATTCTCATTACATGCAACTTTTATTCAAAATAGGAAAAACGTACTCTTTAGATAACTGTATAGTTACAAAATTCTCCTATTGATGCCATTTTATCACAAATAAAATTTAGGACTTATTGTATAAATACATGTAAAATAAGGTGATAATATTTTTTTACACACGCGCGTGCACGCACGCACGTTTAAATGAAAAATTACTATGAATAATTATTTTGATAAAATCACAAATATTATTAAAACATAATAAATGAGATCATGACACTTGTATTCACTTGTATTCAGGCAAACGAAGATTTTTTTAAAGTTTCTCATTCGTCACCAGACTAAAACAACGATAATACAAAACTATTAATTTCCTGTAATTTTAATTCTAAAAAATGCTATTATAATAGCTTCAACTAAATGTATTCATTAAATCTTTTATTAATTAAAGCAATTTTTTCCTCTTTTAATTGATAAAGTCAAATGTTATCAAAAACCTTGTTTCAAAGCAAGTAATACAAACAGAATTAAAAATAAACGTTATTCAATATTGCGAATCTCTTTCCTATCGTTTTCAATACTTTAAAAGTAAGATACTTAAATTAACACACGCTTATAAATAATAATAAACATTTAAATCACCCATAAATCACGACAAATAAAATCATTGAAAATATCCACAACTGACAAAAGAAGTCGTGACCTTAGAAGAGAACACTACTCTGAATGCGATAAAGTCTATTAAGAAGGCAATTAAATAAGATTACAAAAAATAAAATGTAAAGTACTTGGATTATCTTTTGTTTACATTAATTTAAAAAATGTATGGAAGTAAGAATAAAGAAAATAATCGGAGAAAAAAAATATATAGAATCAATAAACAAATATAAGTACTGATTTAATTCTCTTTACAAAGATTTTATACAAAATAAAAAATAGCGATTCCATTATTTACATTTATCAGAGGTTGAAAATCCATAGCTGTAATTAAACTGTTTATTGATTTAGTAATAAAATCTTTACTAGATTTAATTTAAAAATATAAACTGTCTTAAACGAAATAATAAAATTTAAATATCAAATTATAAATAATTTAGATGTAAAAACAAGATGGTTAAAGGCAACAAAAATACATAATTTTTAACGATATTAAATTTAGGAGATTTTAAACAAGTAATCATTTAATTTAAATATTAAAAGTTTTATAGTACAGTATTCTTAAAACAATTTGGAAAGAAATCTACAAAAACGAAACTATTTTAAGTTTTCTAAATTAAAGTTTACCAATAAATTATAAACAAAGACATAATAATTTCTACGGCATTGTTCTAAATACTAAAGATTAACAAAGAGTTAATTTTGCATACATAATTATACACTCATTATTATCCATTGTTATTCAATTATTTTTGTTTAATGTATACATGTTTTATAATATTTATACATCGTGTTCATACCAACTTCTATGGGTAGAAATTGAAAAGGTACTGGTTTGCTCGTTTCTCCATCCGAGAATCGCTTTAATTGGATTTGTACGGATATTGGTTCATTTAGATCTTGTTCAAAGTATTTCGGACTTTTAAAAATAATTGCTACCTAAAAGATTCAGAAAGTTAGTAAATTTAAATAAAGTAATACTTTTAAGAGGCTACTGATTTGTGCAATTTATAAGATTAATATTATTTTGGAAATATTTATCATTTATAAATAATTTATTCTAATTGAAAATTATTAAAATTGAAATAATACTAAAATTAATCTACTAATAAAAACATTCATTGTTCGTAATCTAAATTTTAATTTATTTCTTCACTGTTCCTATAATTATAATTCATGCAAAATGTTCAAAGATGATCATCGCAATGCAGTATTCTTTCAATTACTTTGAAAAGATACTTTTCGATTTCATTCATTTATTTGTCAAATCTTAAATATTAATGTATTTATTTGAAACCTTATGTCATAAGATTCATAACTTACTGATAGAATTTCTTTACTTAAAGTGTAATTTTTTATAAATTAAAAAACACCTTTAAGAAATTTACAAAAACAAAAGGAAAGTTTTTTTAAAAAAACATTAAAATGTACATCTATATTTACTATAGAAGTAAGTTTTACTTATTTTATAATTTTAGAAATTTATAATCGAATATTATAAAATATTAAGATTGAAAAAATTTGGTAATCCATAAAACGAACGTCGATATACTTTGTAAACGTTTCAGTAATGTATAAATGCTTTTTTGAATATTCTGAAATTATATTTTAAAGACTCTACTTTAGTTACAAAGATAAACGTAATGATATTTTCGTAATATTTTCAGAATATTTCTTGCGTATTTACTTAAATAATAAACAATATATTTTTCAAGGGTACTTACACTTTTCATATGTGACAATATTTGTAACATTTAAGAATTAATTCATTCTGTATTTGCTTAAAACATATGTCTTAATAACAAAAATGAACTAACTTGTTTATGGTAATAAGGATATACCGATTCCGCAATTGCTTCCCATCTATTTTCTTCTCGAAAAAATCTCACTTGTACATCATCCTTCGTTATTTTTTCACACAAGATACACATAACTTTACCACCAACCACTGATGCAGAAGCATGACTAAGCCAACATATGGTAAGCTCAGCTGTACCCTCTGCAATTGATGAAAATTTTAAAAATATTTATGAAATAATTCAAACATTTCAAATTATATAACTCTAACGCTTTATTTTACTTTTATCATAAATTGGATTGGAAACAACTGGATCCAATGGAATATTAAAATTTCCTCTTTCTTGTCCTTCTAAAAAGACTTGAAAACAGAGTCGAATACAATTTAAGTCAATATTTTCTGGTTGTAACTTGTGACTAAATCCCGCTAAGATTGTAAAAATGCTAAATAAATAAACTTTATTAATAAGATTATAATTAATATTTTTCAATGACAAAAAAGTTCACTTTTAAATGGATCCACTTTCAGTCGTTCTCTTTCTATCAGTGATTTATCTATATCTTTTTTCTTAACACATTGTATGCCAAGATGGGGAAAAACTATAATTGCTTGATTTGGAAGAGTCTTGAAATAGCATATTCCTTGTGATAGTTCTTTCATTTTACCTACAAGATTATGTGGATGAGGTCGGTACGGTGGATCTTTTGTTACACAGGAGACAACCACAAATGCAGCGCCTTTGTGATTTACAATCTGTAAAAATGTGTTAAGTTTTTAAATCAAAATACCTATTGCAAATAATTCAAATCTTATACATTACTCATGATATTTATGTAAAGTTAAATAATAAAAAATGAGAATACTACAAGTTTGATAATTATTTGAATAAAACAAGAATAATTCGCCTTGAATTTTAATATCAAGCAAATGTATAACAAATAAATATTCAATTTATTAATTTCATTTAAGAATAATAATCAAGTTACAAGTCTCAACACAGATTGAAAATTAAAAATTCATGAAACGTGCACATATTATAGTTTACAAATATCATGAAAATCGGTACGTTTCTTTAAATAAAAATATTAACATAAATCTAAGCATCTATTATTCGTAAATAAATTACGAATAATAAATACAAAAGAAATTTGTTCAAATGAAAGTAATAATTCTTTTTTAGAATTTGTTGAAAACCATGTTAGTTGAATCGTAATCTTGTTAACATAAAGTTAAACTTATAAAAAGTAATTTTTTATTAATGTCTTTATTCTGTATTAATTAAACGCTGATATCATTATAAATAATAAACCACAGCAAGGAGAGTAGCGTATTTTTTATATATTAAATTTGATAAAAGTTGAGTATACTGTGTATTTAATTGTATGATAAATTTATGCATTATAATCAAATTACTCCGATGATAAAATAATTAATTAATAACATTACTTCAATAGAAGGATAGCTTCTTTTAGACGAAGTAGTGTTAACGCCTAAAATACTTCCAGAATATCTTCCTTCACATTCATACCGAAATCTTGCTCCTCTACTCAAAGGTTGTTCAATAATTCTTACATAAGGGATAACGTTTTTCTTAAACATTGTATCATTAATTTTATATTCCGTTAACTTTAAAACACTATTTAAAAGAAATTGTTGCAAAATTTAGTAATATTTAATGATATATATTTGATAATAATTTTACAGCTTTTATATATTCTGTATAACAGTGCAAACGTTCAGAAACTAAATACGACTAACTTTACTTAATTGTATATAAGCAACTACATTTTGCTAAATTCGATTACAATTCTTAGAAGTAAAGTCTAATGACATTATTATTATGATTTTAGTAATTTTACGTAACTTCTGAAATTCTGATACGTAGTTATTTATTCCTGTTTCTTTTTTTGGTTTGCTTTAAGGTATTCCTAATGATAAATTTTTCAGCTAATTTAAGATGATTTTTTAGAACTTTTTGTTCTTTAAGTATTTAATTAATATTATGATTTTATCATAAAAGAGTTTAGATTTTAACCCCAAAGTAAATATGAAAATCAATAATTTAAAATTAATAAAGCTCTTCAATGATAAATTAATTTTTTATGCAATTACATATAATTAATACGTGTATCTTCAAAACAAAGAATCTTAAAAAAAACTTAAGAAATAATTGAATTAGAATATAACGAGAGTCGAATGACTATGTAGAAAGAGATACTCCAAAAAATAATCACAAAACTATTATTGATATGCAATTTATTTTTAAATTAATTATAGTATTTTAGTAATCAAGTATAGTATTTATCAATGTTTAAATGAGACAGAATGAGCGGAAGGTGAAGTATTAATTCAAACTCAATAAACTTCGGAATTACTCGATTCATACAGTATCGATCAGATTAGGTATTATTTATAAAACATGATAAACTAAATAACCAAAACAAAACTCTAATATGCACATGGTACGCAATAATAAAAATAAGCTCAATGGCTTTCTACCTGAATGTTACTTAGACATGTATTAAGTGCACGTCTAATATTTTGCTACCTCAATTAATATTACTATTTATTTTTTAAAACTTCAATTAAATAGATAATGGCAAGGTTTTTATTAAAAATTATTTCTCTTAAAAAATCTTATAAAAGTTCTTTTAACGATAATTTTATTATGTAATTTTATAGCTAATTTATATTTAAATTATATGCTATTCAAATATCATTAAGATTTATAAATTGTAGATATATTTTTTTTAATATTTATATTAAAATAATAGAAGCATAATGATAGTAAATATAAATCTTGTTTGGTAAAAGAGAGTAAAGAAACTAACTGAAGACACAAAACCTTAATTTAGAACAAGAAAAATAAATAACGTTTGAAGTAGTTAATAAAAAAGAGTAAATATAAAATATTAATTCATAACTTCATAAGATTTTTTATAAAACAGACCAATCTACATATCCTAATATTACGAATAAAATAAAAAAGAAAGTTAGAAAAAGAGTAATTGAAACATGATTTTCTTTTGCTAAAATTTATTATAATTTATGATTATTAGTCTATTATTTGAAAATAAAAATTTGAGAAATAATAATATAATTGGTATTCATTTAAGTGCGTAAAACATTGATTCTTATAAAATATATCGAGAAAACAAATTTAAATAATTAGAAATCTACTTAGGACAAAAATTACACGTAACAGATTTAAGCAATTAGGTAATCTTAAAGTAGATTAATTGTATACTGGATCAAATATAGTAAAAACTTAATCAAATACATTCGTTTTCAAGATACGTAGTAAACGTGATAAATCAAACATAATAATTCTGGTTTTACAGTTTCTTCATAATATAATATTCATAAGCTTTGAATTACATTTTGATATAAAAAAATCTTACTTATGTTATTTATCAGTTTTCACACATTTTAATCGTTATGAGCTAATAATAAATACTTTAGAAATAGACAGCTAATAAAAATAGATAATTTAAAAATATATCTTTGAAACAAAAAAATATTCCTTTTAAAAAAGTATGCATGAATGAAAATAGTAACGATTGAAATTTGTAAAAAGAGATAGTTTTACAAGATAAATTTAAATGTAAATTTGCGTTCGATGTAATGCAAAAGAAAAACAAAAATAATTTTAATTTTTAAACATTAAATAATTTGTTTAATCTTTGCTAATTTGATTGACGAAGCTCATGACTATATATATTCTATACTTATATTTCAATTCAGTTTTGAAAGTTCAAAATGCACTTCAAATTGAGGGTTTCATGCGTAACAGAATTACTTATATTTATATGAGCACAAAAATATATATTTAGAATATATAAAAAAAAAATTTAGAGTTTTTATAAAATCCACCATCTACAAGATCCGTATATGAGTATAAATGATGAAATTAAAATAATCAACATAGATGTAATCTTGAGTAAAAACAATAATGCTACTTTGTCAATCAATAAGTGATAAATTTTTTAATTACTAATGCCAATTGAACAAATCAAATAAATCGAATGTTTAGGTATTATGTATTATTTAAAAAATTGAGCTTTCTAGAGAGATGTGCACTAAATGCATTTGCGAATTTCCCTGATTTTATTTTTAAAACGTACGTGTAAAAAGTTACTGTTTGCAATATTTTACTAATGGACTATACTGCTAGTAGTTTCCTGATAAATAACGGTCAGATAAGTAACTTTCAGATGGAATAGCTGTATCAATTCGAACCTACAAACAATAGCCTTGTACATGTACGTAAGTATTGTGAATTAAAATTTTTTTATAATTCTAACGAGGATAAACCACGTTTAAGTTATTTATATAAAAAACGAATTAATTTATTTATGCGTTAAAAATGCGAGTTCTTGAACTTATTCTCATTATCGTATAATTATCATAAATTATCATCTCATTATCATAAAATATAATAATTGCATTAAATATTATTTTATCTACAGAGTCGTGCGATTGAATTTTGCACAGCACATTAAATTCTTTTAATAAAATAACGATGCAATAAATTTTTTTTCATCTCATACGTAAAGTACCTCTTATAACAAGATTTTTATAAAACGAACTTATGTATAATTTAGGTGACTGGTTATATTATTTTAAAAGTACGTAGCATCGCCGAACTATTCGGTTCATTGCACACCGAACAATTAATAATTTTTAACTTACGCTTGCATGTGTGACTCGGTAATATAACGTGTAAATATTTTGAATGTACCGAAAAGACTTCGATTCTCGAACATAACTGCGTTACAGCACACTAATTCAAAAAAATCTGTTACTTATAATTTAATTCGATAACGGCTTTCGTTTA
Source organism: Wiebesia pumilae (assembly GCA_018907045.1). Taxonomy (NCBI): domain Eukaryota; kingdom Metazoa; phylum Arthropoda; class Insecta; order Hymenoptera; family Agaonidae; genus Wiebesia; species Wiebesia pumilae. The sequence goes on from JACCHZ010000123.1 coordinate 1,220,075, forward strand.
CTTCGTTTTATAAATATTACATATATAAGAATATACGTTTAAGTAAAACATTTAATTTGTTATAAATGTTAATAATGACTTCTTTTTTTACCGACAAGCTAATTGTCATTCCCAGAAACATCTAAGTCTCGCAGCAAATTTAATTAATATGTGACTTATTTAATACTGAAAAATTTAAGAGGCACTCAATTTATCAAACGAAATATAAATTTAGATATCTATTTTGCAAAACATCATTTTAAATAATTTTTATTTTAATTAGGTACCTGATGATAATACGTACGTGAAAAATGAAAATTTCGATTTTCAACTTTTCAAACTTGAAATAATGCGTTCGTTGATTTAAGTTTGAATGCGTTAAAATCAGTTAAAGCTAAATATGATTTGTACGAAATAGCAGGGAAAAAATTGCTATAGCTTTTATGCGATGTTCTTTTCTTGTTAGCATATAAAATTGTACAAGTTAAAATTTGTGATATTTTATATGCCTCTAGCATCTTTTATAACTTGAAAGTAAACATGGGAAAACAACCGTTTTATATGTACTCGACTCGCGCATCTTACACTCTTGCACTTGGAACAGATTTTTCTCAATCAAGCAGCCGTAAGTACGATCTGGAATCACGTCTTGCTCTTCTCGTTATTCTGGTTTAGTAATTGTACCGCTATGAGGCTCTAGCTCACGAGTAAAAAATTTTACAGACTTATCCGATGATGATCTCGTTACTCATCTCCGGTATGGCTAGAGAGATATGCATTTTTACACGGTATACGATTACGGTTAGTAGCGGTAGCTAGGAAGCTGTCTAATATGAAATTAAAATTAATATTTCAGCCATTACTAATGTCTTATCCAGAACGTGTATGGCGTTAAAAGGTAATCTTGTATCCAGTAATCTAACCTAAAATTAAAGTTTACTTAAATGTATGTGCAACTTATCAAATATGTGATAAACTCTTCCTGTGATGTGCAACAACGAAGAAAAAAGAAAAATTAAAATATCGAGTGAATGTAATTTCATGTAAATTAAAAAATGTATGCAACATTTATGAAAAATCGGGTGTGTAAGAGTGGTAACGGTTTTCGTTGCACTTTATGTGATATAGAAATAGTTGATAAAAGTAATGCCTACTTGCATCTTACTTGCGATGAAAAACATTTGAAACAAATTGAAACTGTTTCATCATTAAAATATTTCAAGATTGACGATCAAAAAAGTATTGAATTTGTTAATAACGGTATTGTTCCAATTAATAACAGAGAATTCAAATGTGTATTTTGTTCCTGTTCTATTCCAAAACTAAGTCATGTTCCTGAGCATATTAGTGGGAAGAAACATTTAACGAAACGTCGAAAACTAATATCGGATTCTGATATCAGTGATATAATCAAATCAGATATAGCCGAAGAACAAAATAAAAACAAAGAAGAGCTTATTCCAAATGATTCTGTTAGCGACCAGAATAAGACTGAAGAAAAGTCTCCGACTAATGATTCTGCCGTATTAAATATTGTTCCATTTTATTGCAATAAGTGTCAAAGTAATTTAAAATCAGGTTCAGCTCTATTGTACCATAGAATGTTTCACTTAAGCCAAAAATTTATAAATATTACTGATATTATAAGTTTTTCTATGAAAGATTATACAAAAAGCATTTATTGCTTAATTTGTGACCGTATCATGAACAGTGAAGAAGCCTTAGAGAAACATTTGAAAGAAGTTGCTCACCACAAACGCTTAATTATTTTATACTGCCCAAATAATGGTACAATTATGAATACGACATATTTGAATTGTCCATTGTATCCAAATATTGCCATATCTCCACATATGAATAATATTTATAACACTTTAAATTCCGAATTCAATAGAAATTTATATTATTTAGGATACAATATATATTGTAACGCACTTCAAACAACATTACCAAGTGGCCAAGTGAATAATAAATTTAAAGAACACCAAATGCTGAGTAAAAATAACTCTATGATAGAGATTCATGAAAATAAGCACATTACAGCATATTTTTGTTTTATGTGCAATGTGAAATTTGTAGATGAAAATTTATTATTTTTACATTATAATTATGATAATATTCATAAATATAGAATGGAAGCTATTAATTTAGTATTAAAGGATAAACATATGAAATTTGCTACTTATTCAAATAATGAAGTTATCAAATGTTTAAAATGCCAAGTACATTTAAGTGAACTCAATAGAGCGGTAACTCATCTTTTCGAAATTCAACATTTAATGGAACAACAAGATAAAAATGAAATAAATTTGACCAATAATAACATTGTTGTATTAAATAATAATACATCTAGGAACATGTATGTGTGTCCTGTTTGTAAAATAAATTTAACTCATGATTACATGATGGTTCAACATTTAGAATCTGACTGTCATAAAAATAAAGTACGCGAATACTATGCAAATATTAATTGTGGATCATTCGAGAAAATCATTTTCTTTTGTCCTTTTTGTAATATAAATTTTTTCAATGACATAACATTGCTGGAACATTTTTATCATAATCATCAGAGTATATTTAAAAATATAATTCAAACAAACAATGCAATATTTACAAATTCTGCTAAAATGCATCCTAATGTAAATAATTCATATACTAATGGAGCAGTTAATCAAGGACTATTATTAAATGAAATGAATTATGCTCTTCAACATTTGGTTAAGTTTAATTTAAATAACGATCAGCAAAAATTATCTGAAAATATAAACAAACAAAATAATAAATTTATTTCAGCGTCCTTATCTAATTATACTAAAAAACTTATAAACTTTAGTTCAAGATATGTAAAGTTATGTATTGAAACAGGAGAAGAAAATATTTTTAAAATAGATCCAGAAGGAATAAGAAAATTACAGTTAGGAATAAGTTTGACATTTCCATACAAATCAAATAGAGGTTGCATTCCATGTAGATATGAAATTTCTAGTGATCCACAGCTTCTCTATGAACATTTACGCACAGAAGAACACGAGATAAACTTACAAAATATGGAAGAAAATGATAAATATTTTGAAAATTATCGAGATCAATTCAGTGACCTTGAGCTTGCAAAATCATATATGTGTGAACATTCACGTAAATATGTTAAATGTCTTACCTGTGATATTAAAATAAACAACTGTGATGAAAGTCTTCGTAGCCACATTAATTCTGAATCTCATATTGAAAATTATAAACCCTGGAAAAAATCAGCAGATGATTTATTCAGGTTATTTAATGATATTTTTGAAAATCTTTGGTATTATATCGAAAAGTTCTTTTGCAATATATGTTGTGTACAATTTGATTTTGGAGTTGATTATGTTAGACATTTAGAAAATCCAAATCATTTAAAACAAGTTGAAAAAACAATTTGTAAAAAACAAAGTTTACAATTTGATTGTTGTATTTTATGTTCAAGCTATTGGTATGCTAAATCTAATCATTATACAATTCATTGTAGTAGAAATTCTCATAAATATATATTAAAATCTAGAAATTTTAATGTTCCTGAAATGACTGATTTAGCTAAAAGCTTATTAACTTCTGTTGAGGAAACAGTAGACAAATTATTAATAGAATCATGCGAGGAAAATGTTTTGAAACAAAATAATGAGAAAAAATTACTAGAATCTGTGGAAGCAATTGTAAAGTCTAAATACCCTCAGGCTAAAGCGTATTTATTTGGTTCGAGAACATATCATATAAGCTTTCTAGATAGTGACTTGGATATATATTTGGATTGTGAAAATCAATATAAACAACTTAAATCGATAGATGAATCTCAAGAACAAATGGCAGTAGTTCAGGAATGTTTCTATAAACATCAAGATATTTGGATTATTGAAGAAGTTATTTACAATTGTAGAGTGCCAATTATAAAATTGCGTCACAGATTTACAAATCTTAATTGTGATATTTCGTTTATCAATGGACTTAGTGTAGAAAAGTCTAAAATACTTGGGTAATCATATTTATATCTTTTATATTGATCTATTACTATTTAAAATGAATCAAATATGAATATTAAAATTTTAATAAGATTTTTATTAATTCTTGTAGGTATTACATTAAAGCTTGTTTACCTTGTAAAAAATTAATACTCTACCTAAAGAAGTGGAATACCTTATGTCGATTGTCAGGAGCAAAAGGTATTACAACGTTTTCCACTTCTTGGCTTGTAATATTTTATTTACAAATTAGGAAAATATTACCAAGTGTACAGTATTTAATAAAATTAGAAAATAATTCAAACATTGTAGCCGGTAAGATATTTTTTCCAGAATTAAAAAATATTTTTATAACATAAATAATAATTATTTAATTATAGGTTGGGAAACTGGAATATCAAAAATAGTCCCAGTAGAAAAAATAGATGATTCGCTCAAGGAACTTCTTTATGGATTTTTTTCATACTATGCAGAATTCAATTACATATCTAACGTAGTTTGTCCATTCTTAGGAAAAATAATGAAAAAGAGTGCGTTTTCCAAAATTGATGACTTACCAGAGGAAATGAATAATTACAAAACACAAGTCAAAGAAGAAAAAGTAGAATATTTTAGACTAGATTCGCCTATGTGTATACAAGAACCGATAGATTTATCTCAAAATATGGCTAAAGCAGTTACCAAACTCCACCTAAGAATGTTTAAGCGGTATTGTTCTGAAAGTGCTGTAAGCTTAAAATGTCAACCTAAAGTATTCTCAAATAGTTCATAAAATACTGTTCTTTTTAATTGTAGACTCGTTATTTTAATTCATCTGATATTATTGTACTAGTAGTCTTAATTTTCGTAAAAACTGTCCAATGATACCTGAATTGAAAATAATATTTACTTTTATATTAAATCAGTTTCCATCTCGATTATTTCATAAGCTACCATTTCAATTATTATTAAAACATAATGTTCTAATAATAAATGTGCCATAAAAATACAAGTATAAATAAGTAATCAATCACATTTGAAATATTGTAATTTTAAAAAGAAATGAATTTCTATTAGTACTTGAAATTAAAATAATAGATTACTATTGAATACTTTTTCAACTCCATGAATTCAAGGTTGAGCAAATAGAATATGTGCTATCTATATGATATTATTTATACGAAAATACTATTTTTAAAACCAATGTAATGGCTCTCTGAAAAAAAACAAATTAATATAGCATCACTGATGATCGAATATAATCTTAGATGTTTATGTATACAAAAGATATGATTTGCCATAAGTACATGAAACCAAAAACATAATTGCATTAACTCTTTGATGAATATCAATAAATTATAAATATACATTTAAGTCAAAATCAACTGTTATACGCAATTTAAACAATTTCATTAAAAGTGATGTAATGTATTGTCAAAAATTGAACTTTTTTCTTAAAAATAAGAAAGTGTTATCCACGATTTTTTAATCTGTTTTAATATTGTGTAAACATACTTTGTAATATTTTTATAAAAATATACAGAACTAAAAAATAGAATAAACTTAATTGAAAATATATTTAAAAAGTTAGTTGATAATTATTTTTCAAAAAATCATGTCTCAAAACTTATTTTAATATTTAAATAAATTTAATAAAAAAAATTGATGTTATCACAAGCAAATTGAATATATCAAAATTTATACATCTTAATTAGATTGTATGGATATAGAATATTAAATAAAATATTCACGAAGTAAAAATAAAATAAAAGCCATGAAAAAATAAATAGCACATTAAATTATATAATGTAAAAATATCATAAATTTAAAAATTCGATTAAAACTTGTTTTTTATTTAAAGTAAAATAATTATGATAAAAGATAATTTTTAATGATTGTAAGACTCGTTCATCTATTTACTTGTACACATGCAAATACAGGCAATATAATTCTTATTTTTTAAATGTTTTTTAACGAATCAAAAACAAAGTTTTATCTGCTTCAATTAACTTTTCATAATTTCTATTCATTTTTTTAAAAGGCTCTTCAAACGCATAAACCTACATTTCAATATCATTTTCCAATATCGTGTATAAGATTTTTATGCAAAATCGTAGTAAAGATATTGCTGTACCGAAAACTTTATTTTCTCCTACTTTTTGTTGGTATACATATGAAAGAAAATAAAGAAAAATATGAAAAATTCTACTGCGCAATGAAAAAAAAGTATACAATGATATTAGATAAACTTTACCAATGTGAAAAAGTATTTTCCTTATTGTGATATATAATGGGACTTTGCTACGTATAATTTAATACTAAACACTTAAATAAATATGACGAGTTTATGTATTGTAACGAAGAATACTCGAGAAGAAGTGCAGTATACGATAACTCGAGTTGCTAGTTTAAGGTGCTTTTACTACATTTGCGAAAAGAAAAAAACAGTTAAGAAATAAAAATGTACAAGAGATCATTGTTTCATAAAAAAGGAAAGAATTGAGAAATCATTTCCAAGTTATTTAGTAACAGCAAAAATTTGAAAGCTAGACATTTAATTTGCCGCTTGAAAGAAAGTTAACTCCCTAGAGTGTATTTCTCAAAATCACTAATCTCATCATGATCGCACTTCTCCCGGAGAATTAAAAAATAATAACAATATCCATCCATTTTTTAAACAAATTTAATAATGACATCTACCTGCCTATCTCTTGTACTCCTTCCTAGATGCTAACTATTCGTCGGGTTATAATTTTACATAGATTTATTAACAATGATCAAATTACAAATAAACTTGTTAAAAACCAGTCATCTACATTACGTGTAAAGAATGTCTCCCGTCTAGTAGTGCGCGCCTGCAGCAACTCTGCAACATCGTGTACCGTTTTTTAGCCTCGCGGATTACACTGCAAAATACATAAGATACTAAATACATATCCCCTTACATATAATTAAAATATTAGCATGACGCAGAGCACGAGCAAATTTTTCATAAAGCCATAATTCACTCGACGTTATTCGTGCGTATCGTTCTATTAACTAACTAGTACTTTCTAACTCAGCCAACCATCAACATTATTACGGCTAATGTTGTTTGCGACTGTCTGGTATTTCGATTAAAAACGGATATTAATAAATAAATAAATTAACTAATTATTGTATAAGAAATTCAGTAGTAATTTATCTTTCGATACTCTATTACAATATCTCCAACATGCGACCACTTCGACGCGAAATATCATTTAATCTTGAGAGATTGCATTCTCACCGTTATATATCTAAGTCTTTCGCAAAATTTTTTATTGTAACCTTAGTATTCGATAAATTAGTTTTTTTTTTTTTTTTTTTTTTTTTACTGATTTTCAGGATTTCATCTTTCCTCGTGTTATTTTTGTACGATTAATTATTATGATAATATTAGTATTGTACAATTATTCCTCCTGTTCGATCACGAAGTAAGCATTGCATTTTACTGTTTTTCCAAGCGATGTAATTTATATTATCAATTTAAAAGAATCGAATAAAAGATAACCAATCAATTACGTGCAATAGTGTGTACTCGTCAACTTTGTCGGTTGATCCTTTTATAATCGCTTCTTTCACGAGTTTCTCCGATTATCCGATTATCATCCTTTTCATTCTAAAGTATGAAATTCTTTTCACATAATTATTAATTCGAAATTAAAATTTTTTTTTGTAATGAAACTGAAGATTTTATACCAAACTGCACTATACCATATTCTTGCACTGTTTTGTGATAATATTACTGTTTCTTCTTTTTCGTCACAATATGCGACGGTTTATTTATGTAAATTCATGCATAATATTTGTTTAGTCAACTTTCAATTTAATTTCACTCCTGGTTGTAGGTCCTTCAAAAGCAGAGCCATAAATGTCTCCAGTGGTTGCTGTGACTGCGACACCCGGACGAGTCCAAAAGGGCGAAAACGAGAAATTAACCGGAATGGCGACGCTGTGATGATTAGACGTCTAATAGATGAATTTTGCAACTATTCGCTTACATATCGTTATCGTTTACTCCACTTCTCTAAGGGGAAAAATAATGTCAAAACTTACACTTGTAATATTCAAGCGAATGTAATTTTCCTCGCGTTACAAGCGTTATAGCGACTTTGAATTTTGAAACTTATGGACATCAGCTCCATTATCACTGGTTGACCTGCATCGAACTTGTACAAAAGCTAAGTAATTTTATTCTCTATCCACCGTCTCATCTACTTCCTTCTATTTAATTTCACAATTACTACTATAATCTTAAATACCACGTGCTTCTCTATACACCAATTCTGCTACATTTAAGTTATTATTACTCTCTCCTGTTGTCCTACAGCCTATGGTACTTTAATGTATTTTACATATGATTACGTGCAGTCCCTATCAAGGCACATATCGCATCTAACGTTGAGCACTTGTTTGGATTAAAAAATTGATGTCATTTTTACGGATTGTATTATATTCATTCATTCATTCATCGCGAAATTCATTAAACTGTATTTATAAATAGGGTAGGTATATACCGATGTATAATGACGGGATCTCCTGATTCTGTAGCCATTTGGGTTATTTGTTACTTTTTATATGTCTAACGACGATAATCAGTAATAAAAAGTTGTCGAATGCCCCGTGAACATATGTTAATTAATAATTAAGTATTACAACGCATACGCTTATCGGTAGCGTAATGGACGTGTTTTTTGCGGATGATTTTAGGAATGTTACTAAATATTTATGGATGATTTGTTTTGTTTTTTCTACCTTTTGTTCTTGTGCACTAGAATTATGCAATTTTTTTGTTAAAATATTCATAACTTTTGTATTTATAGATTATTGTGCGAGGCAGTCTTCTGCGACTCTTACGCTGCGCAACATCTATTTGTTTATAATAATTTTCCGTGTGCAATAGGAATTTTTCTTAATCTTTTTAGTGGTTGATAATGATCGTTGCTTATGAGGGTTAGTAAAAATTTGAAACTTTTCAATTTTTCATCCCGTAATAAGGGTCGTTTTTCGGGGTGTTTTTAGGGTTATACAATTTCTTCGTTAATATTACATCATAGTTATGTGGCTAACAAGAAATTTCAAGTTTTGAAATATTTCATTTCTTGTTGCAGTTCCAACTACTTCCGACTCATTATTCTTAGCGTTTTTCTTTCATCTCTTTTTTGGGAAGAAATTGAATTATTCTTTTATCATTCGTGTCTTGTTTTTGTAATGTAGATTTTATAATTCTCGTCTTTTATAAACCTTGTTGTGGCTTCAATCTCATAAAATTGTACACCGATTACCTTAAAAGTCTGCACATTTTAAGCTGTATAAAATGAAGTGTCTTTAAAGTTTATCACCATTACAATTTGTCGTTGAAGATCGTAATTAGCGTTCGTGTATCATAATTCCAGTATTTTTGCGCCTTGTGCTTATTAAAATTGAACTTGATGCTAGGCGGGTGCATCGGTGAATCGTAGATTTATTACCAGCAGTGTACGTTCCATAGACTGCATCAGAAATTCTACTCATTTTTTCATACAATAGAATTTTTAAAAGACGCTCATTCAATCGGTTTATCGTTAAATTTTATTTGATAAAATACAAGACTGACTCGTGAACACAATCACTTCGGATCAAAGAAGTCCGAAGCGTTCGAATGCTCGTAATGTAAATATGTGAACACGAATTAAATGAAATAAAAAATCAATATGGTTTCAGACAAAGGAAATATTTTACGCATGCGTAGCTCGATGATGATTTGTTTCAAACGATTGAACATCCATCGTTGATATTTCGCGTACTCAGGCGCATACTAGTAAAATATAATTTAACTTATGATTAACGTAATTCAAAAATAAAAAATTCAAACAATTTTGAGGCAACCTTAATTCTTTATTGTGAAGGCTGCGTACTCGTTAGGCACGAGCAGCGCATGCGCAAAGCACTTCCTTCAAAAGACGCCACATTACGTTTTGAAGTTCAATCGAATTGTATTCACCCTCGGTCAGTGATCGAACCTATTTCAATTCGCTTAATGTTAATGGTTTCCCGATTCACATTATTGTACAAAGCTAATGTTAGAAGCTCCTCTAAAGTTCTGTTATTCGCTTTTTAACAGTAGTAATGGTGGTAGTTAAATTAAAGAACTAATAGTAGTAAAAGTAGCGATAGTAGTAGTTGCAGTAGCTTGTGGCATCAACATAAATTCACTGGTCGCACGCGCAACGTAACTAACGAGGTCGTAATTAAATGTACTTGCTATTATGGTATATCAAAAGTAGACCAATGAAAATTAATATTAGGTAAGAAAATACGGCTCGATAAAAACAAAACAAAATATAGCTGTGATACTTTGTGAAAAGGGTAGAGAACAAACACTAGCGCTTTGTGTGGAACCGAGATAAGCGGAAGCGAAAAAGGTCTAGAAGATAGTACATTTGCAAGGGAAAACAAAAGAAAAAAATTGAAAGAACCAATTAAATTTGTAAATAAATAATATGGCCGTAGAAAGTATCGTGAGCGGGAATATAAAGCCCCTGGTACCGCTATTCTCGAAAAAATCGGACTGCGTATATTCAAGTTGCTTTTGGTAAGTTGTAGAAATGTGCTAAAAAATGAATAAAAATATACACGTGACCGCATAGGAGATCGAAAGATTATCGTGTCCCTTGCTTTTCACTCGCTCGCGTGCCTCTAACTTTCTACGTATCGAGTAGCTGCAAGGACAACCTGTGGAAGAAATTTCGTACTGCGGCAATTCCCATGTTGGATCGATACTTGTATTGCAGGGGGCAAATCGTAAGAGTGACCGGATAATGACTACACGCATTCGGCTTATAGAACCGATTTTTTTATCATATCGCACGACATCCCTATTTAATTATTCAAACTTTTATCGCCTGTCAGTGGCGCTAAAAAATAAAAGCATTTTAAGAGACAGGCTGTTGTGTATTAAATTTCCACTCAGTTTGGAGAACTTAATTCTAATTTATCATTCCGTTGAGTGTCTTTTTTTAAATCTCCTACTTTGATTATAAATTTGTTATTTTAATTCATGCAGACATAGTGTACAAAGTTATGTTCAATTTAAATGATTTTTTTACAGTCAAGAAAACGTTATCATTGAGTATTATTAATCTATGAAAAATAAATATCCATTGCTTCCTTCTTAGTTAAGAAATAAATTACTGTAAATCGGTTATTTATGTAATATTTGAAACATTTTTTGGGCAACAATATAATGTAAAATTTTACCGTTTTAGCGAAGAAAATGTTTGGAAACTATGTCAAGATGTTGCAATAAAGCATGGATCAGAACTTCAACATTGTTATGTAGCTTTTATAAGTAATCCTGGTCGAAGTGTACCTTTATGGAGACAACGCTCTGGTAAAGATGAAGATAAACTTGTAATATGGGTATGTGGAAATTGTATTTGTTTCCAATGTTTTTCCTATATTTAATATTACGTTTCTAAAGTAATTTTTTCTTTTATCGCATAGGATTATCATGTCATATTGATTTATGCTCCAGATGAAAGAGCTGTTGTTTATGATCTTGATAGCGAATTGCCTTTTCCTACACATTTCTGGAAATATGCAACCGAAACTTTTCGAAGAGATGAAGCTTTACCCTCCGAATGGCACAGAATATTCAGATTAGTATTGGCTAGCGAATACCTTAAAAATTTTGCATCGGATAGACAACATATGAAAAGAAAAGATGGAACATGGATTAAAACACCACCTGATTATAGCCCAATTTCTACTCCTAGTAAGTTTTAATACCATTTGATGTTTTACAAATTTGTTTAATTTCGTTAAATTAAAAATTTAACGATTCAAGAATTATATTTCTTACATAATTTTTTACTTAATATTTCAGCATGTACAGACAATTTGGATACTTTTATCGACATGGATCCTACTTCAGGCTTGGGTACAGTTATGAGTTTGAAGCAATTATTTGACAGATTTTACAAATCAAATGTAACTCCAACATCACAAACACAACCACAAGTACAAGCTACCGCAAAGTAAGTAAATTTATGAAAAACCAGTGAACGTTACTCCAGCACAATATATAATTTCATATTAAAGAAAAATAAAACAGGATTTGAGACTGTAATATTAATTCTAAAGAATATGTGGATAAACTTTGACATTGATAAAAATATCAATTATTACAGTGATGGTCTTCGAAAACGCACAGGAATGTCTAGTGCATTTGTATGAATAAAGGAGTAAGAACGTTGAGATTAGGCTTGGCTAATGAACTTTAATCATTTGCCAAGCAAGGAATAAAGGGTTAGAAAAAGACCATTTGAAGACAAAGATTAATACACGATTTCTCATTTCGCAATGCTTTTAAATATTTCAAAGTATATATAAAAAAATGTCGTCTTTCACTGCCATAATCATATGGTTGCTTTAACATATTTTTATCGAAACGAATGCTTAATGCAAATTCTGCATTTTTCTTATATAATTAAGCCTGTATCTTCTTGTAAGTAAAATATATCTATTTTTTTAATTTAAATAAGAAAACATTTTATCACAAATAAATCGCACAAAACTATAGGTGTGTAATTGAAACTTAAGCTTCTTGTCGGTGATAAATTCATAATCAGCTGTGACAAATAATCTATTTTAAAATTAACAATGACATTTAAAAAGTACATAGTTTATAGATTTTTATGAATATTATGCTTTATTTATTTATTTATTTATTTATTAAAGGAAATTTTGTTAAATTTAATTATACATGTAGAGTAAATAAATTGATGTCCTTGTGACTGTTTATGTTAGTATCAATTATTATTATTTCATATTGTCACACCAAAGACTGATATATACGTACATTATCGGATATTTCTATAATAGAAATTGGCACGTAAAATCATATTTCTGTAACTCCTTGTATCAACTTAATTGCGATTATTAGCTTGTAAAAATTATACGATTAATATATAGACTTATATACATATATATATAAAATAAGATAATTTACTGCAATTCTGTTATTAATTTATTGCATTATAATTAATAAATTGGCGAATGGAAATAATTTGCATAAAACAAACAGATTTTGTAATGCTGACGTTGAATGTAATAAGTTGCGACTTATCGCTAAAAGATCAAAGTATAAAATTGCATTGTCTCGTATTCATAGCCGATTAAGTTCTTTAAAAATATTTTTCATTAAATAAAGATCTTTTTTTAATACATATCTCCATGTGAATATCACATTACATTAAAATATGCTATTATGATATATTATAATAAATGTCAAAATGAACTAACGTCTATGAATTTTGGGCCTTGCTGAAAAAAATCATACTAATCATTGTGATACTTTACACTTTCTACTTTTTAATACCTGTTCTATGTGAATTATATACATATATGTGTATATGTATATAATTTATAGTGTAAACTAATTAAAACGGTATACAAATTCGTTTATTGTCTCGACAAACGAATTGATTGACCAATAAAATATTTTAATCTATTTTTATTAAATTAGTTTTTAAGCAATACCGAAAATTACTGCGAAACCAACGAAAACATAAACTTTAATGATTATTAATTTATCCTTACAACGAAATTTGTTATTCATTCGTTACACATATTTTACGTAACTAAGATTTTGATAATCTAAACAAAATTTAGAAAGCTAAACGAACTTATTGATTCCAAATAATAATAGTTGTTAGAGTATAAAGTAGATTGCATTTACATCTCTACGTATGTTTTATGTTTTATCGCAAAAAGCGAATGATTACAAACTGTTGAAATTACTTCATCTACAACAATCCAATCACAGCAGTTTTAAAGTTCGTCCACTTTGCCTTCCAAAAGTCTTTATACTTTTTACTAACTATATACGTACCTGCTCATTCAAATATACGTGTTTGATTTCACCTACGCGTGTATTGTTAAACTAAATTAATATGTTTATATACGGTAAATATCTAAAAAAACAATCTCAAGAAACTTCAAATTACTTAATAGTTGTAAGAGTTTAATTAATATATCAGATTAAAAATGTGCTTTTGAAAAGCCTATATTTAAAAATTATACTTTCTCTATAAACATTATAACAATAGAAATTTGTTTAATAAAAGAAATAGGAAATCATTATAATTGCTAGATTAAAATCCAAAAATATTAAAAGTGATAAAAAAAGATTTTTGTGGATTTACGTATATCTATAAAGACTGTTGCGTGTATCAATAAATTTATCTATATAATGTTATTAAATTATATACACAAATTGTACATACGCAAATGAATGTACATTTTTACCCATTAGCAAAACTTGTTTACTTAATAATATTCCAATTTTAAAATGTTTTTATATCTTTCATCTACACAATTGATGCGTCATTCTAATTTTATGCAGGATTAACTAAATTTACTGAACTACTTTTTTATGTCTTTATCATACTGATAATTATATATTTATTATGTCTATAGTACCATAAGTTCTTTTATTTAAACAAAAGTAACGGAGAAGATGAAACCCAAAGCAAATTTTCACTGCTATTCTGCGAGATCTTACCAATTTTCACGACTGTCAAATGCGCTTATGTAACATTAATTATATCAATAATACTAAAGATTGCGATTAAAATAAATAAAAGTATTTATTATTCTCAAGCATCAAGTTTCATACGACATTGCTGATAAGTATTTAAGTATAAACATGATATACAAAATAAATAAATAAAATCAGTAAATGAGTACCGTTAATTTCAATTTTTATATGTATATTATATTTAAACATTAAAAAATATGTAATAATTAATTACATAATTGCGACGTCACTTGTGCCACATGCAACGAAGGCTCGTCAATAATAAAGCCTCTGGCTGTGTGTGCCTTCCTCGTCGAAAGGCTTGTTTTATCATAATCGTGTTTTTTATATCGTATGTTTTTCACCACACTGGCTTTTTGTTTTTTATAAATTTAATTTTTCGAGAAACATGCTTAAACAACAGACCGTCACCACAGAAATATGTTTCTCAAAAAATTTATTTCTATTCTTAGACTTTACCTGGATTATTCATAAACTTTTATACAATGCTAATTCGATTCTACTCTACCACCGGATTTATTTATTACATTTTTTGCAAACCAATATTTGTTTACTTTAGTATTTTTCAATTGTTGAATTTGCATAACAGATTCTCGGATTAGAGTTAATCTCGTAGTTAATTCTTATTGATCTATTGCACAACTAACAAGATCATCGGTTAGAGCGACGAATAGTTTTGCATGCAACACTTCGATTTATATAAAGAAGTGATTGTTTTTTTTTTTTTTTTTTTTTTTTTTTTTTTTTTTTTTTTTTTTTTTTTTCGTTGTCGTCTTCAATTGGATCACGTCCGGTAATAAGGCGCCATGCTGTAAGTGGACATTGGTATATTGTTTTTCGACAAATGTCGCGCGTCTCCTTGATCGTACTCAACATCATAATATATTCCACTTTGATTCTAAAAAGTAATCATTTTTTAATGAGTACGTATTACCTTCAATTAACATGATATTAACGTTCAAATTGTACAAAAACCTTAGTTATATCGATTTATTTATTAAATATAGAAATTTCATATCTGATATGCAATAATATCTGCACGCGTTATTTAAATTCTTATTAAGCTTATAAAACAATACGACTATAGATAGAACCTACGAATTGCAAATATAAATGCACGTGTAAATGCACGTGTAAATGCACGTGTAAATGTCGATTCTTTATTATAATTTCGTATTTTTTAAAACGCAGCAAAGGCAGGTTTAATCATCGGTGAATTCAAGAGCATGCATTTGAAAAGGTATAGAAATGATGAGAATGATAAATATGTCATCATCACAAGATGCGCGCGTTCAATGATTTCGAGCAATTCCGTGAAAAGCCGTAATAATGCGTACGCGGAGCACTAAAGTTCTTGTAGTTTAAAGAGAAATCGCGCAGACTTTAAGGACTTACAGCCAAGGACGAGCGAGACTTTGGCCTGGGCACGTGAAAGTTATTCTGCGGTATGAGATCGGCGCGGTCCTTGTCCTGGGGCTCGGAGTCGGAGCTGTCGGGCTCCGGTTGGTGCCTCAGCCTCGACCGCGGTGGTGCCTGGAGACGCGGTAGTGGCACCGGTGGCAGGGTTCCGTGAAGACTCAGCGTTGGGTAGCCGAACATCGCCGAACTTGGTCGTGTTGGGCCCATCGGTTCCGTCTAAATTCAGTCGCAATGCAAGTTCGTTTCAAACTTAAAAAGTGCGCCTAACAAGCGGTGCTTTACACATCAGTCCTTTGTATTGCGTTTTATTTTACGTTAATTTAAATTTTAAAGTGAACGCCTTAAAGTGTTATTTACACCTACTATCTCCAATATGTAATTAACTTTTTGTGAAAATAGGCATAAGTTATTAAGGGATAAAATGGGGTGATCCGTACCGCGTAAACATTTGCAGTTGCCAAGTGATCGGCAACTTGGGCCCACATATAAGGAGGAAGATTCGTTGGAGGTCCTTGTTTGACCGAGGCCAGCGTCCCAACAGATCCTACACGAGCTAAAGTGGCTAATATTTTTATCTTAATCTTCTTTCATATTCTTTGAAGCATAAAAAATTATTTTATCATAAAGGATACTACCTGGCAATGTACCGGGAAGCCCACCTTGGACGTATCCGTACACCGGAGATATTGCTTTTTGTTCTCTCGACCACCTTCGACTGAAATAACAAATGCGTAACTCTCGTTAAACTTGATTTTAAAAAATGTACACGTTGCACTTCTTCTAATTCCTTTGTATTTAAATTATGAAAAGAAAGAACCATTTAATCTTTCGAAATGAATGTGACAAAGTTAACAGCGATGACATAAGTAATCGTTCTTAATGAAAATTTATCACGAAGAAACGTACCTCCACATAACGAGACACACAAGCGTTAAAACTATGATAATCAAAGCTGCAACCGAAGCTCCAATGGCAACGCCAAGAACTTCACCGTCTACTTCACATTGTGCTCCATAATAATTCCCAGTGCATCTAAAAAAACAATGGTAACGTGATATTTACATAATTTGCTTTATGATAATTGGATGCTCGTTAAAAAATACTTAAGCTATGAACTAACGAGCAGTGCATTTGGTCTCCTTGATAAGAGCAGCTTCCACGATTATTGCAGTGCGAAGAAGAGCAAGAAAGACAAGTTCTACCCGATGTACTCTGATCACCTTTATACGGGTCTTTAAATCCTGCGTTACACTTACAGACAAAACCACCCCAAGAATTCGTGCACGTGGCTGATGAATGGCAGTCGTTTAGTTCAGAGGACGCGCATTCGTCTAAATCTGTAATTTACATTGAATTACATTCGAACCATGTGAAGGTTCGGTCAATTACGTAAATTTATTTCTAATGATTAATTGTAATATTATGTATAAATAAATGATTATGTTTATTGTAATATCGCGCGCGCGTGTGAACCGATTCATTAAAACTAATATGATTTTTAAACCTATTTTATAATTTAATTATAAAATATTTTGCAATTTAAATTTCTCGTACATCGTTTGCATAAGTGGGTCTGCAATTGTAATTTAAACAAAGCTTACCTCTCTACTTCAAACTCTTATCAAATTGTCGTGTATTCGCGTAATAACATATTGTAAGAATAATTACAATTGGTTTTGGTGAGTAAGCCGTGGATATCGCAAAAACATAAGATGGTTATTAGTTTCTACTTAAATATTAAATATTTGTCAATTATATAAGACCAGTGGGGTCGTATTCAATTTGATTTTAGATCATAATAATCGATTTTCAATTAAAAAAACTCTATGCTTGTAGTCCTTTTTTATTTCGTCGTCAAAAACATAATATAAAACATAATGAAACGTAGAAACATACCGTGAAGATTGGAAATGGATCCTGGTGGACTATCAACATGAAGCGCACTATTTCCAATATTGTTATACCTCCTTTGGATAACCCCAAGAAGATGCTTTTGCAGTTCACCGGCAAGACTCTGTCTCGCGGTTCTAGGTTCATATGCCAACTTCAAAGTCGCGTTAACGAAAACACCGCCTTGACCTTGACTGACGTCCCCTTTATAAACGTTATTAATCGTCGATCCAACGTACTCGTCGGAAAATGGAGTCATTGACATAGCCGACTCGATCTAAGTAGAATTCCATCTTTTATATGTATTTTGTGATTAAAAGTCGTATATAAATTTAAAAATTACAATCGCAGCGATTGAATCTACAGTTTAGGAAAAATTTTAAAAAGTCTTGGAGTGCAAGTACTCCTTTAATTCTTTAAGATAAGCTTGGAAATAATACGAGTATTTAACGATTTATTTTAGAAAGAAATACACGTAAAACTTACAGCTCGGTTTGCCTCGTAGGCCAAAGTTTGATAAAATTCGGAATCATTGTCCTCGAGATCTTTATTCCAAACCATTTTTTTATCGTAAATCTTATCAACCCTGATAGAAACTACGATGCTAACGATTCCTAAAAAAAGAAGAACAGATGAAAACCTATTATTTATGAAAAGCATTAATCCTTAAATTACGCAAAGCAATTATGGCACCGTTAGCTGTACTAACGAATAAAATTGATCGTGTGAAAATTATTCGTAAATTCGATAAATTGCAGCTCGTTAACTAGAGACAATTAAAAAAATTAAAGACCATTTCTCTTTGAATAACCCAAGACGTCTTTCTACTACTTTTTTACAAAGCCAAAAATACTTGGAATTTCAAATTATACGCACATTCGTACAGTTTACCCAAGGAGTTAATAGATGAACTCACGGTTGGGAACATTGGTACATTTAAAATGAGTAATAAGAGGAAAATTATCGCCGCTCTAGTCGAGGATGTTAATATCTTATTGTCGTGCTATTAACGAAGCGCTCACTCTTGCATGGAAGCGAATGCGTGATCCTGGCAAATCCGGGCTTGCAGTGACAGGCAGAAACCCCTTGGACGGTGGCACAGGCCTCGTGCTGACTAGCGTCGCAGGTGCTCGAGTCGCCGACGATGCACGTGTCGATCCTCACAGGAGGTTGCGGTGGTCGCCTGTGGAATGTCGGCCGCCTTACCGGACCACTAGGTCTCGCCGATACTCCCGTATTTTCGGCATGAGGTACTGCGAATCTATGAATTTCAAAAGTATGCTCTTATTCGACTCGTAATTTGCTTTCGCTGATACTTGCCAAGCTTATTAAATTGGTATTACAACAAATTTCAACGAATATTTTATCATCGTTTATTATAACGCGTCCATTGAAACTGTGCACATTCAATCGCGTTTGTTGTACGTGCTATATTTATTCGATTAATCGAATCCTTTACTAACAATTCTACCGAATACATTTTTATAATATAAATAAAACTTAATAAAATGGCAGTTACGCGTTGTATAAAATATAAAATATAAAATATGAATGAGCCTACCCTGTGCCAAGTATGGGTGCGCTTTGGGTTTTCGTTGGTTGCAACTGAGTATTGCTTGGTCCTGAAGTTCCTTCGGTGTTATCAAAGAGGTTGAGATATGTCCTCTTGCCATCGATGCTCACGAAACCTTGTCCCTCCACCGACGACGTTAGAATTTCATCAGCACCAGCGCCATGGCCGACGTTCACTGGCACTCGAACTTCTCCTTAAAATCCAATTTAAGATCTCTCCTTTAAACGCTCTAAGGATTACCTTTAACTCGTGGATATCGATAGCTTATGTGCACATACCGGTACCAGAACCACCAGGTCCTTGAATAGCGGACACTACAACATCGAAGGTATCTGGATTCGACGGATGTCGCGGTGGTCCGAAAGGCCTTTGAGTAATTATACCTTGAGATCCTGTGTAATCTAGCGTATCATCTAAGACTATACCAGGACGAGGACGATACGAGTACACGGAACCTATTGGAAAACAAAAAATTCCCTCTTAATATTTCCATGTACTTATCAATTTGTTATATTTTACTATTTAGTTAACTATTTAGCTTAAGATCACGACCTCTTAAAAATGTACAATAATCTTTACGTAGTGTCGATCAAATGTTTTTAATAAAGTAAAAGTTTCACAATAGTTGTAAAATTGATCAACATCGTGAGAATCCCCCGCCACCTGGATAAATTCAATGTTATTAAAAGAAAAACGCACTTTGACTCTTCAAGAAGGTGACGGAGCTGGTAATTGGTTGTCCTGACGATTTATGGGACAAATTTGTCGTTTTTATCAGACTGGTGGATAATTCTTCGGTAGGAATTGCTGAGTTGACCGTCGTATCGATATTGATAATTCCCGATTTGCTCGGCTCCAACGTTACGACACTGGAGGCAATCGTTGTGGGATCGGTCGACGAATGCTCCGAAAAGCCACTGTGCATTACCGGAACAACACTCGGTTCCAGCATTGTCATCGTCGACGTGGCTTCGATCACTTGAACCGATGAGCTTGTTTCGACGTTCAGTGTTGTTTGGAAGACGGCTTTGGTGTTTGTCGATGGCGAGGAGACTTTCGATAATGTACTTTTATCTGATTAGAAAATAAATCGATAGTTTTTATTTTTTACCGATCGATAAAATCGATAAAAATCGAATTCCATTCGAGTCATTAATAATGAGCCGAAACCTCGTTTTCTTTATGACTTCTGATTTATCATATTTTAATAAAACATGTGGAATAAGTATAGTTTACGTTATTACGGATTGCATCCATATACAATAGGAAGTCAATAAAGCAAAAAGTTTGTTCCCTAGAACTACTATTTTGATGTGTACATTTTCCCGTTGAAATTTATTGCAAAAAATCTAAAATTTACCGTGAAAATACTATTTATTTTGACATACTTAACCTTTAAATGAAAATCTTTGTTTCGCAATAAAACACTATTCATTGAGCGGCACTTAATGAATGGTATTACTTTTAATATTGTATGTCGACAACGTGTAAAAACTAAATAATTTCATATTCAATTTTGTGATAAATTTTCATATGCGTAAAAGTGAGTGAGAAAATACATTCAAAATTTAAATTGCATTCTCAGTCTTGTCGTACAAGACTTAAGCTATTTGACACATCGGGTTCCGTTAAGTAAGCAACGTTCAATGATGTTTTATTCATATTCTCTATAGTAAAAATTAAAAACAAAGCAAAATCCGCTTACATTTTGCAAACTAAATTCATAAATGCCAGCCACTTTGATAAAATGCAACTGCACTTCCTTACAAAGCTTTTGTATTTAAATCTAAAAACATTAATTAATTAATTAACACGTTAAACGAAATAAGCAATCTGATTCGTCTCCTGGATCAGTCGGACGATGAGGCCGATAAAAACACCGTAATATCGAACCACTCCATTAAAATTACGTCTACGAGGTGAAAGGTGAAACGTAATGAATTACCGTTTATCCGTGAGCCGGCATCTGCTTTGAGCGGGACCACGGCCATCGGTTCTTGATCATTTTCATTGGAAGTGGGAATAGGTTGCGGCTGAAGCGGTACACCACCTAATACCAGAGTGTTTTCGGACATGGCGCCGTCGGTCTTGAGCGTCGACTGGTATTTCCTCGTCGGGGTAATTTCAGGCCGTAGCGTTACGACCAGTTTCGAATGATTCGCGTGATCGTGAATCGCCGAGCCCTTGAACTCCGTTAGCCGTGTCCTGTTCTCGTCCTGATCGATTTTGTTACCCAAGCCATGCGGATCGATGGCGTTGTTCTTGTCCGACTCGGGCTGCTCGCGCTCTGGCAGCGACATGTAAGGTGGCAACGGTTGTCGTGTTCCTAGTTTTTTTTTTTTTATTATTTTTATTTCGTTGAGATTACAAGTATCAAGGAGTCTACGCGTAACGGATCATTCCTTCTTATTCTAACGAGGTTAAATACTATCGCGTAACCGTGTCTTATGCGCGAAAGAAAATCATGACTTCTTACATGTTAAATGTAATGCTACTTGGAATGTCATTTCAGCTTATTGTTTTTAAGATAATTGCACAATCATTAACATAGGATAAAAAAATCATCGTAGTACACCATCGATCAACATTCCTCGTAGTGCGATACTTAAATATCCGTTCCTGTTTGTTAAAACAAAAAAATTTTAAACT
The DNA here is from genome assembly GCA_018907045.1 of Wiebesia pumilae. Classification (NCBI taxonomy): domain Eukaryota; kingdom Metazoa; phylum Arthropoda; class Insecta; order Hymenoptera; family Agaonidae; genus Wiebesia; species Wiebesia pumilae. The sequence goes on from JACCHZ010000123.1 coordinate 1,242,156, forward strand.
ATACTTTCCAGGATTTTAAATCAAAATAAAAATAACAACCGTAAAAAGTTTAGGGCTGTTAAGGCTTATTACATGGCTCTCACGCTGGATTAGGTACATTAACCCATGCAATTCCAGAGCTCCAATAATGCTTTTACGGTACATTAAATTTAAGTAATGTTACTACGATGCCAGTACAGTTTACGAGGAATTTGAATTTATAAACTAAACCAATGATCTTATACCAAAATAATCACATACATAAATATATACATGTATGCATTTTGTCATCCAAAAGTTTATGATATAAGACTATTAATCAAAGTTTTCGGAATCGTTAAATATCTGCAATATCGGCAAGTCTATGTCGGTAAAAATATTAGCATTCTGATTAATGAAATGTTGATAGATCTAAATGTGAAATGTCGTAGAGCTTCTCTTGATGAAACATTTACGAGCGCGTTGATCTTACGTCAACCGACAGCAAAATCCTAACTTATTCCGCGTATTAAGATTTTATAACTAAGATTTTATAGCAATGAAATGGTATTTAAAAATTGAATTTTTTTTCTCATTTGATTGCCTTGTAAACCTCGCTATGCAAATTCTATTGTACTTCGTATATAAATAGGAAAAATTAACTTTCGTTTCCATTTTCTTCGAATTTACGACTCCACGCAAAAAGCAATCGTTGCCTCAAATTATTGGCTCTCGCCTGATCGATATTTTTTATGCATAACCAAGAGGTTTTTTGAATGGATTAACCGAAAGCATTAACAAACTGACGCTAAAATTATAAGAATTGAATGTTTTTAAAATATCTTCGTATGACATAATAAGCAATAGCTCGAGATATAAATGTGTACTTGGAGTAATAATTTGTATCGTCTTATCGGATAGGAGAAAATATTTATATGTACGATATATCTCAAATGTAATAGTAACTTATAATATGATGAGCTCAGTTATTGGTTATGTCGTAGAACTGGAGTTGAAACAATAACGCATAATAACTCGCGCGAAAGAAAACGGTAAGTCTAATTTCTCAAGAGAAATATTAGGTGCGCGCGTAGTAATCGGTATCGGTTCTCTAAAAAAAAAAAAAAAAAAAAGTAATTCCGACAAAGAGAAAAGTTGTAAAACTACCTGGCCTGGATGGCCGATTCCAAGGGCGATTGCCTTGCGGGACAATCGTCTCCGGAATAGGAATTCCATTAAAAAAAGGTGCGATCGGGAGTTCCGGCGGTAGCTGATCGAGCGAAGGAGCACTTGGTGCAGGCGGCACTTCGAAAGTTGAAGGTTGGCTAGGCGGAGGTGGCGGTGGATTCATACCAGGAGTATCGAAATCAGGTGGTAACGGTAGAACGTCCGAAATCCTCGGTGGTCCCCTATTGTTGATTCTGAAATCCATTCGAGTGTTGCGATAAGAAGATTTCTTGACCGTTTTCGATCTGGAAATTGCTTTCTCAAAAATATCTCACGATTATCTGTGAATAGGCTACTTTTAAAATTGAGTGAAATGCTTTAGACGTTCTTTTTTTTTAATCGATATTATAACTTATATGGTCACGAAACGCGTATCACAATTTAATAAAATAAAGGATTTTTACTTCTCGTTCGATGCAGCCTAACTAGAAGAGTTAATTCGATATTATTTTCGTGATATTGCAGTACGGAAAAATGCGCAAATGTGCTTCTAATATTGGTTTAATAATGACATCTTATTGTTTGTTATGAAATTTAATTGACATCACCATAAAAGGCAAAATTAATGTACGAAACGGAATATTTCTATTTCTCCGCCTTCGATTCAACTCTCCGGTAGAAGATGAAATCATAAATGCCTACAAAGATGCGCGAACGATAAAGCAAGTAGATTTTATAAAAATGATTAAAGATATACGTATTCAATATTAGCAGCTTTGTGCTTGTGTGCTTAGTGACAGTGAGCTACCAGAAAGAAAATTTATCCATTCGGTTTCAGCCTTCAGAAGCTTAAAAGAACTTTGGTGAATTGTCGTAGGTGCAAAAAGTGCGATTCCATTGAGAAAATGACTTGAAACAGGCAAGTGAGCTGGTGTCTTTCTTTTAAGAAAAAGAATTTTTTCTCTTCGTAAAAAAAAAGTTGAATCAGTTGAATGACAAATTGGGTGCCGAAGGAAAAGCACACGATGTTAAAGTTAAAGGCAATAAAACGATAATATTACAAAGTATTTGGAAATATGAAGAAAAGGCTTTCCAGATACTTGGCGTATCACGATAAGAATTCCAAAATCCGCTTGAAGAAAGTAAGGAAAATAAATGTGCCGTCGCTTCTCGATCGGGCAGAGAGGGATCTTCCGCATTCTCATGTGTACCCCCGAGCAATCCAGGATCCGTTAATAACTTCCTTCATCGATGCGGTAATGCCAGCGTAACTCACCTTGTGCTTTGAACGGGTCTTACGGGCTTGGCCGAGTTCACGGCCACATTGACTTTGCCGTTGAGTAGCTTCACGATCCCGGTGATGATGTCCTGGATGTCGGTGTTGGCCTGCCTCTGGCCGTGTCCCGGCTTCTGCTTGTGCACGAGCATCGGCGGGGGCGCGTGATCGCTATAAATCCTCGTAGGCTCGCGACGACCCTGGCGCGGAAGCTTCTCCAGGGACAATATCTGCGAAGCTCGTACTTGTTGCTCGCGGGGCTCCGACAAGGGACCGTCCTGACGCTGTCCCTGCGGAGCCCCCCACCCTTCCCCCGGCAAGCTTTCGCTCTTCGTCGGTACGATGTTCCTGCGCAAGGATGTCATTACTTTACAAGCTTTTTTCGCCGATAACAACTTTTACGGTAACGCGCTTTTACGATAATCCGTTATCCATCCGTTTGAAAATGGCGTTTTGCGTTCTAGTAGACGCGCCAGTCGGCAATTTTCCTAGGCTCGATGAAACATTAAACGTAAGAATTGCATTACTTTTAAGGAATATTATTGGGAAAATTGACGAGTGAGAAGGCGTTTTATAGATGGTCCGTGACAAAATCTCAAGTATTTTTCAAAGGCAACGAGCAATTGTCGATACGGTGATTATACGCGTCGATGATTAGAGTACTAGATTATTAATATATCATAAACGAGGGACGAACAATTATGCGAAATAAATTCTTTTGTTTGCATTGCAAGACATTTTAAGTGCCCATTGCGAGTACACGCGCTGTACTAGTTCAGCTCTTTCGTCGAATTTTTACTCCACTATTGCTCCACTATTTATAAATGATTGTGAAAAATTATTACCCGCTTTATTCGTAGCAACGAGAAGCATCGTTATTTAACCGTATTTAAGTATTTCCGTATGACTGACTGTATAAAAAAAATGAACAATACTACAGGCTAATATTGACCCATCGGACAACTTTCATTAACACTTTCAATAACATGTTCGTGTACAGTGATATTTAAAGAATTAAAACGTTATCTCTTGGCATCCAAACGATTATCGCTGCACGCGATAACTTGCACCTTAAAGTAATTTTATTACAATTTTATAATTTTATAACCTTCTTGCAAGCCCATTAAATGCAAGATGCCAAGTAAAGACTTTTTGAGCTTGTGCCTCGACAAAATGAAATAACAGTTAATTTAACTTTAATTCCAACGAGAAGTTAGCCACCTGTAGTACTTTCCGGGCTTGACTTCGATCTGGTTGCCGTCTATGGGATCGATAAGCTTGGAGGAGGTGAGCGCGTCGATCGCGGACTCGTCAGCGGACGCTGCAGCAGCGACGGCATCCCCGTGGGTCGGATACCTCGTCTCTTCGATGTCGTCATCGAGATCCCCGGTGCTCCTCGAGCTCTCGAGGCGCAAAGTGTCCTGCGTCCGGTGAAAAGTATGCGTAACCGCGTATCGCTGCAGGTCGTCGGTAGTGCGCTCGCCGTAGGCACTCGCGCTCAGGACGACCTCGTCGTTCCGCGTCGATCTGGAGCGTGTCTGATCGTTCTGTATCGCCAGCACCTCTGTAAATTGCACGAATAGATATCTCTTAGATATGTACGTTGTCGTGTAACTAGATATCTTACTTTATGGGATGTATTAATAAGATTAATATCGAGTGTCTGTATTTGATTTTATGGTTAGTCGCACATTAGTCGCGAAAACTTATTATTATGCGTGGCTGTGCCTGGAGGAAAAACTTAATTTATAAATGATTATTTCAAAGGGCGATGTAAAATCCTTCATACTTTTAATATATATATATATATATATATATATATATATATATATATATACTTTTTTAAGCATTCTTTCACGCTTCTCGAATATTTTTCATGGTACATTTTAACAACGTGTATTATACACAGTGCACGAATTATAAATTAATGTAATTAAAAATTTCTTCGCATTCGTTTGCTTTTATAAGTAACGTAACTATTAATTATTTCGCTGCATTATTGTCCCAATCCAATGTTAATTTACAACTGTAATCGAAAATTAATTAAGCCAAAAAATTCAAATTAACTATTCGAAATTAAGTTTAATCCTTTAGCTAAAATCTTATTTTATAGGGCTAAGCGTACACGATGCATTGTTTATAGTTTTTGAATTTTTGAATTTAATTATTAATGCCTAATAAGGTTATCTATGTCATCTTTTTTCCTTGTCTTAAAATGTGTATATTTTACACATCGCGATTTTACGTATTGCGATTCGTTTGATGAGATAGATTTTTAGGAAATTTTATTCATAAACCACGCAATATTGTTCGCGAAAATTCTAATGAGATTCTTTGTTGGGTAGTTGATATTAAAAAAAGTAATAATAAGTGAAATCAATAAACAATGTAAAGAAATTGTTAAATGTATGACCACTTTAAGTTAAGAAAAAACACGAATAAATTAACGTAATTTTTACAATTTGAAGTAGCAATGCGTATAAAATGAATAGCCAAATTTTTATAACCACTGGACATGTTCTTATTTCAATTGGACAATTTATCACCAGTTTTCCAATAAATGTATCTTTGGCGGTGTTGCAAACGACTCTAATGATCGTCTCGTGTGACTCGTAACTCAAATCCAAATCAGGCATACGATTCAACGTTTAAAAATATGGCCACGAACGTGGTTTATACGTAATGATGAGTTTATGCATGCATCTTCAGAAACGCACATCCTCTTCTTACGCGTAGAAACGCGTGTATCATATAAAATCGATGAACTTTATGCGAATCAGTATTCAATACAAGTTTAATAACTTGTTTTAAGTACTCAAGATATCAATTACGTGTATTTCATTTAGCGCATCGATATACATGTTACCGACCTTTAAGAAATGAATTATTTGATATTGAGTATTATTAATAATTATAAATATTTACAACATGCTGTAGTTACATTGTAATCACCATCGATTATTTAATCAAGGCTTGACAATTATTTAATAATATTAGAAATATATAAAAAGATGATATTAAAAATGTTGAAATGCTCATTAAGTAAATATCAAGAAATTATTTTTGAATATACATATTGCGCATGTTTAGGTCAACAAATATTAATTCTTATGAAATCTACCATAAAAGCTTAAATATTATCATCATCATCATCATCATCATCATCATCATCATCATAAAGAATTACATATCTGTAAGATAATAGAATAGAATAGTAACGTAAGAAGTTAAATATCGGTATAATGATGTTTATTTTTTCGAAAGTAATTTTCACGGGTAAAATATGTTACAAATTTAAAGTCGCGCATAAAATATTAAGTACTCGGTATTTAGAAGTACTTTGGATTTGCATTGCTTTTTTTACTTGTTTATATTAAAATAAATAAGATATGATTTGTGTGGTGCATTAATATATTAAAACAAGAATATTTTAGTGTATTTGATACGTAGTTCTAAATACTTAAATATGTTAATTTCTATTTAACATGGAGTGCATTTTTTAATATAAAGCGAGTGTTTTTTTATAATGTATAAACGATAATATCTGGTACTTTAATTCTGGTTTTTAATGGATCCATAACTACATTAATCATATTAATAATGATTTGCAGATGTCTGATACGTTATCGGATATATTGTTCAATAATACTGTTCAATAATATTAGCTTAATAAAGAGTATCGCAGTTTTGTAAAATACGAAAGCTCGTTTGTAAAGCTTAGGAATTTTAACCCGATATTAAAAGTTGACACGGAAGCAATCAAGACTAAAAGAAAGGAAACGATTAGCTAGAGTCTAATGCTCGAAAGATTAACAAAATGAAGCTAAAAGGGGATCACAGTTGAACTCACTATCGCATCTTAAGGTAAGATGACGGTATTTCTTTTTTCTATTCAAAATATAGAGTAAAATCAATGGCATTACACGTACACACATACATGTGTAGATTAAATAAGAGTAAGAATTATTTATATGACGGAAGCCCTTCATTTTATAATTATTAATGAATGTGCATTAGTTCGGATCGAATTATTGCAATGTTTTACTTAGGATATTACCTTCTTTGAAACAATACACAAAATAATAATAAACAAATAACAAATGGTCCTAATAATGAAATTTGCACAAAAATAAGAAAAAAGAATCTCGGACCGATAATATCGGATAATCAAACCACATATCATCTATCTATCTTTTTATCTGTTTATCTGCCCGACCATCTTTCCATCCATATTTCTCTCTTTTTACTCGTCCGCGATTAAGCAAACCAGCAAAGAAACGTGACCAATACAGTTTTATTAACTTCAAACCTCGCGAGCTTTTACATACATACACGAGTTTCAATTCGCTAACATAAACTGACCGGCATTTTGACTTTATTTATCTTGGCAAAACAACATCATCGGTAACAACTAACCAACGGATAGATAATACCAAATGGTAATCAAAGATAAGATACTATCGAAAGAGTCATTTCGTTTTATAATGACAATCGCGCTTACAGTAAGTAAATTTGAAAAATTAATTTTCAATAAAAGAACCCTCGATAAAACATTAACGATACTTCAAATAAAGTGTTTTTAAGATGAGAGGTTTATTACACGTTGCATATCAAAACAAGAACAATGACCAATTTTCAATGGAGCTCGTAAATCTCCTAAGCGTTTTTAAGCGCAACTTAAATACTCAATGGAATATATTGTTATTAATATAGTTAATAATGACGAATGACATAACGATTCTATTATTGTTTGAATTATTCAAAGACTATTGGCATACGCAAAGACCACCAAGTGTTAAAAATGAAATGCTAAGGTTCGTTTTTAAAGCTTAAAACTCTACTGAAGTTCATTCTCAGTCGCGATAACTCACGTGTTCAAGCTTTTGTTGCCGGTGATAAGGTTAAATTAGTTCCAAGTACTGCGGACTAATTTATTATCTCGAGCCCCGCTACACGGAAGTTTTACCTAAAAATGCAAAATTATCACACTACCAAGGCATTGGACAAAGATAGTCTTTACAAAAGGAAAAATTTATCGCATTGCCTTCTTAAAGTATATTCGCGTAATCGAAAAATCCTCGTGACGAGAAATATTGCGATGAAAATAATAAATGTTATTGCAGATTCGCATCCTTTACTTGCTTAAGTGGTGATTTCCCATTCTCAATTTCCCACAGATTTCTTGGCATTACACGTCGTTGATTCGCTGGAATTCGTGCGATAGAAGAAGACTCGCGCGCGCGCCTATGCATTATTTCATTATAAAGGAAAAATGTTAAAAATACAAATGGATACGGGACCTCCGACTCTCACGTGGAGGGAGAATTGGTCGAGGAAATGCTTTAACAGAACGGCCGAAGCCGGTCACCGTGCCTCGAATGGCATAAGACTCGCGTTCTTTCTCTTTCTAACTTAGTTCTATAACTATATAGACGCATACCTGTCTCAACGGGTCTTCCAAGCGTAAACCAGAAACGACGAGGACAACGCAGCCTACGACTACGAGACGCAATCCTCGCAACTTACGACATTCTTCGAAATGCGTTCTTACATACATACATACGTGTGCGCTTGAGTGCAAATTCCAGCTTTAGATTAAGCTATAAACGTAAAATGCAAAGCCCAATTATTCAATGTTTTTAAAGAAGTTTGTTGCAAAAATTGTAAAAAGCGTCTGGTGTCTCGTGGAAGTAAGCACGAGTATAAATTTTATTTACGGGTACTTACAGGACTAAATAGAAATGCAGTATTTTACCGTCACGCGCGCGCGCACATGCGCATGTGCATGCTCATGTAAATTAATTCCGCGACAAATCTCCCTCCCAACGATTACAATCTTACTGTTTTGGTTATAATTTTAGCTCATAATGTGCCAACTTTTGTATTCGTGGGAACGACTAAAGATTTTGCAGCTCTAGCTGTAACTATATGACATCAGCCGATATCAAGTCACAGACACTTGCGGTTCCTATATTAGAAGCTTAATTGGCTCTGAATCATATGTTATTATAAACCTATTCAAAAAGGTACCATAAATAATTTGACTTGGTACTTATCATGTAGATAAAGTTATTCATAATTCAACGCTTTATTTCGATTTGTTCGATTGAAAAAATTCTTTCAATTTAGTTCCTTAAATGTATAAGTGGATTCAATAAATCGCAGTTGCATTAAATATTCAAATTCGTCATTCGCTTCACGTTCCTCATTATACGAATGATAAACGAATCGAATAGTTTTGGTTCGCCGTTTAATATTAATTTATTTCATTACCTAGCTGTAACGGTACGCACAGTCTCTTCCGATGAATTTCAAAACTAAAATACAAAAATTACGAGGAGGTTACACTGGGGAATCTTCGAAGAATCGAACGAAGGCAAAGTATTTGCTAAAATGAGTCATAAAGGGATTTTAACGACATCAACTTTGATGAAATAATGGACGCGTCTCGGGAAAATGATGAAAGATCTTTTTTCTTTGGATGGATAACAGTTTTGAAAATAAAGTGTCTATAACGCAGCCGATATTCGCAGCAGGTTTTCATCTAGATCTGGCTTTTAGTAAGTGGTGAGTATACGTTGTTTGTAATAAGCTGTGTTATCTCGTTTAAAAATTCACAGCTGCTCGGTGGCTAGTTTACGATAAGTGTGAGTATGTGCAGCACTGTCTTCTCAAAGTACTCTTAATTTTAAATAATAATGGCAAAGTAGCTATGTACTCCATTCCACGAGCAGTCATTGGGCTACTGTAAACGGTAATCACTGCTCTAAGCACGTGCTTTCCTCTAGTATTTCCTGTCTTACCTCAACATCCTTCTCAAACGCTTATGACTTAGAGGAACGTTGAACTTAGATACCAATGTACCAAGTTCTTCTTAAGCCGGGTAATTACGTACAAGTGTGGTGATACAATTTTGCGTAGCTCGAGAGCCAACAATTGCAGGAGAAAATAATATAGCGAAGTGGATATTAATCTTGTTTAAACAAATATATGTGTATAAGGATCGACTTGAGAAGTTCAATTCTCAAAATCAATAGTTCATAACTCGCACGTCAGTGCGGGTTTGTGTAGGATCCTTTATGTCGACATTTTTCGCCTATAAATAAATTTTCTATATCCAATCGGACCTGTTAATTAAATTACTAAATAATTAATACAATCTAACAGCATTACAAATTACGTGCGCAACTGGTTTGAAAAAATGAATCGTTTTAAACTAAACAACGAGTTTTCTACGAAAGTTTTTGTTGGGCGTGGATTTTATCGAAATGTCTGAAAACATGTTCAATTTTGTTTTATTTCTAACTACGGTGTAAGCTGTCATAAGCTTTTGCTTTTGATTGCTTTTAGTGCTCTCTTTATACGAATTAAAGTTGCATTAAAAAGATCACAGTGGCAATGAATAATAACGCATCAAGCAATCAATTTATATTAAAATGTTATGGTTTCACTCTATTTCATATTATAAGAGATTAGTATTAATAACCGTGCAGATAATTTTAACGAGTATATACTCGATAGGCTTCTTTGAGACGACTTTATCGATAATTTTAATGACATTAAATTCTTTGTAACGCTTTTACAATTATTTTCGTTATTTTTCCTTCTTTGACTTTCACGCAAACTCCTACTCTTGAGAACGTCATTGTACAAGCTACAATAGCTGGAAGAATTTCTTGAATTGGCCTGATACTATGTCGGTGCATAGGAAAAGGTTATCTACTCTCGATCTATCCGGTTTTTCTCGACGTTCTCCTTTCAGTTCATACCGCGCTCTCGACGAAAACTGAAATATGCTTTTAGTTACGAAAAAAAAATTTCAAAAATTTCATACTAAAATGTCGAGTCTCGTGTCAACTAACTTTAATTCAAGTTAGTTATGATTATCAGAATAAATCATTCAGCACGAATCTGGCAGCTGTTATCCGTCGTGCTGTTGCTTTTTTTCGCTCCAAATAGTACGAGGCAATTGTCTTCTCTCTAAGTACGAGAACAACTCGCGAGATACGTTAAAGGTAAACGCGCTCTAACAAAACACCCAGAAGAAGAAGAAGAAGAAGAAGAAGAAGAAGAAGAAGAAGACAGGATAGATAATGAAAGGTGATCTAACTAGTAAAACTATAACGGGTGATCGTAAAAGAGTGGGAGTGCGCCCAAGTGGCTGAACTTGGGTTTTCTCGAGCGAAGCGTTTATAGCGACTGTGATTATTTTTATCATCGTCGTCGTCATCGTCATCGTCCTCGTCGTCATCGTTGTTGTTGTTATTGTTATTGTTATGATTATTATTTGGTAATGGAGCGCCTCCCGCCGATAGCTCGTTTGGTAACGGGATAACGTACGTACGTGCAAGGTATGACGTCGTGCACGAGGCAGGGTAATCACATAGGAGTGCACATACTCTATACACGTATAATACCGCGACGTCGGGATTAATTTTAGCCCCATTGCCACGGCCATCTCGCACCTCCGTCAAGTTCACGTGTGCTATTATATTATAAACTCTACCTGTATATAATAGTGTTTCCGTAATGCTCTGCGATTTTTCGATGCTTTTTATGATATTTGAACTTTCCTTCATCGATGCGCAAATATAATAATATTTAATGATTGCAGGAAGTGCGCGGACCTTCTCTCGCTTGTGCATGCGATTTCATATCTTCTCCACTAGATTATTATACCATTATACGAATTAAAATGATTATATAAATTAAATGTAAAGAATTTATATAACAAACCTCGCTATTTCTTGAAACACACTCTGTGCTTATGATCGTACTCTCACCATATCAACGAAGATACGAAAGTAGAAATTGATTACTTAAAATTATGACGGATTTGTCATTCACCTGTATACATTTTCAGAATATGAGTTTCTTTAATAAAATAAGAGTTAATTGTAAAAAGTTATCTTCGAATAAAATTTTTTCAGAATAATGCATTATTTTGAGCGTATGGAGTGAAACTACGTTAAACTAGTCGAATCGAAGAATTTTGAGAAATTTCAAATTTTTATAATAATTATTAGCTAATGTCTACTTAGAATATTGCTTAAAAAAATGGTCAAAAATTTATACAAAGGACGAAACTAATTACGACTACTCGTCTTCTACATCTGCGTATGCAGTTGAAAATTATAAAATAATTAACTTACACGTCCAAAGCCGTTATTCTGCAGAATACTTCATAAATGAAAAAGTTCATTCGATAACGATATTTTGTTTTAGCATCAGAATTATACAAGACCATTGTACGTAATTTAAATCTTGATCACTTGAAAGTCTACACGCTGTCTAAACAATAAATGTTAAAGGACAAATAAGACAGTTTCTAACGTCATTATTAATAATAATTAAAGCGAATAAATTATTATGTTTGTTAATTTATTAAAACTACGATTTCATGAAATTTCGATTTAATTCAATTTTACAGCTTGTTATAACAAAAACTGATTGTAATGCGGATAATCACGGTGTTCTGGCTAGCAACCATGCACTTCTAGATAAGTCAATCAAGTAATTGCGGAACATTATCTTACTCAGTTTCGATTTTCTCAGGAGTAAAGGAGATTTTTCCAGATTATCCAAGAAATTTCATTCCATACTTCAATAATCTATTACGATGGTCTTGAGCTATAGATGATTTTACAATTAGCCGCAACATTTTAAATACTAACAAGATAAAAGACTAAAATTATTCGCGAGTAAAAAAAACTAAACAGTCGTACGTGGATAATTGTTTTTTCTTTGAGTTAAACCATTTCAAGGGAGAAACCATTGTTATATTATAAGTAATCAGACTTACGTAAATCATTTCGCAATATGATTTCTCAGAATATGAAGTCATGGCAACGAACCACCGTCTTTTTCTTCAGGAAAGAAACGCACACAATGGTCAGTGCGTCAGAGCTGACACTACGTAGGAGAAAGTGGGTAAATCCATGGTTCATTTTGAAAACAGTCTTGCTACTTTCTTCACGAGCGCTGAATCAGCGGCTTATTACAAGATTACTTTTTAAAGTATATTTTTCGATATCCACAAATTTTTCTTAAAACAATTCCTACGTGATTTATTTATCGCCGACAAGCTTTTTGAATTTGTCTATCGCTCGACATATTTTCAATTAAATCCAAGTACGAAATTGAAAAAATCTATTCTGGTTATTATATTTTATTATCAAAATTATCGTAATAATTTTCTTAGTATTGTGATATAATACGATATAATGTGATTTTATTTTGAGACATTACAATTTTCTCATGTGAATTCTTTTCAAAAATAGAACTTAAAATCACTGGTTTTATGGAAACTGTACGAACTTTTTAATCTGCAATCATAAATTGTAAATTATAAGAACATTTGCATTCATACTTTTCAATATATATATATATATATATATATATAATTCAATACGAGTACAAACTTAATACGTGTTAAACGGACAAGCATTTTTGATAGATAAAAAATATGCCCAAGCGAATGAAAATATTATTGTAATAAATAAGAATTATTATCAACTTACAGACGTAGTTTTCTCTAAAAGCATTAAAAGTGAAATTATTGGAATTGAACATGAAAATTAAACCAATTACCTTAAATAGTTAAAAACTTAAGAAATGTTAATTTGGATGAAAGAAACGTGAGCGCATTACAAGATTACGATTTAGCCATGATACTTTTACATTGACACTTGTGATAATAACTTTGATCTTTAAAATATTATAAGTCTACCTTAATGGTAAGCCCAACAACGTGTTGTTATAAAAATAAAAATAAAACTTATCGGTTTATTAAGTATAATCGTATGCATTATTTTGTCGAATTTAAAATAGGCTTAATTTGTTTAATTTGAAATGTTCGTTAAAAATTTCTAAATTTCATTGAAACAAATAAAATATCGAATAGCGACAAGTTCGGTGAAATGCCTCAACGTTGCATTCTGTTCAAATTTACACGTAAACATTAATATAAAACAGCACGAAAATTAAACGTCTTATGTACTATAAATCCATTTCAAGATATAAGAGAAAGTGCGTCATTGCGATAACTCTAATATTTGAAAAAAAATATAAATATAAGTTATATTACTTTATTTAACTGAACCTAATATATTTAAATTGCACCAAGTGTTGATAAAAGGTATTTTTTGTTAGACCGATTTTTTATTGCGCAATAAACTTTGTGAAAAAACTTGTGTGTTTAAAAAACGATAATTAGAATTTGATATTAAATTTTACTCGAACGTAACACAAGGAAGATTCACAAGGAGCACTGAAAGCGACTATACCTACTGTACCTCGAATAAAAATCTAGAGCCCGTTACTTTTCATTCAACATTTGCGATGGTTAAATGTCGCTAGAGCTACTCAAGAATGAAGCCTTGGTATTTATTATACATACATAAATATATCCGGCAAATAAATATTCGAAAAAGGTCACATGTTTGGGAATAAGTGAGCTCGGTACGAGGCTGGATTACAAGCCTAGACCCGCGCTTCCTTCCTCGACTCGTGATTCCACGACTAACGACTAACGACTCTCGGTTCCCTCGGCTCTGACAACTTCGGCCCCATCGAAGAACGAACATTGTAAAAGCGAAATCCATTTACATTTGTAACGGAAGGACGCTTTGCAGACCACAACTGCATCTAGTTATGCCGAGCGTTCATTGATATGTACCTGGGGAACGGCGATTCGAGAACCAACGCGTTACCTGGGAAGCAATTTAAAGGAGTAGTGTCTCGCTAATTATTCTTCTAGATCAAATCAATGTTTCTTATTTGTAATATCAATTGGGAGGAATAAAAGTCTACTTAATGAATGTAAACCAATTATATATACTATATATCATGCTCCGTTGCGCGTGTAAAAGCAATATTAATATACACCGATGAAAAACCAATTTTTTATTGCATATTTTTCAAAACAAGTACAATATCGTAATCGTGAATTTTTTCAATTTATCCGCAGACGAGTTTAGACGAATAAAGTAATAACTCGTTGTCACGGCATAATTTGTGAAAAGCATAAGTGTACTAAAGCTTGTCACGAAAGTAGCATAATAAGCAGCTTTTTGGGAAGCTATTCGATACGCTCAATGGAATTTTTTGTACCCGATGCAAAATAATGCAGAATTTTAAAAAATGTAACCTAATGGTGCCGGAGAATCTACGCCATGGAATTGTAAGCGTGGGACGTTGTTGACGTTGTTGACGTTGTTCGCTGTGCCAAAGCAAAATATCGCTATAACCCACATTGAACGTGAAACTTATAACCCGCCGGCAGCCATAATGAGGTAAGAAATGCGCAATCTATACCTTATAAATTATAGTAATTATGAAATGCACATCTACCGACGAGCGGAATCGTTTAATTTAAACGTCGTTCGTGTTTAACTGAATAATTCTATCTTTTGGTGACTATGATAGTATAAAATGAATTTCATAACTACCGGAAGTATTTACTAAAAATCACTTGGTGAAAAAACGATTATTAAAATTACTAGAATCAAAATTACCAACGTGTACACGATACGCGTAACAGGTATTCCAAGTGTTAGAAATATTTTTTTGTTGAAAAATCCTTAGTTTTTTATCAGGCTACGGAGTTGTATTTGTATCGCCGGTATTAAATAAACGCTGTCATTAGTGTTTTAAATCAGTGCAAAATATTTACTCTGTGCATAATTTAGTTACTTGCCTAACCGTGATATAACTTGTATCAGGTAGCACTTCTAATAGCGCTCGATTAAACATACAAATTACAAATGAAAAAATAAAGCATCATAGGATACGCGCGAATCAAATACTAATTACATTTAAATTACATAAATTTTCAGAGAATCGCAATAGCGAGTTCAGAAACTCTGCATTACGGAACAATACGTCAGCACTGCAAATACTGCTCCGTTGATTCTGTAACGGTAGCTTAGACAATGGCAAATAAAAGAATTCCGAATATTTATTAGAAATACAGCAAGTTTGAAGAAATCTGCAGGCTAAATTTCGAAAGAATGAAACGATTTAATTTTAATAACGTAGTATACTCTGAAGTGCTTTCGATACAACGATCGAGAAAAAGCGTTGTTGCGATTCACGTATCGTTATTACCTCTAATACTTACAAACTTGAGCTTTACAAAGTGACCCACGAAAGAATAATCGTTTATCCTAATTTAACGCACGAGACTTAATTCGTCGGCTGAATCAGTATCAATCTGAATTTACTTTTTAACCAGCAAACGGACAAAGGATTAATTTTGTCAACGAGGACGTAATTTTGTCACGCTGCTTCGACAGAGCTCAAATGTCAGCTCCGAGATTTGGGCATCGATCATCGGTAATACAATCTTTGCACTTGTTCGTTGAAAGAAAAGTGAAAAAAAGTACGCAATCCCTACAGCGTCACGTATCGAAGTGCCGTTTCTATCCAGGTAGACGATTAACGCGACGAAACCGTTAGTAAACAATTTCGCGGATACATTGGAATACGCTTGCTGCATGCCGTCTGAAATAAAAGAATGCCGTTGAGTTGTTGGCAAAATACGAAGGCATTACCCGTTGATACGTACCAATATTACCGCCAAATTAGCGATCGTTGCGCAAAAATGCAGGCGTTCGCAACATCGCAAATAACTGGGACAATATCGACGCTTTTACTCGAAGCCTAAGACGGTTAATCGATAAAACAAAGAAAAGAAAAAAGAGAGCGAAGAGAGAGAGAGAGAGAGAGAGAGAGAGAGAGAGAATAAAAGGCAACGGCTTCTTTTTCCTCGGTACGGATATGCGTCTAAAATGCAAACGAGGTAACCGAAGATTACCTGCGCTCGCGCACCGAGACCCGAGTTCCCGATCGTGACTCTGCGCACCTCGCGAGAGCCGTGAGAATGTAGGTGAATGGCGCATGGACGCGAGCCAACACACCGGCACCGACAACCAAGCACGCGAGGAATGCAATATGGTACCCCGAGGTGGGCCAAGCGATTCCCGGCACAGATCGAGTGTATCGCGCGCTCACACCCAGGCTCGATCAAAATACTCCTCGACCTCACGAGCTACGACGTGCACCTCCAGCCGATCCAGGCGATCTCCGTTGCCGCTCCGGAGGAATCTTCAAATCGCTGGCTTGGAGTATCGGCGATGCCCAGCGCGCGATTAATCATAGGTGCGCGTGTGTGTGCGCGCGCGTGCACCAAGCGCAAAAAGTCGAGCTTCTGGAGCGAGAAAAGGTTGGATATTCGCGAACGGTTAGCTCGCAGACGCGGCCGCGAGGTAACAAGGATTTCGCCTCGAGTGGCTATAATTAAAAGGACTCCTTCCAACCGGCGATTATATTTCGTATACACTCGTCCACTGGGAAAAGACGCGAGCTGAAAACTGAAAAATTCGTCAATGACGTACCACTCTAAGTCCCCCCTATCTTTCTAACTAACCTGTCTTTCGAACTAAATATTCGAGGGTTTCGGCAAAATAAGGAAAAAATGTAATGTTTTAAGGTTTCGGTGACTCGCACCGCAAACAGGAAACTTGCGAACGAGAAAATCCAGTTGTGACTATTAAGGCTAGATAACAGGAAAACGGAGCACAATTTCAACGCGTACGTAGTGAGAACAATTCTTATCTCCGTGTCCCATTAAAATAGCTAACTAACTGACATAGTATGAATGAATATTAAAAATTTCAAATTTCAGTTGCAAGTAGGTTGGTTGTACATACGGTTAGGTTTACTTATATAAGACGCGAATACGTAATACGTTTTATGAAAGAAAAAAATAAATAAATAAATTTTTAAAAAATTAAAAAAAAAACCTCGACTAAGTAAGATTATCTTAACGTGAATAACATTAAGGTGACCAAAGGTACCTAAAAAGTCGTACACGAATTTCAAACTGCACGTTCCATATTCGTGCAACAACATCGCGCTTTTAGCAGTCACAATTATTATATGGAAACGTAACAAAACGTTGATTAATATTTTCAATTACTTACTTGTCGCGACGAGCAAGGATGCGGTCTATAATTAAGAAAATTCCAAATAAACATTGAAAGCTGATGTTCCGCGATACCTAAAATAACGTTACGTCAAAGATGTCTTTTTTAATCAATTGTCGCGCTGCGCTATTAAATGAAAATATTCAACAGTCGTACTATGGTTGGTTTTGCATAAAACGTTAAGGTGATTTTAATTATTTTAACAACGGATAAAAGCTCGGTAGAAATAAAATTAATGTCATTGGAAATTTATAGAATACTTATTATATAAGATAAGTGTGCGTCTTTCAAACGCTGAAAATGGTAATTTATATAACTCGAGGGTACGCGTTAAGAAATCAAGGATGCAAAAAACGCAAGCTCTAAACTTATACTCGATACTTGTCGAAAATCTCACGAAACGCATTCGCGTAGTTTTTTTCCAAATTTTCATCTTTTCAAAAGAAATCATCATTCCCTGCAAGTGGCAATTTTATTTAATTTATTTAATACTTTTACCGGCTGAGAATCTTTTAACGGTACGACTATTGTTTTTGTTTTTTTTTTGTATTTTGTTTTTTTTTTTGTATTTTGTTTTTTGTTTTTTTAAATACAAATAACGCGAGGGCTACAAGTACAAATGAAAGTTCGATTGCTTTGTGTAAAATTGAAATTGAGACACCAGAGACAGATCACGAATGATCGCGCGATTGAAAGAAAAATCTCACGTAATTTGTCAGCTCGTGGACTCTTTAGCACCGGATAATTAGCTTTGGAGTAGTAATTACACGCCTTCAGCCGGAGATGGAATGGAAAACTCGAAAAGGAAAACGATCCAATGGCCGTGCCTTCGAAATTGAAATATTCGTTAATCAAGAACTTCAGGTTAGAGCGAAATTATAAAAAACGAACGTCATTCGTTTTTCACGTGAGTGCGGCACATTGGAAATTTCCAATCCGCTTCCACTGGAGAAAGGGGTCGCGACCGAATGATCGTGAAAACCTTAGGTTCGCGAACTATCTCGTAACGAGAGACGACAGAGGAGGTATTTCGAGCGAGTGTCCCCGGAATGCCCTCGCAGTCGACCTTACCCGAGGCGAGAGCCTTCGATAGTGCGAGGAACGGGGGAAAGGGCACCAAGGGGCCACCACCATTGGACACGTAGGCGTGTTCGAGTGGGAAGAGCGAGGGAAGAGCGAGGGAAAAGCGAGGGAAAGGTTAGCCCTGAAGAGCTAAGGCGCCCGTCGGCAAAGCGGCGACGAGTATGTGCGTAGCGCGTCCGTCAGGTGTCTCAGGTCGGCTTCGAGGCGGTAACAGCAGACTTAACGGGACTCCATTCCAGCCCAATATTCATTCTTTTGAGCGTGCGCGATCTGCCTCCAGAGCGACGCCGTTTTGTGCGTTTTCTCCGATCTCCTCTCGAGCCATCGATCTTTCGACAATTCACCGGCGAACGACGGCCGTGGCAACGTTTGCTCGCTTGAGGGGCGCGATGTCGAGGACCGGCGTATCAACAAGTTCAAGGATTTAGGGAGTTTCGATTCGGGACGCCATGAAGTCAAACTTGCGTTTGGCACGAAAGCGCGTTTCCACGCCTCGGAGAGTCCTTGACGATCCAACGCTTACCAAATATCAGGGACATTAATCGGTACGTGAAACGCTCGCGATCGACAATTTTCGCCATTAGCCGGGACGAGCACTGATTTCATGCGTATACGAGCCGAGCGAGCGCACATCGCTCGAACGCGTTACTTTTTCACGATGAAAATGAAGACTCGCGGGGCTTTTCATCCGCATCTTTTAGCGCTGTACTGGAACGCTTTGTACTTTGAAATATTCACATCGACTTTTTGTCGTTCCGCACAGCGTAACGTAGAAAATAGAAGGCATACTTTTCGACGTGTTTCTTATATCAAACGGTTTACGCACTGCAACAAAGCTATGAAAATAACTTTGCCCAGCGTTCGCGAAACTTTTTAAGTACGTTTCTTCCGATGACAAAAAGTTGACGTTCCAGGAAATTTTCGTAATTTTATTTCGGACGAAATGGGTTTTTCCATATTATTGGGAATTTTGTATTTATGTGCAAGCCACTCCCCTTTCAACCAGCAAAGATATCTTTGCTCGCTGTGTCTTTCAAACCACATCGACACGAATCCCTTCGATTACGGTCCCAATACGTTGTTATTGAAATAATTACTTTTTCGAAATTACCTCCCTATGCATAATTCGCCGATAATTATACAATTATACGTTCTTGGGTTGCTCTCTATACGGAGGATAACTTTCAAATGAGAGTAACTTATACTCGTGGAAGAACGATATTTTACTTTAATACGTACTTGGAAGTTTATTCTCTCGGTTGAAAGAAAGGGCGTATTGATATTGCGTTGGACCTACGCGTACAAAGCGATTGATCTATTCAACTGTAAAAACGTCATATACATATATTTCATTATTACAAAGTATATTCGGGTACAGATACCGGAACCTACGCAAATGTGTGCAAAAAATATTTGTCCTTTATACTTTCGGCATTTGTGCGAGTAATAATACACCTTGAAAATATTGCAAGATAGAAACACAACCTTCTTAATCGAACCGCACAATTTTCATTTGCTCTTGAAGCTTATTGAAATCGTTAGAAAATTATAAATTAGTCGCAACCGATAACGCAAATGTCGTGCGTAACGTATTTGCCTTTCCTCTCCTTTTAAATACAAATTCCATTCAATCGCGTGGAAGATACTTGGGTGATAAAGTGTGCTTTTGACCCATATACCAATAATGCCAGTAACACTATCTTTTATTATCGTCCAACGTTCGTTTCTAATGTAGAAAGTTAAAAAAAAACTCAACTACGGTACAATTTTGGGCACTTATACGAGGCCGCTATTACTTGCCAGTATTACTATACAAATTTGCAGTATAAGTACCGGTTAAAGATCCTCCTCGCTGATTTGGTATTGCTATTTTTCAAATAGCAGTGGCCGCCATATAACGAGAGGATCGGTAATTCGTGCGCCTATATCCAACTCGCCGTTATCGGACGCGTTATAGCGTTGGCGCGCGCGCGCGAACAGGAGCGAGATTTCCAAGCGATTACGCTTAATTCGCGATTTCCTTAATCCTCGGCCTCCCGGTAAACTCAACGAAACAAATAAACGATCGCATCGTGCACAACGCGTACAGCCATCGCGCGGCACGAATATTACCCCGAGCCAAAGCCAAAAGTCGGTCAGTCGTTGCGTAACCGGCCTCGAACGGAATACATGCCCGAACGGAAGTGCTCCACTCGTACGAGGATCCCCGATGTACTCCGGAGGTCGGGAGCAGCCCGCGAGAGGGTCGAGAAACTCCGAGGCGTTGCGACACGAAACTTTCGCACAATTATCGGGTGTGCACTCACGCGCGCGCGACAACAGTTGCGTCGTCGTTCGTAGAAAATACAGTCGCGCTGATTTCCCGCGACACTTTCTCGTCGAGCCGGCGAAAGTCCCGGAGCCACTGCCTGGCTCAGGCTAGCGGTGACGAGGGGAAGCGGTGACGAAACGCCTCAAGGCCCCAATAGGCACCCGAACAGCTTTGCTCTCGTCCTCGTCCACCACGTCCGATAATCGCTCGATTTCGCACCGACCTTTTCCCCCACTTTCTCGCGCTTTACGATCCACGAGGCGATCCAGAGCGCCTCTCTGATCCTCGACTACGATAATCCGGAGCGGACACTGGGATACTTTCCTCTTTATCCGCTTCGTACCTCTGCAATTGAGTGTGCTTCGTAAGGTGCGTTGTAACCTCACTTTCGTTCGATCCGACGATTTCGGGGAAGGACTCGGCGTGAAAAGTCAGCACTCTGGATTCCAAGGACGCGGAAAATGCAGAGCCAACGTGGACAAGACTCGAAAAAGAGAGTCTCGGCTCTAACGTTAGACACGCCTTGAACGTTTCGCCTTTCGATTAATAAGTACGTACGCCAAATCCGTGGATCGAGCGAATTCAACTCTAGGAGTAGTAAATCCTTTCTCGAGTAATATGTACGCTAAATATAAATCAAGTGATGTTCTCAAAAATTCATTCAAAAAATGGCTGTTCTCGATTCAAGACATTCCGGTGTAATACGACGAATTGCGACGATAGCTCGTCGTAATATTACATTAAATTGAGACTTTAATCTAGCACCCGATTGTGTTAATTATGTTAATTAAGATTCCGCGAGTTGAATGTTCGCGAATGTACCCTCGGGCTGTACGCTCGATAAAACAATTTTTATCGAGTGCACGAAGAGCAACCGCGGAATTCGCTAGTGCATATCAAGAAATACGAAGAAACTCTCGATCGAGCGCAATAATTTTTTGCGCAATAGCATTACAGCTGCGTTTTCTCGCGCAAGAGATCGTCCGAGTTCAACGAGTTCGTTCGAGGGCGTTGTTAACTCGATGCGTTTAAGAGGTTTCAGCGCGAGATCCGTCGCCCAAACTTTTTTTCAACTGCAATTTAAGAAAGACCGCGCAAGAATATAAAGTAGAACAATGCACGCTTATCCGTTACTCGCATGCGGGTACGCGCATAAACGCATTTGCCTTTTCTCGACACGCACGGCAAAAGCGCGCGTTACTAAAATCCCCGCTCGTCCTGCGAAATTTATTTTGCTTTCTCTATAACACAAGAAAGGCATTCTCCACGTAAAGCGCGTCGAACAACTTTCTTGTGCACTTTAGCGATCTTTCGTTTTTTAATCTAATAATTTTTTCGATATGTAAGTATGCCTACTTACTTCACCGAATGACGAATTATTTCTATTCCTATTATTTCAATTTCTCTTATGTAACCTCCGTTTCTATACTACTGCGAGTACTTTTACTTCGATTAACGGGTACTCGTGATGCGTACTAAAAATATAACGTCACGTACACGAGCGCAGCCGCAATATTGCGATTTTTGTGCACAGGCACAACCAAAGTGTCGCTAAGCATTTTATTATGTTGAAAATACATTATTTATCGGATCGTCCATTTAGAATCAATGGTGCACGCTAAAGCTCACGGTTAGAAACTTTTCTAACGTTAAGATTTTTTAAACAAAAAATGAAAAATAAAAAAAGCCAACTTAAATACCCACATTAAAGTTTCGGATTTCGCGATATGAAATATAAGGTTTACCAATGAAAAATTCATAATTTATTACGCCTTTATCCATTATCTTCCGACTATGTTTACAATATGCTCATCGAAATAGACTTGAATTACAAAGAGTGAAAAAGGTAATGTGGCTACTTCGTTTCATTTACCATTTAATGGAGAATAAAAATTGATGGACATACGTACGTATCACAGCTATTTTTCAGCGAATAAAGATAAAAAATAAACGCGACTTTGAGATGAGATCCTTTCTACGTGATATTTCTTACTTGAAATAAATGTGTACAAATCAAAAAGTAAAGGTAAAAAAGTAAGATAGGACATAGAAATAAAAATATATGTAAATTAAAAATGGACGATTCAAAGGCGGACCGATGGGTTTCAATTTTGTAATCATTTTGTGGTAGCGTTCGTTTCCGAATAAAAATTAGAAACACTAAATGACGTCACCTCCCATCTAATAACATTAGTATTTCACGCTTATCTTCAACACCTCAAAATTACATTATAAGGTACCAAACCATCATTATGTAGAATAATGCAAATTTAATAAACAAATGCACCTGAATAATATGTAAGACTTGTAAAAGTTCGATGATGCAAATAATAAATAGGAACGTCATATCGGACGATACTACGAGGATATTTACAAAATAAGTTTTCACTTACATTTCTAAGCACCCTATAACGTACAAAAATTATAACTGTAAATGATTCGCTAAGAGTCTTTGATATTTAATAGAAATGAAAATATTTTACATGGTTGTAAAAAACTATATTTAATACACGTTGCTCGTAAAAACATTTAGAAATAATAGAAATATTATCTTCTGATTTTCAGTCCAATCGAAACGCAACTTATTACTTATCACTTAAAAATTACGCAAAAGAAATTTGAAGAATATTGAACATTTATCCGTATAACTGAGAAGCGATGAAAATACATATTAACGCGAATATTTTGAGAATGCAGTTGAGATAATCGTAAGACCTCATTAGTAAGACGCACTCAGAAATACGCGCACATCCTAATAAGTGCCAAATATAAATACGTATTGCTTAAAATCCATACTTTAAATATACGAGCAAATAACAATTTTTACTTTTAACGCATAAGGACATAACGAGTCTCAAATATTGCATCTGAGAATCCGCTTCGAAGCCACTCATTTTCCTATATTACGTATATTAATTGGAGATAAAGAGAGTTACGAACCTTTATCGTGCATTAATATCTCCAACACCGAGTGAAGGTTAGCAAAGGATAGATCACGTACGTTACGGGCGTTAAAATCTCTGCTTCTGCAAATCCACAAAAAAATTTTGTGGACTCGTATAATCCTTACCGCTCCTTTTCGTTTGATTTTCATAACTCGGGAGCCATACTATCGCGTCACTTTCTTAATTAAAAACAATTAGAGTTGAACATTCAAAAGGATAATTTTGTATTATGTTTACATTATAGTAAACGTAAATTTGTTGTAAAAAGTTAGACGCGCATATTCGAGTTATACGAATAAAGGATTTAGGACTACCGTACGGAATATTTCGGAGACCACGGGTTTTCTCTTGATTTCGTTTAAATTACGTACACGAGGATTTTGAACGAGGATGTTCGCGTTTTAAGAGAGTTTTTTTAATAGAGGTTCCACGCAAGCTGCCTTACGAAGAAGACTTTCAGCGGTGACAATTGACTTTGACATCGCAATTTACCCGAATCAAGTGAAACGAAAACTAATTAGGTTTAAAATAAAACTTTCTAGCGATTCATCCGCGGTTTCCGACAAATACTGATTTCAGGCGAAGTAACAGAAGCTGAAAGTAAAAATCTCTATTTTTGCGAGAAAACGTGCACTTTTGTGCATAAATTTAAAAACATTTATCCAATGAAGAAATCACTCTTTTAATGGAATAACGTGGAAAATTGTACGAGACAGCCTCGAGGTATCACTCTTGCAGAAAATGGAAAAATCCAAAAGCTGAGTTTTTCAAAATTCAAAGCTTATGAAAAAAAAAATAGCCGGACCCGTACTCGTGCTGCGGCTTTTTAACGCGACATCGCCCGAGTTTCGCAACTCAATTATCCGTAATTACCCTTTGAAAGTACTACGAAGTAATTGTTTCGTAGCATCGTCCAACGAGTCTAATTTTATACCGCTCGTAGTGTGGAGAATTTTTAGAATTACCGAGGCTCGTAAGAAATAGTTATTGGACAAACCAGTAAGCAGTAACTTTAACTAATCTCAGCGATGCTTTGTACCTATAACAGAATTTAACCTACACCAAAATTCTGGATGACATTTCGAACGACGTTTAAGACGTAACAATGTAAGAACGACAGCGTTACATAACTCAAAGGCCGTTCGTTCGCGCTAAACGCACAAATTTATCATTTAAAAAGGTGAGTCCCCTTTCGCAACTCGAGATCGAAAAATCATCGAAAGCTCGCGCAAGACATTCAAGGAAAGTAAACTCACCAAGGCAAGATAAGAGGGCCAGGCCGAGTACGAGGGAAGCCGTTTTCGGCCCCGCCATGGCCGAAGTACTTTTCGGGCTCGCGACTCCACGTAGGAGTCAGCGGGAAATCCCAGGCCACCTTGTTCTCTTCTTGTCCCTCCCGCACTCGGATGCACGACAAACCGCAGTCCTGGACGTCGCTCGCTCGATTCGCACAAGGCTGTTAGGCGCGGACGCACCGTAATTGGCGACGGAGTACGACGACGGGGTCGAGCTGACCCGGACCTTTTGATCGCGAGGTCGATCTCTAGCCAAAGGACGACGCCATCTTAGTTTCAAGGCTAAGAAGCAGCCCGCGCACGCGACTTTCATGAATCGGAGCAGCGAAAGAGGCAGCGATGAAACTTGGCCATCGTCGTCGACCCCTTTTTTTATCCTTTCTCTCTTTCGCTCGCCTCCTTTTTTCCCGCGTCCGAGTCTTCCTCCTCCTCTTGTTCCTCTGGTTGGGCCTCCGCCGTTGAACGGACCAAGTCGCGACTGACCCACTTTTACGTATGCGCGCGTCGTCGAAGCGATGCGGTCCCTACGGCATCGCTCCAGGACTCGCGACCCTCGAGTCCGATGGGCAACTCGGACCACTCACCGCCCGAGCTCGCCGGTTTCATTTGATGGGCACGCGCGCCCACTTTGGATGACCGAACGCGACGGATAACGCGAGGGGCCGATGAGCGAACGCGAGCACCGGTTGTTCGACGTGTACACCAGTCAGTTCCTCGGTCGTTCACTCGACACTGGCTCCTCGGCCCGTCGACGCACTGCGAGGTAAAGACTGCGGCGCCGCGCGAGGACGGTCGTACCCCAGGAGAGCCCCTTTTCTCCCACTTTCTACGCTTCCTTGTGCTGCTGCCTGCCTCTCTCTCTCTCTCTCTCGCTCGCTCGCTCGCTCGCGCGCTCTCGCGCTCTCTCTCGCTCTCTCTCTCGCTCGCTCTCTCGCTCGCTCTCTCTCTCCAGGATCAGCTCACCGCGACTTTAATGCCGCGACTGACTCTACTGACTCTACTGACTCTACCGACACGCTTCGATTCTCTTTTCTCCGTACGTATGTACGAGGTGTCTGTGTACTTAAGTCCGACGCGACCAATTCATCCGCGCTAGACTTCCTCAAGGTACTTATTATAGAAACAATCGGACTGTGTACTTCTTAATTAGATATGTTTAATTGGGAATTAGATTCTTGAGTTATTTTAATTCATGCTTCATTTCCTCCAGGACTATCCAACTAGGAAATTCATAAAATTAGAATTAATACCAGCACGAGCAGATTCCATTTTTGTAAATAAAAATCTTACTCCGCTCCAAAATTAAAAATTCCTTTATTAAAACTAGAAACTTTATAATGCTCCACCGAATAGAAATAATGACTGCAGTGAACAACCTCTTCCTGTATAAAGACGTTTTATCGATAAAGCCAAACTCTACTCTGGAATTCGTATTGCTCTTTTCACAATTACAAAAACTACCACTTAACTCTGAGTTGATTTTTAGGTCGCATTCTGTCATTGCGCTCCAATATCTGAAAAAAATCTGATGTTATTTAATATTCCAACTTGGTACACGACTTATGACTTATTTAATATCAAATCGATATTAAATTAATATTATATTCATGTGCACATAATCAGTTTGCACATAATCTCAGTTTTCTTCACTTTCGGAAAATTTCTATTTGCAAAAAAAAAAAGATAAAAATTGTATTAAAGTATTTGAAAATCATTAAATCTACGTAAATCGAAAATCCTTTGAAATTAAAACTTCTTTTTTAAACTTATTTTGCTTAATAAGTTAATGAATATTAAGAATATTACTAATGCTCTGGATAAAATGTAAATATATGGGAATGTAATATTATGAGAAGAATGTAATTTTTCAAAAAATTATAAATTAAAACATTCTTGAAAATTTCTCCTGAAAACGTCTAAAAGCAATAGAGATCAAACATCAAGTCCTTTTAGAACGGAATCGATGATTTATTAGATGAATTACAGTTTAATAATTTAATATAGGCACTACGTTCATTTTATCTCACAAACTACGTGCTCGAACAAAATTTCAAAATTCACTCTACATAGAATAAAAATGTAATCCTAAGTCTGATAAAAATATTTTACAATGAAATAAATAATACCTTAAACAATACAACTTTAAAAATGTAGCCTTTTATAAGAAGATACGTTGAATCAGCCTTGCAAATAGTTCTTGACCTTTTTACAACTTTTTACCATAAAATTTACATTTACATTCACATTTCAAAATATAAACAGTATTACTTATAAGGACCCTTGTTTAACGATTTTGACTGCGATAGAAATAAAACACAGAATTTTAAATAATATACTACGTGATTAATTTGTGCGATTAACTTATGTAACGTATTCTTATATATCTTATGTCTCGGAAACTAATTTATTGCTAGATTACATAGTACGTATAATAATATATACAACTTGTATAACCTCAATATAATATACAAACTGATACATATTGAATTAGTAAAATTAAGCTTTGAAGTAATCCAGATTACGGTAAAAAGGTGAGTTTTTAATCATCAATCCGTACGTTTATTGAATTTATAAAAAGCCTATTTTCGAACAACGTTTTTCTAAGATATAAAAAAATCAATTTATACGACCAGATACGCATTTGCCATTAATAGAAAGCTGTAAAGATGTGTCATCGTTGTTTTTAAATTCATCATTTCCCTATTAAATTTAAAATGTTTTTATATCAATTACGAGAAGCGCATCGATCCGCTCCGTCTCTTGATATCTTTCGCGTTAATTTGCGAGACAAAGGAAGGAATCAAAAAGCACGTGAACTCTCAAATACTTCAGAAAAGCGAAGGGGAAATTATTTTTGTCCGGTCGAGCACGTGAAGCAAGTTTGTCAACGTCAAAATGTCCAAGCGTCAGTCCACTCTCCGAAAGATGAAACGCGTCCTGTATAAACGAGTGACGTCTTATGGTAAGCCAGTGATTCTCGAATAACAGTATCGTAGGTTATCAAAAGAGGTTCGTACAGGAATCCTACGCGTTGCCAACCAGATAAAGCAGCTTATCCGAGTTTCTATCTTATGCTGCGTTAATTGAAGAACACGTTAATTTTGTTCGTATAGAATTTCATTTTTAGCGCATCCTATGTAAATCTACTCCTTGGCCTATTTCTTTTTTATGGACACCGCCTTTGTAGGTTCTGCAAGAAGCAGCGCATATTTTAGCGACCGGCATCACGTGGATGAAGGCATCTTCGATGCGAACAGGAGCAACGCGTGAAGCAACCTAGGACTCGAAAGCTCACGTTACAATTTATCGAACCACAAAAAAACGCCCCGTTACAATTAATTGTAACAAAAGTTTTTCAGGCTTATCTTGAACTTACTTTGCATCATCAATTTGTGTTCTTTTTTCAGCCTAACTTATCGAATTCACGAATTACATTTAACAAGCGGATGTTATTAAAAATTTTAACGGTAAATATATCTTTCACATGTAAAATCGAATTCCCTTTAGCTAAGGATAAATTACGTTTTTCCACAAAATAAATAATTTTACTATAATAATCCTTTGGTCCATTTAGACATTTATTTATAACATGTTTATACATTCATATTACTCGCGTCTTTTTTAATCTGTGCTATTAAAGAAATATAAACAAATATACCACTAATTGATATCCAACTATACCGACGCATGCTAATATGCTTACAAATTATATTTGCTGCAAAAGAAACCATTTGAAATATTACGCTAGAGGAATAGTTGGTTGAAATTACTATTTCTTTATGAGCAAAGTATTCATTTTTAAACACCGAACGACTACCAGAAATACTTAGTAAAGAAACTGAGTATTATTTTTCCATAAAAAATATAATATAACACAGAAGTATTATCCAATATATCTTCTATAAAAATAGAAGATTTTTATTTACTTAATTTCTTTTATGTAATTTACGTAATTTTATCAAGTAAATTCGGTTAACAATACGCTTATAATGTATTTCAATGTCTGCGCCATTATTATAATTAGTACATTCACATTAAATTACATATATGACATACCGGCACTGCAATAACAGTCACTGTTCTTGTGTTATTATTATATTTAAAAGTAATTTATGCTATTATTTGAATTTTAACCACGCGTAATTTTCCAAATGTAATATATAAATTGTCAAGGCTGCTAAATTTTTTTTTAAGTGTATTAGAATAAATCTAGATCCAATAGTTCATCAAACGTATATTAAGAAATTCTTTCAAAATCTCTCTTTTCGTTTTAAAAAGTAGTGTTTATATAATACGTGATGTTAAAAGGAATGAAAAGAAATGTCAACATATATATAATAATTTATATTATAACTTTAAGTAAACAAAGATAGTTTCAACAACAGATAAAATAACGAGATTATTTTTCAATTGCTGAAATCTCATTTTATATAGTTATTAAGTAATTCTTCATGTCAACACTTTATAACATTATCGTACTCATTTTCTCTCCCTCTCTTTCTTTATTACCTTCTCTCGCCTTACCATACATTGTAAAAAAATTTCTTACATTTACCTAATTATAAAATGCAGTTATATATATATATGCATAGTAACAATGTACACATGTTGTATTACTAATGTAATACCACAACATAAAATTCTTTTGTAAAAAAATAATTTTTTTTTAAATAGTACATATATCTTAAATCAGGGTTAAATGTAAATTTGTTTTCGGTTTACTTTGGCGTAGAATTGCAATTTTATATTTTCCAATATAACAAGTAAAATTTTAAGTCGAAATTCTGAAGTTTATAAGAACGTTAAGATTAATTATATTTCTACTCTATAATAAATACTTTGTTTAAACTAATTTGTAATTTCTGTAGCATTTAATCCAAATACTTAATCTAATAAAAATGTAGTGGTTATAAATTTAAATACAATTGTTTGATTTAAGTGATATACTAGATTAATATGACAATCAATTGCATCGTTTTAAATTTACGCGTGTACGCGTATGTGTACCTAATTAAACGCATGCCAGCGTGTATAAATGCGCGTATATCATATATAATTTTAAATTTATGCTTATGAAATATTTTAAATTAGTTTTTATTTTGGTTCATACCAGGTTAAAGTTCTTTTAACAAGAACTGTACTATGAATTCAAACGATTTAAAAAAAGAGAAAATAAAACATTCGATATTTGATTTCAATAATTAATGCATTCTTATATGTTTTTATTATATAAATAACCTATTAACAAAGTATTAAGACAATTGATTACTATAAAATAAGAAAATTGAATGAAAAATAGCTAATACTAGCAATATACAATGAATATACTACAGCAGTATAAACTAAATATCTATGCTGCGTGTTCTTTATTATCGATTATCATTATGGTAGAGATCTTCTATGCTAGAACGTGCCAAGATACATAATTGAGTCGATATAGCCTAAATTGTATTTTAATAATTATTAATAATATACAATGATGCAATTTTCAGATACAATAATATACACGACAATTTTCAGAAATAAATCTGCCAACAATATACAATAGCGTTAAAATAAATTTTTTTTGTTATTTCATGAGAAATAGCCAAACAGTATTGAATGACCAATAAAAATGTTCCTTTAAAGTTTAATTTACTCACAGTAACGAAAGTGTCATTGATATAAAAAAAAAACCTCTTTCATATGATGTATAAGCTTTGTAATATTCCCATAAAATCCTATTACAATACTTCAACAATATTTAAATTAACAGAATCAAATGTATTAAGAAAGAAAAAGCAGGCTTATAACGTAGCACACCGTATACTTAATTTGAAAAATAACGGCTAAAAAAAATTTATTCCTAATATCCAAACAAAGTATTTGCTCTCGATATCACAAATAATCGATAATTCTATCAAAAAGTGAACAAAAAGTTATTTATAAGATGGTCAGTACGAAGGTCACATTTTTGTATTTTTACTTTACTTCTCCATGGGCGCCTTCTTTATTTCCATTCCTCATTCTCACTCTCTGACAATGGAGAGTCTTGTAATTTAAACGCAAAACCAGTTCATGGTCTACGCTAACTCTACTCGACACCAGAACTGCTGATTCGTATAACCGACAAAAAAAAATGAATGCTTCAAAGTGGTATTCGATATGAAATGTAGGTATGCATGTAACTGGAAATAAAAGAACAGGATTTTTAAACTGGCTCTGTAAAAAAAAAAAAAAAAAAAAAAAACGTGGAAAATAGGTGAATTATCGAAGTGGATTGTATTAAATGTTTGAAAAAAGGATTAACCTTTTTGGCTGAGCATAAGAAAAGTAGATAACAAGAAAAAACTTTTTAAACCAAAAATTATGATTACACTGTGAAAACACTAAGAAATATTTTATGTAAATAGTATATATAAATCAAGACGCAGATGCAACGAGAAACAAGTCTTTAAATTGCATAACAATTTTTGGATGATTAAGTTCTCTTGATATTAAAAATTAAACGAGTCGTTATTTTGCCTGTGTAAAGTTATGACTATTGTTATCGTTACAAAACTGACACATTTTCAAGTAATACAAGTAGTACAAGGAGATTCTCGTAAATAATATAAAGAGATAAAATTTTATCTGCGCTTGAATGTTAAAACAAAATACCAAATTTAATTTTCAGAACGATATTTACTACCTTGTACGATGGCAATGTTCTCCATAGAAAATATCGTGCAAACTACCGGTACGTTTTCACCGAAGTTCTCAAAGTAGTTAAAATCGTAGACTTCGTTTTAATACTTAAGTCGATCTTGTATTATTCAGTATAAATGAAATATCAAAAAAAAAAAAAAAAAAAAAAAAACTTCTAATTTAGCCCCGTAAATGTAATGCAATGCATTGCAATGAAAAAAAAACCTTCACCTCCCCCTACTATATAATGTAAGCTTTCCCACACACGCCTCACTATCGCACATCGCTTTCAACAGAAAAGGAAAACTATCTCAAGTATTTCAGTTCTCAACCGAATATATGTTTTTAGATGCGTTATAATTATTTAGATTATATCGTTAAAATTACAGGCGGACTATTTTCTCTTAAATGAATAGTTGATTTTGCAGGAGATTAAAATGATGAGAAAATTTATTCAAGTTTTATATCCTTATTTTACAAGTGATTGATACAAAGAGGCAAACCTAAATTATTTCATCTAATATTTCGCTAAATGCATAAGAATCTTACCTTAATCAAATTTTCAATCTTAACAAAAATAACAACTATAAATCTATTTGTAATATATACAAGTGTGTGAAAAACTTTACTTTAAAGCTACACCTATAAATATGCATGTAATACGGACGCGTGCGCGTAGATAATTACCGTATTTACATACAGAATGTAGATCTATTCGAGTAACGTGAACATTTACTCTTGATTCAAATGCCAGTAATTGTACTGAATTCAAGGATGAATCTCACGTTAAAAATAAAACACGTGCGTGTGCATAATAACACTGTAAAGTTTTGCTTTACAAGAAACGAGTAGATCTCCACTGCAATAAATACACTTAATACTCTGTGAAAGCAGACATTCTGTGGTTCATTGTACTTGGCTTTCTTTGCTGTACTTTATGCATCGAGAAATTGACAACGAACGTCTCTCGAAGTTCAAAGAAGCCAGGTGCATCGACTTTTATATATTAAAAACAAGCAAGCCTCTGTGTTGCATACTCGTTGTCACCTCTTTGTGGTCTGCGTACTTCCTCTTTTTTGCATAATATACAAAAAAGATTTGTAATATTAACCGAAAGGCCGAAAAATATAAAGTTGCAATGCTACGGCTAATGCTTTAATGATAAAACTTACCTTCTCGCGTTCAAAATCGATGTATTTATTGCTTTGAAATAACAATAAAGCCATAGCTATCGTTAGTATTACTTCTTTATATTCTCGTAATGTACTAATTTTATCACTTTGCACTCGACATATCTTATATTAACTTTTCTTATATTTTTAATTATAACTAAATACAAAATGAAACAGACTTAATACTTTTATTATTATCGCAATAAGTAAAAATCAAAGTTTCATTATCTTTATATTTATTAAACTTCTGAGGATACGTCTCGATCGTGTTTAAATTAGAGACCTCAAACAAATCAAGAAGTACCTCTCTCTCTCTCTCTCTCTCTCTCTCTCTCTCTCTGTGTGGGTGGGTGGGTGGGTGTGCGCGCGCGCGCGTGTTCGTACGTGTCGGTCTCGAGGGGGAGGAGAGGAGTAAGATATTTCATTAATACGTGCATTAAAACTTATATATCTAATCATCTCTTTATGTTTCAAATAAAAAAATGCATAACACGATATAGAACTTTTCAAGAAAGTTTCTCTATTTTTGATTAATTTATCAGTTTTGTTCCTTACTTCTCAATAATGCCAACAATTCAATACTTTTTGAATAATGCCACAGTAGCGTAGCTTGAAACGTAATATACTTCGTTCAAACTATACATAACTTATCTATTAAAACGTGTTTATCGTTAATATTTTTGTTCTTTGTATGTAAAAAATTAAAACATTTACTTACGAGGCATATATTTCATGGAAAACTTTTACAATTTTATATATTTACTTTACGTATCCATCCAATATGATATTCAATTAAATTACAGCGGTGTCTAATGAGCTTATGAATATACATTATGGCCTTTTAATAAAGATTTATAATTATAAACTTACTATTAATGATACTCGATGCTAATTATTATAATAATCTACATAACTTTTGATGAAAAGTATTCAAATACCGATAAGAAGACATTTTCTAATCTACCAATGCTGACTTCTTAGATATTAAAATATGACTTGCTACATCAATATTAAAATGATTACTGAATTTTCAAACTTGTAAATTTATTTAAATAATCCATATTAAAGCATACTAACATTTTTAT
The DNA here is from genome assembly GCA_018907045.1 of Wiebesia pumilae. NCBI lineage: Eukaryota > Metazoa > Arthropoda > Insecta > Hymenoptera > Agaonidae > Wiebesia > Wiebesia pumilae. Next base: position 1,276,101 of record JACCHZ010000123.1, read on the forward strand.
ACAAATGATTATTTTACACTTTCTAGAAAAAATCGGAATAGGTATAAATATGCATCTTTATGTTGTTTGCTTTATGCGCATAAGATGTCAATATTACGATGAAAATTCTTAATCATCTTTCATCCTTATCAACTACGCGAATATTATTCAATTTTAGGCATAATATTTTTAATTTGGCTACGTAAAATTTTCTTTTACGTAGCTTAAATTATATTATAGCTGCAGGAAAAAATTCAGCAGCAAAAAATATTCGTATCTAGATAATAGAACAATGTAAACCTATACAGATAAATATTACGTGACTAATATTTAAATAAATTATCTCCAAGAGAATTTGTAATTTTATAGAATTAAACAATGAAATGGCAAATTTTTAAATTAGTTCGGTTACATAACGAAAGATGTAATAGTGCACGAAGTAACTTTAATTCTAGAATTTATTTTATAAAAGAACGTGGCTTTTAAGGTTTAGTAAAATTGACGCGATAAAGTAAAAAATATGATTTATTTGTGGCGATCGGGTAATTTTACCTCAGTGGAAGAGATGCTGACGCATACATAAAAAACATCTGACTGACGAATAAACAATCTTTGAGTAATGGGGTACTTTGAGTATGATGGGTACTGTGTAATAGTAATAATTAACAGACAACGTTAAAAAAAGACGTACAACGTTAAAAAGAGAATAATCAAACAGTTATTGATAAAAAAAACTTACCACTAATATTAACTTAAATAACTTAGATGTTTGTAAAAATTTAATGCATTACTCGTATTATCAAATGTATACATTAATGTACATGAAATATATACAATTATGAATAGTTATCAACATTAACGAATAAGTTTTAATTTTTGTAAGATCATTTTTTCTTTAATTTGGCGTTTCATTAATATGTACAATAAATTATATTCACATTGAGTAATAAATCTTTATAGGAAAATTTCATTCGTCGCATCATTCGATCCGAGTACAAAACATCGAATAAAAATATATTACATTAAATTTGTAAATAAACATAAAGTAACGAGGCAACTAATTAAATTACGCGTTATAAAGTAGGCGAGTGCGCAATTAAAGTGATAAATTGACAGATAAAACGTATAAAATTCAACCTTAACAAATAACCGGACGATGAAAAGTCTTTAACGCTACATCGACGAAATTAGAAAGATAATTTAAATCGAAGTTAAGAGAAATAGGGTGGTTTGATCAAGAATATAAAAGGATTTGGTGTAGAGCAGAGAAGAGTGGCGTTCACGAGCGTTGATGCGATGATGAAATTTCGAGTTTTAAACACGAGTTATTTGATAATAATATTTATTTATAGTAAAAAAGGTGGTTGTATGTAACTTTTGTATACTATCTCTTCGGAACGTATTTATCTGAGTCACGGTACTGTCATTCCCGTTGATAATAATTTTGTAACACTGAATGAAAGTAAATTTTTTAACGATTGCAATTACTCAATAATGTAAACGGCATCTGTGTGTATACATATATGAGCGAACCATAAGACCTTTAAGCGTATTTTTAGTTTAGCTCGTTATATTTTTATTATAAAGTATCGTTATGAATCAGGTATTTAAATTTGAAACGTTTTTTAGCCGAGAGCGAAAGTGATTCAAAAGTGTTGCTACCGCCTCTGATTTCTTGGCTATCGATAAATAAAAATAAATGAAAAATAAAAAAAAAAAATCTTCTTTTTTAAAAAAGAAGTTGAGTTTGTTTCGAGCGATTCCAAAGTAGTTCTCTCGGTGGATCGCAGCTGTTTGAAAGAAGGAGAAAGGGAGGAAAGCCTTCTCTAAAAGAGCATTAACAATACCTGGGGTACCTGGAGTCGGTGACACGCCGAAAAAGGGAAATGAGAGAGAGGAGAAATAAGTACGATGGTGAAGAAGGGAGAGAGAAGAAGAGAGCCGCTATAGTAGGGAGAGAAAGGGAGACGGACGTACATTTCCGGCCGAGAATATATTTGCTAGGAGTATGTATAGTATCGCAGGAAGGTTCGCGCGAGTGGGAGGGAGCGAGACAGAGATAAAGTTCGAGTGGAAGTCCCACGGCAGTTCTTCGCAGTCCTCTTGGTCAGTGCGTTGGAGGAGTGCCAGTCGACGAAGTTTCGCCGACTTTCGCAGTTAACAGCTCGTACGATGCGTGACTGCGAAAGCATCAGTGCGTCGTCGTCGTCGTCGCCGTCGTCGTCGTCGTCGTCGTCGTCGTCGTCGTCGTCGTCGTCGCCGTCGTCGTCGTCATTGTCGTCGTCGTCGTCGTCGTCGCCGTCGCCGTCGTCGTCGTCGTCGTCGTCGTCGTCATTGTCGTCGTCGTCGTCGTCGTCGTCGTCGTCGTCGTCGTCGTCGTCGTCGTCGTCGTCATTGTCGTCGTCGCAGTCGTCGTCGTCGTCGTCGTCGTCGTCGCCGTGGCCGCAGTCGCGCGGCCGTACGGGTAAGTGCCCGAGAAGCCAATCCTCCTCTCGCATAGAAGCAGAATTTATCAATTTCTTGAAAACCTTCCTACGATGCTCGAATCCTCGTTACCGAGTCGTATTAAAATTATAAGCTCCGTGTGTGTGTGTGTGTGTGTGTGTGTGCGTGCGTGCGTGCGTGCGTGCGTGCGTGCGTGCGTGCGTTCGTTCGTTCGTGCGCATTTGCACGGAAACGCCACTAATCGTCGAACATTGAACGGTTGACTCGTCGCAATAACAGTCTTAAATTGGCATTTAAAATGCTGAATTTGCTCGCGTAGGTGTACACGACTTTCTTTCTAAAATTCCCGCATGTCTCGTGCGCCTCTCATTAACGGATACGCGCGATATAATTGCGAGAATTGCGATGTTCGCATACACTCTCGGACAGCTGCGCGAGCATCGCATCCAATATTCATGTCTCTATACGCGTAGGCGAGCCGCTAATATCCGATCGCTCCTACGATGCCTGCGAGACATTTTTTTCCGACTGCACCAACGCTAACGCCGAGACGTAACGTTCGAATAATCGAATGAAAAAATTAACGACTTTTTCGACTCCCGTAAGTATTTCATAGGTCGTTTAAATCAAAGTCTACCGACCGATTAGACTCGGCGTTTCCTCGTTTAACAATTTTATTTAAATAGAGAAACAACCGGAGATATTCCAAAGATAAAACTAAGCCAAGTCGACAAGCCTATGCTGCGGTGGGACGTTTTCAAAGTAAAAGGTTTTCTTACGATTAAAATTCAAGCGCACGAGAATTTTAATGCACCTTCGCGGTTTCGCTTGGCGGTCGTAATGTAACCTCAATTTAAGCGAACTTATCGAAAAATGAAAAGCAGCGAACGAGTTTTCGATCGAGCAAAGTGAGCCAGTACTAGTTAACACGGCCATTCTTTTGCTCGATCACCGACCTAAAAATATTAAATCTGCATGTAGCACGTGGATATCTCGAGAAACGACAAAGTGCACTCGCGCAGTCCCATAAGCAATCATGGCGTTCAACCCGAGGTTTAAGCCATTCGATGGAATAAAAAAAAATTAAAAAGTTCGGAGAAAACGAATCCGGCTGGAGAGCGAAGACCGAGCATCAAAGAGAGGGGAAAGCGAGAGGGAGCGAAGAAGAGAAGGAGAGAGAACAAGATAATAAAGTCTACCGAAGAACGGAGGGAGAGAGAGAGTGAGAGAGAGACCACGAGTGAGAGTACGGTAGTGGAAAAAGAGAAGAGGGGAAGACGATCGGCACGCCGATAGACGAGAGAGAGAGAGAGAGAGAGAGAGAGAGAGAGAGAGAGAGAGAGAAAGCGATCGAAGGCGCCTGCTCTCTCGGCTCTGTTTTCCAGAGCCTCGGTAGTTGCATACGCTCTTTCCGTTGGTTACATTGTGCCTCGTGTCCTGCGCCCATCGTGTTGTGTAGTTTTTACCTTCTCGCGTTCTTTCCCTCGCCCCCTTCCTCACTCGCTCGCTCTCTCACACTATCTCTCCCCCTCTCTCCCCCCTCACTCTCTCTCTCTCTTTCCCACCCTCCCTCCCTCCCTGCCGCTCGCTCGCTCGCTCGATCCCTCTGTCTCTGTCTCTGTCTCTCTCGCCGCTTTCTCCTTCCCATGTGCTTCTTTTTGCGGCATAGCGAAGCTCTCTGCCGTCGGCCGGACCTGCGTACATGATTCATGGAATCGGCGATCGGCCGCTGACTGATCCCCGAGTCTGCATGCTTTACTATACACGGGCAGTGTACTGCCGTCGTCGCCGTCCTCTGCTGCGCCGACGTCGACGTCCTCGTCTCATCGACAAATGAAGGAACCGAGGCGCTCGGCGCGACCAGCGATTCGAGCGATTCGAGCGATTCGAGCGTTACGGGCGTTACGGGCGTTACGGGCGTTACGGGCGTTACGGGCGTGAGCGAGCGAGGACTCGCCCCTGTGGGCTCAAGCGCCGCAGCCGCTGTACTTCTGAGAAATGCAGTGACGTCGAGAGAGGAAAAAAAGAGCGAAAAGAGCGAAAAGAGCGGGCCGGCTGGCGGGCAGGGGTGGTGGGGGCGGGCGGGCGGGCGGGCAGGGGGGACGAACCCCGAACGCACCCGGTAAACCGGATGCGCACAACGTCCTTACACACGCACGCACGCACGCACGCACGCACGCACGCACGCAGCCGTACGCGCGACAATCGGAGCAAATGCGAGCTTAGGAGCCGGCTGCCGACTACCGACTACCGACTACCGACTACCGACTACCGACTACCTGGAAGCCAGGACGTGCTGCGAGCAATTTGGTGCATAGCGCGGCAATTGTTTACGAGCTGGTGAGTAGGCGTTTGGCGTAAGGACTCGGCGTCCCCGATCTCGCGACTGGCGACGCTCGCGCGCGACGCTCATACGATGCGATCGTTATCGCGGCTAACGTAGAGCAACCACGTGCCCTGCTCGTATGGCTGGATTCCCAAGCCTTTGTTGACGTTCGCGCGATTACGCGCGATAACTTTAATTGTCTTTTGCCAATGATCTCCCTCGAGCCGACGCATGCCGATAGCCTGTATCGAACGCTCCCTGAGGGATACATCCCTTCCCTCCCTTTAAGGGATACATCTGCCGTTACTCGTACATACGCGTACTCTGCGTACTTTGCGTGGATGTGCCCCGAGGTGGGATTACGTGGTTTCGCGCGCAACCCTCGCAACCCTCGCAACCCTCGCAACCCTCGCAGTAATATTTGAAAAGCGCGACTTATTCCAAGTACTTCGCCAAACGAAAGTATCGCGGAAACACTTATGATTCCTCGGGCAGGATCTTTCATAAATTTCGCTCGATTTTGCCATCCGGCTTTTGCTCGCGGGCGATTCTACCGATTCTACCGATTCTACCGATTCTACTGTTTCGTCATTTGTTATTATTACCGTTGAGCTTTTGGAATGTTTGCGCGCGAGAGTGGCTTGCTGTTGGCTATCTTATGAGAATGGCTGCTTTCGTTATTTAAGTAATTAAGTAAAATCTCGGATGAAAGAAGAGTAGGTATTAAATAGATTCAACATACTTAGGCACGCGAGGTGAAACGCCTAGTTTTAACCGTCGCCTGTCGCCATTTCAATCACTGAATTTACTACGTTTATTATAATACAAGATGCAAAGATTAACATTACAATCATATTTGATTGAGATAACGGTGAACACGGCGATAGTATTAAATATTAATGATAAGGATCAGCGTTAATAATGTAACTGTGCACTGTCGATCTTCATCGCGTAGCACGATCTATCAACTGTAAATTAAAATACTTGGATCTATTTAAAACCCAAATTCGTTGACCCTTGACAAAGCAATTCCGTATAATCAAACGTTTTCAACGAGTATAGCGCTGGAAAGCTATAGAAAAGCATCGGCTCTCCGTGTTTTCGAATACATTACAAATACGTTGATCTATTTACTAAAGTATTTCTTTTCTCCGAGTAACACGAACACTTTTAAGTTTGTTTTTCTCCTCGAGATAACAACCGTTGATTCGTCAAAAGTTGTAACGGTCATACTTAACAATTTTACAGTATTATTTATTTACATTCGCAATCCTTCGACAAAGTAATTAAAAAATTCGAAAGTACTCGTGCATGTGTTTTACTCGAGTTTTGTCGAGTAATTCTCAAAACTTCTTGGAAATTATCGCGGGCAATATAATGCCCTACGTATTGCAATTATTAAGAGTATTTAATATGCGAATGGTTTTGAATAAACCGCTTGACACGTCGTATTAAAAACCATTTAAAGAGATCATTAAATAACGCGTATCGAAGTGACGAGTGGAAATATTTGCGTTTTCTAAGTCTTTCAGGCGTTTTAATGGCTTTAGGATCTCAATGTTTTCTAAGAAATATATTTCATCTAATGCATTCCTTGGGAAAATGTGGAACTCGTGGTATTAAAATGTGTCTTTAGAAAGATCTTGTGTAAGTTCTCGCATTCTAAAAACTGATAGTACGCTTCTAAGATAACAATTTCTTTCTTTTTTGATTCGGCACTTGTGATAAAATATTAAAATGTCGATTCAACTGGAACATTAATCAACGTAAAGAAATACAATTTATTAAACAAAGAATGAAAGAATGAAAGAATGAAAGAATGAAAGAATGAAAGAATGAAAGAACTCGCACAGCCATAATCAAAAGCCTCTTAAATTATACTTTATTCCGCTTTGTTGAAGAAAGGTATGAAAACAATTACAAAAGAGGCCGTAAATCGTATGCATTGTGCTCTGGGTTCATAAACTCATCTCGGCAGCTTATCAATTCTTCATATTTTTTCACACTTCCGCTTCCCACACCTCGATATTAAAGGTCTACACTAGCCAAGGTGATAACAGTCGGTATTTATTTTCTCGAATTTCGTTCACGTTAAATTTTAAAGTAAGGCAAAGTCCATATACATACGTCAATAGAACGTATTCTTATCTCTTAGGCAACACAAATCTTCTCTCTGCCTCGTTATCTAACGTGCCTTAACAGACATACATACTTTACCACATGGCGGCTTCGTTCATTCATCTGCCCGTGGCGCCTGCTACATTCCTACACACGCACGCGCACGCGCACGCACGCGCACGCACGCACGCACGCACGCACGCACGCACGCACGCACGCACGCGCACGCACGCACATGTATCCTTGGAAATCCGAAGCCTGCGCAACTATAAATTTGTAGCTTAAAGAATCCCTGGGAATATTTATAACCCTATAAGCATAGTAGGGCGCTCTTTAATTTTGTATCAATTAGAGATGCGCGGCGCGTATTCAGGCATAAAAGGCGAACGTGTACGGTGCAAATGAATGATTTGTTTCGTTGGTAGGAAAATGAAATTTTTACTCGATAAATTCTTCTTTACATTTCTTAATGAGCAATAGTTGTGATAAAATAGAGCCGAGAGTTGTAACTTTAAAAAACGGAACTTCAAGACGTAACATCTCAAGGTGCCACTGCCGATGATTACGCATTCTCACGGTTTTTAATTATTCGCTCGACTTTTCAACAACAACGAGGACAATCACGCGCGGATCGAATCTTGAGCATTTGTATCTCGAAGCAGTAGTGCGAAAGCGAAGGCGAGCTTACAAGTACAACAAGTTGTGCATTTCAATACGAAAAGCAAAAATGTCCACGTTTCTCGAGAGTTCAGGACAGGTGGTGCTGCAGATGTGCTCTGCTTCAGCCCCTTTTCATTTCTCAAATGCAGCATATTTTCCCGAGTTACGTATGCGAGCATGCATTTGGGAATCGCACGATTAAACACTTGCGCGGTAGCTTTTCGTTTAATGAATCTTACATAAAAAATTACGTAAGGTACGTTTCTCAATACATTAAGTAGGAGCATTTGTATTTCATTATCGAAAGTTCACACCGTTAAGAGAAGATACGATGCATTTATTAATTTGTATTTATACATATATAAATAATATACACGATCATTGGTTGACCGAAGAACAACGGCACGCTCAAAAAATAATTCTGTTTAAATATTCGGCTTAAAGCCTTTCATAAATGGCTTTTATTTACGGATACTCCTGATAAATATATAACATCTTATGGCATTGTACTTGAACATTTTGTTGTTTAGGGATCTCCCAACAAACGCTTCTCTCATTAAACATTATATAAAACTAACACGATATTGTATCTCCTAGTATTATTTGTTGGATTTTTAAGAATCCATTAATTGCAACTATTATAATTATAATTCAGAATTTTGAACGAAGGTAAAGTGAAATTAACAAAATCCATGTAGAATATTTTTTCATAACAGCCATATTAATGACAGTTGTTAAAACCTCAACGTAAAATTTCACATTATTTATGAAACTTTAAACAACGTTTTTATCGATATCCTTAACTGCGAGACGGTTGATCTCTACTATAGATGTACTGTAACTGAAATCTCGCGTCGAGTGATATTTCTCCAATTAAAACGATAGGTTAGTAGACCAACCTATTACTGCTTAATTTAAAGGGAGCGTTAAATAAGCTGTAACTCAGCTGTACTCTCTCTCTCTCTCTCTGTGTGCGCGCGCGCGCGCGCGTGAGAGAAATATTCTTTATAAATGATTATGTAACGATTAATTTGAATTTTTTAAAAATAAACATTAATAAAATAAAAGTTCAATTTTACTTTATTTTACAATCAAATTAAAAATTTTCTTCATTTTCTTCCAGGCTTAGTGTCGTAATGTTATAATAAACATTTTGCCGATATTGACATTTAGGATTCTCAATAGAGTTTTACAATAAAGATACAAACTATGCCTAAATATCAAGTTTAGAAACACAAAAGGCCGACTCATTTATATGAAAGTCGTTCATTACGTCCTTGAATAAGTGAAAATCGCAAGTATAACTAAATACCAACTTTTATATAAAGACGGAATGTTTCTCACGACCTGCTTATTCGAACTAATCCAATAAATTATAAAACAAATCAGCACAATTACAACGAGTTGGACAATTACTATCGTCTTCGCTTGCGTTTACTTATAACTAAAGAAAAGAGACTTACACTTTTAATATACTGGGTTTATATATAGTACGTGATTGTAGAAAGTAAACACTGTACTTATTCAATTGCTCTCAATTACGGAAAAACAATAAAATAATTAGTTTCTTGAATACATTTATATGATTTGAAGAAACAAACAACGGCAGAAATTTAAGAGATATTTTGTCTTATTTCTTAAAATGAAAATTTTAACTCTTATTATTCAGGAGTAATTGTCATAAATATTAATGAATATACAATTTAGAATATTTATGAAAACATGCTTTATTCAGAAGAACTAAAATAATGTAATACACAATTACACCGATAAAAATGTAAATAGTTACTTCATTATGTTTAATTTAATTATGTATAATAAAAATGAATAATATTATTACATGTATATATGTATATATTTAAAACTGTATTTCAGCAAAGTTGTTTTTAACAAAAAATTGTAACGAAAAAATAACAATTGCTGTAAATATAATTTTTTCTACTGCTAATCATTATGCAATTTAAAATAAAATAAAATAAAATAAACTTGACAAGATATTCGTGCAATCTCTTCTGAATTATTATAAAAATCACTTAAATTCAAAGTACCGAGACACTTATACAAACGACATAAAGACAAAATTCGAATAAATAAAGAATATTAGGATGTATGTATTTAAATTAAAAACGCGAATGTTGTCGCAATGAATTCAAATGTTACGAGTTAATATTGACTTGTAACAGTTCTCGATAATACAGCAGTAGATTTAAATTTTAATAAATACCGTATGAAAAAAGTTTGAACATTTTCTCATAGAAGTTAAAGTATAAGTTATTTTAATGCACAGCACCTTTCTGGATGCGAGTTTGCTTCTTTATCATTAACTTATAGGCTTTCGGTTTGCTATATTGCCTATAGTGCGTTAAAATGATTGATTGATGCAAAAATCTAGCGTAAGAATAAATAATTTCTAGAAATGTTTAAAAATAATAACTCTAATCTGTTAAAATTTCAGATGAGATCGCGATGCCGTGATGGCTGGCAGAGCGCGTCCTCAAAGCTCGGAGATCGATCCTGATCTTTCGACACCAATCACCAAGAAGATCAAGCTCAACGAGCCCAGCGACGTCACCGGCACTGGTAGCAGCGGCGAGTACCAGCAGCAGGAGGAGGCTTGCGTGAAAAAAGCCACCCCCGCCAGCGACCTAAGCTTGGAAACCTCCGAGGTCCTACCCTCCTCTGACGAGTCCTTCTGCGAGGAGGAGGACAAGGGGAGAATTATAATCGGCGATAAAAGCAAGTTGCGGAAAGAAAAAGCCTCGGACGAAACCGCGGGTCCGTCCTCGTCGTCGTCCTCGTCCTCGTCGTCCATTGTGAAGAAAACGACGCAGCACCAGAAGGCGATGGGAAGAGAGGGTGGAGTACAAACCTCGTTGATGGGCGAGCACGCACTCTACCAGGATCTGTCCCTCATAGGGGACGGTGCCTATGGCACCGTCTACAAGGCCAAGGACGGAACCAGTGGCCAGGTCGTCGCCCTAAAGAAGGTGCGGGTACCGGTCACCGAAGACGGATTGCCGACGTCAACTCTGAGGGAGATCGCCGCTCTCAAGCAGCTCGAAAGATTCGAGCATCCGCAAATCGTAAGGACCTTTCTACTTAGCAATTCAATGAGCAAATTCATTGATTTCAACTAGAAAACCGGGTCGTGCTCTTATATCTACATTTTTCACCGGTTAATAACCGAAAAACAAGTTTTACAGCATGCAAATTAAAATATAAAGTACTATAAGAACTAATCGTTGAATTGGGTAGGTAGAAAGAAAGTTAAATGTTTAAATAAGATATTGTACCTATGCAAAACGGAAGGTTTGCACTGTCGTTTAAGTTTACGTTGTTCTGCTTTTATTTAATTCTTATTGAAATCCAATCGAAAGTGCTTGAAATTTGTAAGTAACAAATACTTTAAAAATCGTCACTTTTTGTAAAAACGATTAATTTGATTAATGAAAATAGACCATTAAATAAAATTTCTATTCGTATTTTTTATTTGTTAAGAATAACATGTATTAGTAATATATAGCTTTATACCAACATTAGATAAAATTTGAGTTTTTACTCGGGTTAATAATAATTATTAATTAAACTTGTACAATCAGTGAAACATTGTTTGTATGTAATTCAGGTGAAGCTTCTTGATGTTTGTCAAGGGAATTACCTACAAGGAGCTTCAGGAGATGGAAGGTCTGAACGAATAGACCGTGGACTAACGTTATGGCTCGTCTTTGAACATGTTGAACGAGACTTGTCTTCTTTTATGTCTACTTATGCATCACACAAAATTCCAGCTGCATTAGTTAAGCAGATGTCTAAAGAAATTATTTTAGGAGTGGATTTCCTCCATAGTCACCGTATTATTCATAGAGACCTTAAACCACAAAATTTGCTAGTTACTAAAGATGGACACATTAAAATTGCAGATTTCGGTCTTGCAAAAACTTATGATTTTGAAATGAGATTAACTTCGGTTGTAAGTATTATTATTAATTTTTTTACACATTATGTATGAATAAATTTAATCCCTGATATATTCTCAGGTTGTAACACTTTGGTACCGAGCTCCAGAAGTTCTTTTAGGATGTACTTATGCTACTCCCATTGATATTTGGTCTGTTGGCTGCATTCTTGCTGAATTGAATGAATTAAAACCACTGTTCCCAGGAACAAGCGAAGGAGATCAACTTGATAAAATTTTTAGGTAACAATATCTCCCGATTATTATTTCATCATTTGATCGTTTAAATTATATTCCAAGTATACATTTCTAATTATTTTGTAATTCGTAAAACTAAATTTTAGAATCATTGGAACACCACCAGAACAAGAATGGCCACAAAATGTATCTTTAGGCTGGTCAGCATTTCCATATAGACATTCCAAACCCATGAAACTGGTAATTCCAAACTTAAGTGACTCAGGACTTGATTTAGTAAGAAATATGCTTATTTTTAATCCCCACAAACGTATTACAGCAACTCAAGCTCTTAATCATTCATACTTTGTTAATGATGAATCTTGATGTTTATTGGCGCAATACAATTCTATTAGAATTCAACAAATGTTATAAAAAAGTAGATAATTGAAAAAAATATTTAGATCACTTCTTTGTACAAATTTCAAAGAAACGCTATTATTGTCTCCATATGCTTATATTTGTATGATCAATATAAATAATCTAAGTTTTTTCTTTTATTCTTTTTTTTTTTTCTTGTAGAATTATTGTAAAATTTTTATTAAATGTATTCAATTGTTTATCTAAAGTATATTTATAATTTAAGTGTGTGTATGAAATTAAATTCGTTTAGCTGTAAAATCGAATATTTAATTTAATATGTCAGAATATTATGTAGATATTTAAGAAATATATAATCAACAAGGCTGAACATTTTCACAAAGAAGCATGTACATTGACAAATTACATGTTTTTCGAATTTTTCATCTCTATTAAGGCGCCTTTAGAAATTAGTAAGATAAAATAATAAATATTTTTGAAATCATAATTAAGCATTGGTCTTAAAGTATTTTACTTTAATGCATATGAAATCATTTAAGATTTTATCTTGTTAAATTTTGTAAAATATTAGCTTTTCTAGGCAATATGTAATCAGTATAAGATAGATAAAGAATTTTTGTTAAACCAGAAAGCTCACTGCCATATAATTAAGTAAAGCGGAAAAAATACGCAAAAATATTTTGTATTTTATATATTGTATTATAAATGCTAAAATATTGTCCTTTTGTACCTTTTACAAGTTTTTATTATTTTTATTAGCAAATACTAGATACTGTAAGACTGTATAAAAGTAATAGATATAAAATAAAAATTTTGTACTTTTGTAAAATTGCAATTATTTGTTACCTTGAAAGTTCCAAGCTACTGTTTTTATATTTCCTTTTATCTTCATTTCAATTTCATATGTGAAAGAAAGTTATGAAATGACTCAAGTTGTGAATCACATGTTCTACCATTTTTAATATTCATTTGATTATCAAAGTATTAATTATGATAAATATGTAAGAAAATAGTTAGACTTGAAATGAAATTAGTAACGGCTCCTTTTGGAATATCGAGATATTTTAAGCATCTAAACAGTGCTTTGAGTTACAAATCAAACATCGGAAATATGGCGTCTGAAGTAGAAAAGGCACAAACTGCTACACCGGGCGGCGACACAATTTTCGGAAAAATACTGCGTAAAGAAATTCCTTGCAAATTCATTTACGAAGACGATCAAGTAAGAGATGTGTTTATGAAATAATTGTTTTTTAATTCAACTTTAATTCAAATTTACTGATTTATTTTATAAAGTTAACCTTAAATTAAATGTTTTACCTTATTACCAATAAACCTTACCTTCCATACGTGTTATATTTAGTGTGTCGCTTTCCATGATATTAATGCACAAGCTCCAGTTCACTTTTTGGTCATTCCCCGTAAACCAATTTCACAACTGTCAAAGGTAGAGGATGAAGATGAAAAACTTCTGGGTCATTTAATGAACGTTGCTCGTAAAATTGCAAAAGAAGAAGGATTAAATGATGGATTTCGCCTAGTGATCAACGATGGTAAAAATGGAGCTCAATCTGTATTTCATTTACATATACATATTCTTGGAGGGCGGCAATTGCAATGGCCACCTGGTTAATTTAATGAAAAGCTTGAATAATAAAATATATCAGCAATATTTTAAATATGCTAATAAAAATAAAGTTTTATTAAAAAATTTTATCAATTTTTCTTAATTTATATATAATATAATTATTGCATTTACAATATCAACTTTCAACCTTTTCATAAACTTCATATTCATATTTAATTCCTTTTTCTTCTTGAATACCTTCTGGTACCTCTGAATCTCTAAAAAAATTAAACGACTAAGTATCATTTAAATAAGATTTTAACAATAATTGATGCTAACCTGATCAAAATTAAGTTTTCTGGAAGTCCAGGAAAAAAAGTATCACAATCAAAATGTTTTCTCACTCTTGTCAAATATAATCTATAAAAATTTGGTGAATCCATAGATACCTAAATTTTTAATTTTAAATTGAAAATACAAAGCAATGTATAAAAAATTAAAAATTAAAATTTACAAACTTTATAAACTGAACTGCCTCCAATAACCCAAACTTGTTCAACTTCATCTTTTAAAGGACTTTGAGATAATTTTTCTATAACATCGGATAGGCTTTTGCACACATATACATCATGTCCAAGATCACTTAAAAAATCGTTAACTACTTATTGATATAATAAACGAATGATCCAAGAAAACAGATTTTACATCAATGAAAATTACTTACAGTGGTTGAGAAGTTAATACCATGTTTATTCGATTTACCAAAGGCTTAAATTTTTTTGGAATGCATTCCCATGTACGCCTACCCATTAAAACAACATTTTTTTTATTACTGTCTTTTGTTATTGAAGTCATTCTTGTAAAATAATCCATCTCTTTTCTGTGCAGTAATTATTAAAATAAGATATTCTATTTGAAAGTTATTTCTCGTTAAATACTAATTACAGTATTTTTTGTCAACATAATAATAATTTACAAAATTTAAATTTTAAAGAAGTTTATAAAAAGAATCAATATAAAATTCGTTAAAAGAGGTTAGTTATAATTTTTTATCTTCTCACGTAACTATTTGAAAAATAAATTACCTTAAACGCCACGGCAGTTCCCCATTAATACCGATTCCCATATTTTCGCACGCTGCTGCAATTAATTTCAGTTTTACTTGCATTTTGATTTCTTAAGCCGAACGATAAAAGCCCGCGTTTTTATATCGAACATGGAAATATTCTATTTCAGATACCAGAAGTATCCGAATATTTAACAGAATACAATTATAATAGCTCCTCCTAGATTTCTTCTCTATCGACAATAATAATAATAATAATAATGATGATGATGATGATGATGATGATGACGATGATGATGACGATGATGACGATGACGATGACGACGACGACGATGATGATGATAATTAAGAATTAAGAATTAATAATTAGTAATTAAATATTTAATTAATTAACGGCAGCATGCCATTACCTTATAGTGAAAATACACATATGAAACAAATGTTCAATTTGTCATGAAAATACGTATTTTTAAAAGAAATAATGATATTGTTATCGATCATAATTATCTCTTTTGTAAAATCATATAATGGTTAACTTGGTACTTTTGTAATATAAAATTGAAAGTATTTTAAATGAAATTAATTGTGAACGCAATTTCTTCTTCATGAAAATAGTAATTTATTTGCAAAGAAAGTAATAATAAAATAATTATTTGCTAAATTTCTTCAGAAATGATGAAAATTAAAATTAGATTCCATTGCGTAATGGATGTAAAATCATATTGGTAATGAATATAATCAAAACACGTAAAGTACAAAATTGATTGGCTAATAATTAAGAACTTTATTTAATGTACAAAATAAACTCTTCATTACACGAATAAGTAATTTATTCATCTGATTTGATTAGGCACCTCCTTTTAGTAATACGCGAGTCATGGGAAATAAATCGAGGCGTAGATTGAAAAGCAAGAACGCATTATTTACGTTCAACATAAATCACGACCCCGACTTCACTAGCGACAAAGTGGCCCGGGTAGCCCGAACAGCCGTTGTTCGTTCGGGCTGTTCGAGAATCATTTACGCTCTCCCATCTTTCTCCCGCTTCTTCAAACAGTCAAATAGTTCGCAGAAGCCATGAGCTGACCCTCGCAATTCCCAACAGCGCGGATCTCCCTCCGACTGTTCGCCGTCGGCTCTTCCAAACCATTCGTTAAATTATCTTGAAAACCAAACGTTAAAAAAGCATTAATCTAGCCGGTTATATAAAAAAAAAAACCCCGATGTACTACTTTAGTCCTACTTTCGGCGGTGCTTTTCAAAAGTATTAAAAAGAGAAGCGCGTCGAATCCCCAGAGGATGTGAAAGGTGCGAGGACTAAACCATCGGACAACGTCGCTGACGGTCGTCGCCATGCAAACCGACCTCTCAGGACGTCCATCCTAACGCTGACGGCCGTCGATGCGTAGACTGTGAGAGTAAGAATAAGGACCGATTGAGTTCTCGGATAAAAGTTCTCAGATTTTTTAGTAGATATATAACATTATTTTTACTGAACCTTTATTTAGTGAAACATTACAGCAATAGTTTATTCGGCTGTTGAAATAAAAAATTTATAAAGTTCCAGCTGGGAAATAAAAGACATCGTTCCCTTGGGCTTGTCACTTCGTCCTTCAACATTTTCGTAACGATCGTAAGGCTCTTGGTGGTGGCGTAAGGCTCTTGGTGGTGCCACATAAATACATATTCTTTTAGATGTGTGTTGTTTAGTACAACTTGGCCATTGGAATTACGTGAACAATATTAAAAATTTCAATTCAATTTGAATTTCCCTACCACTTCGCAATAAAAGCATCAAATTTTCTAATTTCGCGGGCCAGGTCGTACGTGCGGATAACCGAGCATAAATTTTAACTGCACTTTGCAGTGGCACTTGCAGCAGCTTCTTCGCTTGCACTATCGTAAAAAATTTTTTACCGTGTCTATCCTTAAGACGTAAAAGCAATTACATCTGAAACTTCGTATATTAAATAAGTATTGTTTATAAATTATAATTGTTGATAAATATTTAATATTTATGTTGACGCGAAGTGAATATGGAAATTTACATATTTAATCAATGCTGAGATGTCATGGCTCGTATGCAGCTAGGCTACCAAATCATATCCGAAATGCTAGCGCTATGTTTTAAGGTTGGTATTGACAACTTACCGCGGTTTCGCAGAAAACTCGCTTTGAGTAGTTGACACGGAGAGCAAAGGAAGAATGGCTTTGAATACCTTCAAAATCATGAATTGATATTTTGTCTCCTCTGATAAAAGTTTACAATAGTAAGGCATTATGCAGTGAGATTCTTTAAGCGTATTTTATCAAACTTACCAATTTATCAATTTTAACTAAAATAATAAAAAGTACAAAAGAAAATATTCAAATTAACCTGTTTTAACTATGCAGCACAATCTTCATTTCTTTACAAATCTCATTCTGTACTATTAAAAGAATGTCTAACGTATCAAAAAATATATCAAATCAACGTCATCTTCAGCTTACTTTGTCAGGATTTTTAAAAACGGTTGAGAAAAAAAAATATATTTCACCTAGGTAATAATATATATCTTATAGAAAATATTTACATCTCGCTGTTATAAGTTTATTGGTTTGATTTAAATTGTAGTCTTAATAAAGCTGCATTAATAAGTGAAAGCGACGACGACGACGACGACGACGACGACGACGACGACGATAATGATATCGACACTAATTCCACAATTTCCAAAGTACATGATCACATTGATCTAACGAGTCCGCACAAGTCAGGAACGATAAGCAAAATTCCCGATGAATCTACAACGGATTCAGTCATAATTATCGTAAGTATTGAGTTTTACACTAAATGTGCAATAATATTAACATTCTTGTTGTCTTTTTTTGCAGAATAGTTCGCTCGATGAAAGAGATTCAAGAAATAATATAAAAAGTTTAAATTTTAAATCTTTATTAATTGATGATGAATCAGAAATTCATTGTATCGATGACTGCGTAGATGAAAATAATGATTCAAAAAAATTATATTTAAATGATAAATTATCTTCTAAGCCAAAAGATCTTGTTCTTAATATTAATGATTCTTTAGATCAGAAAAGCCATGATTATTGTCATAAATTTTCTATACTTGAAAAAGAAAATTCTTTGAATCTTGAAAAGGAAAAGAGCATGATTAATAATTGTGAATCTAAATCAAATATCATATATAAATCTAACACCAGCTTAAATACAGATACTAATTTTCAACAATTAATAGATGATTCATCTGCTACGGATGATGAAAGTGAATTTGTGAGTAGAAGTTGTAAAAAACTGAATAAATTTATTAAGAAATCGAGTACTATTAAAGAACCTGTAAGAAATATGACAGAAAGTGATACATCGTCTTGTTTGCCATCTACAAATAACAAAGTTGGATCTTTAAACAAAGAACCTAGTTCTGTTAAAAATAATTCATCAAATATTAATGAAGAACAAGCAGCAACTACAAACATATTAACGGCAGAAACATCGCTTGATTTAGATATTAAATTAAATTTGAAACCTTTGGGTTTTAATAAAGAATTAGTGAAGTGGATAGCCAATACTAAAAAAGATCCTTTAATTTCTTCCAGTGCTTTAGCAGTAAGTAATAATAAATTAATCTATTTTATACATTTTTTCGCATAAAATACTTGCTTTCAGATATCTAAAGAAAAATTGAAGTCAGGAAAAAATGACCTTAAAGATATTCAGATAGGCATTTTGGAAAAATTTTTTACTGCTTTTGATAAGATTCCTATCAAAATATTGTCGAAGTTTCCTGAATTTGATGCTGATTCTTGTCAACAATTACGAAGTTTGTATCAAAGGGTCAAAGCTAAAATACGCCAAACTGATAAGAAACTTGAAAACATTAATATTCAAGAGCAAGAAGAAACACAATTTATAGATGATAAACAAGCTTTAGAAAATTATCACAATGATTCGCTTAATAATTACGAAGCAGATTCAGACTTTCTTCCAGTGTCAACGGATGCAACTTCTTTAAATAGCTATCAAAATAAATCTATTAAACATACATTGGATAATGTTAATTTTGACAGTCAGGAACATGTTACAAAAAACAAAAACTTATCATTGCATGACAGTTTTAATAACTTAGATGTAAGAGCTCATGATTCATTAAATTCTAAAGAAATTTCATTCAACCAAAATGTAAATAGAAGTAATGAAAACTCTGAAAATTCTCCAATTCCAAATAAAAAAAAGAGTCGATTTCAGCTAAAAGTACCAATTAAAGCTACTCTCAATCCACTAGCATCAAAACAGATACAAAAAATGATGGAAAAAAACCAACATGGTAGATATCTTCTAACTCTTAATCTTCATTTTGTTTTTGTAAATTATTTCAAACAAATAGCATTAATTTGAAGATTACTAATTTTAATCAATTAAAATATAATCATCAAGATACAGTTGTAAACAAATTTACATGCATGATTAAAAAATATCAAAAAGGTTCACAACACTATCACTTTAGTAAAATATTAATTAATTAAATGTATTTTATTTTTCGTATGAAATAAATTTTGTATAATTATTTATAACATTTTATATTGCAGACAAGCATAATATATGTGATGTAAATACACAAAGTACTGAAAAAACACTGACCCAACAGGTGTATGAACTTCCAAATTTAGATAAAGATGAAGTTAATATGATTACACCATCTCCTGATAAACATTTAAAATTGTATAATCAAAATAAATCCCAAAAAAATTCTCCAACTTCTAATGGCTTTAAAAGTGATTGTAATTCCATTAAGAATCAAAATGGACAATTTATTGGCAATTTCCAAAATGATGGTATTACTGGAGATTTTGATAGTTTAAACTATCCTCATTCAAGAGAAATGATGAATGTTTGTAATATTCTAAAAATCTAAGTATTTTAAAAAAAAAAAAAAAAAAAAACTATGTGAGATATACAATTTTCTTACAGATGTTCAGACAAAAATTTGGTCTATATCAATTCAGACCAAATCAATTACAAGCCATTAATGCTGCTATTTTGGGATTTGATTGTTTCATCTTAATGCCTACTGGTGGTGGTAAGTCTTTGTGCTACCAACTACCTAGTTTACTTGCATCAGGGATAACAATTGTAGTTTCACCTTTAAAAAGTCTTATCATTGATCAAGTACAAAAATTAACTTCTCTCGATGTAAGTATTGCTTGCCTATGACATTTATTCTAAAGTATGAGCAGATACTATTCTCATATTTGACTCTTGTACAATTAAACTTCTTGTTTTTTTTTTTTAGATTCTTAATTAGTCTAATTGTCATTAATATTAATATCTATAGAAATTACATTTAATTATTCTAACAATAAATTTTGTTATAGAACTAATTTTATAATGACCATTTTTATTTTTAAGATTCCAGCCGCCCATCTGTCAAGTAGTCTAACAGACGAACAAGCACAGATGGTTTATAGAGAATTAGCTAAAAAGGAGCCATCTTTAAAACTTCTTTATTTGACTCCAGAAAAGCTTTCAGCTTCCCAAAAACTTTGTAATGTTCTTACAGCTTTGTATGAAAGAGGATTATTAGCAAGGTTTGTGATCGATGAAGCTCATTGCGTCAGTCAATGGGGTCATGATTTTAGACCAGATTATAAGAAGCTGCGAACACTTAGAGAAAAATATCCTAAAGTACCAACTATGGCATTAACTGCTACAGCAACTCCACGAGTTAGAACAGATATTCTTCATCAATTGGGCATGATTTCACCTAAATGGTCAGTGCAATGAAAATTAATGATACGTGATTTTCTATTTACAATTTATAAACTACTTGAATTAAGCGATGGAAATTTTACTTAAATAATTTAATAGTTTAATAAATCACTTTCACAAAATATGTATTATACATAATTTTTTTCTAAAAATTAAATTTCTGGAATTAATTTTCACTAAGGTTTTTAATAAAAATATATATAATCTATAAAATAATAAAAAATATTTAAGGTAATTTAATCATTTCAAATATGTGGCTTCACCTTTTAGGTTTATGTCAAGTTTTAATCGGCCTAATTTACACTATGTTGTACAAAGTAAAAAAGGAAAAAATTCAACTGACGAAATTATCAACATGATTAAGAACAATTTTAAAAAAGATTGTGGCATTGTTTATTGTCTTTCTCGGAAAGATTGTGATCATTTTGCTGATATAATGAAATCCAATGGAATAAAAGCACTCAGTTATCACGCAGGACTCACCGATCACCAACGATTAGACATACAGGGCAAATGGATTTCTGAACAGGTACTTTAAATAAATTTCATTATTTTAAAATAACTTTAGTTAAAATTAAATTTAACTTCAAAATAAGGAAGAAAAGTATATTTGAGACTTGACGTTTTTTCTCGTTTTTATGTAATTATTACATTTTATCAAATAATTGTGATTAATAAAAACGTATCATAAATAAAGCAATAATATTTTAGAATAACGTCATTCCTGTGTTTAAAAATAATAAAAATTGAAAGTTTTTATCTAAAATTTATCTTCCTATTTATAGATAAAAGTTGTTTGTGCTACTATTGCCTTTGGTATGGGAATAGATAAGCCTAATGTCAGATTTGTGATTCATGCAACTCTACCGAAATCAATTGAAGGCTATTATCAGGAAAGCGGTCGTGCTGGTCGCGATGGTGAAAATGCAGAATGTATTATGTTCTACCACTATGGTGACATGATGAGGCATAGGAAGTTGATAGAAATGGATGGATCTGCAAATCTCAATGCTCAAAAAACACACATGGATAATCTCTTTAAGATTGTGGCTTTTTGTGAAAACAAAAGTGACTGTCGTAGATCATTACAATTAAATTATTTTGGAGAATTGTTTGATAGATCTATATGTATTAGCAGAAGACAAACTACTTGTGATAATTGTAGAAATCAGGTAAACTTTTCAAAAACGTAATAATTATTAAAATGATTTAATCTGATTATTGATTTACTTTTTTATTTCAATTTTAAATTTAGTTAATTTAATGGTATGAAACGGATCATAAAAAACTAGAAAATCTTGATTATTCTCATACCTTGAGAATATATTTAGAGAACAAAGCACTTAGTATTCTGCTACGTATCGAGATTTAATTTTTTCTTTTCACAATTAACTCATTATTACAAAAAAATATCAGTTTTACTAATAATGACATTAAGATAAATTTTCTTGACCTTTTATCTTATAATTGTATTGCTCACCAAACGGCTTATAAACTTAAATCTCAATTAATTCTTAAATCCTGCGGTAAATAAGTAAAAACTAAAGTTTGAAAGACTCAGTACTAAATTAATTGTAATCTAGACTTGCACAATTTTATTTATTAACAAGTATTAACATTGAAATACTATAATTTTAACTCATTGTACGTTGATTATCCTGTTTAAATAATTTAATAAAAAGCATGTATTTCTATAAATTATATTTTGCAATAGGGACAATTCTGTGACGAAGACGTTACAGAGCATGCTAGAGCACTTGTCACGTTAGTTCGAGATCTGAGCAAGTGCAGTAATATTACAGCTTTATACTTAACAGATATCTACAAAGGGTGTAACTTAAAGAAAATCAGAGATGCAGGTATGAATATAAATATTTATATTATGCAACTTTATCTGATTTAATACAAAGTAAATTCTTAACAATGTATTTTTGTAAAAGGTCACGATCGTCATCCTTTGTATGCTAAAGGACAATCATGGTTAAAACATGATATCGAAAGATTAATGCACAAACTAGTGATTGATGGATTTCTAAAAGAAAATTTGTATATAAATAATGAAATTACTTGTGCCTACATTGGGCTTGGACCTAAAGCTCAAGATTTGATGACTTCAAATAGTATAAAAGTATTAAACATTTTTAATAATTTGCCTAAATAACTGAAAACTATTTAATTATTTTACTAAAATGCATGGTGCTAAATATACACGTCAAAATAATTAGTTGCTTAGTAAATTATGTTATATTTTATACCTCAGAATTATATAAATTTCTTTTGCAGTTATTTTTACAAACAAAGAAGCAAGACACCTCATCATCCTCAATAAAAATAGTTACTACATCAAGTGCATCAAACTCCGTTAGCAACAAGAAAGAATTAAATAAAGAATTAAATGAGTTAAAGCAACAATGTTACACTGAATTAGCTGAAATTGTTAATGGTATTGCTGGTGCATTAGATGTTTCAGCTAATTCCATAATGAATATGGTCGCTCTTAGAGTAATGAGCCAACAGTTACCTGAAAATGAAGAAGAAATGCTCAAAATACCTCATGTTACAAAAGCTAACTTTGATAAATATGGTAAAGCTTTGCTTGATGTAACTCAAAAATATGCAGCATTAAAATCAGGTTAGTATTATAGCTAGTAGAATAAACACAATTATATATACGATGTAAAACATTTTCTCATATCATTACTGTAGTATTGTTAGCTAAAAAAATGGAAACAAATAATGTAGTTGAAAAAACTGCAGCTGCAAATTTCAGCGATGACAATGATTGGACTGAATGTAGAAGTATTAGCTCAAATGGTAATAGAAAAAGGAAAGGAGGATTTAAGGGAGGTCATTTTAAAAAGTTTAGACGTACTACTAATAGTCCTAAAATTCTAAGGTATAATTTTGTTTTTTTGAATTCTGTAATTTTAAAAGCATGCACATCATTTATTTTGTCTTAATTGATATGGGTTACATAATTAGTAATATTGTTTAGAATTTCAATTAAAAAAATTTAAGACACCCAAAAGAACAACAGTAGCATGAAAATTATAATTGTTTATTCAGTTTTTATGATGTTAATACTACTAATGTTTTTAAATTAATATTTTCTGTTTGGCAGAAAAACATCAAAAACAAATGCTAACACAAAAGCTAAAAATAAACAAGCCAAATCATCATCTAAAACTGCTGGACCTGGTCTTATTGATATTTCACGAAAGAAACAAGCTTTTCCAGGACGATATATAAATCTTTTGTAGATAAAACTTTTTATTCATTAATTTATTTTATCTTTGTTAGTTAATAATTTGTGTATTTCATATCATAAAAATTATGTATTAAACTATTTTTTAATGTTATATGTTACATTTACAAAATCAGAAGAAAGCTATATTCTAAAAACTGAATATGTAAATAAAAGTCAATAATGAACAATTTCGTATTATTTCTGTATGTGTAAGAAAACTTTATTACAAATTTTAAATATAAATAAATAAATTTACCTCTATGTCATTACTTATTTTTTTACTTAAATTATAATATTTTAACAAGCGATTTTTACAATATTAAATTAATCCAAGTTTGGTTGCGTAATGCGAGCCTCTCTATTTTCATTTTTTATATGACTTTTTAACAAATCCATAACTTCATTATTAAATTCAGGTGGTACTGGCTTCACTTCTGCAGCCCAATAAAATATATCCCAGTCATTTGATGGGAGATTTATTAAACGATCATATTGTTTAAGTTGTTCTTCATTAAAGTCATTTAAATATTTTTTGGCAAATGTACTAAGGAGAAGTCCATTTTCTAACATCCCACGCTTACGTGATTGATATAACAATCTAATAATTAAAATAAATTTGATACATCATAAAAAAAAAGTTGATTATTTATAACTTTGGTTATATAAGATTTTTAATATTTGGTAAAAAAATCTACACTGATTTCATTTAATTTTTATTCATTCCAATACCTTTAAAATAAGATTTTAATGATTGAAATAGCAATCTTTCGACTATTCTTATATATATTTTTTAAATTATAGTAAAACTTAAGTTTCAATTTCCTTTATCTAATGATGAATAGTCACGTATGCATTAGATAGCATTTTAAGGAAAAAAATTATGAATTTACATATACGATGGTCAAGCATTTATAATGTATAAATAATTAAAATAAATAACCAGTAGAGTAATTTTGTTGGTGAATATAAATAAAATCCAAATAATTATTTCGTTGATAAGAAATAACTAAGAATCGTGTTGTCATGTAAGTAATAATTATAAAAGAAACTACTAGAAATTATAGAAAAACAAATGTATTTTTTATTTCACCGTGCTCGTTTAATCGTCTCAGTTTCACCTTCTCTTGCAATATAGCTTGGTATACTAGGTTCACTATCCTCTGGATCATGTAAAGGTACTTTATTATTTACCTTGAAGGTTGTGGAAATTCTCTTTGAAGGCATAAAAAACCTAACCTAAAAAATTTTAAATAATGGCACTTTCCAATTTCATAAAATGATATTAGTTCGTAATAATATGCTCGTATGAATAATATTTATAAGTTATTTACCGATATCAAATTGCACTTTAAAATACTATGCATTTTGCGTTATTGGCTTTATTTGACCTACCATAACAATTTCCAAGACGGAAATCAACTATTCAAATCTAGAACATAGGAACAAGGAATACAGGAATTTATTTGTGTTCGTTGCGGCGTTATGATTTTTTTCTCGGAACCGGCATAAAATAAAGCATCCTTTTCTATTACATTTGAATTCTTTTACTGAACAATCTGTTGAATTTGTCCCATGTTGAGACTTAATTATTTTGCGAAAACAATAACGATATTTTACATTTTATTTTGATCATTGGAAATCAAATATACAATTATTAATATATAAAATTAATTATACACATTTCAAATTAAGCTTATGCTTTCTAATTTTAACATTGTGTGGTAGCACTGGGCAATAATTTACAAAACAATTGCAAACATGTATACACTTTATTTATTTTGTTTTTTTCTTAAGATA
Source organism: Wiebesia pumilae (assembly GCA_018907045.1). Taxonomy (NCBI): domain Eukaryota; kingdom Metazoa; phylum Arthropoda; class Insecta; order Hymenoptera; family Agaonidae; genus Wiebesia; species Wiebesia pumilae. The sequence goes on from JACCHZ010000123.1 coordinate 1,301,588, forward strand.
ATTCATTTATTATACAAATTGCTTTATAAAAAGTAAACGGTAACAATGTATTTCCTAACATTACAGCTAGAAGGAATAAAAAATAAAAAAATATGAAAAAAAAGGTATAGACTTTTATTACTTACACATGTAAATTATAATAAAATTCATCTATTTTAATTACATTTAATCAGAAATTGAAAAAATAGTAAACCATAATAAATGTGGCTGTGGATGAAAATTCTCTTAAAATATTTTACTAACTCAAAGTACATGTATCATTTTTTCCCAGACTTTTTTATTCCACCAGTAACAAGAGGGCCTTTCTGACCTGCTTTTTTTACAGCATCTGCAAGTGCTTTTTGTTGTTCTTTCTGCTTTTGCTTAAATGCAAGATCATTATCATCTAAGTCTTTTGATTCCTTTTTTGGAGCTTTCAATGGCTTTTTTTTGCCACCATCGCGTCCAGACATTCTAAACATAAAAACCATCATATTGCTATTTCAGAAATATTATTATACAAAAATGATTACTTTAAGGAAAATTAAAAAATACTTCTAAAATGCTATAATAAAGTATACGTATAAATTAAAAATTTAACACATTATAATTTACTAATAACTTCAGATTTTTTAATCAGTCACCGCATTAATATTAAATTTAAATTTATTTCATTTTTATAAATCAATTATTGCTTCAGATTATTTCCACATACTTGAATCAAAAAAGTTAACCTCAAATTAATTAAACGTTCAATAGATTTTAATAAGCGTACTGCAAATGTTTGCAAGATTTATATAATCGTCGAAATATAATCGACAGGGAATAAAGTAATATTTTTACTTACTCTAATAGATATCTTTGTAAGATTAAAAGCTTGGAAACCACGCGTATTCGCGTTCAACGAACTGTGTGTGCACTTTATAAATATGTTTATAGTCCGAAATGAGATGAGACACAAGTGGCAAACTGGCAACTCTGCAAGAAGTGACACATTCGTTTCATGTATCTCAATATTAATTTTAATTTCACATTTAATATAATATAAAATATTATATTAAGATAATATTTAACAATCTTTTGTACACTTAGTAATTGTTTTCAAACTGGTAAGAAACGAATATTCCTTAACTGTTTTCCAAAACAATAATTATCATCCTTTATTTTTATCAATTTACTACTTAACCTTACATTCTGAGGCTTGGCTTACACCATAATTCCTTGCAATATACTCGATAATTTTGATCACGATAAAAAAGAAAAAGGGCAAAATTAAGAATACGCAAACCTCTTTAATACACCGCCACATTCATTTTAATCATAATTTACACAATCATAATGCAATGAATAAATTTTCTCAAAATTCTATATTTGGATCAAATGACAATGGAACAAAGTTATTCTGGGCATGTAGCTATCAAAGATAACCATAGTAGTAAGAAAAGAGCAAGTTACTCACAACTACATCTGCATAGAGTAAAAGAATTTTATCATATTTTAAAGCATACTAACGTTTTAATCTACATGTTAAAATACTAATCTTGCATTACAACTATAAGCAAGTAATAATAATTTTCAGTCTTTCAAATAATTTACCGAGGCAAATGTAACCATCAGTAATACTCAAAAAGAAAATACATTCTCCAGTAAACAATTATCTATGGTTTTTAAGATGGTCCTTATTTTAATAATGCACACTAAATGAATTAATACAAATCAATACATTTCATAAAAGTCATATTGCCATCAATGTGGATATTTGAAATATAATATCCATTGGATATAGATAGATTTACCTTAAAATAGAACGTAGAATACAACTAACTGTATCAATTGATAAGTTAATTAAGAAAAATTTAATTATGGAAGAAATAAAATAATTAAAAGTTAAATTTTTAAACATATGTAATATACATACATGTATTTGAAAGTTCTAAGAAATATACGAAGCCTTTCAAGGTCTAGTTTCAATTGATGAATATTGTCCAACAAATATAGAAAGTTGAAAAAAAAGAGAGAAACAACAATTAATAACTTACTACTTATTCTACAGGATGCACTGTTTAAAATAAAAATATATTTTCTAAATTCCTGACCCCTTAAATAAATTATCTTAAAATTAATCCAATATATTACCTTATAGATATTAGATAATTGAACTTATGAAATTAATTTAATCTAACTGGTTCATAAACTTATATTAACGATGTGGATGCGTAGGTTGTATTGAATATTAATCCAATACAAATGACGAAGGTAACAATTTTCAAACAGTTTAAATTTTTAAATAAATTAAATTTTTACGAATAAACGTATTAAAATTTACAATTTGCAAATAAAGTATGTTTCACGAATGATGAAATCCGATTGACTTGTCTCTAACCTCAGAAACCCATTAGTGCGAACGAAATAATGAAAGTGATTCCTTGAATACAGTCCCTTCGCATTTATCCCGGTTTATTAAAGTGCATTTAGGAATAAGTTTAGATCAATAATTGTGATCACGTCAAGACGTGTACAATAATGCTGCATATTGAGGGCCTTCATCTTTATCCTAATTACAAGTAATTAGTAAAATCGTTCCGGCCTCATAAAAGAAATGGTATCGACGTGAATGCTGCAACCAAACAAAAATAGGTATATTGTAAATTTGGATATTACAATAGTATTGTAATTAATGATAAAATATTGTAATATTCGCAAATTTTGATGACGAGATTTATACAATAATAATTATATGGTGGAACTAATATTTTCAATTGTTACAATTATATTATTCTAAGTGAAATGTAATTAGAAGGCAATATAAATATAAAAATTACAAGCTACCAAATAATTCATTCCTAGACAGCAAAAAAGCAAATAAGACTCGTGTAGGAGTCAAAATGTGCATAAAAAGTTCACATCTCTGTGTAGAGTACTTTCGATAGAAATAAACCACTAAAAACGATTTATTTCATTGAACCTGCAATGAAATAAATACATACATAAATAGAGTCTATGCATGCATCCTTCAGATTCATTTATGAAATGTAGTGATCTGTTAATAAAATCACTCGTTGACTATAATTTAATAATTTTAAATAATACATTGTATACTTTAAATAATTATAATAAATAAATATCCATTTTTTAACAAGTAATAATATGTAATTTGATTATAACCAAATTTACCCACAGTGAATAATAATGACTAATGGCTATTCTATTCAATATTTTATCACATTACAAATATAAAATCTTTCTACATTTTATGCATATAAAATAAATAAAAGTTAAAAAGTTAAAACATCAATAATAAGAAATTTCAAATTCGTATTAAAAAAAATTTCTTTAAAATATGGATTTGAATATCGCTCATAATAAAGTATATTTGTTTATGAAATATTTCACAATCAGTTTTTATTTTAAATAATGACATGGAAACTATTAATAGTACAAAAAAAAAAAAAAAAAAAAAACGATAGCAGAGGATTGTACACAAATGTTCTCATTTCCAATACAAGATCTTAATTTACAAAATGATGGTATTAATTTTTGTAATGAATTAAATAAATTTAATTTAGTAATCAACATCGTCGATATCAACTTATTACCAAGATTAAAAATTAACAATCGAACATTTAAACATATCCTAAGATTATTTAAATCCATTTTCTTACAAATCACCTTATCAACTATTCTCAAAAAACAAACATAATATCTTATTACTTTTATTTAAAAGTAATAACTTCCTTAATTCGCATGAAATCTGAAATTAATAAAAAGGAATGATAATACAAGATGTACTTAATGTATTAAAAAATATAATTTTTTATTACATTTTTTTTTAACACAAAATTGATTTAGAAATACAAATTGACACTTAATTAAAAAACAGTAAATAATAAAATTTTACTTATCTTTTAATAACAATGAATGCCTGCTTTTGTTGATATGTTTAATTACATTACATAAGTATTTTTTATTAAAATATGTAAGTTATCAAAATCTAACCATTGCTTTACAGAATCATCATCATTTTTTGTAGTTTTTTTTTTTTTTTTTTTTTTTTTTTTTTTTTTAATGTGAAGGTACTTTCTATTTTCTACACAAAAAAAGAAAGATTATTATTCTAACAGTGATGGGAATACATATTTTCTGTAAAGTTTTCTATATACTCATAGAAGTTAATATATTTGACTATATTTTAATTGACAAAAATAACTATTATAAATAACTTAATCTAACAGTCTCCGAAAGAAATTATAATAAATATTTTTATAAAAAATATTCTCAAATTGAAATTCAAAACACTGTAATATCTCTTTTAAAGGTAACTGAAATGAAAGCTATAAAGATATGTACGAAATTCACGAAATAATCATTTGAAGCACAATACAATATAATTTCTCTAGCATACCTTAAATCTTATTATTTCAAGGACAGATTGCATAAACTTCAAAAGCAAGATTTTTTTTTCAAAGCTATTATCAGTCATCTCTACCAAATGTAATTCTTAAAAAGTTGTATATTCATTAAAGTCATTGTTTGCTAGTCTCACTTAACAAGAAATTGATTTAATATTTACGATAAATACAATGCAAAATAAAAAATTCAATTAAGAAAAAGGAATTAATCTGCATCATATTAAAAAATCAAACATCAACATTCATTCCACTTAAATGTTACAAATTTTAGCAAATGCCTAAAATATATTTCTCATGTTATTTTAAAAAGTACTAAATGATAAAAAAGGTTAAAATTTCACCTATACACGAACGAGGTTTTTAAATGTGAATTAGTATTATTTTGTATTTACTACAGAAGTATTAAACGAGTTTAAGACTTTAGAAGTCATAAAATCAAAATACTTATTTTATTAGGACCGAGAAATTTTTAAATATACCGAAAGAGATTTTTGATTATTAGCTCATGAAAATAAAAATATCACACTTAATATAATATTCCTTATAAATAAACTTGCTACGAAGTAAATAAGCTTTCCGAGAATGATAAAGAGTAATCTGTGATTGTAACTCACGCTAATATAACCCATAACAATAAAATTGCGGAATCGAATGAAAATTGCTATGATAAAACTTGGCTTAGGTTTTAGAAAAAAACATAATTTTGGTACGAAATTTTGAGCGGAAATATACGAGACAAGAGTAAAAAAAAGTCTTAATTCCTCGAAACGTTGCGATAAAGAAATAAAATAAAGTAAATTTTATTATTCGGTAATTATTCAGCTTTGATAAGAGAAGTGCCGTCGATTCTTCCTCTCGGAGATGTGATTGTTTTCAAATAGCACGTTAAAATTAAAGTTGCGCGAAATTGTTTTTATCGACCGTCGATAAACCAATAGTAAATTACCACGAACGCTGCTGCGTGGAAACTGAGTCCCTCTACCGGCGACAAACTTACAATAAACTGCTACAGCTGATTGTCAGATGATCGTCAGAGCTACCAACTTCTCTCGAAAAGCACATTATCCCGTTTTTCGCGTTAATCGCACGGCGAAGTCAACGAGTTTTTTCGTAGCGTAAAACTGATTGACAACTCCAGAAATCAGCTTGAGCGCATTCTTCGATAATTCTCGAAGGAGATAGACCCGGTCGCTCGTTAATTCGGTGTTTCGATAAGGGAGGAAGTGCGACCAAAGGGGAAGCAAGACGCACTCGCTGTTCCTTTGTACGGCCCGCCGCCGTAGCAGCCGAAGCAGGAACAACAGCAGCGGTGACAACGCTAGCAACAGCAGCGGTGACAACGCTAGCAACAGCAGCGGTGACAACGCTAGCAACAGCAGCGGTGACAACGCTAGCAACAGCAGCGGTGACAACGCTAGCAACAGCAGCGGTGACAACGCTAGCAACAGCAGCGGTGACAACGCTAGCAACAGCAGCGGTGACAACGCTAGCAACAGCAGCGGTGACAACGCTAGCAACAGCAGCGGTGACAACGCTAGCAGCAGCAGCAGCGGCAGCAGCAGCAGCAGCAGACAAACGGCAATCGATATAATGTCGGAGCAGCACACAAAGGAAACGCTATTTAGGTCTTCGTACTGAATGGGCTGCTGCTTCGCGTTATTTTTAAACGAAAAGTCTTAACTTTTATTTACCAACGAAGCGCAGAGCGACTATTCATTCACCCGTATACCAGACAATGCTGATCTTTTCGAGAAAAATTCTTTAAAATACAGAGTTTTAATCGCCATTGGTCTTGCTCATTATCTTAATTCTTACAAGCACTCCACGCGTGTACGAATTTAAAGGGAGAGAAGAGTATAAAGTAAAATCGTTGCCTCGCGATAATTTATTCGCTATTTATTCGTTATTTATTCACTCTGCCTCGTGGAGAGCGGCGAGCTCGTGAATTTTAAGGCGGATAATAATGCTGGCGTCACCGCTACAAGAAAATTAAAGGGGTAGAAGAAAGGAAGACAAAGAGTAGCCAGCGAAAGAAAGCGTAGAGCAGAGAATAAAGAAGGCGGAAATTTTGTTAGAAAGAGCAACACATCTACATTTCACTGGTAGTCGGGATACGAGAAGAATAAAGGAAGATAAAGGAAGCCAAAGGAAGGGAGGATCGTAGCATATCTTTTTTTGTGTGTTATGCATCTCCAACGGAACGTACGTTATCTCCTATACACTCACAGTTCGAGTAAGTAAGATTGAAATACAAAGGCCGCTTAACGTTAATAATACTTAAGGTTAGAAATGTTACGAAAAATGTCGCTTTAGAACAGATAACATTTTTTAACGCGGATAATGTTGCTTAAATTAAACCAATAAACAGCTATTGCTCTTTATACTTTGCCACTTCGATATTTTCTTTTATTTCTTTCACGTCGCGAAAGCCCAAATGTTTTAACTCGTAAGCGCGGATGACGTTTTTTCTTTGTTTGAGAAAAGCAGGTGGTTATTTAAATTTTCACGTGGAAAAGATTTTTACAATTATTTATACAACTATTTTTACAATTGTTTATACATTTTTCGAACATTTCGAGCGTATGCGAGTGGACAATTGAATTTAAATTTGCCTCATAACTTATCGAAGCATTTTCCGAACGTTGATCTTCCGTGCGAAAATAAAAAAAGTTGTAACGTTCGGAGGAAAAGGACACATGAATTTCGTAATTGGTCGTTATATCGATATATAAAATGCGATAGCGCAGCAAAGAGGAGAGCGAGAGAAAAGGGGAAGTAACGGGGAAGACGAGAAAATTAAACGTCGGTTACGAGATTGCGGTGATTCAATTACTTGAAAAATGTCCGCTCGTGCATGTCCGTGAAATATGCAGCCCTCGATGATGTTCGAAGGCTGTACGTAACCAATGGAGCCAATGGAGCCAATGGAGCCATACCCGAAGAAAGTATCTCCAGATAGATATCCGTATTTACCGCAGCACTCGGACGATGAATAACCGACGAGGATGGCATTTGTTTTGGCTGTAGAAGGGTGAATCTCGCTCGGACGGAGGGGCCACCTTAGACTGTGCCTCGAGATATCCCGAGTCCAGAAGTCAGAGAGGATTTGGAGTGAATCTTGGAGCCCGAGGCGCTCGAGCCGCGGATCGCAATTGTCCGCATCCTTCTCGCTTTAGCGAACGATAGTCGAGCCTGGAGTAGGAGTGACGTCGCGTTACGTCGGCTCTTTGTGCGTGTGCGCGGCCGCCCGGTTGGCAGGCCTGTGCGCCGTGGGCTCAGCCGTAACCCGTAACGGAGGCGAGCCGAACGAACAGCAGCAGCTCCTGGGCCAGTTGGCAACAGACCATCGTCCCGTTCGGATCTGTCTCGTCAACTCGTCGTCGTCACCCGTGGCGCGGACGGCACGCGAAAGCGGCTGCTGCTGCCCTCGATAGTCGGCCACATTCTCTCGTCTAGGACTCGTCCCCGGAAGCACGCTTCTCTTCTGCACGCGACAGAAAGACACAGAGAGCGCGCGCGTGTGTGTGTGAGAGAGAGAGAGAGAGAGAGAGAGAGAGAGAGAGGAGCAAGAGGAGCAAGAGGAGTCCGACCAGACGAGAGCCATGGGTCCCGAGCCAAACATTTGACCCACTGTTGGTGACTCGAGTCTCGGTGCACGCGGAATTGGCGCTGGCCCTGCACTTTCGATCGGTGAGTCCCATTAGACATATCCTAGGCAAATTTGCGTCCGTACTCGCGCTCACCATATTGCCGTTCGTCGCTCGATATCAATACTTTTCCGCGGCTCTTCCTTCACCTTTCCTCATTTACAACTCTTCCCGATTTCCCTTTCGCCGCGATACCTTTTCCCCCCTCTCCTCTCATCTCGTCGTCGTAGTCGTAGTCGTCGTCGTCGTCGTCGTCGTCGTCGTCGTCGTCGTCGTGGTGCATCGCAACGCTGTCTAACCTCTCCGAGCTTTCTGCTTGCCACTAACACCTCCGTCAGCTGCGTTCCTTTGTGCACGCTTCTCCCTCTGTCGCCCTTCGGTCTTCCTGCCAAGTTGCTCCGCGTGCTTTAAATCCTAAGAAGAAAAAAGCACGATAAAGGACGTGGATACAACGGGGCAGCAACATCGCGCCGAGCAAGTGTTCCTCCTTCGGCCTCGACTCGGGGAAGGATGTAATTAAAGGGAAAGTTAGAAAAATGCGTGAGTGTCGCTGCGTTGACACGGTTACAAGCAAAGAGCGCGCGCGCGCGTGTGTGTGCGCGAGAGAGAGAGAGAGAGAGTGAGCTACTGGAAGTGCGTGTATGGAGACAAATCAAAACAAAGAGCTGCGCGAAGCCAGGGGCCTTCTACGTATAGCGACGCACGCCTGAAAAGGCCTCTGGAAATAACCCAAACAAAAAGGAGAGACCCTCGCGACTCTGCTCGGCGATCGCAGACGGCTGGCCGAGACAAAATTCCATCTCTCTCTCTCTCTCTCTCTCTCTCTCTCTCTCTCTCTCTCTCTCTCTCGACACACACAAAGCGGGCAGGCAGCCTCGGTCTTTCTCAGTTTGTCGCAATAACCTAACTTGCACTGTTCATCAGGGTGATTGCCTGAGGCGAATACATGTGCATGCACGCGTGTGCGAAAGTCTAACTAACTTATTTTGTCTCTCTCTCTCTCTCTCTCTCTCTCTCTCTCTCTCTCTGTGGACGCTCTACCCACTTATCTGCGTTCGTATGTAACACTGTAGAAACTCAACCAACTCCATAGGATATCTTTGTTTTACCACAAATTTGTTCACCTGTCAGAAACAAACGATTTTAAGCCGATTGTTTAACCGTTCATCGAGCTTTACCCACAAACAAGTGAAAATATCATCTCATCCAAATGAAACTCCCTTCAACTGCATTCGTGTCCTATTAAAAGACCATTGTTTGGTTTTACCTACGAAATGTAGGTAGCAACGAAGAAAGAATATTCCCCAACGAAACGCGTTTTGCAAAAAAAAAAAAAAAAAAAAAAAAAAAAAAAAAAAAAAAAACAAGAGAAAGAAATAAAAGCCCTTTAAAGATATTGAGTATTATTTAGGTATTCGTGTCTCTGAAAATTACTTTTGCGTTATATGATTATTTTACGTACGAGGCATTTGCAACCAGTAGACTAGTTAGTACCAATATATATATATATATATATATATATATATATATATATATACACGCGCGCGCGCATACAGCACGTACGTTGCGAAGGAAAAACGCATCCGGTCGATTCATTTCTCGATAAACAAAAAAAAGTGAAAATATCGCGGTAGAAACTGCAATTCGAAAATCGAGGAACGAAAGAAGGGCAGCATCGAATGGGTCTCAAATTTTCCACGGCGTCATAGGCTGGGTCCCCCGACTGCGAAGAATAGAGGCTCTCTCGTGGTTGTTCCAACTTCTCTTGCTCCTTTCTCTTCTCTTTCTCCCTAACTCCCTCCCTCCACCCAGCCCTCCCGCTTCCGCTCCTCCCATTGCCCATTGGATCTTCGTTTCGTCGAGTTGCTGCCACTGCACAACACACTCCGTCCCGTTAGTGCTTTTGATCGATCCTCCGCTTCGGCCTTTTACGATTATACGATTATGTGTACCTTGTACACGTACGTACGTGGCTGCCTTAATTTTGAGTTTGAACCCTCTCCTACGTGTCACCCCGTCGACCCTACCTACCAAACACCCTCCCCTCCTATTCTATAATTCGGACAATTTTTAAAGAGCAATCTTCATTTTCAAGTTTTCAAGTTCGCTTATTTATTCGAGCGTATCGTCTTGTTTAACGTTATCGGTTAGTTACGTACTCGTTATCTTCTTACAGTAATCGTGCCTTTACTTACAATGCGTACTTCATTGGCACTCTGGCGTATCGCGATATATTTCGGCGATATTTTTGTTATTTTGCATCGTTTATCAATTTCTTGAAAGTTTAAAGCGGTTTAAAGGTAAAGGAGGTGTTGTGCGCTACAACGTGCCGAATTCTAAAGAGGCGTGACGTCATCGCGTAATTTCAAATTACTCGATGTTGTTCCCTCGTTACACAAGTTTAATAATCTCTGTTAAAGTTGAGTGGAACGAAGCCAGCTACACCTCGACTTTAATTTCTAATGCCTCGATCCGTAGTCGTAGTCACTTTTACTATTTAATCGACGTTTAATTTAAGCCTGAAAATTTCTCTCTTTCAACGTTAACGCGTTCTCACTTGCGTCATATCGTACAGCAATCTCGACAACATTTACGATCAACATCCAGCTTACAACTCAATTCTATACGATATGACCTGCGTTGCACTCAAAACACCTGACAAAGATTTCGACATTTATAATACGGGTAGAACAATCGAAACACCAATGATTGAATTCTTATTTCCTTCACAAAATCCATGGCTACAGTAAAATACGATTCTTATTAAATGTGGCGCATTGAGTAAAATGATCGTCGTTTCACCGACAATATTACAGGGGAGCCTTAATAATAAGATATTATTTGCAACAAATGTTAAGTGAAAAAGTTATCACACATCTGTCATTAGTATCGCCGACTCCCTCCCCATATGTGACCAAAACGATAAGGAATTTTCGCATTTCTAATAATATCTAGAAGGTTATTAACGGTTGTCTGCATTAACGGCGTTTAACTACAAATACAGCACTATACTTTAGATGGATAAAATGAAGTTTATTATTTTAAAACAATTTCCCTTAGCAAGCTTCTGTCGCGTAACATCTCCGTCTATTTCTTTTCCAACGTTGCAATTTAAACGGAGAGCAGTGATAGAGTTGTATCGTTAAAAGAAGAATATTACCAAGAACTTTATCGAACTAATATCGAATGCTCAAAAGCATATAAAAAGCAAGTTTTCTTTGCATACTTATTTTAATTTTCAATTGAAATGAGTCATTCGAAATGTTGATGCAAAATTTCGATTGTTGTGCAAAATTGAAATTGTCACGTAATAATAACACTTGTTAAAATTCATAAGCGTATTCATAAAATTGCGAAGCCCTTATTTGCTTTCCAAAAATGTTTCCAACCAAAATCGTCGGAATTCGTTAATGTCAATATTATCGCATTTATAATTAATCAAGTTCAAGGAAAATTTAAATTCAAGTACTTTAAAGAATCAATCTGTTAACGAAATAAAAATATCGTCGTAGACTTTCGGGTTCACCGTTAAATTATTCATTAAGAAATTTAAGATAACTCAATATTTCTCTCGACGAGATATGTTTTTAAAAATCTCAACTTGTTTTTCGTCGATCTTTGAGAAAATTATATTTTTTATCCCGAAAACAATCTGTTCGGATGATCGTACGTGAATAAATAATAGATAACTTCTTTTTCAACGAGAATTGTGGTTCGCATAAAACGCTTTACTGCGGCGACATTTTTTTTTTTTTTTTTAAATCTTTCTCCTTCTACTGCACCTTTTCAACTGTCCGTGCGTTGCAAGAAGAAATGGTGTATCGCTAGTGTTTTCGATCGACAAAACTGGCCCTCTTTCATATAATAAAAAAAGAAATGGAATTTGGTCGTTTCATTTTTCCCCATATTTTTGATTACGTTTATCTTGTCTTGAGGCGAAGAAATAGGTTAAGGTTTCGCGTAAATCGAAATCCATGAAAGACTGTCGCCGAAGAAAAAGAAATTTTGGGAAATTTTCGGCCAAAATGTCGGATGATATTGCACGATTGCAATGTTTATAGCAATGGTTATAGCTGTAGGCAGAAAATTTCTCTTCTAGGCCTACACCAGGGCAGCTATTATTTACCGACCTTAAACGCGTTTTAAATATGTTTCGTGTTAAAATGTTAAATTGCCATGGATATAGTGGTTAGCATATTGAATTGGAGCTTCTTTTAGCCTAGTGGAATCAATAAATTTATAAACTTGATAAAATTGTTAAAAGGAGAAAATAGACGATGCATTAAAAAGTGCAATTTATGTAAAACGAATTCTGTCTCCGAATGAAAAGATAAGTTACGAGAAACAGTTAATAACTCGACTCGTATATACAAGTTAACGAATTAAAAATACTCCTAGTGATTGAACACAGTGTTTAGTTGAATTTAAATAGGATTCGTAAATACGACAATGCAAGTGGCGTCGTTCCATGACACGAATTAAATTGCAATTGTACAAATAAAGAGATCGTTTTCTTTTACTGTTTTTTTATACTATAAATTTCAAGTTTAAACATTTTAAAGGGATGGAGTCGATGATTTATAAGAATGCCTTTTATAATTCTTTCAAAGCACATTTCGAATATACGACATTAAATTAATAAAGCGGATTTCCATTAAAATTTGTAATAATTTTCAATCGTAACCTCTCGTCTTATTATCGAGTATTTGTTGAATTAGAAAACCTAACCTAAAAATATTCCACTCTTACTCTTGATAAAACATTTTTCTTATAATTCTTGGACTGGAATTTTACTTTCGACGAATGTAATTTCAACAATGAAAATTAGCTTACTATTTCTCGAAGGAAAGCTTTCAGTCGCTCAGCTTCAGTACAAGCGGCTATTCGATTAAATGTTAATAATTATGATTAGTTCAAATATACTTTGATCGCGTGTAAAAAGCTAAGGTAGATCCATATGAGTACTCCGATGTCTCGTCGGTACTTTAATACGTACATCGAATTGATACTATTCGAATACATTTAACTCGTCAGAAAGTATAAATGTATTATCAAAGTACAGCAGATTGGTGATTAATGTTAAATAATATATCAATCCTTTCCAATATCTTAAAAATTTTCGATGACTCTTAACTCCAACGTATTAACGTTGCCCCGAACTTAAATTATTTTCACACAAAAAAGTACACGCCAATTCGCATATCGTCATTAATGTACGCAAACAGTTTCCCCTCAGTTTCGCGCGTTGCAATAATTCAGCAAAAATCTATGAAAATCTATGATCATCATCTCTTGACACAGGGACAAAACAAAAAATAATAACGGCATTAAATAACAAAACTCACAGCTCGAATAAAATAGTAGATATGTATAACGAAAAAATATATTACGCAATCGTGACATTTTCTTACTCTTACGAGTATTTGTCAACGTTTCATCGTACAGTCAATGTCTACGTCTCCATCGAAAAACACTTGTTCTAAAAAATATTCATTTCCCGATTGACCGATCGGACATTGAAAAAAGTTTTCTACACTAAAGATTATAAAAAAAAAAAAAAAAAAAAATAGTCTTTTGTTTTTGGCTTCTTCCTAGGCGATTCACACAGCGAAGAGGAGTGTGCAATCGTTAGACTTATTGTTTACGCTTAATTCACGATGGAGTTAGTACAACCATTAAATATCATTACTCAATCGAGATAGCAAAAATACGACATAAGAATCGCTCGAATGATGACTATAATTTTCGGAAATACTGCTCATTATTCAACTTGAATCTCATCTCTTAGTTTGCAGTACACGTGTTGCCTTGAAGATCAAACTAAGAAGAAGTTTCTTTAAACTCAGCTGCATTGCGCAAGGACTCTGTACACCTGTCCCATGTCGAATGTTACATATAGGTACTTCAAACAGATGGACGAGGGTTATAAAGATTAATTTAGGTGATATCGTGCGTGATGAGACCTGCGCGAGTGCGTGCATACGCGCTCGTCTGTTTCAATGGTCAGATACCCTAAGAAACTCGAGAATTAACGTTAGTCAACACAGATAGAATTTATATGCCCGAGTGCGTGCAAGTTCGCCTGTCGGGTGCTTATGTGGGTATGTGGGTATGTGCTTTCCTTAGCAGTCAGCCTCGCTCGCTCGTCGTTTTCTCACGTTGGTAATAGATAGCACACGAGGAAAAGACTGTTGTCAGTGCCTGCGTTTACTCTTATTATATTGGGATTTTAGTTTAGAAAAGTTTGCGAGCTTCCCGAACCGAGAAAAATGCTTATCCGTGATTGCGCGGTCGTCGTGTGAGTGGCCAAAGGAAGAGGGCGTTCAAATAATTTCATTCGATATGAAATTTTGCCATTTTTCTCCCTTTATTTCCGAGCGAGCCACCACGTGCTTTATTCAAATACGTTTCAATGAATTTCTTTGAAAATCGAGAAGTATCTTTTCGTTTGCGAATGCAACAACGTAATTAGAAAGAACGTAAGAATTTCTTTACTATTAATAAACCTATCCTTCTTCTCTAATATCTGACGCTAGGACGATAAATATGAAGGATATTCTCTTGTAATAATCTATTCATTACAATGAACTTTATATTCCACTTCAACGTGCACTTTAGAAATAAAGAATTATTATGGTTATTACATTAGTTTATAGCGGGAATTTAACTCTATCATCAATTAGCGTAATTCTTTTATTACGAAACCATAAGAATTAAATTGACACAATTAGTAATCAGAGTCGAAGTTTGTCGTTTTGTAATTGTTCGTAATTTTAAACCGCCTGTAAAATTTACCTGAATTCGTAAGCAAATCTTGGTGAGAGCAAAGTTAAGTAAAACTGCCTAGTAATGAGTAAATTTTACCCAATTCTGTTCTACATTTTACATAGAAATTTCTAGAAATTTATCGTATAAATTTTACCCAGTACTGTACATATCCAGAGTAATAAAATTTACTCGAGGAGTTTGGTAGAATTTTCTGAACCGAATCAAGTATAATCTACTAAAAGCATATTTGCTCGAGTATTATTTTATCGATGAGTTAACGTTAATAAGGATATCTTAATTTGAGAAACGTAAGTGTAATAAATATATGTGTACGTATACATCAAGTATACATTATATATAAAAGTGTTATTGTCATTGGTAACAAAAGTGTGTCTTATGTGTTATTTGCTCAAAATGGAATAAAGTTAAAATGGAAAGGAAAGGTTGATAAATCGTGCGATATGTAAAAGCTTCTTTAACCGAATTAAATTTATTCTATAATATTTTTGTATACTCTATAATATTATTTGTATGTATAATAATATATAAATAACGTTTTGGATGCATTTAAAATTATGAACGCATCAACTTTATTTCCTTCGATTCTATCGTCTCATTATGATTAATTCAATGTAGTGGAGTACTGATAATAATAATGATGATGATGATGATGATGATGATGATAAGCTGTTTACTTGTATAACTTCACACGGATATTTTGATCGGCATACGTATATTTATAAATTATTATATAAATGATTTAAATGTATTCAATAAATGACGAATGATTACAAAGTAGATACTTTGAAACAAGATATATTTGTCGATGCTGCTACCGCGTTTTGTTAAATATCTCGAGTTTTATTGCTAATTCAAGCGTGCAATTGTCGTATTAAGACAATAATATTTAGTTTTATATTTCGGCAGAAAGTATAAACTTGCGATTAGTTTTCTGCTTTAATAGAAAAGTCGTCTTTGTTCCAGAGATCGCAATGCGTCATGATTTTGCATCTTAAGAAACCACATTTCACGAATGGGTCCATTCCAGAATGCTAATACATTAATAGTGCAAGCTTGATCGATATACGCCAATTTTAAAATCACGCTATTTAGACTATTTTTATGTAAAAAGAAAAACGCGCGTTGTAGTGAAAGATCGAAGCAACGAAAACGAACGTTTTCACAATGGTCGATAAGAGTGCCGAAATAAATATTTTCGCTCTTTAAGCGAAGAAAGTTCCGTGTCAAACGACAGGACTGTAAGCGACATAGTTTCTAAGATAAATGAGGTATGTTTAATCGATGTGATTTCATCAATCACTTTTGTATCCCCTACGCGATGATACAAAGTGCACTTGAACGTATTTCAATCTTTACAAATAATATCTTCGTATGAAATAATATTTACCTTTTCCTCTATCTCTATCGTGTAATTACAATATCTCGTACGCGAATGATTAATCTATTAAGTAGCTGGGACTTTTTACAGTTATCATTTTTTCGGATCGGATGCTTTAAGGAGTTTCTCATTCATCTGGTAAATTTCGACGCGTTGATGATTTATTAAGTACGGATATATCATTCGAAAGACGTTAATAATTGCGAAAACGATCCTGTTTTCTTAACTCTAATTATCGTTAACCACTGAACAGTGAGATTTTTCTAACGCAATAAGCCAAATCCATCGACGCAATTAGCAAGACTCAAGAATTGAAATGCGTTTTTCTGTATTTGCGTTGCGACTTTATTGTTCGCAATTCAAACTTGGAATTTACAGTTTTTAATCATTAGAAATAAGGAGAAAACGCTAATGAGAGAGGCACGGAGTTGGACTAAACGCGGGACTACATTCGCCTGGTATTACAAGTAAATTCAAGTCCTCGTTCATTGTTCAAACCCTTAAGAGGAAGAAAGTGTGAGTGGGAGTGAGGGGGGGGGCATTTTCGTTGCACGCGTTCGCCTTCGGATGCCAAGCTTGCTTCTAACGGAGCAGTTTCCCCGAGAGTTCGAGAGTTTCGAAAGCGCACACAGGCTCAAGAGTCTCGTCGGAGCGATCGACCTCGGGAATCTCGCGCGCATCAGCGTCACTATCAGCAGTTGCTGCTGCTGCTGATGCTGATGCATCGCTATCATCGTCGGGGGCTCCCGAAAAATTGTCCGAGTACGATTCGTACAAAAGTAGCGGTGGCGACAACGATAACGCGACGCCATGTACACTCGTCTCGGCTGACTTGGTTCAACCTTTAAGGTATGTACCAGGGATAAGTGTCGGCCCGAGTAGCAAAGCGTCAACGAGCAAAGCGAGCGGGGCCGCGCGCTCACAATCGTGTAAACGAGCTGACCTACATTTGCTTCTTCTCTCACTCTCACTCTCACTCTCTCTCTCTCTCTCTCTCTCTCCCTCTCCCTCTCCCTCGCTCCCTCGCTCCCTCGCTCCCTCGCTCCCTCTCAAACACACGCGCGCGCGCGCGCCCGCACTCGCTCACCCGCTCCCACTTATCGGTGTAGCTCGCGCACTGCGGAGATGAGCCCAACGACTGGGTGAGTTTACTTAAACGCGATATTTTCCGTGTGCTCGCGGTAGAAGAGCGTCGTTCCTGTTTCCCCTTTGCAGGCGGATCCGCTCGGCAACGACGACGAGTCTCTACGAAATGGGCACGACAAGCGTGTCGTCAACGCGGCCGAGGAACGCAAGAGTTGACGACTTTTCCAAACCAGTCGTAGCGAACCGTTTTTATAGTGAGCGAGATGAGGCGCTTCCGAGGCGATTTGCCTCCCTCCTCCCGCCGATCATATCAACCTCGAGATCGTAGCACTCGCTCGGCGTCGAGTTGGCAATTAAATTGCACGGGATTTTGAGGAATTTTCGTCGGTCCAGTCGAGCGTTTTTTACGTACCGATCCTATAAAACTTGCATACCTACAAATAGAACATCCGCTTTCCGTCTATAAATAATAAGACCTTAATCATTAACGCGTCGCCCATTCGTTTTATACAACTCCGTTGTATAAAACTGTTTGCCGTTCTCGCTTTGTCTGCTGTAAGCTAGCAGCGAGTGAAATCAGAATTAAGAGTTCTATAGCTCTCTAATTCGCTTTTTTACATCTATAAATACTAATTGATGCGCATTTAACGCACTCGGAATTACTCGCGTTCTCGATCCGGTAACGCAGGTTGAAATATCCATGAATTAGCCATCCATGCGAGGCGAGAATATTCAACTTTTGCAAGAAACCTTTAACGTTTTCAATGGTATGTGTACTAGTTTCGCATTTTCGCGAGTATTCTCCGCGATAGCGCGAAAGATAAAGTTCTTTGATTTGTACAGATTTACCTTATCTGTACACCGTGGCGTTAAATTATACAGAATTTTGCTTCTCGCTTTATCGAACGCAATTGCAATATCCGAGAAGACGTCGGAACGCGGTATACATCGAAAGAAAAACCAGTCATCAACGACGTATTGATTATTCGGTCAAAAGAACTATTGCAATACAACGTAAGCGAGCCGCTCGACATTTTCATATCCACGACTGCGAAGTTTCGGACATAATTAGGAATTTCGAGAGGCTACCGCGCGCTAATTAAGCAGCTCCACGTCGCGACCCGTACGAATCCCTCGAGGCAGTCACGTTAATCGCTTTCGACCGATGAGGAGGTACGTAATGCTCGCTTACGTACGTACGTATACGTGTCGGATGCTCGCGACAGTCCAGTCACGACGATCGCGCAATGCCGCAATAGTCTCGCGTCATTATTCCAAGACAGAGAGCGACTGGGAGGTGCCCTTGCACCGCTTATTGCTCAAATTAACGAGAATCGCGAGGAAAACGGCGATGAAATTACTTTGGTTGTCGATCGTCGTTGCGAGGAAGCGCGGCTTCCTGGACGCGCAAAATGCATCGGTGGATTGTCGCGATTAACAGCGTCCGAAAGACAAAGGCATCGCGTATCGTAGAACTCGAAACGGGAGAAAGCGACGTCGCGAGGAGGTGGACGAAATTTGGCGGAAGTTTAAAAGTGCTCGGTACCTCAACCCCCTCTCCCTCGAGTCGCATCAAAAGCACATTTAACGAATCGGAATTGACTTTTGTCTCATTCTCGTTTCACTCGTGGCGACTCGAGGACGCGACCTCGAGTCGCTAGCAAACGTTCCTTGGCCGCCTCTATCGTCGTCCCCTGTATCTCGTTACGGAAGATAAATTCGTCGCGTCTTGCATTACGTGGCAGGGGTAGAGGAAAACCCGAGGGCAACCGATTGACCCGATCGCTAATAAGCCCATCGCTAATAAGCCTCTGGCTTTACATTTGCGCACGGGGTTCGCGAGAGGAAATTCCAATGTCGGTGATGCGCTTTCGCTAGACCGCGTGGCCGCATTTTCGGGTCCTTCGGTAATTTTCCGCAGTCGTGTCGGAACGCGTGACTCTTTACGAGCTCTCCTCTGTCGCTGTCGCGGTATGCGCCAACGCGTCCAACGCGTCCAACGCGTCCAACGGTCGTCGGCGGTGCAACCTTGGAGCTCGCGAGCTCGCGTGCAGGTCTCGCACACGCGTACGTGTACGCGTGCACGCGTGCGCGCACGTTATCGGGTCAAGTTCGGGAGATTCGGTGGGAAAAAAAGAAGAAGAAGAAGAATTATAAAGGCGAATTAAATGCCGATCGCGTGGTCCGGCACTCGTCGACTCGCTCGCTCGTCTCGTCTCGTTAGGCGCGAGTGAGCTAGACGACGATTGTCGCGCCACCGTCGGGGTGCGGGCGTGAAGGAGCCTCTTGGAACTAATCGATTTGACAGGAGTCGCGCACGTGTCCGATCAGCTGATTGGAGACCCTCGCCAGGAACGTGCGTGCGCACGCACACGCGCGTGCAGAGCGACCGAGCGACTCTCGGGTGACTCTCGGGGCGACGGTGCTGCCGCCTCGTGGATGCCTACGAATAAAACCAGCGAGAGCGACGTTGCTTATCGCAATCGAATGAAAAATGCTCTTCGAGCACTCTGACGTAATTACCGGACTCATAAACTGTCCTTAAAACACACTTACAGGGAGGCGCGATCATGGAGTCTCAAAGCGATTGAAGATTTAAGAGAGTGAGTGAGAGAGAGAGAGAGAGAGAGAGAGAGAGAGCATTACGAGGAATGACGAATCGAAATGTCAGAAAAAGATGCAACTCGCGCACACGCTACGTTTTTCATTAACTTTGAGAATAATTTAACGAGTATCCTACTTTATAATCCAAGATGGAAAATTCGTCACTTACTGTTGCGTAATATTTTTATTTAAAAAAGCGAAGGTAATTTATATCTAGGCAAGACAAATATTATGTAGTATGGAAGAGAGTCGTTAAGTTTCTCAAAGGTAATGTTGGTTCTTATTTCGAGGTTAATAGATTCTTGCCATTGGCCAAACGAACCTCGAGGAGCTCGCGTACGAAATACTTTAAATTATTCGAAAGTTCTACCATATTATCGTTTCTCGTGCATTTCGATCGTTAATTCTGTCAATTTTACTTTTGCGATGCTAAAATTTTCTTCCTTTTTTTTTTTTTTTTTTTTTTTTTTTTTTTTTTTTTTTTGTAATTCGCTCCTCTTCATTTTTTAAAACGCATTGATTTTCTTGAAATTCACACATAGAATTGCAAAATAATGCGAACGAAATTTAAATGTTTACTATTTAAATAAACGACGATGATATTAATAAATATTCCGCTTGATTCAGCTTTTTTGAATCAACTTTGAAAGCTGACATTTTATTCTTACGCAATGTATGCGAGTAGAGTAACGTTCGGCAAAGTCTTTTATAAACCAAATGTAATTAAAATGTACATTATTACGTCAAGTAGATATGATGTGAAGTATAATAAAATATGAACAGTGTTTGCGGTAGTGTCTAGTTACACAACTGATTACCGAAAGTGAAACTTAAGGTTTACAAAGATTAACCAAGGGGCGAAAGACGCTAGATTTTTAATCAGTTTTAGAAAACTATAATATGTAACTTTGACTTTCTTGCATCAACAGTTTTCTCGAAGTTTTATGCAAAAGAGAGCCAGCCTAGACGTCTATATATATATATATATATATATATACGTATGACAAAGGAAACCTTAAAAATGTGTCTTCTCTGAGTGTGTTTTTAACATTTTTTAGCCTTGGTAAATGCAATTGTAAATGTGCACCTGATCAGAAATTAGTGGTAATGAAAACACTCTTTACATTCGTATAAATGTAGAATGTCATTTTATAAATTATCAGCGATAAGATATTAAAGGATAGTTTTAATGAATGTAAAGTTATTTTACAATAAAAATATTAAAAAGTAAATATTTTTGAGTGTTCTATGCAACTGTACGACTGCATTGCTAGAGAATTTGTCGAGAGTAAAAAGAGCATAAGCTTTTGTTTAAGATTTTCGTTATAACAAACGAAGATTTCCACGCACATCACCTATTGCAATTGAAACCTATTGCTATTAATAAAAACAGCTCAAACAGCTGACACTCGTATTCAGATCGATCAAATTTCAAGAACAACGTCCACATCAAACTAATGACAATGGGTTTTGTCTTTAAGCACGAAAGACT